>CM060116.1:27130269-27875269 GCA_030522415.1 Channallabes apus | reverse complement strand
GGGGGGTGGAATGCAATCTGACCGTGACTCAACCCGACTGCAGGATGTAAAATGTGTATTTTGGGAAGTATGGCATGTTCCATAAATCTGAGCCAAAAACATAAAAAAAAAAAAAACAAGCAACCCTGTATGCATTTCTATAATCCTAAATCATTTATATATCTATTGAATTTGACCTGCTTGTGATTTTGCATTTTAAAACACATTGGCATAAACGGTGCACTAATTCAGAACCCCATCTTAAAAAAATAACAGGACAGAAAAGAAAGTACAGCAAACATTTCAGCCATTTTAGGTTTGAGGATAGAACATGAGTGTATGACAGGAGTGTGTGGCAGGGGAGTGTGACAATATTACCGGCTGTGCATTTGGGGAAACTCTGCATTTTTGTAACATTTAATAATCTTCAATAAACAGATTTTCAATGTGAGCCTTTCACATATTGGATGTCTAATGGCCCCATAGCTGAGTGTTCACTGTTTACTGTTCACATCCAACAATAACACAAAGAGAGAAAATAAGAAAGAAAGAAAGAAAGAAAGAAAGAAAGAAAGAAAGAAAGAAAGAAAGAAAGAAAGACAACCAAATGAGGTGTCATGTCAGGGGAGGGGAGGGGTGTTACAGAGCTGTAATGAATATCAGAGAGCTGCACGGAGGATCACAGAGCTACAGAGAGTCATGGATCTACACTAAGAAGTAGGGTTGTTCAGATTCCGATACTGGTATCGGAAATGCTGCCAATACCACAAAAAAATCTGGCATCGGAATCGGCGAGTACTTGAGTCCACGTACCGATCCGATACCATTTTCCTAAACATAACCTATTTATGCCCGCTAGCTTTGCTAGCTTAGCTTACTTACAGAGTGTCACGGCGTGCGCCTGTGATGGGCGGGCGCCCAAATTGATATCGCTCCTCGCTCACTAGTTAGGCGGCCTCCCCCCTCTTTAGGCATGTGAATTACCCTTTTCCTGTAAGACCTCGCCTCGTGTCCGTGTTTCATGGTGTCGCCCGTGCACTTAGGGTCGAACCCGTTACACAGGGCTAGTAGTATTTTACTTAAAAAAAGAAATGCTATATATATATATATTTTTATATATATATATATATATATATATATATATATATATATATATATATATACACTGTACAGATACACACCCAGGTATCGGATCGGTATTCGGTATCGGCCGATACCCTGAGCCCAAGTATCGGAATCGGTATCGGGAGGGGAAAAATGGTATCGGAACATCTCTACTAAGAAGTAAACTAAGGATTATAGAGGTACACTGAGGATTACGATAGAACTACAATGAGAATCAGAATAGAGCTACACTGAGATTCACAAAGATACACTGAGGTTCATAGAGGTTCACTGAGAAGCGTAGAACTGCACAGACAACTACAGAGCTACACTGATGGTCACAGAGCTACACCAAGCGTCACAGAGCTACAGTACACTAAGGATTGTAGAAGTTAATAGACCTACTGTACACTGAGAGTCATTACAGAGAGTCATAGAGCTACACTAGGGGTCATAGAGCTATAAATTTCAGGGAGGATAATAGAGCTACACTGATGTGAATGGAACTATACCGAGGGCCATAAAGCAACACTGAGGATCTTAACGGATAATACAGTTACAATGAGGATACTAGAGTTCCACTGAGGCTCATAGACCTATACTGAGAATCATAGAGCTACATTGAGGCACATAGAGGATAATAAAGGTACAGTATATTGAGAGTCATTGAACTGAGGGCCATACAATTACACAGATGTCCATAGAACTACACTAAGGATCACAGAGCATAATAGAGCCACAGTGAAGATCATAATGCTATACTGATGCTTATAGAGCATAATAGAGCTACGTTTATGGTCATAGAGCTATAATAAAGATCATAGAGTATAATGGAACTAAACTAAGAATGATAGAGAACTACACTACTGTAAGTATAATAGAGAATAAAAGAGCTAAACTTAAGATGAAGGATCATAGAAGTACAATGAGGATAATAGAGAATAACAGAACTACACTGATGATGAATGAGCTGCACTGAGGATCATAGAGCTACAATGAAGATCACATAGAATATTAGAGCTACACTGAAGATGACAGAGCTGCACTGAGGATCATAGAGCTAGAATGAGGACCATAGAGAATAACAGAGCTACACTGAGGGTCTCAGAACTACAATGAGGATCATATAAAATATTAGAGCTACACTGAAGATGACGTAGCTGCACTGCGGTCCACAGCGCTATAATGAGGATCTTATAGCATACTAGAGCTACACTGAAGAGCTACACAGAGGATAGTAGAGAATAAAAGAGCTACAATGACAATAAAGGAGCTACACTGAGGGTCAAAGAGATAAAATGAGGATCAGAGATGAACAGGGCTACACTGAGGGTCACAGAGCTGCAGTGAACATCACAGAGCCACGCTGTAGCATTACCATGGAAACCAAGTAATTATACATCATAACATGTTGCCCTAAGAGACTTAACTGTACATTACAGTATTATAAGGCTTCTGCTGGAGTGGAGTGGCAGCTCAGCAGGGAGCGTCTCTGTGCTTATGGAGAAAAAGAGGAAAAGTCTGGAGTGTGTACATGTGTGAGTGTGTGAGTGCCGGTGAGTGCCAACAGCAGGGAGTGTGAGAGACAGGGAGACGTGACTGTAATCTTAACCGCATTCACACGCACACACGCACACACACACACACACAAACACACAAACACACACAGCGATTCATTCTCATTAAAGGCAGAAAGTGCGGCTGTGTGGATGTACAACACAGACACAAAGTCACATAGACACACAAATGACACATCCGACCCTCTTCAATGCTTTTTGTACTGTATGTTTGTTTATGTTTTTCGCTATGACTAGAACATACTGTAAGCACATAACACACACAACACACACACACACACACACATACACACACACACACACACACACGCTGCTTTGACAAATTTTGTCTTTTTTAGTCTACAGTTTATATTAATGTTCCTTTTAGAGACTGTGTACACTTACTCTTCACATAAGGGTAGATGGAGGGGGAGGTTAAAAGGATGGATCTCTGAAATGTGACATTAATAAAAAAACATATAGTAGACCACTTTTGTGCTGCAGGTAATGCGGCCCAATCCGCTGGCTCCCACTGCAGGTATATTTCACACTTGTGGGTATTATTATTCCCTTATTATTAATTTCTGCTTTAGAATTATTTTAGAAAGTATCCAAAGAATTTTCTTTTTGAATGAATCATATTTTCATTGGACATATGGAGATATGGATGTTGGTAATGACTAAACTCCATTTCAAAATAGTTTTTTTTAAATAAATAAATGTTTTATTTTTTAATATATATTTTCTTTATTTCAAAAATCCAACCACACAGTTATATTATCTAACAGTACACAAAGGTTTCCTTAGATGATTAACATCTCTAACCTTTTACAAATGTGTACACTTTAATGAATTTATTCAAATTAAACTGGCAAATGGCAAACTTACTTTATATTCTGTACAAATGTCATTACCAATAAAGAACTGAAATGCAATAAACTGTTTTTTGTTTTTATAAAGAAGTGAAGCAATAACATAATGTTTGTGTTCAGTGATTTCTGTCTACATTTAACATTTAAGGCTAAACCTATCTTTGATTATACATTTATAATTGAGCGTTCAAAATTTTCTCTTAAGCCTACAGAACATGTAGATTCTAATAAAGACATAATTTCCCACAGTTTCTCCCACACATGCTCTAAGCCTGGGAAATATGCAGCAAAAGCATTGCCAGGTCACGGTGTCAAGTCAGCAAAAACAACTTTACCAAGTCATCCTTGGCGCACCGCCTACTTTGCCTGCCACAGATAAAATTAGGAGAAGTCCATGAAGCGAAAAAGTGGATGTCCGATGAAGATGAGTTTTACTTTTTGCACCGAATTTAAAATTATAAACGTATTTATTATCAACAAGGAATCAGAATTGAAATTCTTTTGGAAACTACTAGTGTGGAGTGTATGGAGTGTTCAGTGTTCAACGGTAGTTGCCAGAATATGTAACTGTACAGACATCAGTTAATTATATTTTATAAATAAAGACCAATATGTTTGAACAATAAAGACCAATATGTTTGCCTCTCCGGGAACCATCACCTTATCACGGTGGAGAGGTTTGTGTGCCCTCATGAATGTGGGAGCAATGTCGTCTGGCACCATGTGCTCCTGGTAGGGTCTTCCAGGGCAAATTGGTCTCAGGCGTGGGGCCAGACTAAGTATGGTTTAAAAAACCCATGAAATAAAGAGGGGGGAAGAAAAGTGACCCTACCTGGAGGAAGCCCGGAGCCCAGGTTTGGAGCCCACCAAACGAGGTGTGAGGATACTCACGGGTCCCCAACTGAGTGCCACGACGATGGAGTTTACTCCAGTGGACGAAAGGGTTGTCTCTCTGCGCCTGAGAAGCATGGGGGGGTGGGATTCTCACTGTTGTCTGTGCTTATGCTTTAAACAGCAGTTCAGAGTATTCTTCCTTCTTGGAGACTCTGAATGGAGTACTGCATCGGGCCTCAGTAGTGTATTCCATAGTCTTTCTGGGTGACTTCAATACACTGTGGGCAATGACGGAGATACTTGCATGATTGGGAGGAACAGCCTACCTGGTCTAAACCAGAGTGGTATTTTTGTTATTTGATTTTCTGTACGAGTCATGGATTGTCCATAACAAACACCATGTTAGAGCATAGGGATGCTCATAAGTGTTCTTGGTACCAAAGCACCTTAGGCTGAAGGTCATTGATCGATTTCGTCATCGTATCATCTGACCTGAGGCCATATGTCTTGGACACTCTGGTAAAGAGAGGGGCGGAGCTGTCAACTGATGACCAACAGCTGGTAAGGCGAGGCCACTGGACAGACCTGGTAAACCCAAACGAGTAATGCGGGTAAACTGGGAATGTCTCTTCAACTTCCACCTTCAGCAGAGCTTTTCCAGCATCCCTGTAGGAGCTGGGGACATTGAATCAGAGTGGGTAATGTTCAAAGCTTTTATTGCGGAAGCTGCAGCTGTGAGCTGTGGTCTAACGGTTCTGGGTGCCTTAAGGGACAGTAACCCTCGAACAGTGTGTGGTTAGGTAAGCTGTCCAACTGAAAAAGGAATCCTTCAGGAATATGTTATCCCGGGGGACTTTAGAGGCAGTTGCAAGTTACCGGCGGGCTCAAAGGACAGCAGCAGCAGAGCAGAGGCAAAGCAGTGGGTATGGGATGACCTCAGAGCTCAGCTTTTTACTCTTGCAGGAATCTTGGAGGGGGTTTGGGAATATGCTTATCCAGTTTACATCTGTTTTGTGGATTTGGAGAAGGCATATGATCGGGTCCCTCTGGATTTTCTGTGGGAGGTACTGCGGAAGTATGGGGTAAGAGGTCACTTCTCAGGGCCATCCAATCCCTTTCTGCCCAAAGTGAGAGCTGTTTTTGGCTTCCTGGCACTAAGTCAGACTTATTTCCTGTGGGTGTTGACCTCCGCCAGGGCTGTGTCCTGTCACCAATCCTGTTTGTGATTTTCATGGACAGGATATCAAGGTGCAGTCATGGAGGAGAGGGTATCCAGTTTGGTGGGCTAAGGATTGCATTGCTGCTTTTTTCAGATGAAGTGGTCCTGATGTCATCATCAGTCTGTGACCTGCAGCGCTTGCTGGATTGGTTTGCAGTTGTGAAAGTGTAAAACGGCAGGGATGAGGATGAGCACCTCAGGGTGCTGATCCTCAGAATCTGTGGTCATGGTTCTCAGCAGGAAACCGATGGACTGTCTACTCCAGATAGAAGAAAGTTGTTACCCCAAGTGAAGGAGTTTAAGTATCTTGGGGTCTTTACGAGTGATGGAACTTGGTGATGGAATGTGAGAATCAGAGCAGCGGGGGTATTGCAGTCGCTTTACCGGACTGTTGTGACGAAAAGAGAGTTGAGTCAAAAGGCAAAGCTCTCAATCTACCGGTTGATTTTCGTTCCAACCCTCACCTATGGTCATGAGCGTAGTTTGCCGTTTCGCCGGCGTGTTTCCACGCCCAAAAGTAGGTGCCCCCACCCAAAAGTCCTGCAGCAGTACCCACGAGCGCTGGATGGGGCCCTTCTTTGCCGTGCAGAGGTCGCATCGGTGGACAAAGAGTTTACTGCCAGTCTGACAGCCTGGCCAGTAGAAACGGGTGCGCAAACGCCGCAGAGTTTTATTCACCCCAAAGTGTCCCAAACCAGAATGTCCATGCACCAAATCCAGTACACATGTTCGCAAAGACCTTGGCACCAGCAGCTGAAAGCATTTGCCCGCGCCGCGGGGCCGTTCCCAGCGGCGGTAGAGTAGCCCTTCGTGCAACGCTAGATGAGTAAACTGGGAGCGAAGAGCTTTTATCTCTAGCCCTATATGAGCGACTGCGGTATAATCCGGTCTCAGGCCCGTTTTAACCCAACCCAGTACCTTATGCAAGACCGGATCCTTCTCCTGCTCGGCAATGAGTTGATCATGGTCCAGCTGTGGCACAGGCGAAACGACTATGGCGCTCTAGGTGGTGCAGTAAAGTGGGATAAAGCGTTGGCGTTAGCGTGTAGTTTTCCCGCTCTGCCTGCTATCGGATGTTTACCTGCCAAGACTACCGGAAGTTCCGGCCCCCGGGTGTGTGCTACTAACGCGTGCGGCTGTGGCTTGGGTGTAAGCAACCAAGCTACCCCGAAGTTACCACTCATCGTTTAAATCTAGCACCGCACCCCACTTTTCCAAAATGTCTAACCCCAGAATGCACTCATCCTCAATGTCTCCCACAAAAAATTCATGAGAATGAATGCGTTCACCTACTTGTACTCGCACCGTGCGACAAGCCCGTAGCTTCACGTAGCTCCTCGAAACGGTGCAAATGTTGAAGGCTGGGCCAGGCAGTCTGCACACGCGCTCGCTTTGCCCCACTAATCCACTACGCAGCAGTGAAACAGTGGAGCCTGTGTCCATGAGCGCCCGTAGTAAGACGCCATCCAGCACACAGTTCGCGTAGATTCCAGCGCGGTTTCCTAAACGTCCCGGAAGTTGAATGCACTAGCAGGGGTAACAAGAACGGTTGCGGGAGGCGGCTTCCTCTTAGCGCCCCCCGGAGCTAGTTTAACGGCTGCTGGGGTATGCTGTCACTCAGGCCTGAGAACGTTGCAACAGTAGTCTCGCGGTCCCGTGCCTCGGCATCGCGCAAAACCCCAGAGACTTGTTCGTTGTCTAACCGTGAAGGGGTAGCCCTGTCCCCGGCTAGATTCACCTACCGAGCACCCCCGAGCTGCCGGCGGTCACTCGGTAGGTGAATCTAGCTGTGCTGCTCCGCCATAATGGGTTCAGCGTGCTCATAAGGGAAGCTAGTGCTGCTAACCTGATGTGCTCGCGGAGCCGCGGTGGTCGAAGTCCTCTGAGAAATGCGCAATGAGCTAGCTCTTCCTGCTTATTGGGCTTGAACTCTGGATAGCCCCGGCGTGCGAGGCCTCTTAAGTCCATGGCAAACACGTCCAGTGGCTCAGACGTGCACCGCTTGCAGACCGCCAGCTCCTCGCATGCTGCCTCTTTACGGTCACCCGCGCCGAACCGGAGGTGGAGCGACTCTCGTAGATTTGCCCAGTCCTTCCGCTCATTGGCCCGAAGGTCTTCCAGTGCCAGGATCTTCATCTCGCTGCCCCGCTTGGGTCGCGCTCCTTTGCGCGCGCTGGCTCCATCCGGCGGCCTACTTGTATCTTCTTGAGGTCCTCGATAGTGCGCTCCAACTCGTAATTCTCCATCCCACTTCTGACAACAATGTAGCCTTTTTCACCGCTAAAAGGGAGCTTGGAGGACGAGTGAGCTTCAATTGCTTCCCAATGCAATGGCTGGGAGAAGTTTATTTCACCGGCAGTCAATGTATAGCATGGGAAACACATTCACATGAGGACCACACCCATTCAGCCTTACGCATGAACCGGAGCACATTTACAGGTCACACACACACATAACACACCCAACTTGGCCAAAGCCACTAACCCAAACACCCTTCCCCAACAGGGTGGACACATAGAGAACCACCGCAAGGCATGATGGTCGTCAGCCGCCGCCCCGCCCACACCACAATATTCTCACATTGACTATAGATAACTTTCAGATAATCTAATCTGACTTATGATAACATTAATCTTAAATTAAAAATTCAAACTTTTATTCATCACAATCACAGTCATACACAGTATAATGTGAAGTGAAACCTTTAATCGACCGCTGATGACCTGAGGACCTTTTATTTTCTTTTACAAATATAGAATTATAGAAAAATATAGACGTAACTTTCTATAACTGTCAGTTATAGAAACATTTGTTTAATCTTAGAACTTTTACGAGATGTTTAGGCTAATACAGATAATTTTATGCAACTTTCAAGCTAATCTCAGCTAATTTTATCCTACTTTCAGGCTAATCCCAGATAATTTTGTGCTGCTTTTAATCTAATCACAGATCATTTACTACTTTTGTGATGCTTTTATTCTACTTTTAGGTTAATACAGACGATTCCATGCTACTTAGAGGCTAATCTCAGCTCTATATTGGTCTTTTACCTCAGCTGATTTTATACTAACATTAAAACCATTCCACATCACCCTGTTAAATCTAACATTTTATGCTAACTTACTATATGATGTCATTATGCAACTTTCATCTACACTTTCATCTATTAAAACTTTTCATGTTCTAATAAAACAAAGAAAAGAAAACATTATTAACATATTATTAATGTTTAAATATTATATTAAATAGTGAGTGACAGAGTGAGTTTTTAAATAGCTAGCTATTTATGTTTAAATAACAGGTTTAATTTTGTAACTATAAGCAAGTTTTGTCATTCTAGTTATGAAACATCCCTTTTGACATGATTATTTGATACCTCATTAGCTTTGTTTAAGCAGATAAGTTTGTGATTTCGCCTACTAAAAACGTATCTATCAAAACAATTGGCGGAGCTTCAGCTATTCTCTATTGTATTTTATACTGTAACAGCAGTAAGTCTTTAATGATGAACTATTCTCGAACATGGGCTTTAAACCTGATGAAAATAGTTAGGTTTCTCTGTCTCTTTCACACACACACACACACACACACACACACACACACACACACACACACACACACACACACACACACACACACACACACACACTATTATCACAAATATAAAAGGCTTTTGTCCGGCATATATTCAGAAGTACTTTAAAAGAGAGGCTACTTCTCCACTGCACTCATACAAATCAGTGAGTGTGTGTGTGTGTGTGTGTGTGTATGTGTAAGAAAGAGAGAGAGAGAGAGAATTAAAGTGTTTGTCTCAGAGTCAGTATCGTGTGATGGCACCAGAGTATGTGAAGGTGAATGATGTAAAGTTCCACGCTATATCGACTCTGTTTGATGTCGCTTTGAAGTCACTTTGATGTCATTTCCTGTCTTCTGAAACTAAAAGACACCACACAAGAAATTTGAGTCGAAACTCAAACGTTTTCTTCAGTGAAAGCGAGGGAGAGAAAGACGAGTCTAAGTCTCTCAAAGACTCAATCTGAAATCAATACCTGCAGGCCACTGAGTGCTCTCCACAGGGTATCTGAGACTGTTATTTTCATTTGTCTCAGAGTGTGTATTCCCAGGATTGTCTCCGGATCTTTCGTGACCCTGACCCAGGGACTGCGAGTGGAATCTTAAACGGATGTATACTTCCTGAAAGTGTCCTGTCTCTCCTTTTCTCTTTCTTTCTCTCTCTCTCTTCTGTCAGTCTCTTCGTCTACCATTTAAAGTCAACAACAAAACAAAATCACAGCATCAGACAATCAGGATTGACCTCTGCTTGATTGACAGCTCATTTCTTACATCAGCTCGGTTTGAACTCGTGTTAGCCGTAGAGCTTTATTAGATTTATCTGAACTCTGAGACCTTTTTGGTGCTGTGCCTTCTAATTTCCTCTTCCTCGCATCTCTTTTCCTGTTTCTCACCATAGGGAGGGAGCACTGATAAAGCGCTTGTAAGGGAATTTTCCTATAGAACAGAAGTTAATTGTATTCTCTTCCTTTCTACCTTATAGATCTGATATTAAAGTGTTAAATATTCCATGCTGTTACCTTCCTGTCTCCTCCTGCATCTGTTCTGAAGGTGCTAACGCTCCCATGCTCACCTTCTTATTACCTTAGTCTCTCTTTATGCCCTCTCCACCTAACTCAAGACAACACCTACTGGTTCGCCTCTGGACATCTG
The DNA here is from genome assembly GCA_030522415.1 of Channallabes apus. NCBI lineage: Eukaryota > Metazoa > Chordata > Actinopteri > Siluriformes > Clariidae > Channallabes > Channallabes apus. Next base: position 27,864,980 of record CM060116.1, on the reverse strand, counting down.
TCTAACCTCCAGTCTTGTGCTCTTCAGGATTTCACCAGGACATTTTTACAATGGTTTATGTTATTTATAATAACAGATGTCAATGGCATATGCATTTGGTTAAACATATAAAACCTCTGTTAATTAATAAACAGAGACCTTACTGAGTCTCTCCTGGCGCCAAAGATTATCAAAGCACCCGCTTATTCAACTTTTTACCAGTGTAATATATGAAACCTAAACATTTTGTCTCAATAGAAGAATTTAACAATAAAAAATGCCTTAATGCCAGTATATACGCACGGTCATTTTCCAGATGGAGTTTAAGTAAATGGTTCCGAATGCTTCTTCTTTTTTCATTTAATTGTTTTCCAACTTTTCAGAAGAAGCACAATGTTCTTCAACACCACCAATGTTGAATGGTTCAAACACCACCGATCCTGACCATCTTCTATAGAGGAACCTTATTTATTTGTTTGTATATATCTTTTTCCTTCACTTTAATACACTTTGGTTTGGTAGCTGTGTTTGTTGTCGTTTGTCTTTCCTTGCTCCGCGAAGGTTGCGCAACACCGGAAGTAAATAATATTAGCCCTTATTTAGATTTAAGACCCCGTTTTTGTGTAATTAGCTCTAAAATAAAATCCGAGCGTTACAACGTTGTGTTTTGTCGCACTGTCACTTTGTTGCTTTTGTTTGCACATTTGCACGTGCACTTTGTTGTCTGTAAAAAAAAATTTTTAAACTGTAGATAGTCTTCCTTAGCTAGTTAGTTTTTGTTAATTTATGTTGTAATTTATGTTAGGACTATCTGTCTTGTCTCTGCTAGCCAGCTAACTTAGCCTCTTAGTTAGCTAGTTTAGTTTTTCTGTTAATTTATGTTGTAAATTTATGTTGCATGTAGCACCTTGGTCCTGGAGGAACGTTGTTTCGTTTCACTGTGTACTAACTGTATATGGTTGAAGTGACAATAAAGCCTACTTGAACTTGAACAATGTACCCCACCTGCCTTCCTTGCACTGATCATCATCGCTCTCAGTAACAACCTCTGAACTTGGACTGACTGCTGACTATGAGAACTTTCCTGTTCTCACATGGGTGACCAAGAGAATCACACTTTCAATGAACAATTTCACCCTTTCTTTCACCTGCACACTGTAGATTTGTACCTAAAAGTGGATTTCTGGCAGGCACAGGTACGTGATTGTATGTCCTCTGTAAGGACTGTGGCATGTCTGTGGCACATCTTCATGAGGTTTCAGATGAAGCAGGGAGGCTCGTTGTTGAGGCTCGGTGATGAATTTTTCTTGTTTTTTTAGTGCTTCTACGATAGACTGCATAGACCGATCAGCCATAACACTAACTCCAGCACAAGCTGAACTGAACTACTGTACACGGCTCATAAATTATACACCAGGAAATTGGTGACAAGATCATGGGCATCCAAGGCTCACCCGGAGCCAAAAGGCCAGGCTGTCCAGTCTGGACCCACACAAAAGCCAATGCAGCAGAAACCATTAAAAAAAAAAAATAATTCTGCCCACCATAAAAAGGCACCAGAACACCCAGTGTATCATTGCCCACCCTACATGGCGCCCAGCAGGCAAATAGGCAGAGGCCGATGACCCGGCCTCAACCAGAGACCCCGTGGGGACACGGCCAGAGTGGATGTACCCACCCCGGAGCACACTTGGAACCAAAAATCTAGTTACTGTAGTTTTAATGGTAATGATTTTAATGTTATGGCTGAGTGGTGTAGTTAAGTAGTTACTTTTTTATGAGGTAGCCTTCAGTTAATTCTGAATAAATGGAGTTTCACTCATCCATGGTGAAACTCCTTGATTCCTTGGCCTTGTATAAATATTGATGAGGAAACCTCTACCTCATGAACTTGCTCCTTAGAAAGAACTTCTGCCAAAATTAGTTTCTGAGATGCTACTTCTGGTGAAATCACGAGCACTGAGTAGAGCAGCAGTGATTAGCTCTGGCGCAGGAGGAACCTGACACTGCAGATCCTGGTGGAATTAAGGTGTAAGTGCTGCTGCTGTAATCATAAAGCCTGCCCTGTGCTCCTCCCTTATTCACAATCTGCTCATTCTGATTAGCCGGTGAATTTAGTGCCGGGTTCCTTTCCAGGGACTCGTTTACCAGACTTGTATATAACATCGAACAGTAGATGCTGAATGAGACACACAAATGTAAACCTTTAATCAATTTGATTGGCTTCTGATTTTTTTAATTGTTGGACAGTTCCTAAGATTTCATACACTGATTATGCTGTGATTACATTTATTTTGATTGGACGAGGCATGTTCCACAAGTATGACATCTTTTTTGTAGAAATGCAATAAAGCAATCTCCTGTAACATTTGTGATCTAGGGGTATGTACTGTAGGGTTGCTTTGATCTGTTTTATTCTATTTGCTGCTCAATTAATTAACCCGAAGCAGCTACACATCTGACTCTTTCTAAATTCATGCTGTCAGAAACAAAAGAGAGTTAGTCATTCATGTTTTTGTATAAACATTCAGGAAATGTCTATTCATGTTTCCAAATCAACGTGTAGATATGAATTGTAGCAATCTACTGCACACCAACACCAGTAGTGGGTAAAGTATGCAAATCATGTACTGTACTTGAGTAAAAGTAGAAATATTCCAGGTTAAATATTACTCAAGTAAAAGTAGAACCCTGCATTTACAATTCTTTACAAAAAGTTCTCACCCTCAAATGTATCTAAATGTCACAAAGTACTGAGTGGCCTTTAAGTCGTAGGAAAAAAAAAAAAAAACATTCTCTCTCTTTCTTTCCCAAATGTTTTTGTTGCTACCCTCAATAACCTCCACCTCTGATCTCAAACACCTGCTACACTGTTCACAGAGGGAAGGAAAATCATCCAATTATGCATAATAGTCAGCAGGTGGCGATATTCATGCTTTTTGTTATGCTGTAACCAATATGCTGAGGTGGGAGGTAACTGAGTACTGTACATTTACTTCATTACTGTACTTAAGTACATATTTAATGTATTTGTACATATTAATAAATACTAATAATACTCATAATAAATTGTATTCCTATATCATTTTTATGTGAACACATCCAAAGTGCTTACATAAAAAGCTAAACATGACATTTACTTTATTTCACTTAAGTACTTTAATTAGAATATACTATTTGGAATTTTATGTCCCCTTAGTGACTGTTGTGCGTAACTGTGTGACTTGGTTGCAGACAGCGATTAAAAACAGCAGGTTCAAAATCACGAAGCAAAGAGTCTGAGCGAGAGAGAGATAATTTTACTGTATAAATGCTTACTGTGAGCTAATAAAAGCCCCGTCCTTATAATACTTATAAAGTTTGAAGGTGAATACTTCTCTACTTTTACTCAAGTACCCATATATATGGAGGACTTCTAGTTTTGAGCCCAAGGGAATCTCTATTTTCACTCAAGTACAGGGTTTATATACTTGAGTACTGCCTATGAGAATTTGAATGTCACATCCCTAACACTGCAACCACACTATTTATAAAAAGTGAATTGAATCTGAGCAAATTGGTGTCCTTTTAATAATCATACTTCCCACTTCTTATTGTGTTGGCATTTATGTGTATGTGCACGTGTTCCTCACTTGTTCCCCAGAGAATTTTAGGTATTCTAGCATAGCTATTCTGTATTCTAAACAAGCACAAAAATGTACTGGACTTGATGTTTTATAATGTACTTTTACAGGAAAGAAGAGACTTGAATCTAAAATGGCTCTTGATTGAAGAGCTAATGCACTATATAGACTGAATAAGCTATTATTTCCAAATCTCATGGGTTTGTAAGATGTTCAGGGCTTCTAGTGTTCCACAAGGAAACTTTCTCCTTGAGAAACTGTCTGAAAGAAGAATCAAATAAAAAGAAAAGGAGCTATCTAGACGGAAGCTTTAGACAGCCTGAAGTGCTAGATACCCAGCAGGAAGTTAGAAAGATAGAAGTACAGGTAGTCTCCGACTTTCAACATTCGAGTCTCCGACTTTCAACATTCGAGTTACAAATTTCCGCAGATACAAACGGACCAGGGTACTACGAACATTCGGAGATGCGAACAAATCACGGAAGTAGCTCACGTATATTGTACAAAAAATAGACAGTATTGTGTGTGTGTGGTGGGGGGGGGACTGGGGGGGGGGTTAGTTTACCGCATCGGTTTGATGACATCACAACGAATTAGTCCGGGATCACAATGATAGAAAATGGCTGTTCTGTAAAGCTGTCTTGATTGTAAATATTCATAGTTTCAGAAAATCCTCAACAAAGGAAAGTTTACAGTCCAATACAGTGGAAAAACAGCTCTGACAAAAGGGCGTCCTTGATTCCCCTTGCGATTTAAAGCTAAGAGACAACACTGTTACATTTAACAGTTCACTAATTTCACTGTGAGATTCATTGCCTTAGGCGCAGTTAAGTTTTTTTGGCCACATGATGGCAATGTGATTTAGTCAAGTGGATTGTTATGCTTCAAATTGTATATTCATGTCAAAGGGATATAAGATTGACTTTGTCTGACTTAAGAACGAATCTGACTTACGAACATTCTCTAACACAACCTGTACTTCAATTGAAAGTTGAATTTGCTATTAATGGATGGGGGTGAATTCATCTGGGGATGAATTCTTGATGCATAACACTGTGAATGTCAGAAACGAAGATGAGCACTCATGTTGATGCATGTTCCTTGTTCGAGCTGCGGACCTGACTTTTTGAAGGAGTTCTTGCCATACTGAAGGAGTTCTTGGCAGTTCGACGCAATGTTCCTTCTGCTTCTGGATCAGCAGCCCAGGGGCGAACTTGGCAGCAACACGGCACATATTCAAATCACACGTAAGGATTGCCCGGCCTTCCGTATGACACACCGACAATGGCAGCAATGTTGTGGGTTGTTCTCAGATGATCATCATGCACAAGTTGGCGAACAGTTTCAACATTTTCAGGGGTTGAGCTGGTAAATCCTGATACCTGGTCTCTCGCTGTCTTCCAAGGATATTCTTCCACTCTTGACGCGCGTGCTACTAAAAACAATGTTTCCTAACTTGCTGTCCAATGATGAAATGGCAGACGCAGGTAACGCGTGTGGTGAGAATAGCACCAGTTGCACAGCTCCCGATGCACACAGGATGTTCAAAAGAATTTTGATTCGAAAGAAAATTAGAGTTAAACCGAGCCAGAGTGGAGAAGTAAACTGAGAAACAGAGGTAAACAGAGGAGTGATAGAGTGAACAAAATAAATTGTTAACATGTGCAGTAGAAAAGAGTAACAAAGTATAAAAATTAAACAAATATGCTGATACACAGCTGTTGCACACCAAAATCCAGCAACATTTTATGAAATCGTCAAGCATACTGATGGCTTTATGTAATAAAACATTTTGAGGTGCGATGCTACAGGAAAAGTTTCAGTCATAAATATTATTTTCCTACCAGCATAACAGAAAAACTGTGGTGGTAGTAGTCATGTTCACAGTCAAAGTGCTCTCTCTCTCTCTGTTTCAGGCAGGGAGTGATGGCATGACCTCGGTTTGAGACAAATAAAGGATAAATGACTTTCTGTGAACTTAAATGGCTCAGGTCCAAAATCTCACCAGGCACAATTTATTTTAATTTACTCGAGTTAGGAGCGAACAAGATCAGGAAAGACTGAAGAGTCGTTTGCTCTCTACAGCAGTGGCAACAAGGGGGGAGGATGAGTGAACAAAAGAAGAGTGGAGGGGGAAACAAAGGACGAGTGGGGGAGTGAACAGAGGAAGAGTGAACAGAGGAAGAGTGGAGGAGTGAACAGAGGATGAGTGGAGGAGTGAACAGAGGATGAGTGGGGGAGTGAACAGAGGAAGAGTGGAGGAGTGAACAGAAAAAGAGTGGAGGAGTGAACAGAGGAAGAGTGGAGGAGTGAACAGAGGATGAGTGGAGGAGTGAACAGAGGAAGAGTGGAGGAGTGAACAGAGGATGAGTGGAGGAGTGAAGAGAGGAAGAGTCAACGTAAAAAAACTGAGGAGTTACCCAAGTAAGAAAGAAAGAAAGAAAGACTGAAAGAAGGAACAGAGTGGAGGAGTGAACAGAGGAAGATCACAGTGTGTTTAAACAGCAGTGATTATTATGGTATGCCGTGGAATCGGTGCTGAAACTCTGTCTGTACCCGAGAGTGCAGGTCGTTCTGTAGCACCTCGAGTCACATGACCAGAATCACACAGCTGTGAAATGGTTCCCTTTTGCTCCTGCAGGATTTTTGAGCAACTGTTTGATATCTCCATCATGTTAACTTCTCAGATCCATGCAGTTCTGATGCCTGGACTCGGTCCTGCCACGCTGCGCCTCACACACGTTCAGTAACGATCCACAGCTCAGGTTCAGACTCCGCTACGATTTCTTACACTTGCCCCATGCAGCTCAGGCTTGCTTTGTGACTAGAAACGCTGCACAATGCATGCTTTATAACACGGGCTTTAATCGAAACAGCCGGCGGCGATGAAGAACAAGAATCCTGTAGGTGAGAGGAAAAGATCATGTCAAATGGTGGCGCAATTGTTCATGACGCACAGCACTACAGCTGGATACCCTTCAGAGACTCGAACCTGCAGTGGTTGTTTACACCTTCGTGTTATTACTTTTGTCTGTGTGTGTGTGTGTTTCTTTTCGTAGTCACTGGATTACAAACTACACGATTATCTACAGAGTTACTGCATGTTTCCATCGACCTGATGCTCAGCATAGATATTTACACGAGCGGTATTTAGCAGCCCCAGGGATGAGCGCTGACAAACGACGCTGGCCTCAGAGTGCACTGGACGTGTGTGTGCGATGCCGGTTCACGTGGGGACGAGACGATCGATGCCGAGGGATTCATTCATACTTTCGAATGCAGGCGTTACCTTTCTCGTATCGATCTTCAAAACATCAATACTGTGTTATTATTGTTTCGTCAAACAAAGACGTGCAGGATAGGAGCTTCTGCACTTGTATGCACACACACACACCCACACACACACCCACACACACAGTATGTGTGCTGTAAATGGTTTCTTTCTATAGTTAGATCTGAGAGCGCTGTCTTTAATTCATTCTTTCGTTGGTTCGGGTCGCCGCTTACAGATAAAACTGTAAATAAGAAGCAGGATTTTAATTTCGAACTTTTCAAATATGTCATTATTTTACTTTTGTTCACGTTTTCTATTAAAAGGACTTTATTCTGAGGCTGTGTAAACTCTCACTCAGAAATGAGCCATTTGTGAGTGAGAGTTTACACAGCCTCAGACTGGAGTGCTCAGTGCATCATAATCTGTCTATTCTTCTGTTCAATATGCTGTCTGTCTGTCTGCCTGTCTATCGCTCTTTCTAACTCTCGGGCTATCTAACCCGTTTTCTTTCTTACTGTCTGTCATTTATCTATCTATTTTTATATCTGTTTGTCTCTTTCTATGTCTGTCTGTCTTTCTTTTCTGCCTACTTGTCTGTCTGTCTGTCTGTCTATCTATCTGTCTATCTATCTATCTATCTATCTATCCATCCATCCATCCATCTATGGTGGCATCAGAGCAGACAGGAAGAGATTGGACAACCTGATTAAGTCGGCCAGCTCAGTTCTGGGGGTTCAATTCAATTTTATTTGTATAGCGCTTTTAACAATTGACATTGTCTCAAAACAGCTTTACACAATCAAAAGAATTATTTAAGTTTGTATGGAATGTGAATGTGTATGAATCAAAATGTTCAGATTGTCCCTGGTGAGCAAGCTGAGGGCGACAGTGGCAAGGAAAAACTCCCTGAGATGGTAATAGGAAGAAACCTTGAGAGGAACCAGACTCGACAGGGAACCCATCCTCATCTGGGTGAAAAAGATAGCAGGAAATGATCTGCATTTATACAGTGTGTTAGGTGGCAGCAGTTCAGCTATAATAGTTGGATAGACTTGTCGAAAGTTCCAGTCCTGAACTATCGAATTGTCAAGTCCTCAGAGAAACAGCTGCTAACACCAATCGAGGCCAGAACCGTCTTCTAAGTAGAGAGAATCATCCCCAGACACCAGACGCCACTGATTCCACTGGACAATGTACAGGAGGTGGGAGAAAGGAGGATGGTAGCTAAGCTATCATCATTGCTGGAGAACGAGACTCACCCCCTGTATGAAACAGTTACATCTCTGAGCAGCTCCTTCAGCGACAGACTGTTACATCCCAGGTGTCTGAAGGAACGATATCGAAAGTCTTTTCTCCCTTCTGCTATTAGACTGTACATTCAGAGCTGCTCCCAGTGAACCAGTCTCCATATTCCACACAGTTGTATACCGCTATATAATGTTATAATATATATTTTTACAATAATTACAATATCTTAAATATGACATTACTATACTATCTTACAATACAGTTATCTTAGCTTACTGTAGATTTGGGTGCAATAGCAACTGTGCAATAACACCATTTGAAACTGCAACATTATCCTAGTGCAATTCATTGCAACAGAATTGTGCAAAAACATTATAAACTGTGCAACATTACCCCTGTGCGATTTGTTTGTTTTAAAGTGCAATTATTGTTTTGTCTTTACTTTTTCTCTTGTATTTATACACTGTACTGTCCCGGTTTTTTATTTGCACAATTTGTTCTTCGCTGCTGTAACAAAGAAATTTCTCCGCTGTGGGACGAATAAGGGGATATCTTATCTTATCTTAAAGTATCTTATCTTATCTTATCTTACAGTATCTTATCTTATCTTACAGTATCTTATCTTATCTTACATTATCTTATCTTACAGTATCTTATCTTATCTTATCTTATCTTAACATTTGTGAAAGAATAGGTTGCTCACAGGACCTCAGTGAATTCCAGTGTGATACAGTATGATGCCACCTGGCCAATAAGTCCAGTCGTGATGTTTCCTCACTATTAAATATTCCACAATCAACTGTTATTAGGATATTATAACAAAGTGGAAGTGATTGAGAAGAAGAGCAACTCCGCCAAAAGTGGTTAGGCCACGTACAATCACACAGCGGAGTCAGCAGATGCTGAGAGGTCGCGAACTTGCTGCGTCAAAAGCTACAGACGCCCAAACTTCATGTGGCCTTCAGATTAGCTCAACAGTAGAGATCTTCCTGGAATAAGTTTCCATGGCCAAGCAGCTGCATCTAAGCCTTTATCAACATTACCAAGTGCAAGTTCCAGTGAAAGGAACTCTGAATGCTTCAGCATACTGTACCAAGACATTTTACACAATTTTATGCTCCTAACTTTGTGTAAAAAAATTTACATTTTATTTCGAAATAAAAATAAAAACAGTTCGTAATGACGCTTTTAAAACTACTTAAAATTTGATTTAGAAACTGTTTTTAAAAATTATAATAAATAAAGTAAACCTAAAGTATACTGTAGTACAGTCAGTTCGGAAGTGCTGATTCAATAAATGCATAGCTAAACAGACTAATGTTTTAGCACATCTGATCTCTTCTGGAAGCTGTTTCCAACTGCGAGCAGCAGTTTTTCCACTTGTTTTGTGTGAACCCTTGGTATTTCTAACTAGGGCTGTAGCTATCGAATATTTTAGTAATCAAGTATTCTACCAAAAATGTAATCGATTAATCAAGTAATCGGATAAAATGTACTTTTACTTAATTAAACAGCAATGTAAAATATATAAGAGAAACAAAGATTAATTGGTTTTCTTTTTAGAAAAATCTACTTTTATTTTTTAAATGCATACAGCATTTTATCAAAAATAAACAAACATTGTCATTATTCACAATACAAGGAATGGCTTATACCCCTTATCTCACCTATGCGGTTTGACTCGGTGTTCATGCTGTGTTAGGCACCGTGAGCCACCAAGTTCTGCAACAAAATTCAACATGATTTTAAGGCGGCTTAAACATGTTTAATTTTTAGATGGAAATGTAATCGCAGCACCAAAACTCGCGTGAATCATGTGATGAATTAAGTGCATTACAGTGCCATACATTCTTATTTTAAAGCTTTTCAAAAAAAAAAAAAAAAAGTACTTCAAATGACTTTAAGGATAAAAAAAAACTAAGGCACACGTTGAAATAAATAATTATACAAAAACAATAAGGTGTGCAACTTAACTTTCTTTCAGAACAAAAAGTCTCAAAATCTACATCTCAGGCATAACATACTGTATAAACCTTTACTGACCATTTCTGTCATTTTCTCTTGCTGCTTTCTTCTCTTGGCTCGCTGATAATTTTATCGCTCACTTCCATTCTGTAGCCGCACCAGAGCGCTCCCTCAAATCGATACACAGCTAACTGTTTGCGTCTCCTTCCGCTTAGTGGGTGTAGGTACATGTCAACAAATAATTGCGCAAAAACATAACGCGCGCTTTTAAAATAAATTAAACGAAGCATCGAGGCAGAAGATTTTGCCTCGATCATTTTTTGTAATCGAATTACTCGAGGAATCGTTTCAGCCCTATTTCTAACTGACTCGACCCTAACGATCTGAGTGGTCTGTTACTGTAGGTTTATACTCAGTGAGCATATCTGCAATGTATTTGGGTCCTAGACCATTGAGAGATTTATAAACGAGTAAAAGTACTTTAAAATCTATCCTAAATGTTACAAGAAGCCAGTGTAAGGACCTGAGGACTGGTGTGATGTGCTCAGATGTTCTGGTTCTAGTCAGAATTCTGACAGCAGCGTTCTGGATGAGCTGCAGTTGTCTAATGGTCTTCTTGGTAAGGCCGGTGAGGAGACCATTACAATAATCCACCCTGCTGGTGATAAAGGCATGAATTAGAGCGGAGACAGTGAGCCAGGCCTTCTAGTCCAACATCACTGTCGGACCTCACTAATGTGCTCCTGGAAGAATGCTCAAAAATTCCTATCAACACAATCCTAAACCTAGGCTTCCCAGAGGAGTTGAAGCTGTTATAGCTGCAACATCATATTAAACTCTATGGATTAGTAATTGAATGTTGCTCAAGTTCCATCTGTGTGTCTGCCTGTGCAACAGTCTGTCTATATGTGTCTGTCTGTCTGTCTGTCTGACATTATTTGAAAGGATAAACACAGTAGCAATTTCAGCAGGAACAACAGACACAATGATGGAGTGCATAATAGGTAACTCTCTTCACACACACACACACACACACACACACACACACACACACACACACACACACACACACACACACACTCTTTCCATTGGGTAGAGAATAACAATGTATGAACATCAAGTTCCCACCATTAATAAGGACCATGAGAACTCTGTGTCCCCTTTCATACAGATCTGATGTTTTCCTGCACTGTAACTGAACATAAGAGAATAAATAAATGAAATATTTTCTCATGCAGTAACATTTCTAAAACGTGGTTCTTCCCTGTTCAATAGGAGGGTGAAGTGTATAGTCTATTTATGTACATAACGAGTAGGTGTGTGTGTGTGTGTGTGTGTGTGTGTGTGTGTGTGTGTGTGTGTGTGTGTGTGTGTGTGTGTGTGTGTGTGCGTGCGTGCGCGTGTGTGTGTGTTTTGCGCTCTAATCTCATTATAGAACAGAAAGACTGCACTGAGGGAAAGGAACCATGGAGTCTCTTTTTTTTGATGTAATCCGGATTTACCGCCTAAGGCTTTAGGTATACACACACACACACACACACACACACACAGTGACAGAGAGAAAGAATCTTCTTCTTTTTCATTTTATTGTCTATGAAAATATTCCTCAAAACAGTGTGTGTGTGTGTGTGTGTGTGTGTGTGTGTGTGTGTGTGTGTGTGTGTGTGTGTGTGTGTGTGTGTGTGTGTCTGAGCCCAGTAATGTGACAGTTAGTAAACTGAGCTTCTGCTGCTCATCTCTCCTCCTCTCGCTGCTGCAGATGTTTAAAGTTTAAACTTCCACATGTTGATTATTTTCGCTCACAGGTGTGATGTCGGGGGTAAAAACAGGTTCACTGCCTCCACCGGGACGTCAAGAAGACTTTAAACTATAAACACTTCAAACTTCCAGTCTGTTAGTCTTTCTGTAAATAGCACCGCACCACACACACACACACACACACACAAACCTGTGTTTCCCATCTCTCTCTCTCACACACACACTAAAGTTAATCATCTGGATTGGATAACCAATTCAATCAGAAAGTGTCAAGGTCACAAGTCAAGCATTGATTGGACATACATACGTACAGACAGAGAGACAGGCAGACAGGTAAGCAGACGACAGAGAAATACAGTATTCAGATGGACAGATCGAAAAGCGGAGACAAAGGATAATTCAGGGAGACAAAGAATAATAAAAGACTCGGGTGGGTGCGGACAGTAAGACAGACAGTGTGACAGAGAGAAAGAAAGTGACACACAGACAAGGAGAGAAGGTGAGACAGACAGTGAGCGATGGAGACGGAGAGACAGGTAGTGAGTAAGACAATCACAGACAGGCAGTGACAGATACAGTAGACAGAGAGACGATATAATAAAGTCTATAGACAGAGATACAGAGAGACAAGTTGGCAGAGACAGACAGATAATAAAGTATGGAAGAAAGACAGTATGAAAGAGAGAACAAGAGAGAGAGAGATGAAGACAAACACCTTTACAGACAGACAAATAAACAGACAGACAGCAGTAAGACGAATCAGACAGGCAATGACAGTCACACAAAGAGACACAGAGAGATAGACAGATACAATAAGACAGACACAAAGAAAGGGGATGAGAGAGACTGAGACAAACAATGATAAAGACAGGAAGAGACAAAAAAGACAGTGAAACAGACTGTCAGCAAGACAATCCCACTGAGACAAGCAATGATAAAGACAGAAAGACTGATAGTGCGAGACAGACCGACAGGCAGAAAGACAGACAGGTAGTGATAAACACATACAGATAAAGAGACAGCTAGACAGCATGGCGCAGGCAGTGAGACATGTTAGACAGACACGGAGACAGACAGCAGTCTTGCCCTTTAGCTGCCCGTCTCTCTGGTTAATTAGGAGGCATGGTGTGTTGCGCGTGACCTTTACAATCAGACCACTGACACGCTCACAGGAAATCATCAGCACAAATTCAACACACAAAAAAGGTCAAAGGTCACATGGGTACTAAACGATCTGAGAACGGAAGAGGCTGGGTTGACAAGTGAAGACACCAAAAGAGACAACAAGAGAAGCAAAGTGACCTAGTGGAAGAGAGGGCAAGTGTTGAGAGGGTTAGACATGAGATTAAAGAGGAAAAAAGAAAAAACAAACATGAAAGAAAATAGAGAATAAATAAAAATATGAGGCTAAAGAGTAAGAAAGAAGAGAAGAGAGAAGAAGAAATGAGCAGAAATAGGTGAGGAGGTAAAGGAATAGGTTAAAATGGATTATATTAATAGAAAGTGTATGATGAAAGCCCTGCAGCAGTGGGTGAACAGAGAGTAGAGGAAAGGGGCTAAGCACACAGCTCTGTGGGATACCTGTGCTCAGTATAAGAACACATGTTTGATGAACTGAACACACTGTGGTGTGAGTGTGTTGGTCCATAACAACTGTAATTATAAACAGTGTGCGATTACAGATTTATAGGGTATGTACTTATACTGAATGTGTAATTATAGATTTATACCGTGTGATTATAAAGTTATAATAAGTGATTATAGATTTATACTGAGCATGCGATTAACGAGTTATACTTTGTGATTATAGAGTTACTGTATACTGAGTGATTGTAGATTCATACTGAGAGTGTGAGTATAGAGTTATACTGAGAGGGTGATTATAGATTTATACTGAGAGGGTGATTATAGAGTTATACTGAGAGTGTGATTATAGATTTATACTGAGTGTGTGATTATAGAGTTATACTAAGAGTGTGATTATAGAGTTATACTGTGTGATCATAGATTTATACTGAGTGTGATTAAAGAGTTATACTGTGTGATTATAGAGTTATACTGTGTGATTATAGAGTTATACTGTGTGATTATAGAGTTATACTGTGTGATTATAGAGTTATACTGAGTGTGTGATACTGAGCATGTGATTACGGAGTTATACTGTGTGATTATAGAGTTATACTGAGTGTGTGATTATAGAGTTATACTGAGCGTGTGATTATAGAGTTATACTGAGCGTGTGATTATACTGTAGCATTATATTTTGTGTGATTACTGAGTCTGCAATAATAGTGTGCTTATATTGTGCTTTATTATAGTGCATGATTATAGTTCAGCACGAGAAAGTATTTATGGTATTAATGGTCAATTTGTAGCAAGTGTGTGATTATAGCATGTGTGTGGTTATAGAGTAGATCATATCACATTTATAGTACGTGTGTGTTTATAGTGTGTGTGAATTTATAATGAACATGATTATGGTGTAATAATGTGGGTATGATTACAGTAAGTGTGTAATTATAAGTAGGATATGAGTATGAATTTAAAGTGTGTGATTATAGGGAGTATATGATTATAGATTATATGTAGTGATATAGTGTATATATAGTCTCGTTATAGCAAGTGTGTGATTATAGAATTATAATAAGAACATGAACATTGTGAAAGTGCAATTTTAGGTTTAGAGAAAGTGTGTGATTAAAGAGTTATACAAAGCATGTAATTATAAACAGCATCTGATCAGATTAATGGTGTGATATTAGCAAATGTGTGATGAATGTGGTTACGCATTTAAACAGTGTATTATGTGTAATTATAAACAGAGTACAATTATAGGAAATGCATTGATACAAACAGCATGTGGTTATTGTGAAGGTGTAATTATGCACAGTGTGGCTGCATTCTGATTGGCTATGGGTCCTGGAAGTGGAAAAGCAAATTAGCCATCAGCGCAAGTAAAAAAATATATATGAGACATGGCAATAATTCATAATTATGAAGAACAGTATATTAATATTAAATGGCAATGATTTATTAATTATCTACATAAATAATAAATCGATAAATCATTAACATTACACAGACTTTTAATCTACATGCTATTAAAATCTTTTTACTAATGACAGCATCCACGTTGTAAAAGAAGGACATTCCGTCAACTGGCATTAACTCAACCGAACTCTGCATGTAAACATTGCTTGATTATAGACTTCACTTTCATGCCCGTGAGCTTGTTCAAAATCTCGCCGCAAGACTTCTGACTGGTGCAAGAATAAGAGGCATAATTCATTTCACTGGTCACGGCATGTCTACACTGGCTTCTGGTCAAGTACAGAATCGATTTTAAGATTTCCCACTTTGTTTTTAAGGCAGTACAAGGCCTTGCTCTTCAATACATCAGGTGCTCAATACGATATAATTAGTCCTTACACTTCAAGCAGGTCTCTTCGATCTACTAACAAATTACCACTAACCGCCCCTACGTTCACGATTAATACGCCAGGGTGAATGTGCAGTCTCAGTAGCTGCCCCCATACCCCAGACTGTGGCACTTTTAGAGTGAGACCTGCTTCAGCTATTGAACACTTTTAATCTTGGCTTAAGACCAGTCCTTTCTCCTTGGCACATGACTGCATCTAATCTCTTGTTTTCTGTAAGTCTTGTGTCTACTCAGTCGTTTTAATAAGGGGATTTATGCTTTATATATTTTATTATCTTTCAGTGTGTTTTATTTTCTGTGGCCCTGTCTTGTGATGTAATATTGATGTGCCTTTTTAATTTAAAGCCCTCTCAGCTCTACGGCTTCGGCTGTTTGAAATGAGCCCTGGAAATAGATTGAATGGGGTAAGACTTCATTTAAAGGGTAACTACATGCAGGCTTCATAACATATTCATAACCTTTACATTAAGCTTTTATAAATCAGTATTCGATAATCACACACACATTATAATTCTACAATCACACACCTATTATGATTATATAATCACACTCATTATAACTTTACAATCAAACATGCATTATATTGACAAAAATATGCACTCACCCACCATAATCATTCAGGTGTTCCAATCTCTTCCATGGTTAAAGGTGTATCAAGCACGTAGGCATGCAGACCGCTTCTACAAACATTTGTGAAAGGATAGGTCGCTCACAGGAGCTTGGTAAATTAGCTATAGATGTCAATAGCTATAGTCTGGGGAGGATTATAAGAGTAGAATAAAAATCTACATAAACATTTTCAATGAAATCATTTAATAGTACTGTAGTTTTGTATGCACTACATGTCCAAATAATCAAATTACAAATTATCAAATGACTATTAAGGCATTTAAAAACCTATTTCTGACCGTTTGGCACCCAAGCATGTAGACGACGCCACAAAGTCTAATGAAAAGACGAAACCTCTTTTTTAAATTGAGAATGAAATGACACAAATTGGGTCAATAACTCGTCTTTTATAATCATTAAAGCTGTCAGGCATTTCGAAAACTCCTGTGTTAAACTGAATGCTTCGTTTTCATCGTTTTTTTTATTCTCCCAACTTTGTGGGAACAGTTTGGGGATTGCCTCTTACAGTACATTTTCAACATGACTGCACACCAGTGCATTAAGCAAGGTCCATAAAGACATGGATGAGCGAGTTTAGTGTGGAAGAACTTGACTGGCCTGCACACAGTCCTGACCTCAACCCGATAGAACACCTTTGGGATGAATTAGAGCGGAGACGGTGAGCCAGGCCTTTTATTCCAACATCAGTGTCTGACCTCACAGATGCGCTTCTGGAAGAATGGTCAAAAATTCCAATAAACACACTCCTAAAGCTTGTGGAAAGCCTTCCCAGAAGAGTTAAGGCTGTAATAGCTAAAGGGTGGGTCAACATCATATTAACCCCTACGGATTAAGACCTGGATGTTACCCAAGTAAATATGCATGTGAAGACAGACGAGCCAATACTTTTAGCAACATAGTGCATTATAATTATATAATCACACACTCATTGCAATTTTATAATCACACTCTATTATAATTCTATAATTTCATACTCACACACATTCAGTATAAATCAATAATCTCACGATCACTGTAATTCTTTATTTCTTTATTCTTGATTTAATTCTCATCATAATTTTATAACCACACATTCATTATAGTGCTATAATCACACTTTATTATAGTGCTATAATTACATTGCAACTTTATAATCACACTCTAAATCTTTCTGTCACAACTCATCAGGTGACATTATCATTTTATGCAGGTGAAGGTGAAGATGAAAGGCTCATGCCAACGTTATAAATGAGTCTGATACCGTTAATAACTTCTTTCCGTTCCTGACACAGTCATAAAGCACTGTTCCTGTGTATTATGGAGCATATAATGTGTGATGTATAGGTGAGGTTTCACTTTGTTTAACAGATTTGTTTTGGTAATAAACTCCTCCACGCTGTTGCTGACTGCCATCTCTTCTATCTAAATCATTCACGACCATTCGTGACAAGACTTTCATAAAGCATCTAACACTCTTTTATAAACACTTAATGTAATGGCTATGAAGGCATTCGAAGCCCTTAATGTTGGTAACTTTTAAATAAAGTCTTACCTGAAATAAAATTCAATTCAACTAAATGGAATGATTGAACCCTGATTTAGAGAAGTTCCACCTGTCTGAAACCCTTTTCTTCACTCTGAAGATCACTTTCACAGGAGCTCAGACAAACAGAAGCCCAGACCACTACACTTAATTGGAGCACAGATCAATTCCCTGTAGTGCAACAGCTTTCCACACACACACACACACACACACACACACACACACACACACACACACACACACACACACACACACACACACACACACTGCATGCAGGCCTGGGTGAATATGTAAAAGACCTGGCAAGAAAAAATCTCTTCGTCTTTGTGTGACGGAGAGAGAGTGTGTGTGTGTGTGTGTGTGTGTGTGTGTGTGTGTGTGTGTGTGTGTGTGTGCTAGCATATATGAGTTTCTTTGCAACGATGCATAGCACTGGGCTGTATAGCTCCAAGCAATGAATGATCGAACTCCCACGGTGTACAGCTGTGAGTCTGTGTGTGTGTGTGTGTGTGTGTGTGTGTGTGTGGACAAGCAGAAGCCTGCCAGCTGAAGCAAACAGTCAATGTGTGTGGGTGGAGCAGCCCGCAGTGGTAGGATGGGGCTGAACATGAGGATGAGGAGTAAAAAGGGAAAAGGAAGTCTTTCAGGTGACGAACATTCATCTACATAAGCGAGAGCCCGGGTTCTTACGCTGAAGACCCGGAGATGATGAGGTGAAACCAATCACGTTCCTTCAGTAATGCTTAGAGCATAAATGGAGCCAATTTATGCACTTGTATTTGCACTGCGTGTATACGTTACAATGTGGAGTGTGTGCATGTGTGTGTGTGTGTGTGTGTGCATGTGTGTGTGTGTGTACAGCTTTCTATGTATATTTAATGTCTTATGGTCTATGGTCTTCGGCTACTACACTATAAAAATTTCCACTTCTAGAAATTCCACACATACACTACATCATCACTGTGACTCCCTACTCCATGCAAAATGCACCACATGTCCACTATGACTTCCGACCCGAAGCAAAATGTGCGCTATAACTCTTTAGTCCACACTGACTCCCTACTCTATCGGAAAATGCACAACATGTTAACTGTGACTTCCTATTCCGTATTAACATACACTACATGTCCACTGTGATTCCAAACTTCCAAACAAGTGCACTACATGTCCACTATGACTCCCTACTCCCCAAACAAGTGCACTACATGTCCACTATGACTCCCTACTCCCCAAACAAGTGCACTACATGTCCACTATACTGTAACTTCCTATTCCGTATTGACATACACTACATGTCCACTGTGATTCCAAACTTCCAAACAAGTGCACTACATGTCCACTGTGATTCCAAACTTCCAAACAAGTGCACTACATGTACACTATGACTCCCTACTCCCCAAAACAAGTGCACTACAAGTCCACTATACTGTAACTTCCTATTCCGTATTGACATACACTACATGTCCACTGTGATTCCAAACTTCCAAACAAGTGCACTACATGTTCACTATGACTCCTTAGGCCATGTACTGTACAAGTGCCCCATGTGTCCTCTATGTTTTTCCTAAAATAAGTGTTCACTATCACTTTCGTAAAAAGACTAAAGAAAAAGTACAACACTTATGCTGTAATATAAATGGATTTTATTCTCATTTATGTTACACGTTTTCAATCACCAGCCTTTCACTCTTGCTTGAAATTAATAAGACAATAAAGAGACAATGTCGAGATTTTATCA
The DNA here is from genome assembly GCA_030522415.1 of Channallabes apus. Classification (NCBI taxonomy): domain Eukaryota; kingdom Metazoa; phylum Chordata; class Actinopteri; order Siluriformes; family Clariidae; genus Channallabes; species Channallabes apus. The sequence continues at coordinate 27,845,804 of CM060116.1, read as the reverse complement.
AGAAATCATATACAGTAGTGCTGACACTAGACACTCCTTCCATTCATGTGTGAATTGCAACTTAAGAAAAATAAATCAACTGCAAATTATATTAAATGTCAGATCTAACAGCTGACAAATATTTTTAAAGATAAAGGGGTTGAAAGCACTGTTCACTGTCCTTATACAGAAAATGGACAGTGTTATATTTATCACTGTTTACAGTGTTTTCACTCCTACTCGCCCTCTGCTACAGGGAATACTCATTATTCACCTTCAGGGTTGGCAGGTTTGTGACTCACCTCTCACTCAGCACAAACATAATGCTCTGGTGATATTATCTAGCATAATTCAAGGTGTTACTGGTGCTGTTGTTATCAAAGCGCACATTTTATCACAACAGAATTTGTTCTTACCTTCGATGAGCAATCCACAAACCGGGGGGGGGGGGGGGGGGGGGGGGGGGGGCAGAGAGGGTAAGACAAAAAGAGAGACAGACAGACAGACAAATAAGCAAACAGATAGGGAGTGTGTGTCAATACAAGATTTTATATAATGAAAGCGCAGTCATAAACCCATTATATAATAATACGTACATTATCAGAATGTAATAAGGTAATAAACTCTTCCATGAGAAATAAAAAGTCATAAAAGTAAACATTTAATAATAAGAGATAAACTCTCAAATGTGTTAATGAACACTCTTGTGTGGAATTAAAAGTTTTAAAGACATTTGGTTATATACAATTCAATGTAATAAACATGTTATTACAAACACCTGGTGTAATAGGAAGTAATAAACACTCAAATGTGCAATAATAAAAGTTTATGAGCACTCTCGTGTGGAATTAGATGTAATAAATATGGAACTGTGTAGTCCAAATAGGTTTTCAATTCAATTCAATTCAATTTTATTTATATAGCGCTTTTAACAATGGTCATTGTCTCAAAGCAGCTTCACAAAAATTTTAGAAATTTAACAAAAAAAAAAAAAAAAAAAAAAAATTTATATATATATATATATATATATATATATAGAATAATTATATATAAAGTAATAAATAAATAAATAAAATTATAATAGAAAATAAATAAATAAAAACAAATAATAATAATTATAGAAAAGAAAATAATTGGAAGTGTGGATGTGTGAGAGAAATGTGCAGATAATAATGAGATGAATGAATGAAATGTCTCTGATGAGCAAGCCAAGGGTGACGGCGACGGTGGCAAGGAAAAACTCCCTGAGATGGCATTAGGAAGAAACCTTGAGAGGAACCAGACTCAACAGGGAACCCATCCTCATTTGGGCGATAACAGATAGAAATGATATAACATCTTGTGTGTTGTGCAGGTGAAAATTCAATATGACAGAAATTATTTAAATTGTCATGAAGACCAGTTCAGCATAGGGACGAGTCAGTAGGTCTACTGAAGCTGGCAAAATCTCCCGATGCCTCGGGATGGGTAGAGAAATACAGAACAGATGGGGAGAATTAGCGTAGTTGCCATTCGGTATAGGTGTACTGGAGTATGAGTACTGGGATGAGTTATGTGTATGCCAGATTAAAAAGATGCGTCTTGAGTCTACAAATAGGTCATAAAAACATTTGTATTAATATGGTTATACACAATTTCATGTGTAATAAACATGTTATTATAAACACCTGGTGCAACAGGAAGTAATAAACACTCAAATGAGGTTGTGAAGACTTCAATGTGTAAGAAGACAAAGTTATAAATGCTGAAATGTATAATAATTGGGGTATAAACATGCCCATGTACTAGGGCTGCACGATATTAGGAAAATACACGATATGCAATATGTTGTTGAATATTGCGATAACGATATTTCTTGTGATATAACATTTCCGTAGAGAAATGCTTTTTGTAATTATTATTATTGCCTATTTTTTAAAAATAATTTATATATGTAATAATCATTGTAATGATCAACAGGTAATAGATATTCGTCTGATGTAATTAAGTCTAATTCAGGCTAAAAGGAAGTTCAAAAAAGACTTCTGGTTTGCCGTTACTATAAACCTGCCAACACAATATGAATTACTTTCAAACATTACTTTTTATTTACATGTAACCATACACTCATCCATTTCATTTATCGTAATTCTTTGCGATACAGATATTGCGTATGCCATTATCGCGATAACGATAATTTTTCGATATATTGTGCAGCCCTACCATGTACAGCAAGAAGTAATAAGCACTATAATGCACTAAAAGAAGGTTATAAACACATCCTGGCATAATACAATGTTGTAAACACTTCCTGGTGTAATAAGAGATTATAAACACTTCCTGGTTTAATAATATGATGTTATTTACACTCACTGGGGTAATAAGGCTTTATTGAACAACACTTCTAACCTTAACCCAGTTGTGTTCCAAGCCGAGTTTAACCCGTCACTGAGTCCTGCCTTATTGAATATTTTGGCTCTAAAAGGTGGGACCACCAATGCGCCCCAATCTTGTCAGTTATGAAGTCGGTGCTCTCCTCCACGATCCGTTAATAACTGTAATTTGTCACCTGCGCACTTCTCTGGATGTCTAAGCGCTAATTAACCTGTCCAACACCTGCACATTGACCTGCCAATCATCTAAAAACTCCACCCACTTCTGAACCCACATATAGACCATACAGCTAATAGTTATTGAAAATTTCAGTTTCATTACATTAGCTCTCTCTGTCTCTCTGCCTCTCTATTGCTCACCGGTCATTCTGCCTGTCTGTCTCTTTTACTCTCTATTACTCACATATCAATCGACTGTCTGTCTGTCGCTTTTTCTCATTCTCTCTTTAGTTCTCACCTGTCTGTCTGCCTCTTTCTCCCCCTCTTTCCCTCTCTTTATGTATGTCTATCTCTCTGTCTTTTCCTCCGTTTCTCATGGCACTACCCTACTGTACAAATCTCCCCGTCTGTTTTCTCATAATCTCGCTATCTGTTTTTCGTTCCATCTCTCTAACTTTCCCTGTCAGTGTTTCCTTTTCTTTACAATTACACTGTCTGTAATTCATCTGTCTCTCTGTCTAGCTCTTGCAATGTGTGCCTTGCTGTGTCTGGCTGTCTTTTCTCTTAGTCTGTCTGTCTATCCATCTCGGTTTCTCTCATCCCATCTATTTGTCTCTCCGTATATAAGCTGGACTGTGAAATAAATTCCTTAATCTTTTTTAAACGTGGCCCCCGAGTGGTGCAGTGCTAAAGTGTTCACCCTATCATCCAGAGAACGTTAGTTCGATTCCCAGACGATCCCGCAGCCGGGGACCTGGAGAGAGCTGATAGGCCGAGCTCTTTGGGAGCAGAGCAGCGCGGAGCGGGATGGGAGACAGTTAGCTTTCACATCAATCACGACTCTACAACCAATCAGGAGAGGCGGATTATGCTGTCCTCCGAGTGTGTTACACCGCCTCTAACAGTGCGTGAGCGAGCAGTTTGGGAGGATGTGATTGACTGGCGTCACATGGCGGAAACAGGTGATAGTCAAGTGATAGCCCTCGCTAAAGTAGTGGCCTTGATGTGGGAGCCCCCTATTGATGGGTGGCAATTCGGTACGGCTAAATTATGGAGAAAATCTGGAAGAAATCCCCCAAAAAACAACAAAAACGTTTAAATAAAAATTTTAGAGGTGATTATGTGAACAAAACACACACACACACACATATGCTAATTTCAAACATTTTGGCTGCAGCAAAGTCTTGCAATTCCCCCTCAGTATCTCGCTCTTATACACACTACACACACACACACACACAATTCCTCAGTGGTTACGCAACATTAAACTGTCACATTAAATGCTGCTGTCCTCTTCAGTAAACACCTCACACACACTTACACCTCACACACACATTTGTACATAAGCACACACACACACACACACACACACACACACACATAGCTGAGTGTTATGGCGCAACACATTCTGCAGTCATGAAGGTTTCTGTAAACAAACGTTTTGAGACTTCAAAGGCAGTGAGGCGTCACATTGTTGCCAAAGACGCTGACACACGCTAACAGTCGCTAACCCCAAAGCGTTCCGTTGACGCGCCGCTGGGAAAAACAGAGTGACACTACACACACACATCTACTCACCTACACATCCACATCTACTCATTTAAACTTCTCTTTGGGCTGAAAGTGTACAATTAAAACACGCACACGTCTTTTAACACAGGGGTGTTTCTCCTCACGCTAACATTAAGCACTATAGGACACTGAAACACCTCAGGACATGCTGTTAGAGGGGACGAAAATCAACAGGAAATTCCAACTCTGCTTTCCACTCTGGTTGATTATATTCCTGAAAAAGCACAGCACAAGCGTGGCTTCCACCACAGTTCTTATTCACACACACACACACACACACACACATTCTGCACCATCTCATTATAAGATGATGTAAAATGATTAGAACACCCTAAATTAGAGCGGGATTATTATGGGATGTCACACATACAAACAAACGCACAAACGAGAAAAACGTCCGATTTCTGGAGTTCACTTTAATTCGGTAGGACCAGATTACGCTGGATTTCGATTAGTAAATGAGAGCGATAAGACTTTTCATTTCGCTGTGGGTTTGTTTGTCTTTAAGATAAAAGACGTTATCTCCACTGTCACCTACAATACACACACACACACACACTCCCTCTTATTATACACCCTCCTGTGAGGTAGGGGTTTGTTATCAGCTGGATGAGTGGCATGGATGTGTCCCCTCCAATAAGGAGAACAAGAAGTGTGTGTGGTGGGGGGCTGAATCAGGTCCCAAACAGGTACAGTATGGACATATCGGGAAGATTACATTGTAAAAGAGGTCAGGGCATTGTGCGGTGTGTGTGTGTGTGTGTGTGTGTGTGTTTTCCTCATTATTGACTTTCCACTCCAATTCTTTCTTTCCTCCAGGCTCATTAGTGAAATCATTAACCCTCACCTACGCATTAAGTCCGCCATATATTGATTATTAACACTGCGCCAACAAGGAGAGGGAGAAAGACAGATGTTCAGGCAGACAGACAGATGTTCAGACAGACAGACAGAAAGAAGGACAAGCAGAGAGGAACCTTTAATTAGTTGACCAATTACACGGCTCCAGAAACATACACACACAGAAAGAGAAGAGAGAAAGACAGAGAAAGAGAAATAGGGAAACAGTGTTTAAAATTTTCCATCCGTTTATCATTCCAGTGTGTGTGTGTATGAGAGTGTGTCTGTAGTGGGTCAGTGTGGCACCGTTTTGAATCCCTGATGTCAAATCCCATGCTACTGAAGGTCAGGCATAGAAATAATACTTGTAGCAGGATTGATAGTGAGGCAGGAAGAGAGAAAAATGGGGACAGATACTGTAGATAACAAGAATGTCTATATTTGTATTTTTCCATTTTTTCCCCCCATCTTTCTGTTTATATCTTTATCTATTTACTTGTCTCGTCTTGTCTATGCAACTGTCTGCCCTTTTCCCCAACCTGGACAGAACGGAACAGTAAGAGTTTAGATGTGTGGGACAGAAACATAAGGGACAGCATGATTGAGACACAAAATGTAGGAAAGGTTGAGACAAGCGGGACAGTAAGTATTGAGATGTGCAAGAACAGTGTTTTGAAATCGTTTAAAAAGGTGTGGAAAAACAAGTACTGAGTTGTGCAGGATTGAGAGGACTGAGACATTTGGGACAGTGAGAACTGAGACTTTTGAGCCAGTGAGGACTGAGACGTGGGAGAGAGTGAGGAGTGAAGAAGCTCAAGGCAATTAGCATTGAGATGTGGGAGACAGTGAGGACTGAGACATGCGAGACAGTGAGGACTGAGACATGCGAGACAGTGAAGACTGAGACATGCGAGACAGTGAGGACTGAGATGTGGGAACAGTAAGGATTTAGACATTCAGACAGAAAGTTCGGTAGTAATGACTGACTGACACACTTTCATGACATTTAGGATTGAGATGTTGGAACAGTGGTGACATGTGGGACAGAGACGTGCGGGACAGTGGAAATTAAGATATGCTAATTAGCCTACAGTGTTACATCATGTGACTGTGTTTCTGTCAGTGAAATGTTCTTTAAAGACTCTGCGGAAGACGAACCCACGCTGTATGTAATTAAGGAAACTGATGGGATGAAAATTGGGGACATAATTTATGACACTTTTAACTTTAAATATTAAACTACTTTAATGAGCTTCAGTGTGTGTGTGTGTGTGTGTGTGTGAGAGAGAGAGAGAGAGAGAGAGAGAGAGAGAGAGAGAGATGAGAGTGCAGATGGGGAACGTGAGTTTAATTATGTACAGAGTTAAAGGGCAACTTCTGCTACATGCACTGTCCATATAGGTTATGATGTCGGGTTCCCACAGACACGGACTGTCCCCCCCGAGTGGGCAGAGTTGTTTCTAATTGAAAGTTTTGACGATTCTTGGTTGCTTAAAGAACGATTCTAATGTTTCCCCTGATATTAGCCATCTGGAGACCCAGGTTTTAGACACATATGCCTACAGAAGCTACTGTATGCACCTGTAACACATTTCTGTAATAAACTCCACCCCTCTGTCCCCATATCACCTATGTCCCTCTACCTTCTTTGTCTCCTATCTTCTCTATCCCCTAATCATTTATATCTCTCTACCTCCTTTGTCTCCTACCACTCTATTCCCACATCACCTTAGTCTTTCCACTACCTTTATCACCTACTCTCTCCATCGCCTCAGCAACCATGTCTCTCTACCACCTTTATCTCCACTCCTTCTATCCTCAACATATACGTCTCTCCACCACCGCCTTTGTCCCCTACTCCCTCCACCCCCATTACCTGTCTTTCCACACCATTTGTCTCCCCCTCCTATGCCCTCATTGACTGTCCCTCCACCACATTTGTCACTCAGCAGCTCTATCCCTTCATCACCCTTGTCCTTCCTTGTCCTACTCATCACCAATGTCTCTCCAACACTTTTGTCACCAACCATCCATCCCCCATCACCTGTCCCTCCTCCCTTTTTATCTCTCACCACCTTTATTATTTTACCACCTATGTCTCTCCAGTCCCTCTGTCCCCCATGCCATTTAGTCCTTCATCAAATATGTCCCTTCTCCCCCTCTATCCATCACAGCTCTATACTCTCATTATCTATGTCTCTCCATGAGCTTCATACTCTAATTACCCATGTCTTTATCCACCCCTCTGTCTCTCCATCATCACTGTCCCTCATCCATTTCTTTTCCACTTTTTCTTTTATCTAATTATCACCCATGTCTCTACCCACCTGTGTCCCCTCATCACGTGTGTGTACCTGTGTGGGGTGTAATCCATCCCAGTCTTTGTTCCCTGTCTCTATCCCCACATTGCCTCTGTCCCCTCTGTCCCAAAACCATCTCATAATACCTCTTTCTATCTACCACCCCTGTCCCGCAAAAAAAATATTTTCCACAAATCCCTTTGTCCACTTTGTCACCCATGTGTCTCAACCCTCTGTGCCCTCATTGCCTAAGTCTCTCCATCCTGTGTCGTCTTGACTCCGTCTGTCTTTACGCTCCGTCCGTCCCCGTCAGATCTCCTGAGGACACGGACATCTTTATCTCTGTCACATTAAAATTTATATTCTATAAGGACATGATGATCGTCTCTGTGATTACATTTTGTGTGAATTAAAAAGAATAAATTAGCATTGGATTAGCAGCTGTGCTTCAGGAAACCCTGCGCTTGCGTGTTAATATTAATTATATATTCTATATCCTGTGTGTGGTCCGTAATTCCTGCTACGGCATTTGCATAAATTTGCATAAGGTGCTTAATTTCGTGACACTCAGTGACAGACACAAGAAAACCAGATGGACTGTAAAATAGACACAGCCAGAGGGAGTGTGTAATGATCAAAGTGAGTGTGTGATCATCAGAGGGAGTGTATGTGATGGTCAGAGAGTGAGTGTAACGATCAGAAGGAGAGTGTGTCTGTGTGACATTTGAGGGGAGTGTGTGATAAGAAGAAGTAGTGTATGATGAGAAGAGGAAGTGTGTGATAATCAGAGGGAGTGTATGTGATGGTCAGAGGGAGAGTATAACGATCAGAGAGAGAGTGTGTCTGACATTTAAAGGGAGTGTGTGACAAGAATAAGGAGAGTGTGATAAAAAAAAGGGAGTTTCTGTGATGTTCAGAGAGAGTGTGAGATGATGACATGAGTTTGTTACAATCAAAGAAAGTGTGTGATGATCAAAGGAAAGAAAGTGTGTGATGATCAAAGGAAAGGAAGTGTATATGATGAGCAGAGTGTGTTCTGATGAGAGAGAGCATCTATGGTCAGAGGAAGTGTGTGACGGTCAGACGTAGAGAGAGTGATGGTAAGATGGAGTGTGTAATGGTCCGAGGGAGTGTGTGATGATCAAAGGGACATGATCAGAGAGAGTGTTTGATGGTTGTAAAGTGTGATGCTCAGAGTGACATATACAGATCCACGAAGAGGGACAGGCAGACTTACTAGGACACAGAGACAGGTGGCTAGACAGACAGACAGACAGACAGAAACAAAGAGGATAACAAAGAAAGAGAGAATTGAAGAGAGACAAGCAGAGAGAGAGAGAATTTGTTTTCTATTCATGAAGGGAATTTTCCATCAGCTCTCTAATTGAGCAAATTTAAAATTTAATTAGCTTCAGCTCTAATTGATGTTCGAAATCCATTTCGGGGATTAGTGAACTACAGAGAGTTTAACCCTAAAGACCCCCTGTGTCTACTTCTGCTGGGGGGGTGGACGCTTAATCAGAGACATACGCTGCCTCCCTCATGGCTTGTTACTGTACATGAAGTACCCTAAGCAGGGTGCAGTAAATATTATTTCAGATCACTAGGCAGAAAAAAAAAAAAAAACATCAGCCGTTTAGAACAATGTGTATTACCCATAATGCACTGTGGGATTGAGTCAGCTTATTAATGCACCATTCAGTTGAGTGTATCAAGAAATAAATAAATACGCTAATGCTAATTATCTAATTAGCCTACGTGACTATTACGAGTAAAACCGATAAGAGCACTTCTAGAAGTCTTTGAGATGCTGCGTGAATTATTCGCTGATTCGTCCTACACGAGAGCGACGATTAGAACCGTTAATGTTCAGCGGTAAATGCCAGAATGTAGAAAACACTCACACACTCGAACACATACAGTACACATATATTCTATTGATAAGAGTGTGAAGGGTTAAATGTGGGGGTGAAGTAGCACAAAGGCTGGAACAGAATTAAATAAGTTTATCATCAGAGACAGAACGGGGGAGGCGAGCTCATTTAGGCAATTTGAATGAAAGACATTTGCATAAATATGAGGTGTCGACGGCCTCTTCTGCAGCGCTCACACACCTCGCTCCATCAGCATGTCCTGATAAAACGCTGCGCTCTGATTGGCTCAGAGCAACACGGACCATCACACACAAAGAAGTGCACTAATTACCTGAACCATAGTCTTCAGCATGCAGGGACAGGAACAATTCATTCTGTGTATATATATATATATATATATATATATGTGTGTGTGTGTGTGTGTGGGGGGGGGGGGGGTCCTGTCCTACATTCCCAAACATAAAGCATGCAAAACTGTCCCGGGTTAGATTATTGTTCACTCGACTCTATGACATCATGTTTAGGATCTGTTAGAGCGTACTATTTAGTAGTTTAGTTTGCATTGTGGAACTTAGCTGTGGATTTACTATTTATTAGAGTGTACTATTTAGTAGTTTAGTGTGCATGGTGGGATTAAGTCGTGGATTTAGTACCTGTTAAACCGCACTATTAAACAGTTTAGTGTGTAGGGTGGGATTTACATATTTTAGCATCTATTAGAGCACACTATTTAGTAGTTTAGTGTGCATGGTGGGATTTAGCCACGGATTTAGTATCTATTAGAGAGTAGTATTAATTAGTTTAGTGTGCATGGTGAGATTTATCTGCGGATTTAGTACCTGTTAGAGCGCGCTATTTAGTAGTTTAATCTGAACAGTAGGGTTTAGCTGTGTATTTAATATCTATTAAAGCGCACTATTTAGTAGTTTAATCTGAACAGTAGGGTTTAGCTGTGTATTTAATATCTATTAAAGCGCACTATTTAGTAGTTTAGTGTGCATGGTGGGATTTAGCCACAGATTTAGTATCTATTAGAGAGTACTATTAATTAGTTTAGTGTGCAGGGTGGGATGTAGCCGTGGATTTAGTACCTGTTAAACCGCACTATTAAGTAGTTTAGTGAGCAGGATGGGATTTACATACTTTAGCATCTTTTAGAGCACACTATTTAGTAGTTTAGTGTGCAGGGTGCGATTTAGCCGTGGATGTAGTATCTATTAGAACGTACTATTTCGTAGTTTAGTGTGCAGGGGGGGTTTAGCCATTTTAGCAAAGCTCCTGCTGTCACAGTTTAAAGATATTCAAAAAGAAGAAGAATTCAGCATATTTTTGGATCCACCTATGAAGAACTGCCACATTTCTTTTTTTTTTTTTTTTTTTTTGTCAGCAGCTACTTTTCTAAATTTCAAGCTGTTTTGACAGATGCAGTTCTTCCTGGATCACAAGAAGTCATACCAAGCTCCACAAAAGTTTCAGCCGATCTCGTTACCATCTCCCACAATCACCAGATTGTACCAGTTCAAGATCCATTTCAGGAACTTGTGAAGAAGCCCCTTCGAGAAGGAAGTGTGTAAGGGGAAATGGATGGCTCTGTCAGCAGAGAAAGTAGGCATGACCATAATTTGTGTCTCATTTCACGAGTGCAGACGCGTCTCATAAAACAAACCACGTTTTGAATCTCCGCCACTAAAGAGTCTCATTTTAGAGCTTGGGTTCAAATCTATAAACGTTACTATATAAAATATTAAACACACTTTTTAATTTGTTTATATGGACTTGTACAAGTTGTTAATATTGGTAATATGTAAATTATACCATGCATAAATTTGAAATTTGCTGCTGAATTATCGTCAGAGCTGCTGTTTTGGAAAATGAGTCACATAATCCTTGCAGAGCTCAATGTAGATAAATGGTGTAAATGTAATTACAGACTTCCAGGGCAGGTTAAAGACAGAACGGAGAACAGAATCTTATCATGTGTGTGTGTGTGTGTGTGTGTGTGTGTGTGTGTGTGCTCTTTTTGACTGACATCTTAATTATACATAATTACTATTAATTATATTCACATCCCTCTACACTTGAATTATCATCAGTGTGACTTCAGCTCATTAGCAGAAAAAACAGGAGAGTGGACGAGATGTCAAAAAGAGATCCATCGAACAATCGTACGCGTACTGTACAGTCCACACCGCGGGTCGTCTGTCTCTCCTATCCGTCCTCTTATCTCACCATTTACTATAAATAACGTTTAGCAGTCACGCATATGTATCAATACCATTTGTAAAATATTAATATTTATGCATAGAATACAATATAGAAAAATGCCTCCATCACTGCTCACACACACACACACACACACACACACACATCCTCCATCACATCTCACACACACACACACACACACATCCTCCATCACATCTCACACACACACACACACACACATCCTCCATCACATCTCACACACACACACACACACACACACACACACACACACACATCCTCCATCACATCTCACACACACACACACACACACACACACACACACACATCCTCCATCACATCTCACACACACACACACACACACACACACACACACACACCCTCCATCACATCTCACACACGCACACACACACACACACACACACACACACATCCTCCATAACATCTCACACACACACACACACACACACACACACACACACACACACCCTCCATCACATCTCACACACGCACACACACACACACACACACACACACACACACATCCTCCATAACATCTCACACACACACACACACACACACACACACACACACCCTCCATCACATCTCTCACACACACACACACACACACACACACACACACACACACCCTCCATCACATCTCACACACACACACACACACACCCTCCATCACATCTCACACACACACACACACACACACACCCTCCATCACATCTCACACACACACACACACACACACACACACACACACACACACACACACACACACACACACACCCTCCATCACATCTCACACACACACACACACACACACACACACACACACACACACACCCTCCATCACATCTCACACACACACACACACACACACCCTCCATCACATCTCACACACACACACACACACACACACACCCTCCATCACATCTCACACACACACACACACACACACACACACACACACACACACACACACACACACACCCTCCATCACATCTCACACACACACACACACACACACCCTCCATCACATCTCACACACACACACACACACACACACACACACACACACACACACACACACACACACACACACACACACACATCCTCCATCACATCTCACACACACACACACACACACACACCCTCCATCACATCACACACACACACACACACACACACACACACACACACACACACACACACACACACACACACACACACACACACATCCTCCATAACATCTCACACACATCCTGCATCACAGCTTACACACACACACACACACACACACACACACATCCTGCATCACAGCTTACACACACACACACACACACACACACACACACACACACACCTCCTGCATCACAGCTCACACACATCCTCCCTCAAATCTCTCACACATCCTTACACTGATATTTAGTTGGTTCATTTTATTATGTCTGTTATCTGAATAGTGCAGATTGTTGACACACATACACCCACCTCCACACCCACCTCCACACACACGGAATAAACCCAGTGAGGCAGACCAACAAGACACAGCTCTGTTTAATCTGCACTTCTTACATCCATGTATTGAAACATCCGTCTACATTTAATGACGAGTTTTTTTCAAGGACCTCAAATAAAATTGTGTTCTGTTTCAAGCACACCGCACTCTGTCCCCTTAAATCAATAAAATACATTTATCTTCTACACTCTTTCCATCTAGTACGACATGTTCCAGAAAACGTAATAAGTCCATATTAAATGTAGTGCACAGAAGCATTTCCCAGTAACACTCGACACACCAGCGCCCTACAAACAATGTGCTAACAGAAAGGGAGTGGGAGTTTTCACAACCAGGACATTTAAACCGTAAACGTTTTAAATTGTCTAGGATTTACATTCACCTTTTGGTAACAAGGCAGCTCTGACCCGGTCTATGCCCATACATGGCAGGCTGTGGTGCACTGGGTGTTCTGGTACCTTTCTGTCAAAGCCAGGGTCAACTTTATTAAGGTTTTTCTGTGGGATCTGACTGGCCTGACTTGGTCCCTGTGGGCATAGAATGGGCATTGGGTGTCCATGATCCTGTCATTATTTTACTCTTTCATATACAATTGCTAATCCCTCACTCACTCACTCACTCACTCACTCACTCATCATCTATACCGCTTTACCCTGCATTCAAGGTTGCGGGGGGCCTGGAGGCTATCCTAGGAGATTTAGGGCACGAGGCAGGGTACATCCTGGACAGGGTGTCACTCACACACTCATTCACACATTAAGCACAGGGAAAACATGCAAACTCCATGCACACAGGAATCTAGCCTGGCTAGGAATCGAACCCGGACCCAGGAGGTACCAGGCGACAATGCTAACCACTACGCCACCGTGCCACCTAATTGATAATCACTGCCAGTATTGTTAGTGTCAGGAGAACATTTAGCAAGGAGGACAAAGTCGAACCTCTGTTGAAAGTCATTTCCTTGACCCTTTGAGTTCCATGGTTCTGTTAATGTGTAGAATGTAATGTAGAATGTGTAGACAACATTAACGAATAGCACAAATAACTTAACCAGATTAAAAAGAACAGGGTCACATTACATACAAGTTCACTTATAAATATAGGAGGTTGAAGGTTACAGAGTAGTCAGCTTAGACACTGCACACACTAGTACAGAAAAAAATGAATCTAGAAACTGAGACAGTTCTTCTGATTGTATATCCATATGCTCCATTTCATGTAGGTCCATGAAGCACATATTTAAAAATAATAATAATAAAGGTAAGAACTACTCAGTATCACTTGAGTAAATGAGTTAATCTTTCTCTTCTAAATCTAAGCAGGTAATTTATAGAAAGCTGAACACTGAACAGTTCCCTGTAGTGCCATTGGAGGATCACTGCTAAGTGAAGGTGACTTTGCAGGGTGGCACAGCACACTCATTAATACACACTTTACTTTCTGAGATGTGACAGAAATGGCTGGGAATTTCACACTGCTAATCATCATGAGAGAGAGAGTGAGAGAGAGTGGGGGTGAGAGAGAGAGAGAGAGTGGGGGTGAGAGAGAGTGGGGGTGAGAGAGAGAGAGTGGGGGGTGAGAGAGAGTGGGGGTGAGAGAGAGAGAGTGGGGGTGAGAGAGAGAGTGGGGGTGAGAGAGAGAGTGGGGGTGAGAGAGAGAGTGGGGGTGAGAGAGAGAGAGAGTGGGGGTGAGAGAGAGAGAGTGGGGGTGAGAGAGAGAGAGAGTGGGGGTGAGAGAGAGAGAGTGGGGGTGAGAGAGAGAGTGCGGGTGAGAGAGAGAGAGTGGGGGTGAGAGAGAGAGTGGGGGTGAGAGAGAGAGAGTGGGGGTGAGAGAGAGAGTGGGGGTGAGAGAGAGAGAGTGGGGGTGAGAGAGAGAGTGGGGGTGAGAGAGAGAGTGGGGGTGAGAGAGAGAGAGAGTGGGGGTGAGAGAGAGAGAGTGGGGGTGAGAGAGAGAGAGAGTGGGGGTGAGAGAGAGAGAGTGGGGGTGAGAGAGAGAGAGAGTGGGGGTGAGAGAGAGAGAGAGTGGGGGTGAGAGAGAGAGAGTGGGGGTGAGAGAGAGAGTGGGGGTGAGAGAGAGAGAGTGGGGGTGAGAGAGAGAGAGTGGGGGTGAGAGAGAGAGTGGGGGTGAGAGAGAGAGAGAGTGGGGGTGAGAGAGAGAGAGAGTGGGGGTGAGAGAGAGAGTGGGGGTGAGAGAGAGAGAGTGGGGGTGAGAGAGAGAGTGGGGGTGAGAGAGAGAGAGAGTGGGGGTGAGAGAGAGAGAGTGGGGGTGAGAGAGAGAGAGAGTGGGGGTGAGAGAGAGAGAGTGGGGGTGAGAGAGAGAGTGGGGGTGAGAGAGAGAGAGTGGGGGTGAGAGAGAGAGTGGGGGTGAGAGAGAGAGAGAGAGTGGGGGTGAGAGAGAGAGAGTGGGGGTGAGAGAGAGAGTGGGGGTGAGAGAGAGAGAGTGGGGGTGAGAGAGAGAGAGTGGGGGTGAGAGAGAGAGAGAGAGTGGGGGTGAGAGAGAGAGAGTGGGGGTGAGAGAGAGAGAGAGAGTGGGGGTGAGAGAGAGTGAGTGGGGGTGAGAGAGAGAGAGAGTGGGGGTGAGAGAGAGAGAGTGGGGGTGAGAGAGAGAGAGAGTGGGGGTGAGAGAGAGAGAGTGGGGGTGAGAGAGAGAGAGAGTGGGGGTGAGAGAGAGAGAGAGTGGGGGTGAGAGAGAGAGAGAGTGGGGGTGAGAGAGAGAGAGAGAGAGTGGGGGTGAGAGGGAGAGAGTGGGGGACATGTTGAGGTTCGCCAGCCTCTCTTTTGTGTTTCTCTGGAAGTTAATAAGACTGAAGCATACCATGTTACCAAGAAACCACAAAGAAGAATAAACTCTGTCATGAAAATGTTGGAAATCCTAAAGATACATTGGAGACTCCTTCCATAAACTTGAAATTCCAAAAACATCAGTTTACAGAAAATTATTCATCAATTACATCAAATTATTTTAATCTGTTTATACGGAGCATCCAATATATTCATCTTCTATAGCACTTAAGCTGTGTACAGGATCAAAGGGGCCTGGATCCTATCCCAGCAAACATGCAAATTATCCTAATTTGCATGTTTTTGGACTGCGTGATGAAACCAAAGTACCCAGAAACCCACCAAGCTCCCATACCCATGTAAACTCCACACACACAGACGTGAGGTGGGGATCGAACCCTCAACCGTGGAGGTGTGAGGCCATCGTGGTGCCTCTAATAAATGAACATATGCACACCATTATCGTTATGTAATAATTCCTGTTACAGTGTAATAAAGCAGCCTGATGTTAGAATCAACAGAAAGCGGTATTACTCACATATTTTCCAACAATGAAACTACTGAGTTGCTTTGCAACTCCAGAATTTGTTCTTCTTATAGGAACTACAATACACCATTGCACCATCCTGGTGAGCATGGAGGAAGCTGAAAATAATTTCATAGCGCTGTTGTGGTGTGTAAATATAATGGACTTGTATGCTCCTGTGCCAATTCCGACTCATCATTTTTACCCATGTAAAAATAAACATGATGAATATGTTCCACTCTACCACTTGTGCTGCACACCCCCAATATAAATCATGCTTTGGTAATCCCAGAGGATTAAGAGGGTCAGTGATCCTGGAAAGGGCTTGAATGTGAGCAATCAGTGAGATTCAGAATGCCTCCCTCATAGTGAATGAGTAATGAGACAATCCTTTTCCACAGACGGCACTTTATCAGGCCCACGTACTGCCATGGACTGACGTCCAAAAGATGTCCGAGTGCCTGAACACAGGACAACTCCACTGAGGCTGATGTTGAAAACTGATATTGGATTTTTTTTTTCAATCAGTTCTAGACTTTTTCAACATAGAGAAAATGTTGGAAAAGTGTCAGAGTTTGTGAAAAGTATCTGCAGTAGATAGTTGTTACACCGGAAATCCATCACCATTACACACCTTGGCCTTGGGGAGGGATTTGTCTTTAGGTGGGCTCTCGCTACCGAGGAAACTAATCTCAACTAAACTCACACATGTTGAAAGAAAAACAATCCAATCTATCTCTCTTTGTTTCGCACACTAAAAGAGACTTTATTCCCATACACAACGTAAATCATTTGTTGAACAGATAACTCACGTTTCATTTTAGAGTCATACAAAGCTTTAAGCGAAACAAGAAAGTTGAAGGATGCACCGCTTTCCCAATTTCTCAGTCATTCAACACAGATGGACTGAGCACATTCTTCCATGGAGGTGGTGGACAGTCAAGAGAAACTTGATGAGGGGTTACAGAGGGATTTGGGATTCAGCCTTGTATTAGAAGCTAGTTCGCTTTCTAGCTTGACTTACTGTAGGCGTAAATAAAACACAGAGGCAATTCGGAATGACTCAGATGTAATTATTACGTAGATAAAGTGCTGGTTAAAATGCAGTAACATTATCAGACCTGTTTTCTTGTTAAATTGTGTCTGTACTGTAACTGTTTTTGAATGTACATGTACGGTAGCTGCTCTCTCCTCAGTAGACCGAACAGACGTACTTTTACTCATACAGCGACCAACAGTTAGTGTAATTGACTATTGTAGATCACCTGGAATATGGAGTGATACATACAGCTATACAGTACATCCCACTGCTGTTACTGTCCATTATTACCACTTGTGGAATGCCTCTCATCCAACCAGATTGCCCAGAATTAACTGTTGTATAAAAGCTGTTTGGTGGCACTTTGACTTCGAATTCCACTTCTGGTCTGTGAGAATGTCTTCTGAGCTCCATGCTTGGTGGATTTTCTCCAGGTAATCTGGTTTCCTCCCACAGACCAACGACATGCAGTTTGGAATAACTGCCATTCCCAAATTACCCGTAGAGTGTGAATGACAATTGGCATTGAGCTGGTAACCCAACCCCTTTTAGTAACTGCCATAGAAACAACGTATATATCTCCAGGATGGGGAGTAACTATTTTGGGGAATTTAGAAGGATAGATGGACAGAGGAGGATAGACATTGCTCCTGCGCTGGTGATCTGAAGCTGTGACATTCTAGAAGACTCAAGTAAGAAACCTTCTGGTCATCGTTGCTCTTTCCCAGGTGTGATTTTGCTATCCGCACAGGTTTGTTGGCTAGTCCATCCCCCTGGTTAGTATTGTGATTAGGGTTATTCCGATTCCGATACTGGTATTGGAAATGCCACCGATACCACAAAAAAATCTGACATCGGAATCGGTGAGTATTTGAGTCCACGTACCGATCCGATACCATTTTCCTAAACATAACAAACAAAATATTTTGCCCGCTAGCTTTGCAGAGTTGCAGACTTACAGAGTCTCACGGCGTACGCCTGTGATGGGCGTGCGCCCAAATTGATATCGCTCCTCACTCACTAGTTAGGCGGCCTCCCCCCTCTTTAGGTATGTGAAGGAGCAGGGCCGCAGAATCAGGCAACGGCCCATGAGCTATCGCCGCTAATGATCCCGGCGCTATAAAACACAGCGGGGAGTGGAGCTCGGGGTCTGACTGTTGGGAAGCTGCTTTGCGACGCGGTGGATTTTATGAGAGACAGTGGCACAAGAGCGGGGCGATGTGATGCGCCCCAGAGACTTTAAAAAGGGGGGCGTCTTTGATCTCCGCAAGAGGAGCGCGTGAACGAGCTGCGCGAGCTCCCGCGGCACCTTCACTTCCGCGTAGAGCCCGCCTTCGCATCCCTGCCGCCGAAGTGGAAAAGGCCGCAGAGAGCCTTTAACCCTTTCCTTACCCATTTTTCTAAATAAATGATCCTTTTCCCTGTAAGAACTCGCGTGTTTGCTCGTGTCACTCGTGCACTTAGGGTCGAACCCGTTACACAGGGCTAGTAGCATTTTACTCTCTCTCTCTCTCTCTCTCTCTCTCTCTCTCTGTCTCTCTGCGCATGCGTGGTGTGGCAGGGAAGCGAGCGTGGCGTGTAGAGCGCGCGAGAGCGATTGGCGTTTTGCCAATTTTCTTTTTGTGCATTTTTTTCTTTCGCCAATTATTACATCTTTTGGCTTTATATACTTTATTGTGTGAGTGCCTGTGTGAGTGTGTGCGCGAGTGAGTAAGTGAGTGTGTGCGTGTGTGTGTGTGTGAGTGAGTGAGTGTGTGTGTGTGTGTTGCTGGAGCATGGCGGCTCCGGACACACAGCGGTATGAGAGTCTGACTCGCCGGCATGGTGTGCGCGTGGTGTGCGCGGCGAGTTTAGAACAGTGTGTGTTGGCGGTTGGTGATGTGGTGGGACACGAGAACATCGTCTCTGCTTCCCGCATGAACAGCGCTGTTGTTGTTTTGTAAATAGTGTAGATAAAGCGATTAAAATAGTCCAAAATGGAATCACTGTAAATAATGAGCACATACTGGTTTCTCCCCTGAGCTCCCCAGCTAAGAAAGTAGTTCTGTCTAATGTCCCTCCTTTTATATCAGACAGTGTGATAGCAGCAGAACTGTCCAGATACGGACGCCTGGTCTCCCCTATAAAGAAAATCCCCCTTGGCTGTAAATCCCCTCTGATTAAACACCTGGTATCTTTTAGGAGAGTTGTTTTTATGATTTTTAAAGAGGGTGTCGAAGAGCTAAATGTCATTTTTAAATTCAGAGTCGAAAGTTTTGACTACAACATCTTCGCCTCCTCAGACACCGATATTAAATGTTTTAAATGTGGTGCAATGGGACATCTCGTCCGTGCCTGTCCTGAAAGACAGAGCGATCCCGATGCTCCTGTGCGACCTGGTCAAGACGCGACCGTGCCGGCCGTGGCCGTCCCCCCTACGACTACGGCTCGGCCGTCCGCTGAGGGACCCGGAAATGCTGCTGAACCAGTACCCAAAGAGAACGAATCCCAAGCCCAGCCTGCAATCCAAGAGCCTACTGAAACACCATCGACACCACAAGCAACGTACTCGACTGAACCGGATCGAGGGGAACCCAACGTGACCCAACCGGTGCCGGAGAGGCCGAGCACAGCCGATAAGGTCACAGAGGGCTCGGGTGCAGCGCTGGAGTCACCTGTCCTCTTGGCGATGGGTACAAGGGCGAAGAGTCGCCAACTGGAAGCAGCAGCCATTGCACTGTCACAGGGGGACGAGGCGGACATAGAGATGGAAGAGGAGCCCCTCTTCAAAACACCTAAAAGGAAAAAAGACCGCAAGGGAGGAGGAAAAAAACTCCCCAAAAAAGACACAGAAACAGAATCAGACAGTGACGGATACATTTCGGACTCTGTGCTGATTCTCACTCCTGAAGAAGAGAGAATGCCAGTGATATACAGCGAGGAGTCCATACATATTTTCCTAGAAAAGACAAAAGGAGGCTCAAAAATCAAACTGGAAGATCACTTCCCAAACAAGAGACAGTTCATGCATGATGTTAAGTACTACAAAAAACACAAAGCTTTCGTTGACCGGGAAATATTCAGGATAAAGAAATGGATCACTAAAATAAACAAAGAACTCGCTGAGGAGGACTTCTATGAATGATTTTACCTCTCTGCTGGACACTGGTATGTTCTATTTCTTTCTTATATTTAAGACTGTTTTTTTTATCTACACACCTTTTAATGAATGAAGTAAACATTGCGAGCTTAAATATTAATGGAGCAAGAACATACGAAAAAAGAGCTAAACTATACGAACTATTAAAGCAGAAGCACATTGGTGTGGCTCTACTGCAGGAGACCCATAGCGACTCCAAAAACTCTGCGGACTGGACAAAAGAGTGGGACGGTCTCGCGATCCTGAGCCACAACACACCACTGAGTGCTGGAGTCGCACTGCTCTTTGCTCGCAATTTTATACCGAACTCTTATACAATAGAAGAATTTTTAAACGGGAGGCTTTTAAAAGTGAGAACTTTTTATGAGAATGAGGTCTTTGTTTTTATTTGTGTGTACACTCCCACCAAGGCAGTAGAGAGGATGATGTTTTTAGACAAACTAAACGACGTCATTAATGACTGTAACTCTGCTGATATTTTAATTGTGGGTGGGGATTTTAACTGCACAACTGACAATCTGGACAGAAATCACAAAGAACCTCACATGGCCTCCCGTAAACGCATGTGGGAGATGATGGAGGCCCAGGACTTAAGTGACATATGGAGAAACCTAAACACAAAACAAAGACAGTACACCTGGGCCCATTCCGTAGATAACACACTCTCTCTGGCTAGACTCGACCGATTTTATTGTTTTAAACATCAACTGTCTTCTTTTACGAAATGTTTTATTACCCCAGTAGGCATCTCCGACCATAGCATGGTGCAGTGTACAGTCAGTAGGAAAAACCTAAAACCTAAGAGTGCCTACTGGCATTTTAATACTGTACTTTTAGAAGATGCCAATTTTATTGAGTCTTTTACTTATTTATGGGCCAGTCTTAAATCACAAAAAGCAGATTTTAGCTCTCTACAGCAATGGTGGGACCTAGCTAAAGCACAAACAAAAGTTTTTTGTCAACAGTACACTCTCAATGTCACAAAAGACATTGTTAGATCAATGAGAGCTCTAGAGACCGAAATAGTGGAACTCCAGAGTTTGGAGACCACAGGAAATCGAGGAAATATTGAAACCCTCAAAAACAAAAAAGCCATAATGAATGACCTGTTGGGTACTGCAGTACAGGGGGCGCTGGTCCGCTCACGTTTTAAATATGCTACGGAAATGGATGCTCCTTCCAAGTTCTTTTTCGGTCTAGAACAAAAAAACGGACAGAAAAGAATTATACATGCTGTGCGATCAGAATCAGGGGATCTCGTATCAGAGCCCACTGAAATTCGCAAGCAGACAAACAGCTTCTACTCAAAGCTGTATAGTAGTGAGTGGTCAGATGCACATGCAATGGAGGAGACCTTTTTAACAAACCTGCCCAAATTGTCAGAACAAACGGCCACGGACATGGCAACAGAACTGACACTGGCAGAGATTCAGGAGGCCCTCCAAGGTCTGAAGAACGGGCGCGCGCCAGGTATAGACGGTCTCCCTGCAGAGTTCTACAAGGCGTTGTGGGCAGTAATAGGACAGGATGTAGTAGAGGTATTGCAGGACAGCGTGAAAGGAGGAAAGCTCCCGGTGAGCTGCAGGAGGGCTGTCCTGACCTTACTGCCAAAAAAGGGAGACCTGACGCACCTGGGAAACTGGCGCCCGGTATCACTGCTGTGCATTGACTACAAACTACTCTCAAAAGCATTGGCCTCAAGACTGACAAAGGTACTGGAGCAGATCATTCATCACGACCAGACGTACTGCGTGCCTGGTAGATCTAAGTATGGTAGATCTTTGATAACATACATTTAATTCGCGATATTTTGGATGTCTCTAGACTTTTGGATTTAAAGACTGGTCTCATTCTGCTGGACCAGGAAAAGGCTTTTGACCGGGTTGAACATAGATATTTGTGGAAGGTGCTGGAAAGCTTTGGGTTCAACCCAGGTTTCACAGCTATGATCAAAACATTGTATAGTGACATTGAGAGTGTACTGAAGGTTAATGGTGGTTTATGTGCTCCTTTTAAAGTACACAGAGGCATTAGACAAGGCTGCTCTCTGTCAGGCATGCTATATTCTTTAGCAATTGAACCTCTTTTATGCAAACTGAGAGATCAGCTTTCTGGTTTTAATATACCTCATTTTAATATTTCAACCTGTCTTTCAGCCTATGCCGATGATCTAGCTGTAATGGTGAACACACAGACAGATGTGACTTTTTTAACCGACGTTTTAGAAGATTTTAAGATTTTATCATCGGCTAAAATCAACTGGAACAAAAGTGAAGCCATTTTAGTAGGAGAATGGGGAGGCGAACAGCCCACACTACCAGGGGGTTTAACGAGGAAAAAGAGTGGTTTTAAATACTTAGGTGTCTACCTGGGCAGTGCAGAGTTTTTAAACAAAAACTGGGAAGGTATGGTTGAAGGCATTAAAGGCAGACTGAACAGGTGGAAATGGTTGGTCCCAACAATGTCTTACAGAGGACGAGTGCTGGTCATCAACAACCTAGCAGCATCGTCCCTGTGGCACAAACTGGCATGTATGGACCCACCACCAAACCTGCTAGCAAGTATACAGGCCCTGCTGGTAGATTTCTTCTGGGACAAACTGCACTGGATACCACAAAGCCTTCTTCACCTGCCTAAAGATGAAGGAGGACAGGGCCTGGTACAGCTAGCCAGCAGAACTGCAGCCTTCCGCCTGCAGTTCATCCAGAGACTCCTCCCCGGAGCCAGTGACGAAGGATGGAGAGCAGCTGCCTTCACACTACTACGCACGGTGGGAGGATTCGGACTGGACAGAACTCTGTTTTTAATGGACCCCACAGCACTGGACACGACTGGACTACCAGTTTTTTATCAAAGACTTTTTAAAATTTGGAACTTTTTTAAAAAACAAAACAAGGGAAACAGAACCTTACACTGGCTGCTGGAGGAGCCCCTAGTCTGTGGAGGACGTCTAGACATCTCTAGCAATACCACCCCAGCACTATCCAAGACCCTGGTCTCCGCAGGGATCGTGACACTCCGGCAGCTAGTAAACATCACTGGAACAGACCTGTCTCGAGCAGAGGACTTGGCAACACACATGGGACTCCGGTCTCAACGGGTCGCCCACCAACTCCTGCATCGCTGGAGAACCACCCTAACATCGGAGGAACGAGTTCAGCTGATGGAATACACAGGAAATGAGACCAGCTCTACAGAACAGGAACGGTTTCCACAGCTGATCATAACTCCAGACCTAGAGGGACACGGCGGCCCCCTCCTGGAGCACAAGGGTGAGGACGAGATGAACTTTGAGACAGTGTCTGGTAAGGTTCTGTACAAAGCTTGTGTGAAGGTTTTAAACAAGAAAAAACTGAATGGGAGGGTAGACACCCCATGGCGCACTGAACTGGGTTTTAACAATGATATTAAACCAGAGTGGAGAGCACTGTACAAACCACCATTAACCAAAAAGTCTGCTGACCTCCAATGGAGGATTTTACATGGAATTGTCTCTGTGAACTCTTTTATCTCGATTTTAAATCCTGAAATAACACAAGAATGCCCCTTTTGTTTACAGAGAGAAACTGTTTTCCATGCTTTTATACATTGTTCCAGATTGTCGCCCTTATTTAACTTTTTAAAATGCATTTTTTTACCACTGCATGTAGATTTTAATCACCAGTTTTTTATTCTTGGTTTTAAATACGTCCGGAGAAACAGATTCAAATGCCAGCTTATTAATTTTACCATTGGTCAAGCCAAAATGGCAATCTATATAAGCAGAAAGAATAAGCTGGCACAAAGTACAGACTGTGATCCACGAAAAATCTTCTCCAGACTTGTTAAATCAAGAATTTTAATTGATTTTAATTTCTATAAGAACATGAAAGACATAGACATGTTTAAAACAATATGGTGTTGTGGGGAGACCCTGTGCTCAGTAGAAGATGAAGAATTAATCTTTACACCAAACTTAAACTGAGGGGAGAAAAAAAAAAAAAAAAAAAAAAGAAAACCCCCCCAACCACACACAACAACACAATAACTTTGTATGCTTAAAAAATAATCACAATGTCTAAAAAATGTCTTATTTATTTATTTATTTATTTTCTTATTTTTTAATCAACCTCTATTTTTATACAACACAATTCGTAAAATAAAGGATTGTAAAAGTCAAAGAGTCTCTCTCTCTCTCTCTCTCTCTCTCTCTCTCTCTCTATATATATATATATATATATATATATATATATATATATATATATATATATATATATATATATATATATATATACACACTGTACAGATACACACCCAGGTATCGGATCAGTACTCGGTATCGGCCGATACCCTAAGCCCAAGTATCGGAATCGGTATCGGGAGGGGAAAAATGGTACATCTCTAATTGTGATCTTGTGGTAGTTTGATTGCTATCAAATGTTGCAAAAACCATGGCTGCATTGTTGATTGGTATCAGATACTGGCAAAGTTTGCTTTGAGTCTTTGTTCTAAAGCATTTACTTGGTTTGTAAGGTTCTGCTGTGACAGTCAACTGTGATCATGTACACGTCATTATTCCAGGTTAACATTTCTGATCTCATCACTTTCCATCTGCTCATCCCATGGCCTGAAATTCCCAAATTGCTTCTCTTATTGAAAAGAAGCCAATCCTGCCAGGTTACCTGTAATTTCATTGAGAGCTGGTAACAAATAACACTGGTGGTGCATTGCTTTGGTAAAAATCCCTACAGTCAGGACAGGCTGTAGGTCCAGTGACTTCTTGCTGTTTGTCCATGTTACACATTTCCTCTGAAGATGGCAGCAGAGTATGGACCATGTGTTGGTGGGTGTCCTACTATACAAGTTAGGGTTTTTCTGGGTGAGTTGCCTACTCATCCAGAAAAAGTCCTAATTCACTAAAACATTCACACACTGACTTAGACATTAATCAAAGTCCAGGTATTAACCAAAATCCACGTATTTTTCCAGACCGAGCACTGGCGGCGTTTGTTTGTCAACAGAACAGATTTATACCTCATCACTTTGTTCCTGTATTTGCAATTCAGGGTTCATTTGCTCTTACTGTAACCTGTTCAACACCACCGCCAAAAAGTGGATGTGTGACAGTTTCCAGCAGTTGGACTCTTCCTGGTGTTTTAAACACGCTAGTGGGAATGACCTTAGCAAAAGTTCCATTGTCCAATTTGAAGCTGAGAATAGTTTCATGTTGGCTAACTTGTACACCTGTAAATGCCTGTTCTTTCTTATTAGCGCTGCTGTTGTGGTTTACAGAGTCAATAAACAGGTCGTTGTTTTCAGCACAGTTGCTTTCCCTCGCTGCATGGACACATTTACTTTGCTCAGACTATCACATACCTTTGCGAAATGGTTTTTATTTGCTATGTTTGCACTGTTTGCCCGGGGCTGGATCGTTCTTTGTGCGCTATTTGCACAGCAGTCACATCTTCTAGTGCACTTATTTACTCCGTGTTTGCAGTCAAGGTGTGTGTGTTTTCATCTTCTTTACATGGTATTCTTTTCAAAAATGTCTTTGAAAGCAGTCAACGGACTGCTTTGGCTATTTTATAAGACATTGACAATAAATCCACTGTTTCATCCAACAGAAGTTCCGATACAACATTTAGCTTTTCTCTCAAATGGGGAAGAATGAATAAAAAAAAATAGGGATGGGAATCACCACGCCCCACCCGAAATGATTTTATCACAATATCTATGTGCAGATTTAATTCATACTTCAATTCTGTAAGTATGTTTCAATACAATATTAAATTTTTCCAGTTTACTACTTTATTCCAAATTTTATTCCAGACCTTGAACCTTCATAAGTTACGGAAGCGCATTGCATTCACACAATAAAAAAAAAAATCACGGGACTTATCTCATAATTATGACTTACTATCTCATAATTATGGCATCCTTATCTCATAATTATGACTTAATATCTCATAATTATGACATCCTCATCTCATAATTATGACTTACTATCTCATAATTATGAGATAATATCTCATAATTATGACATCCTGATCTCATAATTATGACTTAATATCTCATAATTATGACTTATCACATATAATTATTAGTGTTCTGAGAAGACAGGGACAATGGAGCAAATATTGCCAAATTTAATTAGCTTTTATTTATTTCTTGGATTGAGACACTGGGAGATATTAATGGCATTGTGTAATTTGGATGCTATTATCATTAGTATGTCAACACTCCGCAGGTATCTAAAGTGCTTAGGACTGTTCAGGAGGAAAGCACATTCTGTCCTTCTCGAAGTGGCTCTTCCTTCAGGAGCAGCTAAACCTGTAACAATGCGGCTCTTACGAGGGGCAGAACCACGCATAAATACTCTGCAATAGTCTGAATGGGCAGATCTGTAGAAAAGAAAGGCAGACAAAGTGTGCTGTTCAGAGACAGAGGCAAAGCTCCAGCCTGTGACGCCGGTGAGAGCGAGAGAGAAAGAGGGAGCGCGCGGCCCGCATCAGTCCAGCGTGCGCACTCACGTTAAATACAGTATGGAAGTACAAAAAGACACAAACCCCTCTCTCTCTTTCTCTCTCTTATAAATCCTCGGTAAGGGCGAACGCTCCGAGAGGATCTAAAGTTTATTTTTAGTTTCCCGAGACACGTCCGTTCTTGCGTAGACGGCGGAGCTCTGTTCATTTTGCGTTTAGTATTAATTTTGTTTCCTTTTAAGTTCCTAATTAATAATCCCCCCCCCCCCCCCGCTATTTCCAGAACGGAAAGGTCTTCCCGTGCGTATCATAATCACTCTCATAACAACTCCTATTTCACTGACCCCCTCTAAAGCCCTGCGTTAGGACTCTTATACACATCATAACACATCGTGATGCAGCTCTCCATAACCGCCCCACGTAACAAAACCAATATGGAGCGCTTCATAGATACAAAATCATGCATATGAAAATTATCCAAGCTGGCTTTGTGATATCTCAGAGAACTATCTGGCACCTGATTAAAATTCTGGTTCTTCGCTTCCGAGTAAAAGGATGCAGTAACTTCCGTTTCCGGTGTCACGCGCTAAAATGCCCCCTGCCACAAACTGCCTCCCCTTATCTCATAATTATGAGATAGTAAGTCATAATTATGAGATAAGGATGTCATAATTATGAGATAGTAAGTCATAATTATGAGATAAGGATGTCATAATTATGAGATAGTAAGTCATAATTATGAGATAAGGATGTCATAATTATGAGATAGTAAGTCATAATTATGAGATAAGGATGTCATAATTATGAGATAGTAAGTCATAATTATGAGATATTAAGTCATAATTATGAGATAAGGATGTCATAATTATGAGATATTAAGTTATAATTATGAGATAGTAAGTCATAATTATGAGATATTAAGTTATAATTATGAGTTAGTAAGTCATAATTATGAGATCAGGATGTCATAATTATGAGATATTAAGTCATAATTATGACATAAGTCCCGTGATTTTTTTTTGTGTGTGTGAATGCAATGCGCTTCCGTAATAAGTTAATTGAACATGAGTAATTAAATGTATCCCAGTCCTTATTCATTACAAAAGCTTATGCACTTTGTACAGAATTAGTTTTATCCAAGATTGACTGTCCGATCACAGTTCATGGCCGATTAAGCTGAAAACTCTGGTTACTGGCTAATCAACTAGTTTATTATTTATCTCTATTATAAATGTAAAAAAATATATATATATATTAAATAATCAATTTTGAAGTCAGTGTGGCAATACATAAATCGCCACAAAAAGAAAGAATCAAATACAGTAACTGAATCAAAATTTTCTCTATCTCTAAAATGAAAAAAAAAAAAAACTGTGCCGTTCCTTATAACCTTGGATAGATATCACTTTATTCTTTAACATAATATACAGTAGGCCATCATATATATCATAGATCATTTGAGTACCTTTCCTTTCCCATCAGTAACCATCCAGATATCTCTTTCTCCATTTCTCTCCGATTCACAAGAGAAGCTAAACTGCATATTTTCTCTTTATTTTTTCTCTTGAGCTCTCCCAAAACATCTGGTCAGCACGTAGCTTGAACTTGCATCATGCTTCAGGCAAGCTAGTAGCATTCTAATCGAGATGAGGCACAGGAACACCAGCAATGTTCAACAGTCCATTTACTTTGACACCATGTCTTGTTCATGAACATAACATATAGGAAATAAGGTTGTTGAACAGCTGTATTTTAGCAATCGCCATACTATCATTTATACAGAAACAAGACAGATATTTTAGTCCTGAGCATCCAATCATCTGCCATGTTAATACTCA
The DNA here is from genome assembly GCA_030522415.1 of Channallabes apus. NCBI lineage: Eukaryota > Metazoa > Chordata > Actinopteri > Siluriformes > Clariidae > Channallabes > Channallabes apus. Next base: position 27,817,174 of record CM060116.1, on the reverse strand, counting down.
CTTAGGTATTAGCATGTCACTTGAATCAACATATTCAGTCTTCCATTTGTTAATATGACTGTGGTGGTGGAGGCGCAGTCAAGTGAAGGGAGCGAGAGACAGGTGAGTGGGTAGGAACGCACACCTGCAGAGAATGTAGCTAATTAACGGATGTGTTGCAGCAAACGAAGGATGGAATAAAGAGGAGAGAAGCGGGGTAGAACGAGATGAATAGAGAGAGTGAGATGTGGAGTGAGTGACAGCGGGTATGTGTAGCGTTGTAATTAAAAGAGGAGAAGGTTCACATCGAAAACTTGATAAAGAGAAAGTTGACTCTGGATCCATTCTTCATCTCCTTCAACATACAACTGTGACACAGTTACAGCATAGTGAAGAATTTCAAAAAAGCTACAAGTCTTCGCACAATCCTTTATCAAACCCACACTAAGCCCACACTGATTTGAGATTAATTCCAAAAAGATCGCACAGTCTTTCCTATACACTCACAGCATTCCTATACACTTCCCATTCTGATCCACCACTAATCCCATCCTGAGCCCAAAATAAGCAAATCCTTGTCCAATACAGATCCAATGCTGATTCAGTTCAGATTTTCTTTTGATCTAACGCTGATGCCAGAATAATGGAACTCTTATCACACATTGAACCCATACTAACTTGATCTTGATGCTGAAATAATCCCATCATAAACTCATTACACAAAGATCTAATTCTAATCTGTTACCAATCCCACATGATCCCAAAATAATCGTAACTTGCCTCCAAAGTTAACTTTAATTTCCCTGAACTTTGGGAAATTAAAGCTCCAGAGTTGTCATCAATAGTTAGTTCACTAACTATTTCCAAACTAATCTCACACCAACACCTCTCTGATTTCAAACTGATCTGATATGAATCTAGCAATAATCCCATATGAACCTTAAACTCATCGCGAACAGATTCCACACTAATCCAGGACACACAAATTTTAACATTGATCTAATACTGAGCCAATGCAGATCCATCAAAAATCCCATAATGTTACAACATTGATTCTATACAGATCACATACAGTAATACGTCTACAGTAATCCAAATCTGACTATACACTAATTACATAATCATTTAAATCCTGTACTGATCTCAAACTGTGGACAAAATCATTTAAAATCTGTCCCACAAATGCTTTCACACTTATCCCAATCTAATTTGTACTACAATGACCCCATACTTACAGTATCTGAAACCAATCTTATACTGAACCCCACACTGACCCCAAACTAATCCCAAATTATTTAAAACTATTCCTGATTGATAACTATTCTCATATGGACCTGATACTAACATCACACTAATCCCAAACTAATCTCATATGAACCCAATATTAATCCCACACTGATCCTAAACTAATATCATAATAAAACCACACTGATCTCAAACAACACAAATCTCAGACTATTATCAAACTGACAACACACTAAACCCAAACCAATCTCAAACTAAGGCCATACAGTACATATCGCAAACTCATGTCATACTGACCTCACGCTGATCCCAACACTGATCCAGCATAGATACCACAGATTTAGACACTAATCTAAGTCACTAAAACCTGTCATGCTGATCTCACACAGAGCCAACGCTGCTCTATCACAAATTGCATAATATTCCACACTAATCTGATAGAGATTATACTGACTATCCCACACTGATCCAACTGATAAGTTGGGTTTGATCACAGATGCCTAAATAATTTAAAACTTTCCCCAACCATGTCCCACACTAATCCCAAACTAATCTCACATTGACTCCACACTGATCCTATACTAACTGTATACTCATCTCACACCAGACCTATACTGATGCATATAGATGCCCTTATATTAAGTGAGCTCCCTATGAGCATTTAGACCACAGGTTCTCTTGCATGATACATCAGTCAGCTGTGTGTAAATCACCATCACCTTCAGGAATTATTACATCCATCAACTTTGAACTGATCTGTGTTTCAGTGTGATACCAAACCTATAGTCAAGCAATTATAGAGTGAAACTGAGTGATGTGAAGAAGAGCAGAGGGTATACGACAGATAAGATAATCTTAGTGTGGTCATGGCTGCCAACTCTTACGAGACAAATAAGCAAACCCAGCTTCATAAACAAGCATAAATCAAGTCCAATATTGCTATAGAATGTTATGGCTTCAATGTTAACATTTACATTCTAACAACATACATACAATATACATATATCTTGTTGGTCTTTCGGGCTGCTCCCAGCATGAGGTTGCCACAGCGGACTATCCGGTCCGCACAACAACTTGGCACAGGATGCCGGATGCCCTTCCTGATGCAACCCTCCCATTTTATCCGGGCTTTTCTATATAGTAAAAGAGCACATGAGTAATGACTAATAGAACACATCAAGATGGTTTTTGGAATATTTGTCTGTTTGTCTGTTATTTGTGCATGCATCACATAAAAACTACTGAATCAATTTTAATGAGGTTTCATTTAGGTGTATTTAAGTTGATATTGAGATGTGTCTGCTTCTTTTGCTTTGTAAAGCCTTCATAACGGCTCTAATCTGATGCGCTGTTAATAGATTTTTGAGGCCGGCATTATAATCTTAGACTGCAGCAGTGAGAATCCTCAGTAAAACCAGAAGATATGAGCTTGTCACCCCTATATTATCCACACTGCATTGGCTCACGGTGGATATTTTGGGGATTTTTTAAATACTACTCTGGGAATATAAAGCATTAAATGGTTTCGCGCCGCAGTATCTAAGTGAACCGTTAGTGTCTTACGATCCGCCACACCTACTTCGATCAAAGGATACAGGCTGCTTGTTGGTACTGCATATTATGAAAAATACAGCTGGAGACGAAGCTCTTTCTTACAAAGCTCCAAAGTAATGCAATAACTTTTCAATAAATTTTCAGGACTCAGACACAGTCTCAATGTTTAAGTCTAGGCTAAAAACCTATTTATTTAGCCAAGCATTTTTGTGAATAGTTTTGTATTAGGAAAAGGAGCAGATCTCATAGACGTAGAATATTATGGTGAGCTGATATGTTTAGATGCTGTCTTCCTCACTCTCACTGATCACTCAGGTTTGTTGACGGTGGACTGACTGGTTGCTTTACTTCCCAGGGAGCCCTCATGTCTGTGTTTCCTTCTGGCGCTCCCTTTTAGTTATGCTGTCATAGTTAGTCCTGCCGGAGTCCCTGCTTGCGCTCTGCACTACATATACATTCAGCTTATACATCATGTGACCATACTTAACTGACTCCTTCTTTTCAGCTTTCCTCTCTTCTCTTCTCTCTTTATCTTTCTCTCTCCCTGTCTCTCTGTTGAGCTACACATGTCGCTCCTGAGATGCCAGTGATCCAGACCCCCTCTACCCTCTGGACCTGTCTGACTCGTCCTGTTGCCTCACTTCTGGTTGGAGATCTTTTCACATGGATGGCCCTTGTTATTTGCTTTGGTGGTTGTGGTGACTGGGGCCAGTTTCACGATACCATCAAGACGGTCCTGGCCTTGGCCGATGCAGAAAGCTGTTCTCTGAGGACTTGTGATTGCAGTTGCTCAATAGTTCAGGACTCGAATTTCCCGAGCCTCCAATAACGAACTGGACTCCATATTAACTTAAATATTAAACCTCCAGCTGCCTAACACACAGTATGAGTGCAGAACAATCCCTGCTATCTGAAGTCACCCAAATAAGGATGGGTTCCCTGTTGAGTCTGGTTCCTCACAAGGTTTCTTTCCCATTATAAAAGTATGTTTTATATTATAAAAACATACACTAAATAAATACAGTTTTACTAGTTATATTTTTCATACTTGGACGTCTTTGTTAGTGGCATTCCTGAGAAATATAACCTTAACATGATCAATGACATGATTTTTCTCCTGTGGGAGGCGAGGGGGAGATCTCTGGGGAGCGGGATTGCATATTACAAGCAGAACTGGCAACTATGACTGTGACGTGTGAATATTTTACTGTATATCTACAAACTGTGCTATAACAGCAGCATCATAAGCGTCGGAGATGATGCCCATAAATACTCGGCTAATCACTGTATCAGACTGATATATTTAATGTTAGCATGAACTGCGTGCTGTGTAGAGAAGGAGCACTTGAGGGTGGTTCCAAAGATTTGTGTTCGGATGGAGCTGTTCAGTCTGTGGAGAGTTTGTGTGTGCTGAAATATGTATGAACTAAGAGCCCCTGGGAGCTACACACACATTTTACATCATTTAAAAGCAGCTCAGTACAGACATAACATTCGGGCACGGATTCTTATATATTTCTTGTACTTCACAAATTATTGACACGATGGTGAGATCAGAACTCTACCATGTAAATGAAAACAAATACATACATGCATTCCTGTCTTTCAATTATGCAGAATATTTATACACTTTTAAACACATACCGGATTAATTCCCCAGAACAAAGCACAGCATTCACCATTTAAACTGGGCACAACAAGGCAGAATAATAAGGTACTATTTGCATCATTTACTCAGAACAAGCACATGAAATGAACACACACACACACACACACATACTGTACATACAACTCAGCTGAGCATTTGGTATGAACTCACCAAGGATGAAAAACTTACAATAGTGAGATTAGATGGAATAAATGAGACTTTGTGGAAAGTGGCTATACGGCTGAAGCGTTATTACTTCAAAATGTGTTTATTTATTTAGCTGGTTTATTTTTCATTATAAAACTAAATGAAACCCCAAAATGAAAGAAAGAAAAAGTGTAAACTTCAGCACATTTTAATATTGTTTCAAATCCCTTTAGTTCAATAAGGACTTTACATATCACAAACCACACACACACACACACACACACACACACACACACACACACTTTAAGGATTTTTTTTTATCTTTACCTCCTTCCAGTGGTGGACCTTATAATATTTTTCTCCAGCAGCCAGCCAGGCTTTTGTAATGATCAGAATCAAGCACCAGTTCGATTCTAGTGAGCTGAGATTACATTTAAAATGAAATTGGGACAATAGAGCCCTGAACCCTGGGGTCTGGGATGCCACTGATCACCTGGAGTGCTGAGAAAGCTGGACTTGGATAATCCCTGTTCCTGGAAACATCAGACTTATGGATAGAACACAAGAATTCATACACAAGCCCCAGGAAGACAGGCCTTGGGGAACATGGGACTTTAGGAAAATGAGAGTTTGGGCATACGGTCTCTGAGTACCAGGCCTGTGGCAAAACAACTTTGAATTTGTGGGCCACTGGGAACCTTAGACTTTAAAAACACAAGGCCTTGTCAGCACCGAGTCCCTGGAACACAAGAACAAAGGAATATAAGCAATCTGGGAGCCTCTGACCATTTGTGGACAAAAGATCTTGGGGATACAGGGCACCTGGGAACCTCAGACATTAAAAACTAAACAATTTGGGAATACACGACTTTAGGGACACGAGGCCAATGGAAACACAAGACTTTTGGAACATGGAGCCCCAGGGAACATCAAATAAGGAACACAAGGCTTCAGCAACATGGGGCCTTCGGGAGCCTCCAACAACTGCGAAAACACAAAACTTTAAAAACACAAGAACTCGGAAACAATACTTTGAGTACAATAATCATGAGAATGTAAGAGCCAAGGAATGTGAGGCTGAGAACCTACAGCAGGTGATTTGTCTTTTGATTATGTTGAAGTTGAAAAATTTTGCAGGAGGCTTGGATGACATTGTTAATTGATAATTAGATGCTCTTTTTATATATATATATATATTTCAGGGGCTTTTTCCACGTGAAAGACCAATACAAAGTGGTGTACACGTGAGAAGTGGAACGAAAATCATACATGATTCCAAACATTTTTTACAAATAAATAACTGCAAAGTGGGGTGTGCGTAATTATTCACCCCCCTTTGGTCTGAGTGCAGTCAGTTGCCCATAGACATTGCCTGATGAGTGCTAATGGCTAAATAGAGTGCACCTGTGTGTAATCTAATGTCAGTACAAATACAGCTGCTCTGTGACGGCCTCAGAGGTTGTCTAAGAGAATATTGGGAGCAACAACACCATGAAGTCCAAAGAACACACCAGACACGTCAGGGATAAAGTTATTGAGAAATTTAAAGCAGGCTTAGGCTACAAAAAGCTTTCCAAAGCCTTGAACATCCCACGGAGCCACTGTTCAAGCGATCATTCAGAAATGGAAGGAGTATGGCATAACTGTAAACCTACCAAGACAAGGCCATCCACCTAAACTCACAGGCCGAACAAGGAGAGCGCTGATCAGAAATGCAGCCAAGAGGCCCATGGTGACTCTGGACGAGCTACAGAGATCTACAGCTCAGGTGGGGGAATCTGTCCATAGGACAACTATTCGTCGTGCACTGCACAAAGTTGGCCTTTATGGAAGAGTGGCAAGAAGAAAGCCATTGTTAACAGAAAACCATAAGAAGTCCCGTTTGCAGTTTGCCACAAGCCATGTAGGGGACACAGCAAACATGTGGAAGAAGGTGCTCTGGTCAGATGAGACCAAAATGGAACTTTTTGGCCAAAATGCAAAACGCTATGTGTGGAGGAAAACTAACATTGCACATCACTCTGAACACACTGTCAAATATGGTGGTGGCAGCATCATGCTCTGGGGGTTTTTCACTTCAGCAGGGACAGAGAAGCTGGTTAGACTTGATGGGAAGATGGATGGAGCCAAATACAGGACAATCTTGGAAGAAAACCTCTTGGAGTCTGCAAAAGACTTGAGACTGGGGCGGAGGTTCACCTTCCAGCAGGACAACGACCCTAAACATAAAGCCAGGGCAACAATGGAATGGTTTAAAACAAAACATATCCATGTGTTAGAATGGCCCAGTCAAAGTCCAGATCTAAATCCAATCAAGAATCTGTGGCAAGATCTGAAAACTGCTGTTCACAAACGCTGTCCATCTAATCTGACTGAGCTGGAGCTGTTTTGCAAAGAAGGATGGGCAAGGATTTCAGTCTCTAGATGTGCAAAGCTGGTAGAGACATCCCCTAAAAGACTGGCAGCTGTAATTGCAGCAAAAGGTGGTTCTACAAAGTATTGACTCAGGGGGCTGAATAATTATGCACACCCCACTTTTCAGTTATTTATTTGTAAAAAAATGTTTGGAATCATGTATGATTTTCGTTCCACTTCTCACGTGTACACCACTTTGTATTGGTCTTTCACGTGGAATTCCAATAAAATTGATTCATGTTTGTGGCTGTAATGTGACAAAATGTGGAAAAGTTCAAGGGGGCCGAATACTTTTGCAAGCCATACTGTATATATATATATATATTAATAAAGGGAGGAACAGGGTCCTAGCGGCTCGGTTTGAGTGTCGCTTCAGGGTGGTGTGTGGAGTTTGCATGTTCTCCCTGTGATTTGCGGGGTTCCTCTGAGTACCCCTATAAAAAAACATGCATTATATGCGGATTGGTGTTTTCAAATTGCGTGCAGTCTATGTGTGCGTCTGTTTGTGCCCTGTGATGTATTGGCACCCCATCCATGGTATCACCTGCCTTGTGCCCTGAGCTCCTGCGACCCTACACTGGTTAAGCGGTATGGAAAATGAATGAAGGAATAAATAATTTAAAATGCCCTTATCAATTGGCTGTGATTTAATTGAATTTATTTTGTGTTGTTAAACTGTTCCTGTGAAATCTCTGCTCTCTGACTGAATGCTGCTCACCGCTCATCTACCTGATTGCCATTAGAGTGATAAGTGAAAAAATACAAGCAGCAGGTTCTACTGTTTTTGTACTAACACACACACACACACACACACACACACACACACACACACACACACACACACACACACACCATTGGGTATAATTCCATGAGCATAGCAGGTGTGTGAGCAGATGGTATCACGAAGCTGATTCCCTGCCAACTGTTAGAGGAGAGAGTGTTAAAGCCAACACTGCAGCTCACCAGCACATGTACACCATCACACTTGTTTATACAGTGCCATGGGGCAATTTGGAAGCTTTGCAGGGGCAGCTTAGGGGCAGGTTTTGGGGCAGATCTGAAAGCAAGTGTGAAACAATTTAAGGGATAGTGTGGAAACAGTTGCAGAATATTTTAGTGGGAACAGTTTGAGACAATATGGGGACAATTTGAAGCTGTTTGGTGAGGGTTGAGGGTTCAGATACAGTATACAGTTCAGATACAGTGACCACTTTACTTATTTTTATTGTTCGGTCACAATTTGTAATAGTTTGGTCACGGTATGGGAACAGTTTAAAGATAGTGTGAGAAAATTAGTTAATAACAGTTTGGGGACGGTTGTGGGCAGATTTATACCCTAAGGGGACAGTTGTAAATTTTGGTGGTGACTTAGAGGAAGTTTAATGCTGATCCGGGGGCAAGGTCAGTCATTGTTTGGGATCGATTTTGGTTTATGAGCAATTTATTGAATTTTTCTGTTTGTTTGGGGATGTTTGATGATGGGTTGGGGCCAATTCAGTCATTTGGTTGGCAGTTTGGTATCAGTTTGGCAGCAGCTTGATGATGGCTTGTGGGAAGTTTGCGGCAGTTTAGTAATTATTTGGGGCAATTCAAACATAATTGTTGGCAGTTTGCTGACAACATGGGGCGTTTTGTAGGACTGGGGGCAGTTTGGTCCTGTAGATATTGGTTATGCCTTGGTGTAGTTTAATGAAGATCTGGGACAGATCAGTCACTGTTTGGGATCAGTTGGGCTGGCAGTTGGATGTGGTTTAATGATGGCTTTTGGGAAGTTTGCTGTACTTTGGTGATGGTTTGAGGCTGTCTGGTGATTGTCTAGGAGGATGACTTGTGGGTAGTTTGGTGCCAGTTTTTGTGATGGTCTGGGGTTTGGTCACTGTTTGATGATGATGCCTCATAGACAATTTGGTGCATTTTGGTGATTGTTTGTTTGTGGGTTGTTTGACGATGATCTGGGGCCAATTGACTCACCATTTGGTGGCAGTTTGCTAGCAGTTTAGAGGCAGTTTGATTATGGCATGTGGGCAGTTTGGTGCTAGCTTTGCTGTTCAATGCTGATAAATCATACATCATTGGTGGCAGTTTGCTGACAGTTTGGAGGTAATTTTATGACAATCTGGGGCAGGTCGGTTGCTGTTTGGTGGTAGTTTGGTAATGTTTGGGGCAGTTTGAGAATGGTCTCTGGGCAGGTTGGTGGACATTTGGGGGCAGTTTGGGATCATCAAGGTTTATCGGCAGTTTACTGATGGCTTGTGAGACTGCAGTCATTTTATACTTTTGAACTAAACCTCCTCAGTATAACCTCTAACATCATTCAGAGACATAAAGGCTTTGGTTCAGAGCCGCTTATTAACATTCAGTGTATTGTATGTGTGTGCTCCTTTGGATAGTCACCATACACACTCTGTGTGTGTGTATGTACCATATGCAAGATGTCATCTGGAGACAAATGTAGATCAAACTAAAATCATGGCCTGATTATGAACGGTGGCCAGAACGACAGCTGTCTCACTGTGCGTGTGTGTGTGCGTGTTTGTGCGTGTGTGTATGTACCATATGTGAGATGTCATCAGGAGAAAAATGCAGATCAAACTGCACAAATAAATTCATGGACGGATGATGAACTCCGGCCAAAAACGACAGCTGTCTCACTGTGTGTGTCCGTGTGTGTGAGAGAGAGAGAAAGAGAGAGAGAGAGACTTTTCCCCTGTTTATTTTACTAATTGATGTCATTAAAAACAAAATAATCCGTTTATACACATTCAACACAAACAGTCAATTATTTATTTATTGTCTGCCTGTCTCTCTTTCTGTCTGTTTCCCTTTCAATCCGTCTTAATCATTTTCTTTCTTTACATCTGTCTTTCTCACAGTGTCTTCTGTCTTCTGTCTAGCTCTGTCTATGTGTGTCCTTGTCCATTCGTCTGTCTTACTGTTTTTCTATCTGTTTTCCTCATTTCTGTTCATGTCTGTTTTTTATGTCTTGCCCACCTGTCCATCTGTGATTCTGTCTCTTCTCTCCGTCCATACATCTCTCTCTCTCACGTTGTCTTTCTCTATCTATCTACTGTTTTTCTGTCTTGCCTGTCTCTCTCTATCCTGCTCTCTTTTTATATTAATGTTTAAGTTTTAAGTTTTCAATTCCCCTAGAAGAGTATTCACACACACACACACACACACACACACACACACACACACACACACTTGAGGTAAAGCAGATGCCTTGTAGCAGACCCCTCATTTGTTCTTGCCAATAATTCACGGCATATGAGAGAGAGAGAAAAGCTGAGTGAAGACACACTTTAGATCTACCTTCCTGCCCTGAAGCACCTGTATGCGCAAACACACACACACACACACACACACACACACACACACACACACGCAGTCTCACACACATACGATTTTTTCACTCTTTTAGGTTTTCAATCTCAACACACAGTGAACAACTTGGCCCAAACCATGTCCTGTTCTGTCCTGAGCCATTCGCTGTGGCGTCGTTTCGATAACCTTATGCAATGTCACAAACTTTTATTTCCGTCCATAGAGGCATTAATTTCTCTCCCAGATGATGGGAGAGTCACACCACTGCGGAGAGTCTTCTCCAGAACATCCCAAAGATTCTCAATGGGATTAAGGTCCGGACACGGTGGTGTGTAATCCATGCGTGAAAATGATGTCTCGTGTCTCCTGAACCCCTCTTTCACAATTTGAGTCAGATGAATCCTGGCATCATCATCTTGGAATATGCCTGTGCCATTAGGGAAGAAAAAAATGAATGATGGAAAAAACCTGGTCAGTTAGTTCATTTAGGTCATCAGGTGACTTCATTCTTGCTGAACCGAGACCTGACCAACTGAAGTAACCCCAGACCATAACACTGCCTCCAGAGGCTTGTACGATGGGTGCATCACTTCATCCGCTTCTCTTGATACCCCGATGCACCCATCACTCTGGAACAGGGGAAATCTAGACCCGTTAAACTGCACGACCTTTTCCAGTGCTGCACAGTCCATGCTTTATGCTCTCTATGAAATCTCAGGCTTTTTCCCCGAATAGGTTCACTAATCAGTGTTTTTCTTAAATCTACACAGCTGTTTAATCCCAATCACTTGAGTTCTCTTTGGAGTGTGAGCGTGGAAATGCTCTTATGGCGCTTTTCCACTGCATAGTACGGCACGACACGGTTCAGTTCAGCTCACTTTTGGGGGGTTTTCCACTAGGAACAGTACCTGGTACCTGGTCCTTTTTTAGTACCACCTCAGCCGAGGTTCCAAGCGCGCCGAACCGTTACCAAAACGTGACGTATAAACTCTGCTGGTCACTGATTAGCCGGAGAAAATCGTCATTACTGCGTCACTGAGCTTGCGACACGAGACACAACAGAACCGCTATATTTAGAAACAGCCAGAGAAGGATCGCACACACCTTTTTGTATTAACCGTCGGCCTCTTTTGAAACAAACTCCTTCGTCTCGCTGCTAAAAACATCCACATGCCGAGAATGAAGAACACCATGCCGTCGATATGCTCCATTGTTGTGTGTTTGTTTGTGGCGCGTTTACGATGACGTCACGGCAGTAGAGGCGCCGCGACTAAACGACATGTGAGTAATCCCGCCCACGCTAAAGCGTTACTACACTGCAGTGGAAGCGCAAACCGAGCCGAACTGCGCCGAACCGAAGTGAGTTGAACTGAACCGTGTCGTGCCGTTCTATGCAGTGGAAAAGAGGCATTACTTTCACTATAAAACATAGGTGTTGTTCCCAGAGAGGCGCAGGGATAAGGTACTTGCCCTATCATCTGGAGATCGCTAGTTTTGTGGTGATGCTGAAGCCTCCCACAGCCGGGGGCCTGGAGAGAGTTGATTGGCCGAGCTCTCTCAGATGGGAGGCACCCTGCGCTCTCAAATCAATCACAGCCGATCATGGGCGCTACTTCGGCCCTCCCTGACTGGTAGTAGCAGCCTTGATGGGGAGTGCCCTTACGTTGGGTGGGAATTAGACACAACTTAATCAACTTAAGTAGGGAAAAAGACCCAACACAAAGACCCAACGACCACATTTTTCTCAAATATGATGGTTCACCACTTATCCCTTCAGGTTTTAATAATAGGTTTTACAGTCCTTAACTCAATTATTTGACCCGTCTGAAACAGATATTTGCCATGACCTCCCGCAGGATATGTTTTGGACATGGTTGTTTATTAAATGATAAGCTTCTCACTGCATCATTTAGGGTAAAAAATAACTAGCTGAACTGAAAACATAAAGCTAGTAAAGCTGATATTAATCACTGCACTAACTATCCAACGTCCATATACCTAAAGTAACTGATACCGATCAATTGCACTCAGTGTAAACAAGGACACGATGTAAAAACAAAGTGAAAGGTCTGATCGGCGTCTTTGTCCGGATGAATAGGAGACGTGGAGATTATGGTACTGTACAGCTCATAATATCAGCCTCTAACTCACTGTGACAGGAAGGACACTTTTAGTCGAGCAGAGATTCATGACGTGATGATGTTTATTTCATGAGATGCTCCCTCTGCGCTGGTGAAATGAGACACGACCCGTCTGACATCTACATTAGTGTGACGCGTGATCTTTATCTGCCCTGAGGAAACGCCCCCACGTCCCTGTACACGCCTCATCACCCTCACACTTCGGTCCCACATACCGGGGGTGAAATGCACCACTTTTAAAATCTCAACTAATCTCTGTGTAGATCTTTTTTTTTTATTTTTTTTTATTTTTTATGACAGCCTGAAAGAACAAACATCAAACACTTGACCTCATCCTTTGAAAGCATTCCGTATCCAACCCAATTGATTATTAAATCATGCAATCAGGTTAATCGGGTTAAAATGTGACTGTTCCTTGATTTAACGGATTGTTAAACAGATTTTCCACTTCAAGTGGGCGTGAATGGAATATAATGTCGCATGTAGCACCTCGTTAAACTGCTACCTATGATTGTAGAGCCACAGGGTTTTTAAAGCTCCTACCTGTGCACTTCTGGCACGGGGTTCTGCATTGACCCTTTTAGGCGAACCATTACGGGAAAAAACGAAGAACTAAACTCTCTGAAACTCTCCGTCTCTCTTTCTCCTTCTCGCTTTCTGTTTTTGGCATGTCTCCGTCTTTGTCTTTCTGTCTCTGTTTCTCTGCTTATTTGTCTTTCTCAATGATATTTTTCTCTTTCTGTTCTTCCAGTCCTTCATTCCCTCTCTCTTTTTGTACAGTACTGTATCTCTCTCAATGTCCCTGTCTCTCTGCATGTATCCCACCTGTCTCTCTCTCTCTCTCTCTCTCTCTCTGTCTCAATTCTTTCTTTCTGTCCCTCTATTTCTCCATGTGCCTCTGTATATCTCTCTGGATTCCTCCTCTCTCTATTTGTCACTATTGCATGTGTGTCTTTCTCTTCATCAACCTCTTTGTCTTTCCATCTCCCTCAATCCATGTCAGTGTGTTTCTCTCTCTCTCTCTCTCTCTCCTTGCTTCCGTCTGTCTTGGTTTGTCTTCTTGTTTCTCTCACTATCTCACTCTCAATATGTGTCTCTTCTTAGTTTCCTGTTTTTCTTTTTCCTTTTCTCTATGAGTTTGTCGTCCCCCTGTCTCCATTTCCATCTCCCCGGGCTTGTCTTTTTGCTTCCTCTCTCTTTTTTCAAAATAAAGCCTTTAAGCGCTCCACAGACCAGGAAACGCTTCACGGTGCTAGATGCTCTTGCAGGTGTCTGTAATCATCTCCGCAAAGGCCCGGTGTGACTGCAGGCTTTCATTATAGCCAAACCAGAGGCTGGCTTGATAGCTGACTGGAGACTACAATGAACTGATTAAACTGGCGGAATCAGGTGCATCTTCTGCTTAGTTGAAATAGAAGCCTGCAGCCACACCAGCCCTTTGGGGGAGTGATTGAAGTCCCATGTACTAGCGTATAACTGTATAAGCACATAAGCATATAAGTGTAATAAGTGTATAAGCATTAGAGTGTGCAATTGTACAAGTGTGTAAGCGTATAAGCATATAGGTGTATAAGCTTACAAATGTACCGTGTCAGCCCAAATGTGTATAAATGTATAAATGTATAAATGCGTGAGCAAGTACATAAATTTATAGGCATACAGTATAAGCATAAAAGTATATGTGTAGAAATGTACAAGCTTATTAGTATATACATTTATAAACATATAGGTATATTAAATGGTGGCGCGGTGGTGTAGTGGTTAGCACTGTCGCCTTGGACCTCCAGGGTCCGGGTTCGATTCCCAGCCAGGCTCGATTCCCGTCTCTGTGTGCATGGAGTTTGCATGTTCTCCCCGTGCTTGGTGGGTTTCCTCCGGGTACTCCGGTTTCCTCCCACAGTCCAAAGATATGCAGGTTAGGCTAATTGGCGTTCCCAAATTGCCCGTAGTGTGTGAATGGGTGGGTGAGTGTGTGTGTGTGTGTGTGTGTGTGTGTGTGCCCTGCGATGGATTGGCACCCTGTCCAGAGTGTACCCTGCCTTGTGACCGAAGCCTCCTGGGATAGGCTCCAGGTCCCCCGCGACCCTAAATACAGGATAAATCAGTATAGAAGATGAATGAATAAATGAAAGGTATATTAAAGTATAAAGCATAAAAGTGTATTAATGTATGCGCGTATAAATGTGCATAAGTGAATAACTGTATAAGCTATAAGTGTACAAGTGTATAAATGTATAAGAGTATAAACACACCCTGATACACACTGAGGTTTTAAGGCAAAGGATGAGGTCAGCATAAGACCAGTCCGATGACGAGGGTTTAAAAATAACTCTCTCTCTCTCACACACACACATAGAGAGAGGACTGATGTGCACTTAGCAGTCTGTAGTCAAGGGGTGAATGAGGATCAGTTCAATCATGGACACCACCACAAACACTTCACCATCATCATCATCATCATCATCACAGTGGACGTCTCCTGATCCATACACACCCTTCTCCTCCCCCTCCTCACTACAGAGATGATGACTGAATGCATCCCCCAAGTGCAGTATGGGTTTAAAATAAAGAGAGCAGTCAGTAAGAAGTGCACGACAAAGTTAACTAGGTACAGTAGATTTGAAATATCTTCAAATTCTTAACAGATACTTCTGATGATGAGTCGAGGATCACTCATCAAATCAATTTCACTTCTGATCTGTCTCGTCTGTCTGTCTCTCTCCGTCTTTGATTCTGCCTGTCTTGTCTTTCTGTTTATGTCTGTCTCTGTCCCTCCTTGCCTGTCCCCTTTTTGTCTGTCTCTATTTGTCTCCCTGATTCTGTCTGTCTCTTTGTTTCCGTATACCTGTTCGTTTCTATCTATCTTCCATTGTATGTGTCTCTCTCTCTCTCAATCTCTCTCTCAGTCACTCTTCATCTGTTTCTCTTTTTCTTTCTCTCTCTAAATCCATTGCCTTTCTGTGTGTCTCTCTTCGTCTCTCTCTCTCTCCCCCCTGTTGTCTCACACCAGGTTTCATTAAACAGTCATTAAATCCTGCAGGAGTGAAGGAGCTCCAGTCTGGTGTCACTTTGGTTATGTGTTTTTATGAGATTGGACGCATTTGGACGCGTGACTTTGGTCGCGCTGTCGCTCTGTAACCGGGACGCGTGCTGATAGTGACAATCAAACACACAGCCATTTATCACCAGGACCAATTAGCATAACTGATTTTACAGCTGCTGCTAATCTGCTAATCAACTCTTTTAGCATCTGCATGCTCAGGGGACAAATGTAATGCTCTGTGTGTGTGTGTGTGTGTGTGTGTGTGTGTGTGTGTGTGTGTGTGTGTCAGCATGACATCTCATCAATATGATAAATGAGCACTGTAATTTCAGATGATTTGAGACAGAGATTGAGAGAGAGAGAGAGAGAGAGAGCGAGAGAGAGAGAGACTTAATAGTGATTCTCATCCATGAGCAGGAGACAGAAAGATGTCAGGATGGAGATAAAGATGGCTGAGAGATGGGGAGATACCCATCATCAGGTGTTTATTCGTGTCATGCGCCAGCCAGATCAGCCAAGCACATCCAAGTCATAATTTCACCTAAGAAAGTCCTGCCTCCCTAACCAATTACCTTCGCACACCTGTAGCCCATCAGCAATCCACCTCTGCCTTTAAAAGGAAGCTTAGAATTTCACTCAGTGCCGAAGTATCTTACGTGCGTGCCTCTCGTCTTGTCAGTCTGTGAATTTCTCTAGTGCCCTGTATCTGTGTTTTGACCTCGATTGTTTCTGGATTTCGATTTCGTCTTTGCCCTCTGGATTTTCTCGTTTGGATTTGACTACGTGCATGACCTCGCCTGTTATCGACTTCGAATTTGGATCACGCTTCTGGATTTCGTCTCTCTCGCTGCTGGATAACTGTTGCCGACCCTGCCTGTCCCACCGACCTCGATTCATGCTGTTTCCCGCAACCCGTGTGTGCTTGTGAGCTCTTCCGCGTTCGCGGACATCGCACAGGAGTGTTTTTGCCGATACGCACAGGCATTCAACCTCGAACGAATTCTCGCTCCAAACATCGGGCGCCGCGATCACACACACACTCTGCCTTAGGCAAGGATTCACGCCCCTTTTCGGAGATTCTCTGTCACGCTCTGCTTCCGGGGTTGTGGAATTCCCCGCACGTCATCGACCCGCCTCCTCTCTCGTCACAGGGGATTTCTCCATTCATTCTGTTCACTCACATGTGCAGCCTGTCTCACCTCTGCTCCTGCCGCATGGTGAAGATCCTTTATGCTTTCCCATTAATAAAGCTGTTTGTCTGCAATTGGGTTCACTTCCATTTACTCACGTCCCTGACAGTATACTTCGGCCATGACGGACCCAGTAGACTTGGATCAATTAAGGCAGGCACTTTCACACCAGGGGGCGATGCTGAGCTCTCACCAACAAAATATCCAACAGGTAAATCAGACTCTTTCCTCTATTTCCATTCAACTTCAGCAACTCCTAGATAATCCAATACCAGCTCCAGTGCACACCTCACATCATGAACCCCAGCTCCCAAACCCACAACCGTACAACGGGGAACCTGGAACCTGTCGCTCCTTTTTGTCCCAATGCTCCTTGCTTTTGGAGCTCCAGGCATCCTACTTCCCTACTGAACGCTCTAGGGTGGCTTATGTTATCACTCTCCTCACCGATCGTGCACGTGAATGGGGAACTGCTGTTTGGGATGTCAATGATCCTTGCTGCGCGACCTTCGGAACATTTACTGAGGAGATGAAGAGGGTTTTCGACCGCTCCCACTCCGGCAGAGATGCAGCCAGACAATTACTGGAGCTCCGCCAAGGACCCCGTTCTGCATATGATTATGCTATAGAGTTCCGCACGCTGGCTGCATCAGCAGACTGGGACACCCAAGCACTCTACGATGTCTTTCTTCACGGTCTCTCTGAAGATGTCAAGGATCAGTTAATGAGGCAAGAGCTCCCCTGTGATTTCAATGGTCTGATGGAATTAGCGGGTCGTGTAGATGCTCGGCTAACTCAAAGACGCTGTTTTCGACCCAAGTTCTCTTCCAGTTCTGGACCCTCAGCACCACCACTGTCTTCTTCCAGCCGGCACACAGTACCCGGGATGGGCCCCAGTTCATACCCAGAGTCTATGCAGGTAAACAGAACCCGGATCTCCTTTGAAGAGCGTCAGCGGAGACTCCAATCTGGTTCTTGTCTTTATTGTGGCCAGAAGGGTCACTATGTTCCCCAGTGCCCTCTGAAAGCAAGAACTCCTCCAGTGAATCTAGGGACCCTGGAAGGGTCAGCCATGAACCAATCCCCTAGCTCACGCCCACTTCTACCTACCATCATTGTCGCACAAGGCAGACCTCATGTGGTCCCTGCACTAATTGACTCTGGCTCAGACCAAAATCTGATGTCCGCCTCCAAAGTCAAGGATCTCAACCTCTCAACTCAAGCTCTTGAGTCTCCATTAGCCGTTCGAGCCCTCGACGGCACTTCTCTGTCTTCCATTACTCGGCGTACAGAGCCAGTAATCCTTCGAGTATCTGGCAACCATTCTGAGGAACTCTCTTTTCTTGTTATGCATGATGCCCACTCCTCCTTGGTTCTTGGTCGACCTTGGCTGATCCGTCATAACCCACACATTGATTGGACTAAGAACACGATCCGAGAATGGAGTCCCTTGTGTCTAGCATCCTGCCTGAAGTCTGCTCACCGTTTCACAGTAACATCTCCTGCCACTGAGGAGTTCCCTGACCTCTCAGCTGTTCCGCCTGATTACTCAGACCTCAAGCAGGTATTCAGTAAGTCACGTGCTCTCTCACTCCCCACCCACAGACCCTACGATTGTGCCATCGATCTCCTTCCAGGCACGACTCCTCCCCGGGGTCGATTATATTCATTATGCTCAAATGAGAGGGAAGCCATGGACAAATATATTTCTGAATCCCTTGCTGCTGGCATTATTCGTCCTTCTTCATCCCCCGCGGGGGCAGGATTCTTCTTTGTGGCCAAAAAGGACAAGACTTTACGACCATGTATCGATTACAGGGGGCTTAATGAAATCACCATTAAGAATCGTTACCCTCTTCCCCTGATGTCCACAGCCTTCGACCTCCTTCAGGGGGCTAACATCTTCACCAAACTCGACCTGCGCAACGCTTATCACCTTGTCAGGATCAGGGAAGGGGATGAGTGGAAGACAGCTTTTAACACACCCTCGGGACACTATGAATACCTTGTAGTCCCATTCGGACTAGCCAATGCACCAGCCGTTTTCCAATCCTTGGTGAATGATGTTCTCAGGGATTTCCTGAATATCTTCACATTTGTCTATTTAGATGACATTTTGATTTTTTCCCGTTCATTGGATGATCACAAGCTGCATGTTCGGCAAGTTCTTCAGAGACTCCTTGAAAACCAGCTATACGTAAAGGCAGAGAAATGTGAATTTCATCGTCAAACCGTCTCTTTCCTGGGTTTTATCATCGCCCCGTCTAAGATCGAAATGGATCCAGCTAAACTAAAAGCAGTAACCGACTGGCCAAGACCGTCTACCCGGAAAGACCTCCAGCGCTTTCTCGGGTTTGCTAACTTCTACCGCCGATTTATTAGGAACTACAGCTCAGTGGCCGCCCCACTCATCGCACTCACCTCCATTAAGGTTCCTTTTGATTGGTCTGATCAGGCAGAGGAGTCATTTGTCAAATTAAAGGACCGGTTCACCTCAGCACCCATCCTCACGCAACCGGATTCCGCACTCCAGTTCATAGTGGAAGTAGATGCCTCGGACTCCGGTGTGGGGGCCGTACTTTCTCAGAGGTCTCCCGCCGATGGTAAATTGCACCCTTGCTGCTTCTTCTCTCATCGCCTTTCCACCGCTGAGAAGAACTATGGTATCGGAGATCGGGAGCTGCTCGCGGTAAAACTGGCGCTGGAGGAATGGAGACACTGGCTTGAGGGCACAGAGGTCCCGTTTCTCATCTGGACAGATCATAAAAACCTTGAATACCTCAAGTCAGCTAAACGCTTGAACTCTCGCCAAGCCAGATGGTCATTGCTCTTCTCACGTTTCAACTTCTCCCTATCTTATCGACCAGGGAACAAGAATACCAAGCCCGATGCCCTCTCTCGCCAGTTCACTTCAGTCACGGGTGATTTTCCTCCACCGACTATTCTGCCACCACAATGTCTCATAGGCGCAACCCTGCTAGATGTCGAAGCTCTGGTAAAGCAAGTATTAGACCGGGAACCCGGCCCACCAGAAACACCACCTGGTAGGCTATTCGTGCCACCACTAGCACGTCCACGAGTCCTAGAATGGGGACATAGTTCAAGATTGGCCTGTCATCCCGGAGGAGCCCGTACTCTCGCACTAGTCCAACAGCGCTTCTGGTGGCCCTCCATCAGACAAGATACCCGACAATTCGTGTCTGCCTGCGATGTCTGCACTCGCAACAAAGCCATCAATAAACCCCCAGCAGGCCTCCTGAGACCACTCCCAATTCCCCACAGACCATGGTCCCACATAGCCCTAGACTTTGTTACTGGACTCCCAGACTCAAATGGCTACACAAGCATCTTAACCATCGTCGATCGTTTCTCCAAAGCGGTTCACTTTGTTCCCCTGTCTAAACTCCCCTCGGCCAAGGAAACGGCAGAGTTACTCATCCTGCATGTATTTCGCCTTCACGGTATCCCTGTAGACATTGTTTCTGACCGCGGACCCCAATTCTCCGCCCAATACTGGACAGCATTTTGTAGACTCATCGGTGCTACCCCCAGCCTCTCTTCTGGTTATCACCCTCAAACCAACGGCCAGACTGAGAGAGCCAATCAGGACCTCGAAACAGCGATTCGATGTATGACCTCCCAAGACCCACGCTCCTGGAGCCGGATGCTACCGTGGATTGAATATGCACATAATTCACTACCCACATCATCCACGGGCCTCTCACCATTCCAGTGCTGTCTCGGCTACCAACCTCCTTTGTTTCCGTCCCAAGAGGAGGAGGTGGCGGTTCCCTCAGCCCAAGCTTTCATACGTCGCTGTAGAAGGACCTGGCAACGTGCAAGAGTGAGGCTTCGCCATGCCATAACCCTATTTAAGCGCCAAGCAGATCGCCGTCGCTCAACCGCCCCAACCTACCGCGTTGGTCATAGAGTCATGCTCTCCACCCGTAATGTCCCCATTAAAACAATTTCCCACAAGATATCTCCAAGGTTCATTGGGCCTTTCACCATCTCCAAGATTATCAACCCTTGCACGGTCCGGCTACTCTTGCCATCCACAATGCGTCGCATCAATCCTTCATTCCACGTCTCCCAGATAAGACCAATAGTTTCATGCCCATTAAATCCACCCACCCGCCCTCCTCCTCCTCCCCGACTCATTGATGGTGGTGAGGCTTTCACCGTTCGCAGACTTTTGAAGGCACGACGACGCGGTAAAGGGCTCCAATACTTAGTGGATTGGGAAGGTTATGGACCCGAGGAAAGAAGCTGGGTGCCATCCAGATTTATCTTAGATCCTTCCCTCATCATCGATTTTCATCGAAAGAACCCAGAAGCCCCATCAGTAACGCCAGGTGGCGTCCATAGGAGGGGGGGTACTGTCATGCGCCAGCCAGATCAGCCAAGCACATCCAAGTCATAATTTCACCTAAGAAAGTCCTGCCTCCCTAACCAATTACCTTCGCACACCTGTAGCCCATCAGCAATCCACCTCTGCCTTTAAAAGGAAGCTTAGAATTTCACTCAGTGCCGAAGTATCTTACGTGCGTGCCTCTCGTCTTGTCAGTCTGTGAATTTCTCTAGTGCCCTGTATCTGTGTTTTGACCTCGATTGTTTCTGGATTTCGATTTCGTCTTTGCCCTCTGGATTTTCTCGTTTGGATTTGACTACGTGCATGACCTCGCCTGTTAT
Organism: Channallabes apus; assembly: GCA_030522415.1. Lineage (NCBI taxonomy): Eukaryota > Metazoa > Chordata > Actinopteri > Siluriformes > Clariidae > Channallabes > Channallabes apus. The sequence goes on along the minus strand of CM060116.1, from coordinate 27,795,796 downwards.
CGACTTCGAATTTGGATCACGCTTCTGGATTTCGTCTCTCTCGCTGCTGGATAACTGTTGCCGACCCTGCCTGTCCCACCGACCTCGATTCATGCTGTTTCCCGCAACCCGTGTGTGCTTGTGAGCTCTTCCGCGTTCGCGGACATCGCACAGGAGTGTTTTTGCCGATACGCACAGGCATTCAACCTCGAACGAATTCTCGCTCCAAACATCGGGCGCCGCGATCACACACACACTCTGCCTTAGGCAAGGATTCACGCCCCTTTTCGGAGATTCTCTGTCACGCTCTGCTTCCGGGGTTGTGGAATTCCCCGCACGTCATCGACCCGCCTCCTCTCTCGTCACAGGGGATTTCTCCATTCATTCTGTTCACTCACATGTGCAGCCTGTCTCACCTCTGCTCCTGCCGCATGGTGAAGATCCTTTATGCTTTCCCATTAATAAAGCTGTTTGTCTGCAATTGGGTTCACTTCCATTTACTCACGTCCCTGACAATTCGCACATATGTGTGTATCTCTTCCTGTGTCTCCTTCTGTCTGTGTCTCACCACTTTTGCCAAGCTATTTATTGCCCCACTTTCAGTCTGTCCATCCATTCATCCATGTGTCTTTTTTCTTTCTATCTGTCCATCCCTGTCTCTCTGTATATCCATATGTCTCACTCCTGCTCTTTTTCTCGCCTATCTTTTCTATCTATCTGTTTATCTTCTTCTATTCTGTCCGCCCATTGATCTTTGTGTCTTTCTCTCTCCATCCTTATTCTCTGTCCATATCTCTTTCTGTCTCTTAGTCAGCCCTTTCGTCTGTCCCTTTTTGTTTGACCATTCATCTGTGCATCTGTCTGTATTTCTATCCCAGTCTCTCTGTCTGACTGTCCACACGGTTTAGCTTAGCCTTTTCTGTCTTTCTGACTGTCTGTCTGTCCACCTGTCCATCTATCTTCTCATTCCTTGTTCTGTCTTTTAGTCTGTTTGTCCATGCATCTGTCTTTTTGTCTATCTTTCCATTTGGATGTCTGTCTTCACCTCCGATCACCTCTGTTTCTTCTCCCTCTTTCTACCTACTGTACATATACAACTGTCTGTCTCACTGGCTTTTAATCTGTCTATCTATTCCTCTCTATTTATGTCCATCTGTCTCTCCATCCATCCATCTATGGATCCATTCATCAGCCTTTCTGTTCTTTTCCTCCATTGCCCTGAGTCATAGACGTTTTCCGGCAGGGGATGAAGGGATAAAGAAGACACGATTAGGGTTAGGGGGAATACATGACAAAAGGATCACGAGAAGACATTACAGGGAAAGAAGGAAAGACATAATGGGGAATGAAGATGTTATGAGTGGATGGAGAAATTGTGTAGAAGGCATGAGGTGCGGGCATGAGAGAAAATTGCGATGTGACGGAAGCATGAAGAGAAGGTGTGATGGATGGAGGAGAGATGGCAGGAATTCAGCATTTCAATCAGGACGGCTGGAGCAGAGACGAAACGCAACACGACTCGTGGTCTTAAATGAAAATCTCTTTCCGTTTCCTGATGGGGGGAAAAATGAATGCTGCAGGAGAAAACAGATATAAGGGGAAAAAGTCATTTCTGGAGGTGATTACCTCTGAAAACACACACATGAGAGCGAGAGAGAGAGAGAGAGAGAGAGAGAGAGACGGAGTGGAGGAACACTGCGACAAAAGACGAGTGAAGGAATCTGTCACCTTAACATGGTGCATGTTTGAGTCCAACACCAACGGGATTACAGTATAAAGAAAGGCACAGACCACAATAACAAAGCTGGTTCTTTAACCACACGGACATGACAGCGAAGCATTTTTGATTGTTTTCCTGTAACAGCACACCCTGAAGTGATATCTTGATCCAATTACAGGCACACACAATGTCGCTGAAGAACAGCGAGTCCTACTCGTGCCATCACGTTTCACTCGAGCCAGAATAAGATGTTTTCTTCAACTCAATTCTCCAAGTTAATAGGCATTTCAGTGAGTCTCCATGCTAATTCTGTTTGGACGTGCTACTGGCTGCAGTGTGAGGGAGGATGTGAAGCAAAAAAAAAAAAAAAAAAACGTCAAGCTGTCTGTAGATGTCTCCCCCTGAGGACACACTCGACAGCTTCTCTGCAATCAGGTCGGTGATCAATGAGTTCCAATAAAAGAAGTCTGCTCTCTGTGCCGTCCCCTTATGGCTGGAATCCATGCTAACGTTTTACAAGTTAATAATGGAATAATAGAGCTGATTTCTGACTAAACATTGCTGGAGGCATGAGAAGGGGAGGACGGCGTACTGGAATCCTGCCAAATGGGACGGCGGCCCCCTGTACAGTATGGATCACTAGTTTTTGATGAAAAGCTTTCTTTGATGCTGGATGTACTTACTATTCACACATAAGTCACACATTTAAAGGCAGGGGCCCCTCCCATTTTGAGTGACGTCCCTCTTATTTTGTGTTACGCTCCTCCAATCTGATGTTCAGTTCCACCTATTTTGTATAAAGTCCCTCCAATTTAAAGGTAAGTACTTTCCATTTGCACTTACGCCACTCCCATTTTCTAGTTAAATCCCCCCCACTAGCAGTTACGCCCCTCCTAATTCGAGTTAAGTCACTAATTTGAGGAAAGTCCCACCCATTTAAGGTGAGGTCCCTCCCATTTTGACCCGAAGACCCTCCCATTTGTACAGTAGTTAAGCCCTGCCATTTAGAGTTAAATCATTTGTATTTGTCATTAAGCGCTTTATATTTTCTAGTTATATTTAAAACTTAACATCCTCCCACTTGGTAATTCCTTTCATTTTTAGTTAATTCCCTTGTGTTTGGAGTACACTACTACTCAAAAAGAAAAAAAAAAAACAATCTTTTTTTTTTGTGATTTAGTTATTTATTGAGTTATTTTCTACATTCTACAACAACACGGGGGATTTCAAAACTATGAAAACACATATGGAAATAGGTAATTATGTAATAACAACAACAACAACAACAGCAGTCAGCTGTTATTTTAAGACATGGAGGTCAGTCTTTCTGGAAGAGTTCTTGCAAGAACAGTATTGTCAAGTGCATTTGCAAAACCCGTCAAGCACCATAATGAAACTGGCTCTCAAAAAAGCAACACCAAAACGAACTTACTCTTCATTTAGAGTTACCAGCCTCCAAAATCAATTAACCACACTTCAGGTTAGAGGCGTTATGAAGGCTTTGCAGACGATGAGTAGCAGATACATCTCAACATCAACTGTTCAAAGGAGATTATGGCAGATTTTGAATGCTTTCAGGATTGTTTTACAATGTAGAAAGAAATAAAACCCTAACCTCAGAAAAAAACATGGAGTTAGAAAGTGACCCCAAACTAGTGTAAGTTCTTCATTTATAGACTTCAGAGTCAAGAACCTCAGATTTAGACTTATGTCCCTCCCTAAAGTGCCTTCTGTTTGGAGTCCATTGCATTAGGAGGTTAAATTCCACCAATCCGAAATTAAATCCTATTCATTCTCCGAATCTCAGTTAACAATTCCATTTGGAAGGAAGTCCCTCCCATTTGGAGCTTTGCCCCTCCTATATCTAATATATCTACTCCCATTTGGAGAAAAGTCCTTTCCAAGTCACCTTGGTCCAGCCTGTATTCTTTTGGACCACAACCATACTGTGTTAATGACTTTCATTTGTTTGTTTTGCATTTGCTTGTGATATGAAGCATTTGAACAGTTATTCATCTGACAATATTATACCTCGGAATATAGACTGTTAGAAACTGTGGAATAACTCTGATGAGTCGGTGCCCTGGCGAGATTAGCCGTGCTAGCAGAAACATGGAAAGCTGTTTAGAGCCATTTATATAATAGTGTCATTTGGTAATAATAGCCCTTATTCTGAGAACCGATGACTCAAGTTCTTAGAAAATATACCAGAGTGAGAAATGTTTGGGAGGAAATTCATGTGTATTTATCACTCATGCAGCGAGAAATCGATGTTCAGTGTGATGTTGGAAGAACTTTTGCTAATGCTAATATTCAGTTAGAGACAGAATAGAGAATCATGGCCATAAAAAAGTCATAAAAGTCGACATAAAGCTCGTCGTAGCCTGAAGACTCGCATTAGCTCAGCTCTAGCTGTGGAATGTGATTTCTGACCGTAAGTGTTACATTTTTTGAGGATTATGAATTTGTACATCATAGACACTTTAAAAACTTTTAAAGTCAGATATAACAAGTAAGGTTTTTTTTCTACATGGGCCAAGTAATATATTTTTAATACAATGGAAAATTAAACTGCGGTAATGTAGAGGCGCTCAGTGGGGACATTCTATGCAGAATACTGATTTAAAGGAGTGAAAATATTACATTTGGTAAATTTAATGGATTCCAAAAATAAAACATTTCTGCCTCTGTTTAAATTAAATTACAGAAAAGAAGAAAAAGAATAGAAAAGTGTCTGATTATAATTAGTGTTTGTTATGGCTCTAATGAACATGTGATTTCACTGTAACGTGATTCGAAGTTGCTGATTGGCCGGATGTTTAATCCTAGTTTATAAGTAAAGAATAACACAAAGCTGAGTAGTTAGAGAAAGATAATAATAAATAGGACAGAGTGATGAAACAGAGATAATATTTCCCAGTGGAAGCCAGTCTTTTTAAAGTAACTAATTACATTACAAAATTACTGTCATTATAAAGTAATCAGTTACATTACAGCGTTACTTTCCGATAAAAGTAACTAGTTCAAGTACTTTTCCATTGCAGAAAATGAAAACTCCTTTGATTCCTCATGCATGTTGTTTTGGTCAAGTCCTTTATAATTATTCTACCATCATCACTCAGCAAAGTTTGGCCCATAATCTGTTAACTACTAATATCCCTATCTCACCTACTATACGTGGCTTCGCGCCGCGGCCGTGAGTACGATTCATCATGATTCACTGCGAGTTTTGACGCTGTGATTAGGTTTCTATCTTTCCGCGCGTCGGTCCTCGCATAGTCAAACCGCATTGGTGAGATACAGTAGGGGTATAACAGCAGGAATAACAGAGGGAGGCGGGCGGGTTATCGGGGGCGGGGCTTGTAGGACGAATTTCACACACACACTAAGGGATTGGGAATGACTGCTGTCTGGCTCACAGACTACATAAATTGTCTAAATAACAGATTACATTTTAACTAAACAACTGAGTACTTAAATGCGTTAGATTACTCGTTACATCAAAAAAGTAATGCAAGTACTCTAACGCTTCTAAGTTCTCCTATTTTGTAACGCATTACACCCAACACTGGTGGAAGCTGATTATTTTCTCATTACAGTGCACAATGAAGTGTGTTACTCCTTTCACACCACAGTGATTTGTAATTTTATAATTCTGAATGTATTAATAAACAATACCTCACAATGATTTTTAACCTTTTATAGTTACGCTATTGTTGTGTAAGGTCACAATTCGCCAGCTCCTTTTTTTCTAAAACCTAAAGTAACAGCTTTTACCTCTAACTGTTACAAAGCCCTGATAGTGGAGACTCCTTGAAGTTGACATTTGTAGCACATCTCGAGTTAGGAAAAAATGTGTAAACACATATTGCATGAATATAGACCATGAGTAAGTGATATACAGGTCCTTCTCAAAAAATTAGCATATTGTGATGAAGTTCATTATTTTCTGTAATGTACTGATAAACATTAGACTTTCATATATTTTAGATTCATTACACACAACTGAAGTAGTTCAAGCCTTTTATTGTTTTAATATTGATGATTGTGGCATACAGCTCATGAAAACCCAAAATCCCTATCTCAAAAAATTTGCATATCATGAAAAGGTTCTCTAAACGAGCTATTAACCTAATCATCTGAATCAACTAATTAACTCTAAACACCTGCAAAAGATTCCTGAGGCTTTTAAAAACTCCCAGCCTGGTTCATTACTCAAAACCGCAATCATGGGTAAGACTGCCGACCTGACTGCTGTCCAGAAGGCCATCATTGACACCCTCAAGCAAGAGGGTAAGACACAGAAAGACATTTCTGAACGAATAGGCTGTTCCCAGAGTGCTGTATCAAGGCACCTCAGTGGGAAGTCTGTGGGAAGGAAAAAGTGTGGCAGAAAACGCTGCACAACGAGAAGAGGTGACCGGGCCCTGAGGAAGATTGTGGAGAAGGACCGATTCCAGACCTTGGGGGACCTGCGGAAGCAGTGGACTGAGTCTGGAGTAGAAACATCCAGAGCCACCGTGTACAGGCGTGTGCAGGAAATGGGCTACAGGTTGTAAATTTTGCATGTCATTCGGAAATCAAGGTGCCAGAGTCTGGAGGAAGACTGGGGAGAGGGAAATGCCAAAATACCTGAAGTCTAGTGTCAAGTACCCACAGTCAGTGATGGTCTGGGGTGCCATGTCAGCTGCTGGTGTTGGTCCACTGTGTTTTATCAAGGGCAGGGTCAATGCAGCTAGCTATCAGGAGATTTTGGAGCACTTCATGCTTCCATCTGCTGAAAAGCTTTATGGAGATGAAGATTTAATTTTTCAGCACGACCTGCTTTGCGACTGCGCTTTGCTCTGATACCCTTTAACTAAAATCCAGTCGAACCAACTGCCTTCAGAAGTCACCTAGTTAGTAAATAGAGTCCACCTGTGCGTATTTTAACCTCATATAAATAAATACAGCTGTTCTGTGAAGCCCTGAACTGGCACGGTTAGCATTAATTAGAGAGAAGCAACAAAAAGGACCATGGTCATGTTGTGGGGATGCTTTTCTTCAGCAGGGACAGGGAAGTTGGTCAGAGTTGAGGGGAGATGAGTTTTAAGATTGCCACTGTATTTGGCACTAAAAATGATTTTAGTGCCAAATACAGAATAACCTCAAAAGAAAACCTGTCACGGTCTGCAAAAGAATTGGGGCGGAGGTTTACGTTCCAGCAGGACAATGACCATGAAAATACAGCCAGAGTTGCAGTACAGTGTAGAGTGGAATGCTTTAGGTCTAAGCATATTCATTTGTTGAAATGGCCCAGTCAAAGACAAGACCTACATCCAGTTGAGAATCTGTGCCAAGACTCGAAAATTGTTGTTCACAGATGCTTTCCATCCAATTTGACTGAGCTTGAGCTATTTTGCAATGAAGAATGGGCAAAAATTTCACTCTTTGAATGTGCAAAGCAGGTAGAGACATACAGTACAGAAGTACCTCAGAAGACTTGCAGACAATGCATTGGGGGCTGAAAACAAATGCACATCAAACCTTCAGAAATTTTTTGTCAAAAAATTGTTTTCCTTACACTTCAAGTTATATGAATACTGTTACAAGGCACTGTATACATATGTATACATATATACATACTGTATACACTGTGTATATATTTTATATATATATATATATATATGTGTGTGTGTGTGTGTGTGTTGTTGTTGTTGTTGTTGTTAGTCTTTCGTCTGCTCCTGTTGAGGGGTCGCCAGTAAACATCTATTTTTTTATTTTGTGAATTTTCATTTTATTGAATGCCTAATAAATGGTTAAACAAAGAAAAAAAAGAAATGCACAAAATACAGTATATATAATCTGAAATAATAATAACCGCATGCAATGCATTCAGAATCTACTGTAAATGGGGAAAAGAAGAAAGAATTTATCTGTAAATGCAAACCATGCAAATTACGAAAAAGCTTTTTTAACTGATTAAATGATCAAAATGTTTTTAAGCAGCACTACAAACAGTCAAGGCACATATATGTTTCACTTTTATAATAAAGTCATTATTTCATGCATATTTTAAATTCAAATCATGAATTATTTCTCCGCCATAACCACAAAGGAGAGTCTCGATATCCGTGAGAATTCGTCATATCTAAATCCACCACAGAGAGAAAAGCAATTTATTCCCCTCGGAGAAGGCAAATAAAGTAATCAAATGTTTTCTAAGAGAGTGTGTGTGACAGAGAGAGGCAGAAAGTGGAGATGAAGGATGAGGATATGAAGGCAGATGTGAAACTCTCTACGGAGGAATGAAGTGAAAGATTTAATCGAAGCGACAGAGAAAGAGAGAGGCAGAGAAAGAGTAGTTACAAGCATCTCATAGGAGAAGGGGAATAAAGACGGAGGGAGGAAGTGCGCTTCTGAAGCACACTTGGGAGGCTGCAGGCGTCAGATAAAGGTGGCTAAACTGATGAAGACAATTACCGTCCCTTCCATCACTGTGCTTTATGGCTTTATAGCTTTAATTGGCTCCTATTGATTTATTTCGGTTTTATTCCCTGCGCAGTTCTGTCTCAATACATCAGTGGCACACAGGCTCCTAACTTTAGGAAACTTTTTAATGTATATTTATTATTAGTCCCTGCTACAGCGCTCATTAGTGTTGCCTCGTTAGTCATTATTACCCACTTTATTAATGGAATTAAAAAATAAATCGTTCCCTATTTACTCCCTAGTGCACTATTCCAAGCACTGTAGACTAACAGGGTCACAATATCTATAATATACCATAAGATGGATTAGTTTCCTGTAGCACTACGTCCCGAAGTGGTGTCGCTTATGCAACAAAAGCAATTAAAGAAGCCAAAAACAAACAAAGGTATAAATTAGCTTTTAGCTTTAGCGTAAGGATTAGCATTAGCGAGCATGAACCAATAGACCTAGAGTAAGATAGCATACCATCACAATGACATCATTTGAAGTATAAGCGGACAATAAAAGCTGAAACAAAAGCTGTGACCCACTCCGAAGTGTACTTCACAGGGTGCTCCCTACTCGCTGCTCCGTGTGCAGGGAACATCGGTGAAGTGAACTTCCCCCGACACAATTCCACCATTCGGAACACCCTGCAACCAGCAGTGACTAGCATAGACGTCACTTCGTCCGTGCGTTACCATGGCAGCATGAGCACCTCAGATACTGTACCTGTCGCTGCTGCTGTGAAAATTTCGCACTACAGACATTAAGTATTGAATATTTATTGTTTGTTTGTTTCAGATGAATAACCGAGGTATTTTTTGCAAACAAGCTTCTAAAGAGTTAACTTTATTGTATTCTCTATGCTTGCAGGTTAATCATGTTAAATTGCATTATAGTGGATAGCGATGGTACTGTAACACCTGGCTAGTTTACCGTAAGTAATGAAAGGTGCTAACAAGCTGCTTGCTATTTTTTTAATTAATGTCATTATCATGACATCTTTCTTCCTTTAGATTCAGTAAATGAATAATGTCTCAGTTATCTTTTTTTTTTGCTGCATGAAAAAAACAAGCACATTTCAGATTTGTTTTTCTTATTTCAAGGCATATTGCCAATCTACAGCACTGAATATTAAATGATTTATCTTAGCATCTGAAAAAAAAAACACGGCTCTCTGGAAATTAAACTACAAACACGATTTTGTTGATGTTTAAAATTTGATGGCTGCAGAAGAGACTTCTTGTGGAAAAAATTAAATAAATTGCTCGAAAACAGTTTATCTCCTGAAATGTCTGCAAGGTTTCATGAACTTTTAAAGCATCTGAACACAACCAGGGTTATACATTTATTTTTTCATTATAATTTATACTTTCAACCTGGTAAAAAATAAAAAAAAGTAGGAAATATGGACTATACTGTACTTGCACGTTCATGTTATCACCTGCTTCAACTTCAAATACAGTTAGTCAGAACAAAAAGCAGTTTCTTTGTGGTGTACTGTACTCGTAACTTTGCATGTAAAATACATATTAACTCGTGCTTAGCTCTTGTACTTGTGTATATATATATATATATATATATATATATATATATATATATATATATATATATATATACATACAGTATATTGGTATTTCTACTTGTAGTGAAGTATATTTTTCGAGTATTGAGTTTGTGTACCCCTGACACCTCTGTTGTTATGTACAGTAGCTTAAAGTAGCCAAAAGCATGAATTTTTATATCAGCACTAAAGGTGCTAAAAAAAATTGTATAAGCCTTAGGTTTAAAAGTAACTTTACTCCAACTTCTGATTTTTTAATATATAAAAGTTTCCTTAATGTTTTTTTATTAAACACATGAGCATGATTGAAGAACCTCACACGGGCCATCCTGCTTAGTCAAAAGACTCGTTGGACTTCCAGAGGGTTTTTGTGTCTTAAATGAGAGTTCGGAATTAAGAGTCGAGCAGAGGTCATAGACTGTACTTGACGAAATGATTGCAGCATAATCTGTGGTTAATTACAGATCATTAAGATTGGTTAGAACTGCCTTCAGCTTGACCAGCAGTTCTGCGTTCGGTCTTATCGCTGTTTAACAGCTGCGTTTTTATTTACTTCGCTTTATTAGTGTGAGAGGGGGCCAAGTATTGGAGGATGATCAGGGGAGAAATTATATCGGAGGCCATGCTGGAGAATCAATGAAAGAACAGAGCAAACAGATAAATCGAGGATAAACCGTTTCATTATTAAAGTCCAGTGAATCTTTATCTGGTGAGAACAGACAAAAAATGTAATATCTGCTCTTGGGAAGTAATCATTTGTTTCTGTCATCACTGTTGGGCTGTTTTCACACTGAGTATGTTTGCTACTGTGCCCTAGACACACACACTGCCCCACTAGCTAGTTTTTACATTTTTACATATTTACATATTGTTCTCTACTGACTCTGATGCAGCAAGTGACAGTATGCACCTAGTTGATTTGGTATTTTCCAAAAAAGACGTACAATCAAGTCAGCCTTTGCAGAATCTCCATCCATCCATCCATCCATCCATCTTCTTCCGCTCCAATATTATTAATTTGGTGACCCAAACCCTACCCTCTTACTGTATCAGCTATGGCTCTGTAGTTCAGATTGGCTGCTGCATGAATCAATAGATTTCAGCATTGACATTGTATCCTAAACACTGTGTTTTTTGGTATGGTTAGATTTCATACCTGACCTAAACCGACTCGAACAGTACATCATACCATGCTTGAGACAACCTTTTTTAGTAGACGTGAGAGCATGGTGCCGAGTGTTTGTCAAAAGTATTAAAATTTGGGGTCAAGTGGACACGGATCCATGTCTTAGTCAGAACAGTTAGTGTGAAAGCAGCCTTAATAAAGGGTTTGGTAAATCATATTGCACATTGAAAATGAAGAAGAAAAAGAAGAACAACAACCACCACCTTTATTAATAAAGCATTTTCATTTGAACCCAAAATCATAAAGTGATTTGCATATAAAGCTTCAAAATTATACTCACTCACTCTAAGGCTTAATCTGTACAGGACAACAGAAGGGATCCCAGGGGACTTGGGGCACCACCCTGGATGGGTTGCCAGTCCATTGCAGGGCAAAAGCATTCACACACTCAAACAGTAATTTATGAACACCAATAAGCCTAAGCTGCATATCTTTAAAAAAAGAAAACCATAGTACCTGGAGGAAACCCACTAAGTACAGAAGACAACATGCAAACTATATATAAGCAGGACTTGAACCCTCAACCCTAGAGCCGCACAAAATTAAACAAAGAGTAATAAAAAGAATACAACTATAAACAATACATACACTACAGTATATCAGTGTGGAGGATGAACTGTGTCTAATCAGGTATTTTCACTGCCAATGCAGATCACGGACAAATTAGGTGTTTAAAGGAACAAATTGTGAATAACACTCTGTATACCACAAGAAGCTGAAAGCTTGAATAACAGAATGTTCAAGTAAAACATATGATGTTTTTACATTCACTTCAATTTGCTTTTTTTATTACATTTGTGCTTGGTTAAAGAGGAAATCAGGGCCTGAAATAGACACGACTCAGTGGACTGATCAAAAAGAGAATTTTTTTTTACAGCATATACTGTATATATGTGTGTGTGTGTGTGTGTGTGTGTGTGCACGCGTTTCTGTAGTATAAGGTTATAAAAGCCAAAATGCACTGCCAAGAGCAACAAGCACTCAAAAAGAAAAGTAATTTTGCACGTAGTGACAGATGTCCTGTGGCTTTAAGGAGCTGGAAACCACAGAGAAGTGAAAGGAAGGAGAAAAGGAAGACGTTTTTGATATCAGTATGAGTAAGGAGCAGCACAGAGTCGCCGTGCTGTTGTCTGACAGGTTGATGTAACTGCAATATGTCATGCTGACATTTATGGGTTGGCTGTAAATGTGCATAAACACACTGAAATAACATTTGGTAACAATATTTAATACCTAAATATGATGATAATAGATGAGTTTGACTTCAACATATATCTCCTTTTATACATATCTCGATTTTGGTAGTTTTAGGAGAAAAATAGATTGTGCAAAAGATGCAAGAAGTGCTACACACTGGCAAGTGCCATGGGACACAGGTACTGTATAGTAACCTCTGCAGTGTCATTTTACCTGTTATGGTGCCCTCCAAAGGGTATTAATAGAGATGAGAGGTACCTGAGTTCATTTACTTTGTACATTTTTTATGTGTCTGTACTTAAATAATTTCATTAGAGGATACATTTTTACTTTTACTCCACTACATCCTACAGCAAATATATGTACTTTAACTTTAACTTCATCTCTGCATGGCGTTGCCTTACCCAACAACAGTGGTGTGTCGTATTGAAGCAGGAATCTCGCCTTTCCTAACAATGCAATTGAAAAGTGAAGCTGGATGCAGTGATGAAAATAGCATGTTCACAATTGGGAAGCACAGAGAGAGAGATTGTTGTTTTGTAGAAGAAGGTTTTTTTTTTTTTTCCTCATGACTGATTACCAATAATACCTTTTTATGAACCTAGTGACTGTTGAGCAGAAATCTTTTATCAGACAGAAAAAAACTAAGTGATCTGTATTTATTCATGAACTATTTAGCTTAATATTATGCTAATTAGAACAAAAATGACTGTATGAATTACATTAGTGAATACTGTGCTATGAACATTATTTGGTGAGACTTAAAAACTCTAAACCTGCTTTGTTTGCCATTTGGCAGACATCTTTAAGCTGAATCCGAGCAGCTCAGGGTTGCTGGGGTTCGAACCCATAACCCTCTGATCAGAAGTCCAATGTTTTAACCACTGAGCTAACAGTCACCTTAAAATTATTAGTCAACATTTTTCACACATAAGTAAACACACCAAACAAACTAAGACCTCTCAAACAAATCAAGCTACTGTACAGTAAGGCAAGAAGGAGTTTGTCTTACTTCGGGCCACTTTATATATGTTATTGCATTGGGGTATAAATCAAGTATAGCCACTGGCAGCAACAACAAGCAGGAGTGGTGGACAAGGAGTAGTTTGGTCCGAGGAACACACTATTCCACTTCTCCAGATGTGGAGCAAATAACACATCCAAGTACAGCTGTCACACAGAACCACTAAAGTTTCCCTCCAATTTTCAGCTCCAATGAAAGTGAGGAGCCTCATTAGGACTGTGCTGCAGTCCCATCCCATATAGCACAGGTACGTCGCGGAGACGTCTGCTAAAGATCGTATCATCTGGTAAACATCGCGTTCGTTTTTTTTTAGTCGTATTTTGATCGCCTGTAGATCACCTGTTTGAGCTGTTAAATGATACATCGTCTTTACGTCTATACGACGTCTATATGACAGATTATTATCCGAAATCTGCTAATATGTGGACGGGAAGCTGCAGCATCAGCTGACTTGAATGACTTAAGGAGAAATACGTGAATTTTATATATATATAAAACAATTTTTTTTTTATGTGGCGGAAACGGGCTTCCATAGGTTTATTCAGAAGAACTACATGAAGAAAAAATATCTGACGTTAATTAAGTGTAATTGGGAAAATAAAAAGAAATAAATGTATTTATTAAATTATTGTAATTTGAGGAATCCAATCCTTCAGTCTCCAACAGAATCGGCTGAAAAATTCATCAAAGATTTCCTTCGCTTGGCCCCAGCGTGGATGTAATTTTTTGTTATTTGTTATGCATGCATGCAAAAGTAAAATAATATTGTTCTTTTTGCTGTTTATTTCCACCATTTAATAATTATTTAATAATCAATAATTAAAGCTGCTCACATCGCGCGTGCTTTCACTTTTTCACAAACAAAATGCAGTGTTTAATCAGCAAGTAAATGTCGCCTCTCTTTATGATAGAGGAATATTATGACTGAAACAAAGCTTCTCGTGTCGGCTAGCATTTTGATCAAAGCGGAGATTAGAAGGGGAAAAGTAAAAAAACATAGCACATGTGTGTACAAACAACATAGCACAATGCATGTGTGTGAATGGCTGAAATGTGGTTGTGAATAAGCCTTCTAGTGAATGTAAAATGTTCGTGTGAACCCGCAGTGCGCGAGTGCGCTCTTTCACTTTGCCGAGTTTTTATCTACAGTCAGATGAACGTGCGCGCCGATATGAGAGATTAATAAGAGATTTCTCTTTCCCAGAAATACAACAGACACAAATTTGTACATGTTAAATTCATGCATGTACACACTAAAAAACGCTGGGTTGCCGCTGTTGGGTCATTTTTCTGGGTTATTTACAGAGAGTTGGGTAGTTTTTGTGTAACCCAGCTCCTGGGTTAAAGTTTGCTCGGCCCCTCCCACAAATTTCACCTGTGTATTCAGCGGCTGTCACTCAGCTTCGTGTCTCTTGAGCTCCCACACCGCTGATGACGGTTCATCCTCCTCGGGCATTTAAGGGGAAATGGCGTTAAATACAAGGTCTGTATACACATGTTCACTCACCTAATTCACATATGACTGAAAAATTATTACTATATGTAACATGTATTACTGCTCCCGTGTTAAGGTTACACACAAACTTTCCGGCTGGTCTGAGGTACTGGATGATAATTTAGCTGAGAATAGCTGCTAGTTAGCCAAAGAACCCCATCTGTGTATGAAAGAAACAGCTAAGATGTCTGAGCTTTTTAGCTTTCTCTGTAAAATGTTTGAAGATGTGATGAATGAACGCTAAACTGTTAACTGTAGTGCTAGCATGACGCAGGCATTTAGTTAGGTTGCTAGTGTTAGCAACCACATATCTTTCTAAATAGAAACGAAATACTGAACATAAATGTCACCTGCTGTTTAGCGATGTTTAGTCACGTTATTTTAGTTTAAGCTATTTCTTGTATTTTTAATCACAAAATTAAAAATACCGAAGGTTATATGCGCGTGCTTAACCTGCGGTTCGGTTCTGGTTTCGGCCTGTTCTTATGAGTTGTGAAGCGAAAGGAACAAAGTATAAATATTGTTCATTTGCTAAATTAAGTATCATGAATTTTAATTGAATATCTATCTCTGTATTTTTTCACAGCAGTTTGTGACTGAAAGTGTCCTGTCTGCATCTGACTTCAAGAGTTTCCTGACCAACCGTATCTAACGGTCATATTTAGTCATAACGTACAGTTACGTACAAAACATTTCTGCTGGTGTTTAATTTTTTTTTCTATGATTAATACGTATTTGTGGTGTTTTATATTTTGTACATCTTTTCAAATTGTGACCTCATTTGTAAGTTGCTGTTATCTCGTTTTCTCGTTTTTGTATAAATTAATCAAATGTTTGCTTCTTATTGAATTTATTTTTTTTGAAAAATAAACGAATCTGTGTTTTATTATTAGTTGAGAGTGTGGTTTATTTATTTATTATCATATTTGGTCATTGTAACATGCATTAGGGAACATTATAGACGTGCCGAGGGTCTTTAATTAAAATAATGTGAGGGGGTGTTTTAATAAAACGACGTCAATCCGACGTCTATACGACATCTGGCAGATGTATAAACATCTGATTAACATCGTCTAAAGAGCGGATCAGGGTCATTTTAATTAATTTACGTCTTAAATACGTAGGCTAAGCGTCGTTCTAACATCGGCACGGACGTCTCGGCGACATCTGCCAGATGAGCAAACGCCCTCTGCCAGACATCTGCCAGATGAAAAAGACGACGTCGCATAGATTGACTCGCAAAATAATGCTAGTATTAGCATGTCCACTGTAATGCTAGTTCATATATTAGCATGTTTCCTATGATGCTGTTTAATGCATTAGCATGTTTACTGTAACGATAATTATATTAGCATAGTTCATATCATGTATTAGCATGGTCGCTATAATGCTAGTTAATATATTAGCATGGTCACTATAATGCTAGTTAATATACTTACATGTTTCCTATAATGCTAGAATTAATGTATTAGCCTATTTACTATAATGATAATAGCATGTTTCCTAGCATGTTTTAGCATGCTAACTATAATGCTAGTTAATGTATTTCATGCTCACTATAATGCTACTGTAGTTAATATATAAGCATGTTTACTATAATGATAGTTTATGTATTAGCATGTTTACTATAATACTAGTTAATGTATTAGCATTTTTATTATTATGCTAGTCAATGTTTTCCTATAATGCTAGTAAATCTTATAAGTAATCTTAAAAGTTTGTATTTGTTAATGTAGAAGTAGGTCTATAGTACTGTATTACAATAATATTTCACTTCCTACGTCACAGAAAAGAAGAGCAGGGTCTGTGAGTTGAGTAACAATGATCCTGGAGATGGTGAGGATGGAGAGAAGGATCCTTAAAGTGAATTTCAGATACTTCAAATGAAGTGAGGATCATTCAAAGCCATCACTGGTAGTGCACCGAACACCAGCACTGACACGACAAAAACTGTAAAGAAGTAAACCATCCTAATATCATCAGTGATGAAGGAACAACTGCAAGACCTTGACACCTACATTAACTGGACAGTCTGTCACTGCCGGATGAACCATCACTTCACAGTCTTGCCCTGTTACACTATGGCTAGGGTTTAAGAGTTTTGTATGAGCTGATGAAGGTTAACTAAATATAAAGCTCAGCCACAGAAACAAAAGCACATTAGTTCAAAGTTTTCATTTTCTATTGTTGTTCTAATATCGATTAGCAACAATACATTTAAAACAGTTAACCTTTTTTTATGCATAAACAATGTTTCTTTTTTTTCAACCTGATGACTGATGAGAAGAAATTGTGATTAGACAATAAGCCATTTTTAAAAATGTGACCAAACATTTTTTGTAATTTTTTAAACAACATAATTTTTTATAAAACATCTTTATTTTCGTTTCTTTGGTTTCAAAACATTTTACATGTAAGTTTAAGTTAATTTATTTATATAGTGGATACTCAGATTACGAGCATAATTCGTTCAGGAAGTGGGCTCGTATTCCAAAACACTCGTAAACCAAATTTAATTTTCACATAAGAAATAATGGAAACTCAAATTATTCATTCTACAGCCCAAAAAAAGAAATACATAAAAATAATTAATACAAAACTTTTACTTAAATACTTTTTTTTTACTAAAAAAAAGTAAAAATAAATCCCGACAGATAAGTGTTTCGGACTGCCTATCATCTCCCCTGCTGGGTCTTAATGCTTGCAGAGTTTCTGTGTAAGGCAGAGAGTGTGTGTTTGTGTGCGTGAGTGTATGTGTGTGTATGTGTGTGTGTGTGTTCACCCAGCAGGGGAGCCGTTAATGCTTGCAGAGTTTCTGTGTAAGGCAGAGAGTGTGTGTTTGTGTGCGTGAGTGTATGTGTGTGTATGTGTGTGTGTGTGTGTTCACCCAGCAGGGGAGACGATTACCTACAATTCCGCAGCGCAAGAGAGAAAAAAACGTTGGCTCAGTTGTGATGCTCGGTGTCAAAACAAGAAGCGCATGCGTGATACATGATTCTCGGTACTCGTAAACCAAGATAATGCTCGTTTTTCAAGTCAAAATTTCTTCAAAATCTTTGCTCGTCTTGCGAAACACTCGGAAACCGTGTTGCTCGTAATCCGCGGTTCCACTGTATAGCACATTTCAAACAACAGATAGTTGACCAAAGTGCTTTACATAACAAAGTATTAAATAAATATATAAATTAAAAAAATCATGTATTTCCTGACTTTGACCTCTTAGTGAGCAGAACTCTGTTCCCTTGTACCTCCAGGGCTGAGGGTTTGAATATTGCCTATGGTCTGTGTACAGTATGTACCTTCTTGTGGTTGGTGGGTTTACTTGGCTTACTCTGGTTTCCCCATTTTAAAGGGTGGGTCTAAACGCATTTTCAACAGTTTAACAGTTTGTGGTCCTTATTCACTTTAATGAGTTAAACTCTAAAGACATTGATTGATAGGCCTAAAATACTTAAGTATCTATACCCTTTAATAAGAAAACCTATAAGGTCTTTAATAGGTGGGTCTAAATAAAAAATAGTGCGTGGCTATGTCACACAAATAACGGACACATTAATAATACACTAAACAAATTTAGAGGTAGTGATTGATACTCTTTCACTGGTGGACCTATAAATCAAATAATGGGTGGCCCTTTATACTCTATAACAGGCGATTTTAAAAACAACTGATAATACAGTAAGTGAGTCAAGTCTTTGACAACTTATCAATGAAATAATGACTGGGCTAATAAACTTGTTAATAGGTGGGCCAATCAATAGACTTATGGGTGGGCCTATAAATGAGATAATGGGTGGGCCTATAGACAAAATAATGGCTGTGTACAGTATATAAACTCTTTAATACGTGAGCATGTAAATACCACAATGAGTGGGACCTTAAACAGGATAAGGGGTGTATAAACAGGAGTCTAACAGGTGGGCCTATAAACAAGATAATGGCTGCGTATATAAACTCTTTAATAAGTGGGTCAATCAACAGGATAATGAGTGGGCCAATAAACAGAATATTAGGTGGGCCTAAAAACTCTTTATTGGGTGGGCCTAGAAACAGTATCATGGGAAGGCCTATAAATAGTCTCACGGGTAGGCCAATAAAAAAGATAATGGCTGGGTATATAAACTCTTTAATAGGTGGGCCTATTATACAAGATAATAAATGGGACAATAAACAGGATACTTTGACTCTTTAATAGGTGGGCCTACTGTATATACTGGATAAGGGATGGGCCTATAACATCAGTCCTTAACAGATGGCAGCCTATAAACAGGATAATGTGTGCGTATGTGTGTGTTTTCTTTTCTTTGAAGTTAATTATGCTCATTATGGTAAGAGCGCTTAAGGAGAGAAGGACGATTCAGCCTTGTGTGTGTGTCATAAATCTGTAATTTATATATTAAAAAAACAGCACTTGAATTTGGAGAGATCATAAATAAGCAGAAGAGATATTACACAGAATAGAACAAGAACACTAGAAATGTACAGCACTAAAGCATCTTAGAAATAAAAGGCTTATTGAAAAGTATTGGAATGAAGGTTTGGGATGGAACCAAGTATCAATTTCCTGTTATAGGAGCTGGAGGTTCCTGATGAGGTTATCGGCTACTGATCAATTTCTCTGATCAAACCTGTAATCAGGTGCAGCTTAAACTAGACCAATCAGCTGAAACTGCAGTGTGAGTGTGTGTGTGTGTGTGTGTGTGTATCTTTGGCTCTAAATTTCTCAGGTCAAATCATTGTGACATTGTGTGTATCGATTCTATTAGGGCCGGTGTTGACTTGTTTACTCGCTTCTCAGTGCGCTCACGGCACTAAAATCAACAAAACTTAAATAGCTGATTAAGTTACAAAAAGGGTCAAATTAAGCAGCAGTGTCTGTGGTAGGGGTGCTGAAATAACGTTTGTGTAATGGCGCTTTTCCACTGCATAGTACGACACGACACTGTTCAGTTCAACTCACTTTTGGGGGGTTTTCCACTGGGAACAGTACCTGGTACCTGGTCCATTTTTTAGTACCACCTCAGCCGAGGTTCCAAGCGCGCCGAACCGTTACCAAAACGTGACGTGTAAACTCTGCTGGTCACTGATTGGCCGGAGAAAATCGTCATTACTGCGTCACTGAGCTTGCGACACGAGACACAACAGAACCGCTATATTTAGAACAGCCAGAGAAGGATCGGACGCACCTTTTTGTATTAACCAAAAATTTTCTTTGGCTGCCATCAGCCTCTTTTGAAAGAAACTCCTTCGTCTCGCTGTTAAAAACATCCACATGCCGAGAATGAAGAACACCATGCCGTCGATATGCTCCATTGTTGTGTGTTTGTTTGTGGCGCGTTTACGATGATGTCACGGCAGTAGAGGCGCCGCAACTAAAACGACACGTGAATAATCCCGCCCACTCTAAAGCGTTACTAAACTGCAGTGGAAGCGCAAACCGAGCCGAACCAAAGTGAGCTGTACTGAACCGTGCTGTGCCGTACTATGCAGTGGAAAAGAGGTATTAGTTAACTCAGCCACAATGAGAGTACAGTAGAGTTCCTCTGAATAAATACCCCAACATCTAAATAACATAACTTGTAAATATGCATGATTATACACATTAGAAGATGCTCCAACTCCTTCCACAAATCCCCACAAACTTACAAAGAGTACTAACATTGCTGTTAAGGCAACCGCTAGTAAACTTGCTCTGATGTCGATAACCACCAGTTGGCGGCACTCAGGGTGGGGATGCTCTCCACCATATAACCACTGAATACATCCACTAAGTTGTGATTAATGATCATTGGATCAATAAATCTCCAATTATTTAGCAGTTACACAGCCATTACTGCCTCAGTATGTGTGTGCGCATATTCATTATCTTAGGAGCTGTGAAGTAAAGCAGGTCGATGTGACAACGTGTGTGTGCACACAACTCATAAATCTGACCTCAGTAGTGTGTGTGTGTCTATAAAACTGTAAGCTTCTACACTACATCATAATCACCATCTGCATCCCAAGCACAATTAATATCTACTGAATATGCAGCTATTTGGCGTTAATGTCTCACATCATGAAGACATTTGAACGACTGAAGATGTTCAGACCTCTGGTTAGTCATGCACTTGATCCCCTGCAGATCGACTACAGGCAGAAGTTTGGTGTTGACGACACCATCCTCTTCCTGCTCCATCAGACCTTCTCCCACCTCGATAAGGGAAGGGTGCTGTTTTTTTTTTTGTTTTTTTTTCTCCAGTGCTTTCAACACAATCCAGCCCCTGTTATTGAGAAACAAGCTGACTCACATGCAGGTGGATTCAAACATGATCTGGATTAGAGACTATCTCACCAAAGGGCCGAGGACGAGTGACTGCTTCTCTGAAACAATATGCCAAGCGCTTGGACAAGGTGATTAGGAGAGCTAGGTAGGTGGTTGGTTTGAGCAGGACTCTCTTAAGGAAGTTGTGGGGAGGAGGACACGCAAAAAAATGCTGTCCATCATGGCCAACCCTGACCTTGCATATAGTTTTATACAAACAGAGGAGTGTGTTCAGTGGAAGTCTTCTGTTGCAAAGCTACTCAACTGACAGTCTTGGGAAATCCTTTGTCATCACCTCTCTACAGAGGCGTGGGAATGTGGAATTATGGACATGCATAACTCTCATCTGTTAGATTTATTGTCTGCTCAGTTACTTAATTACATATTTTGCGATTACACATGACATTTTGTCACTTTCATGCTGTTCTTTGCACAATCACTAAGTTTTTTGCACAATTAAAAAACTTAGTGATTTTTACTACTTGAACTGTTACTTTGCCACACAAAAATTGAACATCAAGGTTGAAATCAATGTAATTATTACACTGCAATCAATGTAATTATGCTTATTAGTTTTTTTTGTTTTGTTTTTTTCTTGTGATTTATATGCCTTATTTATAGGCTTCTTATATATCTGTATTTTTCTTTGTTTCTTCTTAAGGTTCCTTCCTCATGTCATCTCAGGGAGTTTTTCCTTGCCACTGTCACCTCTGGCTTCATTACATACAAACTGATAAATCTTTGAATTTCCTTTTTTTAAACAAATTTACAAGTTAATTAATGTACAATTTTATTCAATCTTATTATTTCTATAGACCTACTTTTTGACAATGTTCACTATATAAATAAAGCACTATTTAATTAATAAAAGCTAAACAGAATTTAATAGAAGCCTGCAGGAAACGTGAGGTTTTTACACATGTTAAATTATTAATTCTTAACACATAGTTCCTCCACAATTCCCACACCCTCCTCTCTGGTCTCAATCATTACAGCTACGATTCGTTTCAAAGTTAAAGTACAGGTTAATTTGTTTTGTTTGTACTTTATATTTTGTATGAATCATTTTTGTATGAATATTTTGGGTTGTGGAATATATCATTAGTTTCCATTATCTGATATACAAGCACATTTCCGGAACGAATTATGCTCGCAATCCAAGGTTTAACTGTATCTGTACTCCTACTTAACATACCTGCATGCTGTTGTGATACTTAACCACATTTGAAGTAGGAACGTCGCCACCTGCTGACTATTACATGTAATTTCATGGCTTGGGCTGGTTGTCAGGAAGGACAGAGAGAGAGAGAGAGAGAGAGAGAGAGAGAGAGAATTTTTTTTACTATGGAAACTTTTGATACTTGAAGTTGAGCACGTCTGTAAATAAATGACATCTTATACTTGAGTAATATTTGCCCTAGGAAATCTCAACTTTTACTGAAAAACAGGATTTGTGTACTTTGCCCACCTCTGGTTATAAAGACTAAATCTGTTCTTCCAAAAACATGTCAGGCTCTGTCACAGTAAGGCAACTCGGATAGCATAATCTAAAAAACACCTGCTATTTCATAAGCACTTCGCAGAAATACTCTAAAGTTCTCGCTTAGTTACAAAGCTATGGAGTGAATACCATGTTCCCGTTCCCAGCTTCGTGGTTTTAGAGCCCCTAGTGTCACAGTGTCACGCTGCCTCTTTCTACTCTATATTAGAGTCACAGTGTCACGCTGCCTCTTTCTACTCTATATTAGAGTCACAGTGTCACGCTGCCTCTTTCTACTCTATATTAGAGTCACAGTGTCACGCTGCCTCTTTCTACTCTATATTAGAGTCACAGTGTCACGCTGCCTCTTTCTACTCTATATTAGAGTCACAGTGTCACGCTGCCTCTTTCTACTCTATATTAGAGTCACAGTGTCACGCTGCCTCTTTCTACTCTATATTAGAGTCACAGTGTCACGCTGCCTCTTTCTACTCTATATTAGAGTCACAGTGTCACGCTGCCTCTTTCTACTCTATATTAGAGTCACAGTGTCACGCTGCCTCTTTCTACTCTATATTAGAGTCACAGTGTCACGCTGCCTCTTTCTACTCTATATTAGAGTCACAGTGTCACGCTGCCTCTTTCTACTCTATATTAGAGTCACAGTGTCACGCTGCCTCTTTCTACTCTATATTAGAGTCACAGTGTCACGCTGCCTCTTTCTACTCTATATTAGAGTCACAGTGTCACGCTGCCTCTTTCTACTCTATATTAGAGTCACAGTGTCACGCTGCCGCTTTCTACTCTATATTAGAGTCACAGTGTCACGCTGCCTCTTTCTACTCTATATTAGAGTCACAGTGTCACGCTGCTGCTTTCTACTCTATATTAGAGTCACAGTGTCACGCTGCCTCTTTCTACTCTATATTAGAGTCACAGTGTCACGATGCCTCTTTCTACTCTATATTAGAACAACAAAACAAAGGCTACTTTGCAAAGTGTTTTTTCCCCCATGTTTAGCTCCTGCTGTGCTGAATAAGCAACAGGAGAATGTTAGAGCTCGATTTGGAACACAGCTTATCAGACGGATCAAATAAAGAGTGCAAACTCATCCCTGTGGACCGTGCTCCTTTTTTGCAGTCGTGTGATTTTTGTTTTGTTTTGCTTTGTTTGTTTGTCTCACCTGAGGCGAATTTTTTGCTCTGTGAATATAAAAGGCACTTTAAGAATTTACTACCATATACCAGATTTTATATTTGTACTGTATTTTTGTTCCGATGAATAAACTTCTGCAGGGATGACTGATTGCTTGCACTGAGTGCACGTCTCTGCTTTATAGTGCACTTTTGTGGCCACTTTTAAGTACATCTCCTCCCTCTTCAGTAGTGTCTTATCATGCTGAAATTTCCCAGCATGCACCAGGAAAAAAAGAGTCCCTGTTACAGTGTGTCGCAGTGTGAGGACTCTGGCTGCTGTTCATCTCCCTTTATCTTTACTTCAGAGTCTCTGTGCGCGTAGTATGTATTTATGTATGTGTGTGTGTGTGTGTGTGTGTGTGTGTGTGTGTGTGTGTGTGTGTGTGCACTGTAGACTAATAAAGCCAGCCTGCTCCTGACATTCTAATTAAATAAGACACACTCAGTTTAATCCTCTAATCATGCATCTCATTTACAGAAACATGAATAAAATGAATAATTAATAAGTTCATCTGCAGCATGCCGCTAACTGCTTTTATCCTAAGGAGCGTCTCAGCGAGAACAGTAGCATAAAAACACAACAATGCGGCTACTATAGAAAATAGCAATACGACAAAGAAGCTAAACACATTAAAAAGCCTAATGCAGGAATTAGCATTACAGTAAAGAGGTTAATGCAGCAATAAGCAATAAATAATACAGAAACTAGCATTACAATAAAAAGGCTAATACAGGAACTAGCATTACAGTAATTAAAACAGGATCTAATGATACATTAAAGTGTATAGCTGCCACCTTTTCAGAAAAGCTTACAGTAAGATTCTGCAAATAAAGGCATTGTTCCTTGTCGTGTACAGTATGTACTGTAAACACACACACACACACACACACACACACACATGCGATGCCCTATTGCGCATACCCAGCCATTTTGCCTGACACTAACCATACACCTTACCCAGTATTTTGTAGGGTTGCAGTGAAACAACAGATATACTGTACAGTATGTTACTGTATTTATTCCATGTGGTACAACTTACATTTGAAATGCTCACCCAAACAAAAAATTATATAGTGTCTACCTTACCCAGCAGCCAAACTACATGCCAAGCCTACATGCTCTTCAGCAGCTCCATGTAGGCCAGCACCGACATATCACAGAACTCTAGGCCCTATACCTAAGCAATCTCACTGGGTTCCATCCTTTCTTTATCCATATCTTTCACATTTCATTCCATATTTACCAGGACCCTCATGGGACAATCATACGCAAAACAACATATCACTAATTATATAAGGTACATAAGCACACTATTGTGAAATGCAACAGTCTTGAAGAAGCCATGGAACAAAGAAAGTTTATGAGGGCTCCTACATACATTCATATTGCCAAAGCTCAGAATCAAGTCAAAAAATATCAACAGAAATCAATAGATTAAAAAACAAACACATTGTTTGCACGTATTATTGTGACTCTCTCTCTCTTTCTCTCTTTGTTTCTTTACCTCACGTGTGATTTTCTTAATTCATATGGATATAAAAAGTTCATGATTCAACTTGATGTGAATATTTTAATGGCGTTAATAATCGCATGTATTTCCCTCTTTGGATAATACTTTCACACTGCCCTCACTCATTTAAATGATCTTTAAATGAACCTGATGATGCGTAGCTTTTCTGCAGTCTGTAAATGCATTTGAATGTCAATTATTTTATTAAGTTACAGGCTGAACATTGATTTATTTTATAAAGATATATTTAGATTTAGATTGATGATCTGTTCAGCTCTGTTTCAATTGATGATGACTGTTTCAATTATTGTCCCTTCTTTTGTGTTTGCTCGTTGCCTTCATGCAGCTGTAAATGTGTGTTAATTTCAAATGCATTAAGCAAATATTATTTCTTTTTAATTGGAGAGAAAAAGTGGCGGAGCCTCGTGCCAGCGCCCTCCAGTCTCAATACACCTACAGTACTGTATTGAGGAAGTGCATGTGGTAAAGGGGTCTGACTTTAAAGCTGTGTATAGCTGAGTTGTCAGAAAAAAGCTGGAGCTCTGTGATTTTGCTTGTATCTTCCACAGACAATTGTTTTGAATATGAAGAATGAGTGAGAAATTGGAAGTGCGGCATGAGTGTGTGTGAAGATAAGTGATTGTGCCTCATGCTTAATGCTGTTAGCCTATTTACTGTAACTAATATTACAATAAATAGGCTGATACAGAAACCAGTATTACAACAAACTGCTCTTTGTGTCACTGTGCGCGTCATTGGACACCGTGCCCCCCCACACACACACACACAGACACACACACAGACCCCTCCTACATTCACCTTCACAGACGCACACAGACACACACACACACTCTCTCAGCTCTACACAGAAACACTGCTCTGTCGTGACTCTTTTCAAAGGTAAAGTACAGGTTAATTTGTTTTATTTTTACTTTACAGCAGTGATTCCGCTCAATCGAGCGTCATTAAACACTCAAAAGACACACACGCCATTCCGTTGTGTGCTCACATGTGTGAAAAGAGTGGAGGAAGGGTAACTGTGTAAGACGAGAAGGGGGAGAGGGGAGTTTACTTTAGATTCACACACACACACACACACACACACACACATACACACACACACAGCTCCTGCCCGCACAAACGGAAACACTTATCTGTCAGGATTTATTTGTACTTTTTTAAAGGTAAAGTGCAGGTTAATTTGTTTTATTGGATATTTTTTTACTTTATATTTTGTGTTAATTATTTTTATGTATTTTGTATTATGTATTTTGGGCTGTGGAACGAATAATATAAGTTTCCATTATTTCTTATGGGAAAATACGAGCCTGTCCCCGGAACGAATTATGCTCGTAATCCAAAGTTCCACTGTATGAGAATTACAGTAAAAAAGCTTATGCAGGAAACAGCATCACAATAAATAATACAGGAACAAGAAATATGTTAAAGTGGACATACAGTCTCAATTTTGCATAGGTTAATATGATTCTTTAGGGTCCTAATGAAAAGTTTGTAATATACTTTAATTAAAAATTCTCAATTGTTGTGTAAAAAAACATTACTTTTACCTGGTAAAAAGTAGCTCTGTTCTCTGCAACCTGTTTCAGTACATGCTCCTTTAAATGTTAATGACCGCTACTGAACCCGCCCCCCAGTTCTGTGGGGCGTGTCTTCACAATACAAGTGGGGTATAGCTTTGACAACAGTTAAAAATATTTAAAAAACAGTTAAAAATAATTTTACATGATGTTAGAATTATTTTATATATAAAGGAGTTATTTCTACTCTCTTGCTCTCTTCCTCATAGATCTGATATTAACGTGTTAAATCTTCGCTGCTGCTATCTTCCTGTCTCCTCTTGCATCTGTTCATTCATGCTCACCTTCCCATACTCTGTCTCTCTCCCCCTCTCTCTCTCCCCCTCTGTCTCCTTCCACCTATCTTCCTCTCCTTTGATTCAAATTCAAATTTTATTTGTCACATACACAGTATGATATGCAGTGAAATGCTTATACGACAGCCAGTGACCTTAAAAAGAAAATAAAAGCTTATACGTAAGGAATAAATATCAATAAAAAGAAATACTAAAGAAAATAAATTTAACTAGTAAAATAAACTGTACAAATGAGGGCATAATAAAAATATTACAAAATATAGGGGATATATATATATATATATATATATTTATATATGTATATAAAATTTTACATGTGAATCTGGTTGTAAAACTTTTTTGACTTCCCAGACCGGGAATTGAACTCGGGCCGCTGCGCTGAGAGCGCCGTATCCTCACCACTAGACCACAAGGGATTAATTGCTACCTCATGGAAATGCCGGGTATTCAACCCGCGACCTTATACACGCAAAGCATTGTTTTTTCGGGATCTCACCAGGACATTTACAATGGTTCATTTGTAGTAACATATGTCTATAGCACAGGCGTTTAGTCAAACATATATAAACCGATCTTTTGCTGTTAATAAACAGAGACCGTTCTGACAGACAACGTGTGTGTGTGTGTGACTGAGTCATGGAGATGCCGGGTATTGAACCTAGGACATCATACACGCGAAGCATTGTGTGTGTGTGTGTGTGTGTGTGTTTAACTGAGTCTCTCCTGGTGTCAGAAATGCTTACCGAAGCATAGCGCACTCGCCTCGTCTACTACGAAAAACTTTATAAATATGTAGTGCAAAAAAGCATGTACCTTGAGCGGGAATCGAACCCGGGTCTCCTACATGAGAGCGCAAAATCCTAACCACTAGACCACCGCACTACACCAAAAAACTGCACACCACACTCGTGTAGGCGCCATTTTGCTCCAGCGTAGAAAAACACTGGCCGACGGCTTTCTTTTCACTCGGGGCGGGTCTTTGCTAAAACACCAATGTCAATCAACTATAGTGGGAGCGACCTCTGTCGGTGTGACATCACACTGACAGGCTTTTGAAAACGGCCTGATTTCAGAAGGGGCATCTTATATTATTAAATTAAAAGAAAATCGCTGGGCGGTTCTTTATCATTGTAGACTGGTTGTGTACACACTCTCCTAACACACAATGCAGTCCAAACAGCTTGAAAAAGTCCATGTAGTACCGTATGTCCCCTTTAAGGAGGCTCACACAAAAACTAGCATTACAGTAAAGTGGCTATTGCAAGAATAAGAATCACAATAAACAATGCAGAAACGAGCAGCATCAAATTGTAACTAGCCTTATACAGATCCAATCCTGTCCTCTTCTCTCCTGTGCCTGTCCTTTTATTCCTTTTCCCCAATGTCCTTTTCACCTCACATGTTCTTCTTGTCCTTGTCCTCCACTCTCCACTCTTCATGCTGTGATGTCCTCTAGTCCTGTCTATCCTCTCTTGTCCTCTCCTGCCATGTTCTGTCTTTTTTCATTCTCTCACTTTGTCACCTTTCTCTGTCCTCACCCACTATCATTGTGTTCCTGTCCTCTACTGTTTCCCACCAGCCCTTTTCCACCTGATCTTCATCCTATCCTGTCCCTGTACGCTACTGTCATCTCCTGTCCTTGGCTTTCTTGATCTCTTTCCACATCAATCATATTCTTGTAGCTCCTGCCCTGCCTTCTTTGGTACTTGTCCTTTAGCTGTTCTCTTCTGCCCTGTTCTCCCCTCTCTCTGCCCTTATCCAGTCTTATCTTTATTCTAACTTTAGCATCTGATTTGAGACATGACTGCACTAAAACTGTCCAGCCTTTATAAAGTCCATTATAAAGTGTACAGTGTCCACATAAAATAAACAAACCTCAGTTTTATCGGTGTTTAATATATGTCCAGTAGGAATGACTGATTGTCCTCCTGAGGTGCAAAGTGACATTTTACACCACGGTAGTAAATTTAATCATTTGAAATGTTACTTCTGTAAACATACACTGCTGAAATATAAGCATTAGACCAACAACAGTCCATCAGGACAGAAAGGAAAACACACAAACACACACACAATTGGTCTTGTCACACAGAAGATGCAGCAAGGGGTGTGTGTGTGTGTGTGAGAGAGAGAGAGAGAGAGTTTCCTTTTCTGTGCTCAAAAAATGGTCAATTTTGCAGAGAGCTGAAAAGGCACAAGCAAAAAGAAAGTGTAAGACACACACACACACACACTTATGCTTGAGCAGTAGAGCAAATGTCTGTCAGAAGATGAATGATGAAGAACACAAGCAATGGAGAGAACTGAGATGAATGCAGGATAAAGGCACAGTGAGAGAGAGAGAGAGAGAGAGAGAACATACTGTTTTATGTGCCACTAGCCTTACAGTGGCCTATCTAAGTAACTAGGCATTGCAATAAACAGACTAATATAATAACTAGCAATCCAATAAACATACTAATATCTGTAACCAACACTACAATACACATGCTAATATGTGACCTCGCATAATGGAAAACCATAAATGCACTACTACAGTAACTAGCATTAAGGTAAACAGAATAAACTGTCTCTAAGCCATAGTGCATTGCTGGTCTCACCACTGTCTTGAATACCCTTCCTTTTAATCTCTCTTTTATCACACAACACACCAGAGAACACTGTTCTCCACCCATTCCAACCACTAACTAGTATTGAGGTTAACAGGCTACTACAGTAACTAGCATTAAGGTAAACAAGCTACTACAGTAACTAGCATTAGGGTAAACAGGTTACTACAGTAACTAGCATTAAGGTAAACAGGTTACTACAGTAACTAGCATTAGGGTAAACAGGTTACTACAGTAACTAGCATTAAGGTAAACAGGTTACTACAGTAACTAGCATTAGGGTAAACAGGTTACTACAGTAACTAGCATTAAGGTAAACAGGTTACTACTGTAACTAGCATTAGAGTAAACAGGTTACTACAGTAACTAGCATTAAGTTAAACAGGCTACTACAGTAACTAGCATTAGGGTAAACAGGTTACTACAGTAACTAGCATTAAGGTAAACAGGCTACTACAGTAACTAGCATTAGGGTAAACAGGTTACTACAGTACAGTAACTAGCATTAAGTTAAACAAGCTACTACAGTAACTAGCATTAGGGTAAACAAGTTACTACAGTAACTAGCATTAGGGTAAACAGGTTACTACAGTAACTAACATTAAGGTAAACAGGTTACTACAGTAACTAGCATTAGGGTAAACAGGTTACTACAGTAACTAGCATTAAGGTAAACAGGTTACTATAGTAACTAGCATTAGGGTAAACAGGTTACTACAGTAACTAACATTAAGGTAAACAGGTTACTACAGTAACTAGCATTAGGGTAAACAGGTTACTACAGTAACTAACATTAAGGTAAACAGGCTACTACAGTAACTAGCATTAGAGTAAACAGGTTACTACAGTAACTAGCATTAAGGTAAACAGGTTACTACAGTAACTAGCATTAGAGTAAACAGGCTACTACAGTAACTAGCATTAGAGTAAACAGGTTACTACAGTAACTAGCATTAAGGTAAACAGGTTACTATAGTAACTAGCATTAGGGTAAACAGGCTACTACAGTAACTAGCATTAAGGTAAACAGGCTACTACAGTAACTAGCATTAAGGTAAACAGGTTACTACAGTAACTAGCATTAAGGTAAACAGGTTACTACAGTAACTAGCATTAAGGTAAACAGGCTACTACAGTAACTAGCATTAAGGTAAACAGGTTACTACAGTAACTAGCATTAGGGTAAACAGGCTACTACAGTAACTAGCAGTAAGTTAAACAAGCTACTACAGTAACTAGCATTAAGGTAAACAGGCTAGTAACTAACTGTACTTTTATATAGAAACTCACAATAAACAACTTATCTTGTTTTAACACTTCTGATATGATTAAAAGTGTCAATATCTTGATTTATTTCTTAATATCTGAAACCATGGATTCAAACTTTTTAGAAAAGCTTGGCGTGAGATTCTGAAAAAAAAGGGCAATGGTTCTGCGTGCACACACACATGACTCGCCCAGTCTGTCAATTATCTATATTTATAAGCACAGTCAGGGGGTAACAAACTAAAGAAATAATAATAAATTGTAGGATAGAAAGTGTAACAAAGTGGATCAGCCACTGGTCCTGAGGATGTGTGTGTGTGTGTGTGTGTGAGAGAGAGAGAGAGAGAGAGAGAGAGAGAAAAAATATTTTAAGTTTGAGTATCTTACGTCTTTCATCATTGGCCAAATACACTCCCCAAATACTGTTTTATTTCAACTGTGAAAATATTTTATAATCCCACTAAAAATTGAGTTTAGTTTAGACTTTCCATAACATTACTTTTTATTTAATTTACTCAACATTTTTATTTAAATGCTTAAAACTGGGCTCTAATACTGGGCTCATATTTTACACGCCCTCACCTCAGACTGCTGGGGATATGCTTGCTTTAATGACCCGTGTTTTATCTCTTAGTGGCGTTTCACATTACTGCTTGTTATTAGCACTACGGTTTGGGAACATATGAGATAAACTGGTTTGAAACTCCCCATAGGAAAAATACACGTACTTTGATCAGTTCATTCATCTTCGAAGGTTGTGTTTTCATTGTGTACTTGCCTTTTTTTTGTAGTAAACCATGCTGCGTTGCATATTCGTTTGTGTTTCATCAGGATTTGAAGTTGCATTACCCTTGTTTCTGTGTTATTTGGATACAACATGTTTGCCTAATTAGACAAGAAATAGATTAAGAAAACAGCCTCAGAGTTTTAAGGATAAGCTGACTGAGCTACATTCACAGCTCACTTACAGTTTATTTATAATTTTATTCATGAAGAAATTCACTTCTCAAAGAAGTACAGAGTAACTTCTCTACTTAGAATTAAAATCTGTCTAATTTCTTTATATGGCTACAATAAATTAATATACTGTCATTAATAATTTTATTATATTTGTCGGGTGCAACACAGGGGTGTAGCACTGTTTGAGTAGAGTTTGCATGTTCTCCCAGTGATTGAAAGGTTTCCTCTGGGTACTTCAGTTTCCGTCCACAGCCTGCGATGGATTGGCACAATGTCCAGGGTGTACCCCGTATTGTGCCTGAAGTTCTCTTTGAAGAGGCAACAAGGCTTCAAGAGATCATGCACAGAAAAAGCGTTATAGGGAATGAATGAATGAATGAATGAATGAGTGAATTTTAGCATATTGTCAAATAGCTGAACAAACAAGTTAAAGATGCTGAACAGTGAAGAGCGTAACCAGTTTATCCCTTTTACTTTCTTTTGCCTCACGGAGAAGCTTAAATGGTACATAAAGACAGAATGAACAGCTTCCCACACACTGCAGGTGCATCTCATATCATGCATCAGGCTCCCATAAGATATTTGCACAGCATCCAAACTGCATATAGAAACTTCCGATTCTATATTATGGTTAGTTCCTATTAGTCTGGTATTATTTTATTATGTTTATTGTTACAATAATGGATTTACTAACATCAACAGCCTTGCTTTCCTATTGGCCCAGTGGTAAGCACACAATGATCTCACTGCAGTGACTGTAGTTTGAATCCTACTCAGGCTTGGTTTGGTAATAATATCGTTTTAAAGTGGTTTTTGCAAACACAACGTTTTGACGACCAAAACGTACTGCTGGGTAAATTTGTAGTAATGTCTGACAGTGTTTTTTATGGTTTTGGACACCATAATTTGCATGTATAATTTGTGTAATTTGATGACACAAAATGATAACACGCGCGTAACGCGGCTCTGAATACCACCAGCGAGCCCAGATTTCAAGGAAATAACCCTAATTCTAGAATTGTGTTGCATCCCAGAACCATGCTGAATACATTAAGATCAGCAAATTGGATTTTTGATTTAATCATTTGATTTCAAAAGGAGTCAGGCCTGCTGGTGTGTTGGATTTGGGTGTGCAGTGTATCAGGTTTCATGTGTATTTTGGCAGCTTGTTTCAGGTTTTCAGTTCTGATAAGTAGTTCAGGTTTGGTCTTGTTTCCGTGTATTGTATGTAATACGTTTTAAGTAATTAAAACGTTTGAACCATATGCCTGGATTTTTATTTAACCATATCTAATTTAGATTTATTTAAATTGGAGAGTTTAAGTGCTGTCTCACTCGAAAAAACACTCCAAAAAGAAAAGTGACTGATAACTGTCCAGATTGTGCCCATGACAGCCACAGATTTGTGTCCTTGGCGGACTGGGGTGGAACGTGATGTGGTCTTCAACTGATCCACATCAAGCTTTGAGTTTTTGTGCATGGTGAGATTCTTTTCACCTGAGCACTCAAGCCAGTCCTGTCTCACTCTTTCAAGTGTTTCAGGTGTGAGGTGAGCTCCACCTCACACGTCTGATGGATCAGGTGCTCCTGGTGATAGGAGAGAGGATCGGATATAAAAAAAAACTTTTTTTTGCCGGCATCACAGATGAACAAAGCCAAGATGGTGTTTGTAGAGGAAAGGGAACTCATGCCCCGTCTGAATGAACACGACATAAAGGTAAGTGGAAAGCTTTATTCCATTACTCTGCTGGGTGCAACAAGAACAAAATGTCAAACTTCCCACCCCTTATCCTTAATCAGGACATGTCTCATTTCAGTGAAATAGCCAGCAGTGTAAGAGAGGGCCAGATGAACTGGATCAGGGTACACTGGGAACAAAAATCTGCCCACATAGAGAGCAGGGTCAGACAAGGTTCAAGGCATTGAGTCACTATGGAGGGTGCTCTGTAATACAGCACAGGGGAATCAGCAAAGTTTTAAACAGAGCAGGATGGTGATACGTAGGAGGAGGAATAGCAGGATATATCAGACATCAGCGTGTTACAGTTGGAAGACAGCAGTTTACACTCTGACATGATTTTTGGTAAATCTATCAAGGCTAAGGACAATATTTTTTCGACTAGATGTTTACAAATTCATAGTATACGTGGTAAAGATACATTAAAGAGCAAACTATGACCCCAAAAAAGTGAGATAACCATCTAATGAAGCCACAGAAGTCTTTGCTAAAAGAAAATCAAGGTGTCACAGTGGGTGACTTTCTGCATTACCTGTTCATCCTGTCTCATTTTACCACCTCCAGTGCAGAAGATAAAAATAGGGTCTTAAACTATCCATGGTGGAAAGGAACAAAAATAAAAGTGCAATAGTACTAGAATTGGTACAACAGATGAAACATTGATGTAATTTTCCTACAAGAGACTCACAATGATCCAGCTAATGAGAACGAGTGGGCTATGTGAAAGCGAAAGGTGTTCGCAATCATGGCAGAGTGGCAATACTTTTCAACCCGAATGGTTGGTGAAATCAAGACGAGTAACAGAGCAGGAGCAGGGTAGGTTTTAAATGGTGCAGGCAGAAATAAAAAGGATACAGTTTATCTTTATAAATGTGTATGTCAGTGATAAAGGGCAGTGAGCTGGCAAAGCTCTTTTACAAAATAAAGAATGCCCTGCAGCAGAGTGGCAGTAATGGGACTGAACTACAGACTTCATTTTAGACAGACACAAGGAGGAATTGAAGCCACATGAGTTTTTAAAGAACATCACTGAGATCTAATGACCCCAAAAAGCATGGATAGTACATATATTTTGTGGGAAATACACAGCACACCCATTACAGACAGTAAAGGGTGGACAAACATAAAGCAAAAATGCCCTTAGTCGAAAGATAGAAAGGCTTTAAGTTCCTTCCTTCACGAGCCAGCCAACGCAGCCCTAATAAGTGCTCCGGCATTAAGGACTGCCACCAGTGTCCTTTTCTTCAACTGCCTGCGAAAAATAAAATACTACTGTGGGATGATGTACATCAGACGACCTGATGGAACCGTAATAATAGAGGCAGCTGAAATGATAAGAGAAGCTACAGAATTTTGCACAGTCCTCTTCAACTCTAATGCCTGTGAGCCATCCTGCAGGGAGGAGCTACTCAAATGGACCCCAGGACAGAAAGTATCCTGGCTGCAAGTTTTATCTCTGGGAACTTGCCACTGTTGTTCAAGTAAAATTCCAGGCGTAGGACGTGCACCTGGAATTAATAGATACTGAAAGAATTCTTGGGCATGGGTTTGAGGTTTTGTAATGCTCCTTTAACAAAAGAATGTTAGCAGTTACCTGAATAACACCACTAATTATAAGATCTTATCAAATTCTCTAAAACTGTGCCTGCACACAATAGTGCATGAAGAAATGGACTATCTTTTTCTCATCTTGTAATTGATTTACATAAGTCGGAATTCATACAAACTTTTTTCACTAAATCAGGAAAATTCTCCGTATGACTATTTATTTCAGTCATTTGAAATGCTTGGTGTGGGAAAATATATTTCTTATGTCTTAAGGATGAATAAACTGTCCAGTCAGAATGTAAAATGGTATCAGACAGGGGGGACTATAGCCTGGTGAAGAACCACTTCCATTTATAAAATTGGGAAACTTACAGAATAATATTGTATCAAATGATCCCTGAGAAATGATCCTGTCAGCAACAATACCATATTCCAGTCTGGCCTGAAAGCCTGGCCATCAGTGCTTTCAGGCCAGAACATCAGTTGGAAAGATGCACTACCATTCCCGAGCACCCTGGAGGACATGTGGTTATACAACCCACTGATCCATGCCAGAATGTTATCACCCACATACTGAGGTCTGAGGTCTGAGCAAAGCTGACCAGTGAGAGCGTGTTTTTTTTTTTCTTCTTCTTCCAAACACCAGGACTAACAATGCCTTAAAAATCTGTATGGATCCAGCATCGAAGTTGTGCACAGAGAATTTCTGCCAAGGCTAAACAAGTCACAGTGGTCGGAAATGTTTGATGTTTCCCCACGAGCCTGCTGTGGGCCCTGCATAAATCACTCATAAAGAAATTAAAGATTCTCAGTTGTTCTGGTGAATTTGTCTGGAAGTCGAGTCATGTCAGCTGGACTTCTTTCTACTTAAAATAAGTTCGTATAAAAAAGGTTGGTGAAAGCATGAAAAAATTCCTCATGGGTTGTTTCTCACCTGACCTGAATAGGCTTATTGGTTATACAGTGGAGAAGGTGAAAGTAATTAGGATGTGACATTCACACCTGCTGCACTCCCTTGAGACCCCAAAAGTAGGTAGCTAATTATGAAATGTTGGGCTGGATGAAAGGACGGAAGGGATTTCTACCTGATGGATTCTTTCACTCCTCTCTCAAACCTATGGTCCTTTCTGTCCAAAATGTGTGCATTGTTGTCCTCAAATGTATGTCCTTTATCTTTTAAGTGAAGCTACACTGTGCTGATTCTGTTCTTGAAGTGTTTCTCCTGTGTTCTCTTGTCTAGAGGTTGTTTGGGTTCGCTAATATACAGTATAACTCTGAACACTCATTACTGCATTGGACTGCATAGTGCTTTTTTGTGATTTGGTGTCTGGGTTTTTGGTTGGACAAGTCTCTGTCCTATTGGGTTTTACATAAACAATGCGGTGTTTCCCAAAGATGCATTTTAGCTTTAATATCCAGATAAATAGATAGATAATTTTATTAATCTAAGAGGGATTAATATTTAATTAATCCCTCACAGCCAGCTCACGATATACAATAAGATACGAGCAAACAAGGCATAGCAGAATATTAAATGCTATGTTTAAATTACAAACCAATATGAGAAAGAGGGTAAAATATAAAAAAAGGTATTGTACCTTAGTTTTTTATTTTTTTACTTTTTTTTTTACAATAATGGAGTCAGGTGGGAATCTGAGGACTATACATTAAGGTGCATTAACAAGGTAAAATGTTGCATAATAATAGGAATATACTGTACAGTGAGGGAAATAAGTATTTGATCCCATACAAATTTTCTAAGTTTGCCCACTAACAAAGAAATGAATAGGGTTGGGTATCGTTTGGGTTTTTTTCGATACCGGTGCCAAATCGATACTTTGAAAACGGTACCGGTGCCAAAACGGTGCCTGAACCGATACTTTTAAGCCACAAAATTATAGTGGATGACTCAAGAATTAATTTTTATTGAGCAAAAAATGTTATGCTTAAAATTGAACAATATATTAAAAGTTTAAAGTATATATATGAATATGTAAGCTTCAAATTTTAGCAATTCTTTTGCAGAAATTTCACCATATTTGCCTTTTCTGGCAAAATACGACTCCTTTCCTGACTTATTGCCCTGCACAGGACATGCATAGCCTTCTTTGCAATGGTAAATGGGGTCACTGTTGTAGTGCTACTAGTACAGGCTGGAAAGCCATAATTATAAACAGAATCCATGTTACATTAGTTTTTTACAAATCATTTGACTATTTGTTAGCATGAATGCAAGATTTGCATTTTGCTATTAACATTACATTATCCTACTACTAACCTGCGGACAGTCTGCTGACGTCATCATAATCAGTGACTCCTTTTTGCTACAGTTGGTGTGACTGGGACTGAGGGTCGTCCACACTGATAGCGCCAGCTGTTGTCCACAAGCTGTTAAACACGGTGCCTCCGTCTGCTTTTAACTTTATTCCGTGTATTTATTCTGCTTTTAACTTTATTCCGTCTGCCCTCGAATGTTTCAGTAGATTTGACGTGTTTCCGCCTTTACACGCAACTGCTGTGAAACATTTGCTGCACATCGCAGTGTCGGAATCCTTTCTTGTGAAATGCAGCCACACTTTCGACCGTTTAGTTTTAGGCATTTTAACGAGAGTTGTTTACTTTAGCATGCTAAGCTATCGGTAGACCGCCTGCTGACGTCAGAGCGAGTGTAACGTTAGTTACTGCATTCACGCGCATGTCGGATGGTCTCTCATTTCCGGTTGATTTGTGCTTTTAATTTTTTTATTTAATCTAATAAACTATTAATCTACAAAAATATATGAATCTAGAGAACAAATATTTCAATCGACAGTTCAGGCATTTAACTGGCACCGAAATGAGGCACCGAAATTCGCGTTCTGTTTCGGTCCGGTACATACCGGTTCTATAGGTACCGGTGCCGTATTGGCACCGGGTTTCGGTACCCAACCCTACAGCAGAGCTGACGTATTCTCTGTTACTGAAAGAGCTGCACTGTTTGGCCAATAGATTGTGGGGCAGATGTGAGGTGTTCTCCATGATGTAAGGAATACCAAAGTACTTCCATTGACCAATTGGCTCTCAGCTCTGTCTGTTGTCCATCTGCTGTAACCAGAACACACACCAGATATCCACAAGCTTTAACAGCTGTTCTCAGGTGCCTGTCTTACTTCTCCTCGGTTTCCATGGAGGTACAGACGTTTATAGCTCTGTAGTAATGGGTCCTGATGACTTCTAATTTGTCTTGCTCTCGATGATGGGAGTCAAACAGCAGGTCTTGTTCTGTCTGTGTGGTTTTCTAAGTTCAGGTTTCGACCAGACCCTACAAGAACTGAGCACTTCATAAGGGCCAGCTTGCTGTCCTTGGTATCTTCTTTGGTGAAGAAGCCTAAACATTTTCTGCGGCAGTGATGAAACTCTAGGGCATCTGTTTGTATGTTGCAGAGGACTGAGTAAGCTGTTTTCATTGCTCAGCACTTGAATGTATGAAGGTACTGTATATGCACCAAAGTATGCTTGGAAGTAAAGATCCTTTTTATGATAGGTCAGGCCAGGTTTGTTTGTCTGGCTTATGAAAAAAATAATGCAAAATGCAGGAGGTGACATTCAGGATGATGACAGTGTGCTTACAACTTTTAGTAAAAACCAGAAAGTTGAACCTGACTCACTGGTTGCAGCATAGAGGGAAAATGATATAGATGATTTATTGTAAAAATTTTTAAGAAGTATTATTACTACCATTTCCTATTCTTTTATTTCTATCCATATTTTTTTGGAAGATCTGGTTTTGCCTTCTAACATGCATTTTTGAAGAAATCTAATGGAAATTACAATAAGACAAAATTCTCTCTCTCTCTCTCTCTCACACACACACACACACACACACACACACACACACACACACACACACACTCACACATTCGCAAGTGTTATGTAACAGGTGAACAGCTTGGCATCATTCAGACGTTCACATTTTCGCTCTCTATTGTCTTTCCTTTTTCTTTCATTTAAATAGTAGTAACCATAAACTGTTGGAAGTCAGGCAGAGTGAGCGGGATGTCATGCCTTCTGATTCTGTCAGGTACCGTATCTCCCGGAGAGTGGCGCACAGGTAGAGGAGGTGAAGTTAGTGGTGGAATAGCAGGTCAGCTGCTCGGACATCTACTCTGCTTCCTGCGTAAACAAAAGCTTTAGAGTGTTCCTGACAGAGACAAAAACCTAATCAATATGCTGATTGTGAGCGGATGATGGGTGAAAGGAGTCATGGGTCGAGTCTCATCTCTGTCTGGCCCTGCAGCAAGCCACGATCAGAAACGTGCCTGTTCATCACAAATGAGGCGATAATGAAGGAGCTAGTGCACCAACCCCGTGAAGTCGATTCCCCTTAGCTGTATGATCTCTGCAGTGAAGCTTGTCCTGAACAGACAGGTTGTTTCGTCACTAAATAATCGAGATGATAGTTTTACACTGATAGTAAATTTCAAGTGCAGGAATGCTGACAGTGTTTTCGCCACCATGCAAACCCTGAGATGCTTTGAGGCAGTGATGACAAGTTTGCCCAGACCGGTTACTGCAGCAGCAGCAGTGTGAGATTGTAAGATCATCCGGCAGGAGAGCCCTGGGCAGCACGAGCCTGGTGTGAAGATTATACAGAGCTGTGACGCGCTAGAGGCAGGTCAGTGATAAGCCAAACATCTCTAAGGAAAACACTGCGCTGAAGTGCTGAAGCTGATCCTTTAATTAACCTCACTGCAATTAATATAATTAACATTACAGCTAGCTCTACTGTCAACCCTGGCCTTAGTGTCTGGACTGAGCATGTCCCTGACCTCCCCAACAGCAGCAAGAGAACCCACACAGGCACACACATACACACAGAGACTGACAAACAGTGCAAAAGGTGAAGGACAATATAGCAGAGCTGAGAACTGAATCAGAAAATGATTGTTGTTGATCTGTGAACAAAATTGTAAAACAGCAGCGGGAGACCAGAACAGATGAGTCGTGATTTGCTGACGGTTCAGAAACTCTGCACCAACAGTTTGAGGACCTGGGGTCCGTTCTTCGTACGTCGCTAACTCAGTTAGCTGGATTTGATTGTTGTGGATTTGTCCTGATCTTGGATTGTTTCGTTCTTCGATGCGCTTCTCGCATTTGCTGTCATAGCAACATGTTCGTAAGCTTGAACCTGCTCGGTAGCAGCTTTATTTCATGTAAACAGGATTAAGGCTGCGCTCCTGCCGGGTTATGATTGGTTGAAATGGTGAGGTCGCATCTGATTGGTTAAAGAGCATGACTGACGTGGACTGACTCACGTAGGGAAAGAAAAGTAAGAAAATCTTGCATATATATATATATATATATACACATAATCGCTATCAAATATTATATTAGAGCATAAATTCATAGGTTTATTATTATTATAATAAACTCTAGGCACGAGACCATTAATTCAAATTCTTGTATAATGTTTATTTTGTAACACATTTATTTTTCAGCGGTTTGTCATGAATATGCAAATAAATATTTTTATATATATATATAATAAAAATAAATATTTTTTATAATGAAAAATTGGACAAAACTAATTTTATTATAAAATAAACAATATAAAAGTATACATGTATTTGAAAAAAATATTCATATTTCTATTTTTCCATATACAACATATTTATTTTCATATTTCTTATTTTATTTTATTGTCTCATGTAATTTGTAAACCATATGCGCATATTATGTTCTAATATTTGATAGCGATTATGTGTGTGTGGTGATGGGGGGGGGGACAAAAACAGGTGTTACAAAAAAGAAATTAGCTTGTTCTTTTGTCATTTCTTCAACCAATCGAAGGCCTTGTGATCAGTGTTTCTACTGTCGATGCATATCGCCTTTTAAACCAACGCACGGACGCGCAATAATCCTAGACAACTCGATCCGGCCACACTAATCATCAACAACAGGTGTGCTCGAAGAACCAACTTAGCCAGGTCTTAATTAGCACGATGATCTCATCTTAGATGTATCAGTTCATCCCGGATGTGTCAAGCGACGTACGATGAACGGACCCCTGTACACCACTGCACTGATATAAAGCTTCTCAGTCTACAAAAGGCAAAAGAAACATCGCCTTTTAAAGGACGTCTATTATGCAAATTCCACTTCTTAGTCCTATTTAAACATTCAGTTCAGTTCTCTGTGTGCCTCTGCATGGACAAACAGAAATGTCCCGCTCTTTGTTCTTTTTCTATTTTTGTATTGGCCAGGGCTTAAATGAGCTAATTAGATGTTCCCTCTAATGTGACCTCATATTAGCCATTAGCACAGCAAAGGATTCAAAATAAACAAAGATTTTGTAACCAAACAAAGATTGACAAGAATTACAGACAGGATCAAGACATAAACCATCAAATACTCTCCAAGTCTTTGAAAGGCTAGTATTTTTCATTTATTAAATTTTTTTCCAATTATAATTAGTGAATTTTACTGGTAAAAAAATAAAAAGTTCAGAGTGAGAGAGAGTGAGCGGGGCACCATCGCCTCTGGACTGATCCACCAATGGACTGATCAGTAAAAAAACGAACACGCAGTCAAACACAGGAGAACCATGGAACTGGTTGCAGCACATACACACACACACACACACACACCTGTGTGTGTGTTAATGGTGTGGAAGGGGGTGGGGGGACTTTTTCTAGTTCTTTTATAAAAATGTAAACAAAAAAGAAAACACTGTAAATATGTAAATAACACACAAGTGAAAATGTGTAAATAACGTGTAACATTGTTTCAATTAATAAATCAATTAATACAATTTCAAAGTCTATCTATTTCTCTGTATTTGATTTTCTATTTTTTTTTTCTTTGTCCCT
Organism: Channallabes apus; assembly: GCA_030522415.1. Classification (NCBI taxonomy): domain Eukaryota; kingdom Metazoa; phylum Chordata; class Actinopteri; order Siluriformes; family Clariidae; genus Channallabes; species Channallabes apus. Next base: position 27,753,824 of record CM060116.1, on the reverse strand, counting down.
CCATCTCATCAACTCTCCCTCTACATTTCTTTTTCCATTTCCCTCAGTCTCTCTTTACAATTCATCTTATCCTTTAATTGTTTGTATTAAAAAAAAAAAATCCAAATGCTTTTTATTTGGTTGTAATAGGAGGAAGAAGGTTCTAATTAAACAAATCAGAAAGAAGTTTTTATTTGTTTCTTGGGTTTATTAAACTAGCTTGTTTCCCCTTTTTTAATTAACTACTGGGTTTTCTCTTAGTTTTTTTATTCTGCCCAATAATGTTAATCACTTTTATTTATTTATTTATTTTTGTATTTATTTATTTATTTATTTTAATCAAACCCTCTTTTTCTTTTGTTTACTTTATGAAACTATTATGCAATGATGTTTTATTCTTCCTGATAAAACTAAACACTGCTTTAATAATTATTATCATGCAGGTGATGAAGATCATGAAGAAATAATGAGTGAGATGAATATATAAAAGAGTTTAATCCTGCTGCTTTACTAATTCGGTCTCTCTGAAACCAATTACAGAGCGTTTACTTCATTTTCCTTAAAGCCTGAGTGAGAAATCCATTTCACGTCCAAGATTATGAATAGTTTTTGTTTTAAAATGTGAATTCTTCATGACAAGATTTTCCAGTACCAGTTTTATTTTTATTTTTATTATTATTTCACATTTTTACCTGAAAGTCAACAGAGACTGTAATAATTCCTATAAATTACATCTGGATGGAGATTCAGGCCAATGTATATACTGTACAGTGGAAGCGGGCTCGTATTCCAAAACACTCGTAAACCAAATAAAATGTTCCCATAAGAAATAATGGAAACTTAAATTATTCGTTCTACAGCCCAAAAAAATAAATACATAAAAATAATTAGGGTTGTTCCGATTCCGATAATGGTATCGGAAATGCTACCGATACCACAAAAAAATTTGGCATCGGAATCGGTGAGTATTTGAGTCCAATATATATTTTGCTAGCTTAGCTTACTTACAGTACACACAGTGTACACAGTAACTGTGTGTAACAGTGTGTTATATATACACACACACACACACTGTACAGATACACACCCAGGTATTGGATCAGTACTCGGTATCGGCCGATACCCTGAGCCCAAGTATCGGAATCGGTATCGGGAGGGTAAAAATGGTATCGGAACATCTCTAAAAATAATGAATACAAAATATAAAGTAAAAATAAAACAAATTAACCTGCACTTTACCTTTCAAAAAAGTAAAAATAGACAGATATGTGTTTCCGTTTGGAAACACTTCAGGCGCTGTGTGTGTGTGTGTGTGTGTGTGTGTGTGTGTGTGTGTGTGTGTGTGTGTGTGTGTGTGTGTGTGTGTGTGTGTGTTTGTATGAGGCTAGAGTAAGTAAAGACTCTTGCTTTCAGCCCCTCCTGTCTCCCCCTTCTCATCTTACACAGTAAAACTTTCTCCTCTCGTCTGAAAACACACACACACATTAACGGAAAGACTGTTGTTCTCTCCTAAATTATTAAAGCTTCTCAGCTTTATTTTAATGCTGCTCGCGAAAGCATAACAGACCATTAATTCATGCTGGTGTAATGATGAGGTGGACAAACTGGTCGATGCCCCCGTTCTTTTATTTGCTGCATTGTCGGGCTATAGTACAAACTTTCGGGTGGATCCTGCACTTAAATCCAACTGAAAAAACAACTGAAGAACAAAACTCAGGCTCTATATCCTAGCTTACATCTCGTAGGCTACTATATTTCTAAATATTCTATTGCTACACTTAATGGCAATATTGCACTGGTCTGTTGGACTTGGTTGAACAAAAATAAACAATATTTTGTTGCTTAAGCTTATGTATTCAGTCATTATTCAATGGTATACTAAAAATCCATATGAAAAAAACTTGCTTCTCACTGTTCTCAGGTCAAGTATTTATATGCGATTAAAATGCGATTAATTTCGATTAATTAATTACAAAGCCTCTAATTTATTAGATTTTTTTTATCGAGTCCCGGCCCTATATATATATATTGTTGTCATTTTTTTATCTGCAAATCAAAGTAATTGAAATTGCAATATATACTGTAGTTCGCTCACATGTTTCTGGTAATATTTTTTCCAACACGGATCAAGTTAAAGAAATGTTTATTTAAAAATGTGCAAAAAACTGCACTATTCTTCTTAAAGTACTGATATTTTATTTTTCACCCAATTAAGGCTTAATTATTGGCAGTCATATTGTGGGTACAGTATGTGTACATGCAAAAAACATGAGGAAAAATACACCATTTCCTTTTAATATTGCACATCTTTTCTTTAGAAACACGGTCTTCAGATTCATGATGTTCATGATATTTTTCTTATTTATGGCAATCCATTAAAAACCCAACTCTACTCAGGGCTCAATATTCACCATTTTGTCTCATGTTCTTCACTAGAGCATAAGCCACAGCATGGAGGGGCCAAAAGCATGACAAGGGAAATGCTCTGAACACCAAGCTCTCTTTTTTTACTCCCAAAGCCACACTGGGTATCATTGGTTTACTAAATGTCTCGACAGTTATTTACAAAGTTACACGTGTGTAGCATTTCACATCAGAATTTGAGTCTATTAAGAGAATTCATCTATTTAGATTCTCATTCTGAAGATATGAGGTTTGCTATTTTTAAGGCAACTTTAAGTTTAGCAATGTTGTATGCTGAACTTCGGCGCACTGTGAGGTGGCTTGCATTGGACGCGGAAAGCAAGTTTTGATTATACGAAAACCAGGGTGGAAATGGCAGGAAGTGCTTCATAAAGTCGCAAGCTTAAAAAGAGGGTTAAAAAGAGGTATATTTCCAGTCCTGATCCCAGTTTCTGCATTGTGATTGTCTTAACAAAATGTACTTCTATAAAGAGGTGTTCATGGGTGGTTGATTTAAAAGGCTACAGACACAGAAACAGCGAGCGAGTGAAGGAGTAAAAGACAAAGAAAATCAAGAGATCTGAGTTTATTTCAGCTGGAGAGTTGGAGATTTCTAAGACTTGTATTAACTTGTAATACAAGTTTTAAAAATAAAATATATTATTACGCTGTACAAACTCAGCTCAGATCCTATTAATGACCGAGAGAAAACGGAACTCCAACTGCTCGCAACATGAAGCTGAGAAAGAGTTTAGAGTTTTGTGTTTAATAGTCCAGAGCTGTGAATATGTTTTAATCACCAGATCTTAAAGCTGTAAAAAAACATCCCTCTTAGTGTGTCAGATTGATAGGTTTAATTCATACCAGAGTGCTGCAGAATTTTGCACCCTGATTGTTCACTGTGTGTTGAGTCGGTTTTCTATTAATGCACTTACTGTAGGGACAGGATGATTGAGGCGTGGGTGGGGCCATTTTAGATCACCGTGTCATTACACTGATCAGTTGTGGTTTTACACACACACACACACACACACACACACACACACACACACACACACACACACACACACATATGCTCCATGAGCTTAATGTCGAAGCTCTGCCTCCTACATTTAGCAGTTAGTATCTCTTTGATGTGTCTGATCACTATGGAAACGGAATAAAGAACAGATGCAGGTTGAGTGAATGAAAATATATATATAATTTTTATGTTTTACAAGTTATATATATATATATATATATATATATATATATATATATATATATATATATATATATATATATGTGTGTGTGTGTGTGTGTGTGTGTGTGTGTGTTTGTGTGCGCACATCTGTGGTCACGCAGAATGCATTCAACAATATAACACATCCGTGTGTGCAACATATGTTATGTCTCTCTTCATCTTCTCTATGTCTGTCTCTGTCACTCTCTCTTCACCTCTGACAAATCAAATCATTTCTCAATCTCTGTCTCTACCTCTATATCTCTCTCAGTCTCTCTCACTTCAGTTCTGTCTCTCTTTCAATTCAATTCAATTCTGCCTCTCTGTCCATCTCACTCTAATTCTGTCTTTCTCTCTCAAACATAGAATTTCTGTCTTTCCACAAGAAGAGCAAAGATTTTTAATAAATCTTCACTTGGAAAACGAATATTATCTTGGTTTACGAGTACCGAGTATCATGTATCATGCATGCACTTTTTGTTTTGACGCCGAGCGTCGCATGATCACAACTGAATAGAATTCAAACATAGAATTTCTGTCTTTCTCTCTGTCTTTATCACTTCAATTCTTTGTATTTGACACTTAAGTTATGTCTTTCTTTCTGTCTCTTTTGGAATGTTTTTCTATTTTTTTCTCTGTCTCTCTCACCTCAGGTCTGTTTTTTCTCACTGCCTCTTTCACTTCAATTCTTTCTAAAGTATTTCTACAATTCTGTCTTTTTCTCTGTCTCTCTTTCAATTCATTTCTGTCTCTCCCTCTCTCTTACTTAAATTATTTTCATTATTATTATTTCTATTAAAAAACAATCAGAGAAAGAAACATATTTAAATACATTGGAACCTTGGATTGCGAGCATAATTCGTTCCGGGAAGTGGGCTCGTATTCCAAAACACTTGTGAATCAAAGCACATGGAAACTCAAATTATTCGTTCCACAGCCCAAAAAAATTAATACATAAAAATAATTAATACAAAATGTAAAGTAAAAATAAAACAAATTAACCTGCACTTTACCTAAAAATTTTTAAAAATAAATCCTGACAGATAAGTGTTTCTGTTTACGTGCACAGACGCTGTGTGTGTGTGTTTGTGTGTGTGTGAAGCTAAAATAAGAGGAGCCCCTCAGCCTGTCGTTACATGTGTGCGTTATGTGTGTGCCCGCCCATAATTTGACTCCGTGCCGGTTCACCTACTCTCTCTCTCTCTCTCTCTCGCCTTTAGTGTGTGTGTGTGTGTGAGACTTTCTTTTGTTTTACATGCGCGCACACACTTGTGTTATTAGAAACAGTACACGGGCGCGGTACATTCGCGCTTTCAAACACAAAATAAAATATGCTTTACACACACACACATGGTCACAGTAATATAGTAAACAGTACACGCTGCATGGCTGTTGATTATACCAGTAAGAGACGAGCACTTAGACCCAGCAGGGGAGACGATTACCCACAATTCCGCAGCGCAAGAGAGAGAAAAACCGTTGGCTCAGTTGTGATCACGTGACGTTCGGCATCAAAACAAGAAGCGCATGTGTGATACAGGTACTCGTAAACCAAGACTTGCTCGTTTTCCAAGTAAAAATTTATTAGAAATCTTTGCTGGCCTTGCGGAACACTCGCAAACCGCGTTACTCATAAATTATATATATTTTATATTTAAAATGATAAAAATACAGTGGTGTGAAAAACTATTTGCCCCCTTCCTGATTTCTTATTCTTTTGCATGTTTGTCACACTTAAATGTTTCTGCTCATCAAAAACCGTTAACTATTAGTCAAAGATAACATAATTGAACACAAAATGCAGTTTTTAAATGAAGGTTTACGTTATTAAGGGAGTAAAAAAACTCCAAATCTACATGGCCCTGTGTGAAAAAGTGATTGCCCCCCTTGTTAAAAAATAACTTAACTGTGGTTTATCACACCTGAGTTAAATTTCTGTAGTCACCCCCAGGCCTGATTACTGCCACACCTGTTTCAATCAAGAAATCACTTAAATAGGAGCTACCTGACACAGAGAAGTAGACCAAAAGCACCTCAAAAGCTAGACATCATGCCAAGATCCAAAGAAATTCAGGAACAAATGAGAACAAAAGTAATTGAGATCTATCAGTCTGGTAAAGGTTATAAAGCCATTTCTAAAGCTTTGGGACTCCAGCGAACCACAGTGAGAGCCATTATCCACAAATGGCAAAAACATGGACCAGTGGTGAACCTTCCCAGGAGTGGCCGGCCGACCAAAATTACCCCAAGAGCGCAGAGACAACTCATCCGAGAGGCCACAAAAGACCCCAGGACAACATTTAAAGAACTGCAAGCCTCACTTGCCTCAATTAAGGTCAGTGTTCACGACTCCACCATAAGAAAGAGACTGGGCAAAAACGGCCTGATTGGCAGATTTCCAAGGCGCAAACTACTTTTAAGCAAAAAGAACATTAAGGCTCGTCTCAATTTTGCTAAAAAACATCTCAATGATTGCCAAGACTTTTGGGAAAATACCTTGTGGACCGACGAGACAAAAGTTGAACTTTTTGGAAGGTGCGTGTCCCGTTACATCTGTAAATAATTACTGAAATAAGATAAAATACCTAACTCTAGAGACTTTCTCCGCCTTGTTCACATCATCCTCCACTTGAAACACAGACACAACAATCTGTTCTGTAAAACACAATGTGTGTTGGTCCATCTGCCTATCTGCCATCCTCTGTCAGTTCAACTTTACCTTTATCTGTCTATCATTTCTCCATCAGTGCTCAAGTCTGCACACCCCTCCACTTTTTTCCAATTAAACAATATTGTCTACCCATGTATCTATCCATCAAAGCATTGATCTGACATCTTTTCTGCCATTATCCATCTATCACTTAACACTCAGTCATCTGTCCTTCATATGTCTCTCTGTCTCGATGAGGTGTGCTGACAATTAGACATGCGGTATCACTTCATTCATTTGAATAAAAAAGACAGAAAGGAGCAAAATCTCAAGTATTAACATCATCATCGTCATAATCACCTTCATCAACAACAACAAGTACAACAACAACAATAGCCCATTTCCCATGAAGCAGCAGGAGATGGTACTTCAGATTTATCTGCACTCAACACACAGTTAATCCACACAGAGACTGTGTGTGTGTGTGTGTGCACATGTGCGTGTGTGTGTGCGCATGTGCGTGTGTGTGTGTGTGTGTGTGTGTGTGTGTGGCACAACAACAGAGAAAGTCAATAACAATCATGTTTACCACAAATCCCATTTATATCCTTGGCAACCGCTACAATAATGCTGAAACCGATCCAAACACACAACTCTCATCCAAATTAACATCCCATCTTTATAAGCGAAGGACTAGAGGTGTGGGTTGGTCATAATCCTGTTAAGACACAATTCCTCCTGATCATGACATCTCTTCAGTCTTTATAAACTGGAGTTTAGGATATAATTTTTTTTTTTTAATCCAAACTTACTAACCTGCTGCTCTTTGTAATAAATCAGTAAAACAAGAGCAATTCAAATAGCTCAACACAACTAATATAACAAGTGATTTCTCCAAATTCAACAGGCTTTTTAATGATTTCTGCAGTCTCAAAACTATTCAACCCCCTGAGTAAAATTCCTCATTAAATCAAAAATGTAATGTGTTATCTCAAGCACAGATTAGATGCCACATGGGTACCTGATTTAGAACACATCAAATACCTGGACTTTATCAAGATTTGTTGATGAAGCTGTTTGACTGCATGTCAGAAAGTCAAGATAGTTGAGAAAAAGATAATTGCCATGCACAAACAAGGACAAGGACATAAAAAATAGCAAAGGTACTGAATGTTCCTAGAAATAGTAGGAAGCCTATTTCACAAGTTCAAAGGCCATTGCAGAATGAGGAAGCTGGATCTCACCCAGTGGGGTCAAAAAGATCACAAGAACTGTGAGCAAAATTCCCAGCACTACACGGGGGGACCTAGTGAATGACCTGGAGAGCTGGGACCAAAGTAACAAAGGCTACAATCAGTAACACACTACGCCACCAGGGACTCAAATTCTGCAGTGCCAGACGTGTCCTCCTGCTTAAGCCAGTACCTGTCCAATCCCATCTGAAGATTGCTAGAGAGCATTTGGATTATCCAGAAGAAGATTGGTAGAATGTCATCTGGTCAGATGAAACCAAAATAGAACCTCGTGCTGAAGTTGCTTCTAGGGCTGTAACTAACGGTTAATTTTGATAATCGATTAGTTGGGCGATTATGTTTTGCTTACAATTATACATAAAACAATACCAACATTTGTTTTTTTTAACAATAATTACTGATGGCAAGTTGACAGTGTATATATGTGTGTGTGTGTGTGTGTGTATAAAAAATACACTGACATATTCAGTTGTTAAGATATAAACAGCTAAAATAAAGTATAATAAAATTATATATGCATAAGTAAAACCACAGGAAATTTTGTTTGATAACAGATTTGCTAGTTAACAAGTTAACTTTGTAGTGGACTAGGGCTGCACGATATTTGGAAAATATGCGATATGGTTGTTGAATACTGCGATAACGATATTTCTTGCGATATAACATTTCCCTAGAGAAATGCATTTTTTTATTATTATTATTGCCTATTTTTTTATTATTTATTTATATATAATGATAATACTAAAATAAACAGGTAATAGAAAAGAAACTATATGTCAATGAAGTTGCAAATATTTAGACTTCAAAACACTATGAATGACTTAAAACCCTCAGCAGATATTCTGATTTCTGGTTTGCTGTTACTATAAACCTGCCAACACAATATGAATTACTTTCAAACATTACTTTTTATTTACATGTAACCATACACTCATCAATAGTGTCTTACAACAAGAGCAACTTTTAAACTAAATATTCTCTTTTGCTTGCCTGTTTTTTTTTTATTTTTTATAAAAATAAATATTATTAAACAAAAATTTAATTTAAAAAATACTATTTGACACACACATACGCACGCACACACATGCACGCACACACACACACGCACCGTGACCGGCAATAGGACCCGGAAGTAATGCAGGCGCGAACCCGGAAGTATAAGAGGAGTAAACAAGCCATTGCATACAGCTTAGTCACTGAGTTTACCATGTCGGTTCAGATTGTTTCCTTTCTGATTCGAGTGTGTGTTTATAGGACGCGGGTTAAATGTGTGTTTTTCCCTTGCTCCCCTTCTTTGAGAGTCCTTAAACTAATTCGCGTGGTTATCCTGCCTACTCGCTTGCTTCCGCGTTTGGGTTTACCGTCTATAAAGGGCTAACGGCTAATCGCGGCTAACGGCTAATCACAGCTAACGGCTAATCGCTAAGTTTTCTGATCATCCGGGCTTAGTTCGCGACAGAATGAAGTATAAAGATATAAATTATATATATATATATATATATATATATATATATATATATATATATATATATAAAGATATAAGCGGGTATTAACATAGTAAGGGCCCATCTGATTGGTCAAATTTGGACACACAAATGCTTGGCAAATAAAGTATTTATCGCAACTCCTTGCGATATGGTTATCGCGCATGCCATTATCGCGATAACGATATTTTTTCGATATATCGTGCAGCCCTATAGGTGACTATAAAAAAAAAAAAAAAAAACAGCTGAAATGCAAAATGCTAATAGTCACAAATGTATTGTTATTTGCATTCGCTGAAAACCACAACAATCACTAAATGTAATATTCTACTGTTATTCGCACCGTGTAATTTAAGATAATCTAAAGTAGCACCATTTAACTAATCACTATTGCTCATGAGGTGATTGCGCAATGTGATGCTAGCGAGTAGCAAGTGAACAGATCTAGCGCGACTGTTAGCAAACAGTTAGCAAACAGTTTAAATAAAAGCACTTAACCTATGCAACTTTTACACGATGAAGGGATAAGTTGTTACTGACCCTGAGTTTTTTTCGCCAACACCAACATGTTTTCTTTTTAAGTGTTCGTGCATGACAGTGGTACTGAAATGCCATGAAAGCTCCGTCTTGCATAGCGTGCAGGTTATGATGGAATTTACCGTCTTCTTAGAGGCGTTTAATGTAAATTGCTCCCATACCTTGGAGGACTTGGGGCGCGCGCTTTTTCCTGCAGACGCTTCTGTAACCGCCATTGCGCGAGCGGCTGTGTATCTGTGTGTGTATTTGTGCATCTTGTGGTCGCACTCCTCAGTAACGTGAGCAGCCCAACTAATCATTAATGGCATTCGTTGACAACGAATTTCATTATCAATAATTACCGATTTTATCGATTAGTTGCTGCAGCCCTAGTTGCATCCAAAGAACACCATACCTACTGTGAAGCATGGGGGAGGAAACATCATGCTTTGGGGCTGTTTTCAAGAGTAATGTAGTGAAACCAACAAATGAAAGAGAAAATTTTGTAAACTTTCAATTAAGGTATAGTATAATGTTTGAAGGGTGACCCTGTTGAGTCCAAATGAGTTTAGCTTCCTCAAAAGATACTGCCGCTGTTGGCATTTCCTACGGATCTCCTTTGTGCTGGAGGCAAATCTCAGCAGTTGGCTAAGGATGGTGCCCAGATACCTGTACTCCCAGACGATCTCCACTAAACTTCCATTGATGGATGTGGTGACTGCTGCAGCCGGTTTTTGGAAAACATCACCACCATCTCCTTGTTCTTTCTTGTTCTTGGTCTGCAAACTTGACCAGGTGACAGTTTGGCTGAAAGGCCCCTGCAGTCATCAGTATAGAGGATGAAAAGCATTGGTGAGAAGAAACAGCCCTGTGAGGAGCCAGTTGAGGTGTGGAGATGTGAGCTGGTTGATCAGATGGAAATGGCTGGAGAGGTTCTAGGCTAGGATATGGGGCTATAAAGTGTTACATTCTAAAGAAAAATCAGCACAGAAGTCTAGCTGAAGCATTGGGGACTTCTAGGTGCATGTCAATAGTGTCTATCATGAATACTTTGGCAGCGTCGGCTTCCCTGCTGGTGCACTATGCAAACTGCAGAGGGCCCATCAGTGAGTCTGTTTTATTGACGATCTGATTCTTGTCGACCATCTTCATCAACTTCATCACCAGAGGAGGTCATTTGGGGATTTAATGGTACCACCTTTCTTCGATGGAAACGACTGCAGAGTGTTTCCACAACATGGGGACTGTGCCGCAGGAGCTCTGGAACAGAAGCTGAAACACACCTACAGGCTGCTCAGCACAGTACCTCAGAGTCTGTCCAGTGATATTAACCGGCCCTGGTGCTGTATTTATTTAGGTTTTTTTGGGGCTCTCACCACATCCTCTATGTTAAAGGTTAGGGAAGAGTGGCTTGGTTTGTGTGAAGAGATAATTTCTCTGAGCTGAAAGAGTGATGTTATCTGTCCCAAATTTGGGATAGAAGGAGTTAAGTCTTTAGGGAGTGTCGCTGGATTATAACCTGCAACCTGGATTTTTCTGCTCGTAGATGGAGCAGTATTTATGGCGGCCATATTCTTGAGGCCCTGCCAGGCTGAGTGAAGATTGCCATCATCAAAGTATGGTTCCGTATTGTACTTACATTTCAGCTTGGCGGTTTTAATGGCACGCTTTACCTCCCTGTTAACCTCCTTCTTTTCCATTTCAGATCCAGTGAAAAAAACTCCCTTTTTCTTGATCAGGATTTCCGTGAGTTCTTTACTAACCCAAGGGTTATTGTTGGAGAAGACTGTGACAATTTGGTCAGGATGAAAGAGTCCACACAGAAGGAAATGTATGACAAGACTGTGTCTACTTGTTCATTAATATTAGAGGATGTGGATATAAGGCAGTTCCAATCACTTGCTTCGAAGCATCCCTGTAGTCTAATATTGATGTCACTCAATCCAGTGTTTGATAGCTTTAACTACCTTCTCCCTACTGCTGTATAAGATGGGCAAAAGATTTTTAATACATTTTGATTTGGAAAACGAACAAGTCTTGGTTTATGTGTACCGAGTATCATGTATCATGCATGTCATTCTTGTTGGCTCACGTGATCACAACTGAGCCAACGTTTTTTCTGTCTTGCGCTGGGGAATTGTGGGTAATCGTCTCCCCTGCGCGTCTTAGTGTGCGTATCTCACTGGTATAATCGACATCCGTGCAGCGTGTACTGTTTACTATAACACTATGTGTATGTGTGTAAAACATTTTATTTTGTGTCTGTATGTGCGCGTGTGTACAGTGCGCGTGTAAAGCAAAAGCAAATCTCAAAAGCAAAGAGAGGTTACAAATCTCTGCTCAAGGCTCAGCCTGCTCTTTGTGTCTGTGTGCACGCGCGTCATGGACACCAATAGGACCCCTCCTATTTTCGCCTTCACAGACACACTGCTCTCCACAGAAACACTGCTCTGTCGCTATTCTTTTCAAAGATAAAGTGCAGGTTAATTTGTTTTATTTTTACTTTATATTTTGTGTTAATTATTTTTATGTATTTATTTATTGTACTTATTATTATTGTATTTATGAGTTTCCATTATTTCTTATGGAAAAATTAGATTTGGGTTACAAGTGTTTTGGAATTCCAGAACAAATTATGCCCGTAATCCAAGGTTCCAGTGTACAGTATATATATATATATATATATATATATATATATATATATATTTTTTTTTTATGGGCAATGGGTATGGCTTGATAACAATCATCTTTAATGGAGCTTGGGCTTTCTCTGGAGATTGGTACAGAAAAGTGGTACGATGCAATGCCCCCAGGTACTGCAAATGCACACAACTGAATGCTGCCGTTTGATCTCTGCAATATGGACAGTTTGAGCGGGACTGTGTGAGCGGGGGCGCTGTTGAGCTCATGATGGAGTAGGACGTGTTTTGGGAGGATTATTGTTAAAATTGTTATTAAATTGCGCTTTCCGGTTTTAATTTTACTGTCATTCTTCAGTTTTATTTATATATTTGTCTCTAAAGGCGGTTACAATGTCCGGTAAAAACACTAAAACCCGTAGCACAACTGAGGCCTAATCCACAGGTCACGGGCTCACCTTCGCGTGAATCGCTGCCGCGCGCTGACCCCACAGTTCACCAGGCAGTCTCTGTGATTGACATGAGTGCGCTGAAGCTCGAGATATTGTCCTCATTGAGGAACGAAATCGCGGATATTTTTAAGGCGGAACTGCGTGCTGCATTGGGGGATGACTTGTCCACAATCAAATCGGAATTACAGGCTGTAAAGACACACCTGGCCAATGACAAGGCCGTCATTGATGCTGGACTGTCTGCGCTAAAGGGTACCGTAGGTGAGATGGAGCGCTCGCTCTCCGGTTGTACTGATGACATCACTGCAATGCAAAGTAAGATACAACGTCTTACAGCAGATTTAATTAAACTGGATAATAAATGCGAAGATTTGGACGCCAGGTCACGTCGTAATAATGTTCGCATAATCGGTGTTCCTGAGGGTCCTAACAGCTGCACTACCTTTATCATCGCTGCGTTGCTTAAAGAGGCGCTCAGCCTGGAGAAGGAGCCGACCTTGGACAGATCTCACCGCACTCTACAGCCTGTTTCAAAGCCTGGTGAACGACCTCGAGCTGTTGTGGCCAGATTTCACTACCACAGTGAATGCCTTGATGTTTTACGGCGTGCCAGAGAGTTAAGAGTTATTTCTGTTTTTTCCGACCACACAGCAAAAATTGCAAAAGCGCGTGCTTCTTTTAATGAGGTCCGGCGACTCCGTGGCATTGAGGGTGCGCGCTATGGCCTGTTTTACCCAGCGCGGCTGAGGATAACCTACAATGGTGTAGGGAAAGATTTTCTTTCGGCTGATGAAGCAAAAGACTACATCAAAACTATCCAAACTGCGTGAACTATACTGGTACTGTTTTAAATAGTTCGTCATATATTTAATTCTAATTTAGTTTTATTGTTGAATAGGGGTTTTCCTTTTTTTCTCCTTTTTTAAAAGCAAAAGGTGTGATCTGTTTACATTTTCTGATGCTACCTCTGTCTATACAAGCTTCTTATTATGCAAAGGGGTTTTCTTTTTTGTTGTTGTTGTTGTTGTTTTTTCTCTCTTCTCTTTTTCCCCCTTCTTTTTCTTTCAAGTTGGGTATTATTTACCTATACATTATTATAAGCTGGGGAGGAGGATACTTCCATTTGCGCATTATTTTTGTTCTATTTAATCTATGGGAGCCTTTTTGTTTTCCTTAGTTTTTGGGGGTTTTTTTCCTTCTACATCGGGCTCACTCTCCGACTCGTGGCCACAGTTACTGAGTGCGACTTTTGTTTTAGTTAGTTTACTTTGCTGTCTCCTAGGGTTTGTTAGGATGGAGACTTTAGATTTGTGTTTTATGTGTGTTTGTGAGAGTGTGTGTGTGTGTGTGTGTGCATGTGGGGGGTAGGGGCTTCTGGCTCTGCGAATCTTTATAATTTTCAAATTTTTTGGCTAAATGGCTAATTCCTATGTAGGCCCAAGTTTAGCTGGAAGTGGTACACCTGTCTGTTTTCTTAGCAGGAACATCAGAGGTATGGGGAACCCAATTAAAAGATCTAGGGTATTTAATCACCTGAAACGTTTACATACTGATATAGTGTTTTTACAAGAAACACATCTTCAAGTTAAGGATCATCATAGGCTTCTTCGTCCTTGGGTAGGTCAAGTTTTTCATTCTAATTTTAATTCTAAGTCACGGGGTGTGGCCATACTAGTTAACAAAAAGATACAGTTTTCACCTAGCCATATAATTGCTGACAGAAATGGCAGATATATCATTGTTGCAGGCACACTAATTCAAACCAAGGTTTTGTTGGTAAATGTCTATGCTCCAAACTTTGATGATCCAGATTTTGCAAATAAATTACTTAGTAGCCTTCCCTGCTTAAACACCCATTTGATCATTTTTGGGGGAGATTTAAACTGTGTTTCTGATCCAGTTTTGGATCGTTCTACCGCTCGCGTTGTGCCCCAGTTTGCCATGTCTAAAATATTTTTTGATTTGATGTCACAGAATGGCCTTGTAGACTCATGGAGATTCCGTAATCCTGTAGATAAAAAAATCTCTCTTTTTTTCTCAGGTGCATCATTCATATTCTAGAATTGATTACTTTTTCATTGACAGACTGTGTGAGCTCCTGTGGCACTTTCACTTTTGCTAAAGTGACAGCTTTTGGGTTCCTGACACCGAAGAGGGGAAAAAAGGCAGCTGTACTTCATGTTAAGGAGAGCTGGTAAGGGCCAGTTGGCCAAGACAACGGGAGGAGTTGCTTGAGGAGCATGTAGGAGCCACTGCCTACGCAGACTTTAGCCACCCTAGCAATGACTGTTCTCTCTGTTGTGGTCAGGAAATCACTTCCGCTCCATGAAAGCCAACACAGAAAGAATGAGGAGGAGCTTCTTACCTCAGTCCATTCGGACACTCAACCAGAACATAACTAAGGATTTAACTGATTCGACTTGCTTTGTTTCTTTTGCACCTGTGTTGGAGCACAGCACACTCACTACACGACACATATGTTGCACATTACTGGTTCTTATTTACACTCACTCACTCACTCTCACACATCTTCTATACAGCTTTATCCTGAATTCAGGGTCATGGGGACCTGGAGCCTATCCCAGGCGGCTTAGGGCAAGAGGCAGGGTACACCCTGGACAGGGTGCCAATCCATCACAGGGCACACACACATACACACACACACACTCTGGGCAATTTGGGAACGCCAATTAGCCTAACCTGCATATCTTTGGACTGTGGGAGGAAACCAGAGTACCCAGAGGAAACCCACCAAGCACGGGGAGAACATGCAAACTCCATGCACACAGAGACGGGAATCGAGCCTGGCCGGGGAATCGAACCCAGACCCTGGAGGTGCAAGGCGTCAGTGCTAACCACTACACCACCGTGTCTCTTATTTACACAAAGTTCAAATAAAAATAATGGACAATGCCACTGCTGCTGTCACACGCATCATCTCATTTCACACTCTATTGTTCCCTCATACTGCAGCTGTCATGCCTACATGCCATACCTTTCCCTCTAATACCCTTATCTTTTTATTTTGCACATTCCATATAATATATATAAGTATATAGTTTATACTTTTTACATTACATTTACATACTTTATATACAGGTCTTTAAATTTTATCATAGAGTAATTGTATATTTGTATATTTGTGGAATATATGTTTTACAATCTTTTTCCAGTGCCTTCCTATTCCATTTCATCTTTTCTTTTTTTAGGTCACGAACAGTCATATAGGCACTTCACTGTGTATGTGTGCACGTGAAAAATGAAATTTGAATTTTTGACAGACAGATAAGCATGCACATTTATCAATTGATAGATAGCAAGAATGATTTATGATGTATACATGAACCAAGGTTGCCATGGTTACATGGTTTTTACACAGAGTTCTAGAATTAAATTGTGAGTGGAAAGGGCAACTCTGTGTGTGGTGGTTATTTATTTGGGTTGGCTTGATCATAGCATGAAAAATAATTAGAATTCGTGACACAATTATCACCTTGCACATCCAGTGCTGATGGTTTGAATATTGCCTAATAAAAACAAATCTTATTTAAATTTTTCTCCTTTAAGACATTTCAAAGGTTAAGAAAGCAAAACTGAAGATATCGTCCATACTGGGCGATAGATATCACGGTGATCACCACAGTTGGAGGTTGATGGCGAATGGCTCAGATTTTTAGACCTTTTTTCAGGTCTTTGGATGATGTAGTTTGGCCTGGACATTTGGTGGAGCCCCTGAAGTCATAATTTAATCATGTGAGTGGTGAAAGCCTAGGTGAAACCAATATAAAATATACAGTAGAAGCACATGCACAGATGATGTAGCACAGTTTCACATGAATTGTTTCGTTTATGAATCATTACAACCAACATGTACAGATCCGAAGTCATGTAAAAACTTTATCTTCATTTGTTTTATTATTATTATTCTTTCATAAACTCAAAGATTATAGATTGTTTTTCCTTTGTAGTCTGTTCTGAATTAATTTGATTACAGATGTCTCTGGTTTCAGTGGAAAACATGCTTTGTTTCTGTTCCATCCCTATCTCTCAGTGTCTGTCTTCAAAAATCACGCTGTCTCAGGAGGCAGTTGCCCAAACGCAGCAGGAAAAACAATCAGTCTGCCTAACGAAGTCTGCCTCACAAAGTGTGAAAAAACAGCTCTCAAAACGTCCGCCGTGCTCCTGCTTCATCCCTCCCGTCTTCAAAACCAAAGGGAGCTGGAACACACTCTGTACAGACGACAGAGCATGAAGTTGATGCAGCGATGAGGCAGTGACTGATGAGGAGGTTGCTGAGGGTCACAGAGAGAAACTCCCTACTCTTAATCGTTTGTCAATAACTGTAATAATTACGGCTGGAGGATGCAAATGCAGGTAAACTAATGTTTCATCAAAAACTTGGTGTGAACAGCCAAACAACAAAAACCTGGGTACTGCGGGCAACTTTAAAAAAAGTAAGCATTCTACAAACTCTATGTGAACCAACCAGAAAAAGTTCCAGATAAACTCATAGTCTAGGGACAGACACAGAATCAAGACTGAACTTACTGTATAAGATATACAAGGGCTTGGAAATGAACTGGGGCCGGTTTCTCGATAACGCACACTATTCGAGCGATAAGAAGACTCTTAAGATATATCTTACATTAAGTTAGGGGTGGGTGATGTACCGGTATACACGGTTAACCGGTAGAAATTTGTCAACCGATAGAGATTTTGGTCTATCGTTTTAATCGCGGTTGAGATCACGTGATGTTGCACGTTACGTAACCACGCAATACACATTCACTTCTATGGGAAGCCAAACACATCTACTGTAAAGTGGGACGAAACCGTGGCACCCGATTGAGCCGGCGTGGTCAGAACAAATATCCAGACCCGGTGGATCGTGCAGCGCGGACCAACTTGAGCAGCGCTGCTCGAATCACAAACCTGCGCCACGCTGATAGAAATAGACCGCACCGACCATTAAAATACATTTTACCCCGCTGGGATGCGCACGTACAAACCAGGTATGGCAAGGCGGAAACAATATTAAACAGTCCTGACATTTTAAATAAATCGTTTTTAAATAAAAAAACAGTGAGACGCGCAGGTTTGTGATTTGAGCGGCGCTGCGCGATCCACTGGGCTGTGCGAATAAACCAGATCATCTCTGCGCTGTCCAGATAGTCGCGCTGCGCTGTCCACTGGGCCGCGCAGATATTTGGTTCAATCGGGTGCCACGATTACGTCCCACTTTAGATGTGTTTGGCTTCACTTACACTTCGACAATGGAAGAAGGCGGTGCAGCAGCAGTGAGTTTACTTACATGTGACGAAACTAACAACGAGGAGATTGTAAAGAAAAAAGCTGCCTCGTCTGTGGTGTGGAATTGGTTTGGGTATAAGAAAAGTGATACGAATGAGATGAACGTGATTTACAAGGTACGCAAGTGCACTGTTTTAACAAGTGGTGGAAACACGTCAAACCTTTTCTATCATCTGAAATCCAAACGAATACGGCCAATGTCAAAAAATGGGGCAAACCTCAACAATTCACAGTTTAAATAAAATTACATTATGTAAAACAGTTTCTTTGTGTTTGAATTTTTATTTATGCATTTTTAGATACAAATTGCTATATTGTGATATATATCGTTATCGAGGTAGAAAATTTTGTGAAAGATAAAAACTGCACTTCACACGGAAAGATGGAAAAGTAATCACAGCGCAAAAACACGCCGTGAATCATGATGAACCCTACTTACGGCCACAGCGCAAGACCGCGCAGGTGAGATAGGGGTATAACACCGCATCTCACAGCAAGTCAAACCGCATAAGTGAATAGGGGTATTAAAACATTACAATCACTCAGAAAAATTAATGGATGTGGGGTTTGAAACTCCCAATGTTATTTTCTCATTTAACTAAATCAAATTTCATCATAAAATAAAACGTGTCGAAAGAAAATTCCATCCAGTCATGAATGATCGTTAATGATCAATGAAACATATTTTAAACAAAAAGCAGCGAGCAGCTGGACATCGGGACGTAGAGCATAAGTACGACCAGGGGTAGCTCAGTGGTTAAGGCACTGGACTACGGTTCGGAAGATCCCAGGTTCAAAACCCCACAACCACCAAGTTGCCACTGTTGGGCCCTGGAGCAAGGCCCTTAACCCTAAAACTGCTCAGATGTGTAATGAGATAAAAATGTAAGTTGCTCTGGATAAGAGTGTCTGCCAAATGCCTAAATGTAAATGTACATCAAGAAGCTCCATAATCTGTTGCCTTGGAAGGCAAAACCTTTTTTTTTTTTTTTAATTGCCACCTCAGACAAAATATGAAAAGGGCAGACGTTTTGCCTAAATTTACATGAACCACATGGACGGCGCCGTCTTCGGTTTAACACAACAACACGCTGTATCTCTGCCAAATTGTTTGCCACCTGTTCAATATTAAAAGTGATTGCCAAATTTAATGCATTAGTCACATTATGAAATAGGCTAATTAAACGTCACTCTATTAGTACTGATATAAAATAAAATAAAATTCATAAACAGGCCTACAGTATATTCCATAATTCCGCTGGTTTATAAAGACTGCTGCTCAGTGGCGGCCACTAGCGTCTCGAGTTGAAACTACGCTAAGAATGAGTTAAGGGTGGTCCAGCCCAACCTTACGAACGTGTGACTTAGCTAAGAGATACTTAGCGTACGAACGTTTCAGGAAATGCGCCATAACGTTAAGAGAGAGGTTAAGGTACAACTTAAGAACTACTTAGCGATAAGAAGCTTTCAAGAAACCGGGCCCTGGTGAGAATGCAGAGTGAGATGAGACTGAGCGTCCGTATATACTGGGTAGGAATGTATTCAGGTTCAGATTATGACCATTAGTATTCAGGGGAACCAGCAAGTGGATCTTCGAGTGCCGATTGCGGCTTGTTTCTGACAGTAATGATGTTTTTCCATCAGTAGACGGAGCTATAAATAAAGATGAACCGATTTATCGGCCAGGGAAACTGGAATCATCCGATTTTCACCTTGATCTGTCATTACCAATCAGATAATTTGCCAAACAACATAACATGTATGGACTTCAGAGTGGCACAAGAGAAACAGCTTTTTTTTGCCCTATCATTCAGAGTTTATAAGTTAGAATGTCTAGCATTATGGGCATTTGCAAGCTCTTGCAGGCAGAACCACCAAAGATGGTGCAGGCGCAATAAAGCTACATTCTGAGTGTTGTACATCACTCCGTAATGGTAATGAGCACAGGTTGGCATCACACGTCTTGAGGAAGCAGGTGAAAGCCTTTGTCCCTCCCTTGTTAAGAGTTCTCTATTGTTTCTATTAAATTCACCCGCAACTTGTTGTGTTAGATTAGTCTGTCTATTTATATCCTGCATTTAATTAATTTATTTATGTTTTTGCTACTATTTAGTAGTTCACTGAGTCTGATGTTGTCTCTGTTTATGTTTACCGATGATATCCTGCTGTTCTTCTGTTCCGGTTTTGTTAGTATTAGCATCGTTTGTTCCCTGTTTGAATTACTTGTTTGTGTTTGACAATGTTAAAACTTCACATCATCAAAGAACAGCCTACACTTGCATCCTGCCTGTAACCTTATGCAGTTTTGGAGAACATGCAAAAGCTATTTAACTATCTGTGTTAACCATAAGATTGAATTTTTCTTAAAGAAAAAATTACAAAACTATTTCTATATGCTTGCATCATTTATAGTTTTTAGAAAGGAAGAATCAGAATCAGAAAAATGCAGTTTCAATTGTTTTAAAATAAATCTGAAGCCAAGGGAATCTGCAATCAGTGCATCCCTAGTTATAGATGTAACACAGGTTAAATATATAAAATAGCAGCCATGAACACCACTGCCAGATAAAATGGATAACGCTGATTATCAAATATATACCAGTAAAATGGTGACAGGATCATGTGCACCTAAGGCTCACCCATGCCCATGGTGCCCAAAGGCCTATCTTGTGTAAACCCACAGAAAAGCCAATGCAGCACAAAGCGCTGTCAATGCTGGCAACAATAGAGAGGCACCAGAACACCCAGTGTACAGGACCAGGGGGGAAAAGAGGTCACTAAACCGCCCTCCAAACTCCTTAGATCCCACTCTGATCAAGCCCTGTGGAATGTACAAGACCAATCCATGGACACCCCACCCAGCAACCCACAGCACCCAAAGGAACCACTACCAACATCCTGGTGATAGACAACACCAGAGTCAACCCCAATGAGCCAGAGCTGCCCCGGTGTACAAGGGAACCCAAAATCTAGGTCGTTTTAATATGAATGTTTTTTTAACATTACAGCTGATTGGTATATAGTTCATTTCTGGGATGATTGTATTTTTCAGAACTATATATAGCAAAAAATGTAAATGTCTTTTCGTAAACATGTTTACCGCTACCAAACAGCTGTCAGGTTCTGAATCATGCCGTTCAGTCAGCAAAAAATAGGAAAAAAGAACTCTCTTGAACTGCCAAAACTTCCTCTTAGACCCAGAGAGAATCCAGCAACTGAACTCTGTCTCTCACTCTCTCTCTCACACACACACAAACACATACACATACATACACAAACACAGATGAAATCTCAGCCCTGCTTAATGGATGATAGAGCGTTTCTCACTCACCTTCCTGCACGGCCTGAAAGGGGTTGTCGGCTTCGATGAGTTTGATGGAGTGTGTGACGCGTTCATTTTGCAGGATGTCATCGCTCAGACTCAGATCAGAAATGGCCAGCTGGAACACCTCTGAGTCCCGAACAGCGTCCTGCTCAAAAATCGCACCTGCACCGAAATCAAATAGCAATCAGTCAAATAAACACTTGAACTTTATAATAACATCTCAGTTACACTCCTTAGGGATGGTTTGTTTTGTTTCTTCATGAGCTTCTCACACACTGAATTGAAGGTGTGTCTTTGAATTGATTTATGGAATCTTCCTTTTGGAAAAATGATGTCTACGACATTTATATATGTACATGGATTTTTACAGAGCTGGATTTCTGAGAGAATGTTACTAATATTCACTAATAATGATTGCCAGCTGGTCAGGGTCGAGCAAATATCAAGTAAATACACTTTAGCCCTCTTACACACTGCATTAGTAAAATAGGCACATAGTTTTCTTTTCATGCTGTGGTACTCATGTAGATATTGGCATTCCTGTCTGTTGTTGTAATGTTGTTGTGGGAGAGTGTGCAATTAGAGTAAGAAATGTAGTTTTACACTTGACAAAAAAAACAGCACATTAATCAGTACAGAGGCCACTGCCATCATTAATAACCAAAGACAGCAGCACTGTTAAAGCCAAGGATACTGGCACCATTTACCAAAAAGTACAGTGCAACCATTCAGCACTGAGGACAACACCAGCATCAGAAGTGACATCACCGCGTCCATTGCCAAGGACAGCGAAAACATTAGTGCCAAGAATAACACTGACACCAGAAGCAAGGTCAATGCCACTTCAGAACCCAGGGTGGTGCAACAACCAAGGAGAACCACGGAGAATCAGAGATAAGAACAACGTCTCCTTCAGCAACAAGGTCAGTGACACAATATGAACCAAAGACAGTGCCATGATCAGCACCAAGGAGAGTACTAATATAATCACAAATGACAGTGCCACCATTAGCACCATCGGCACAGAGGACGACGCCACTATAAAAACCATGGACAGCAATACCATCAGCACCAAGAACAGCGCCATTATAAGAACTAAGGACAGTGTCATCACCAGCACCAAGGACAGCGCCTCTTTAAGAAACAAGTATACCATTACCATCAGAACCATGCACAGTGACATTATGGTATGTGTGTATCATAGAGAGTCATGGAAGGTTTTTTTGTTTGTTTACACACATTCCTAATCAGCACATAGATCATCAAATAAATGTAAAATGAAGCTAAGACACAGGCACACACATGAGAAAATATTACAGAGGTGAAGACATTTGAACACATCTAGTGACTCAGAGGAAGTACAGGAGGAATGGTGTGTCGAGGTGAGTTCAGTGCCTGTGGCTTGAAGGAAAATTTGGTCCAGTGTGAGGTTTAATAAGTGCCTTCAGGTAGGCGGGGGTCCATTTTTTGCTTGCAATCTGATGCAAGAAGCAACAGGAAGCAAGTGGAGGGAAGGTAGGCATGAAGAGATTGAAAACAAGTCGTGCAGCTGCATTGTGGTCCAGCTGTATAGGTTTGATAGCGCACAGGGAAGAGACTCACAGCACAATAATCCTGAAATGAGAAGAGACTGAACAAACACCCAAGTGGAGAAAAAATAACTGGATGTTAGAAAGGAGGCAGAGAAGAGGTCGTTATGTGTTTCATGGTTGCTTGTCATTTAATCTGTGAGTTTTCAGAACACTCCGCTGCATTGTGCTGCAAGCTCACTCCTGGCTCCTCGACTCCTCATACTGATCCTACATTTTAGGGACTTTTTATAAAGTCACAATTTGAGTTCATGCTACTTGGGGACGTCCCGGGGCTGACGGATGCAATTACCTTTCCTGGCTCATGAGTTGAGTCTCATTCAGATGAGCTGTTAGCTGGAGAGAAATGCTGAATGTGCTTTTGTGCTGATGTACTGCTTACTAACGCTCTTTTCTCATCAATCTTCAGACTCACAAGGGAACGTCTGCCTATAACTAGTACATGCTAATTTGCTAAAGGTCTCATAAACAGACATGGAAACACACTAAGCAGAATCAAGACTGAAGTCAGGATGCAGAAACATGCCTTAATTAATACATCACAATAAATCACAGTATGTACTAGAGCTACTTATAATTCTTCCATCATCTGCTCTGACTCCAGTGTATGGCAGTATATCACAGAATAGAGTGTGTGTGTGTGTGTGTGTGTGTGTGTGTGTGTGTGTGTGTGTGTGTGTGTGTGTGTGTGTGTGTGTGTGGGTGGGTGGGTGTGTGTGTTTGCACAAAATGGCAGCCAAAAACACAATCTCAGTTTAACATTTAATTGATTGGTGTCTAAACTGGTCCAAGTTGGCCATAATTGAAAAATCTATAGCAGTATCTGAGAATATATGCATGCATTTGCACATTCTCACACTCAAATTTAGCCAAAAATCATATCAATAAATGCAGTATTGTTAGATTTTCTATTGTCAAAGAGGTACATTGTTAATTAAATGTTAAGGTGTTTTGGGGAAAGTAAAAAAAAATGGTCATTGGTAACAATTCCATTGGAAGGTTCATGCTCTTTTAGCTTTGACAACGGTGTCCAGATATGTTTGAAAATAATTTGCATGCTCCAAGAACCACTCAAGTCCTGGAATATGGCCGTGCCATCAGGGGGAAAAAAAAACATAAATGTGATACCCTGATCATTCAGTAGATTCAGGTCATCAGCTGACTTCAGTTTATTGTCACATTTCTGAGCCAAGACCTGAGCGACCTAAGCAACCCCAGATCGTAACACTGAATGAGCCTTGTACAGTGGCCACTATGCATGAAGGGTGAATCACTTCATGCATTCCCTTCTTACTCTGATGCACCTATCACTCTGAAATAGGGTCAATCTGAAACACAAAGTCCAATTTTTGTGCTCCCTAGCAAACTGAAGCCTTTTTTTCTAATGGGTCTCACTAACAAGTGTTTTTTTTAAGACATGCAGCTGTTTATTCCCAATCCTGTGAGTTCCCAATGCTTTGTGTGTGTAGAAATGTTCTTATTTTCAATATTAAACATAGTTCAGATTTCTACTGATCATTTTTACCAATGCAACTCACTCACATGAGTTCTTTTGATTCATGATGGTTCAGCTCTACCCTCCAGGTTTTAATGATGCACTGGACAGTTCTTAACTCAATTCCAGACATTTAAAAACTCCTCAGTATTTTTCAATGCTTGACGCAGGCTAATAATTTGACCCTTCTTCAATTGTCTTAAATACTCATTTTGTCTTAAATACTTAAATTTGTGTAGCATCCATTCACTGTTTTTAGTCAATTTTTAAAAATGTATTTCACATACATTATAAACGAAAAAACTGTAAAAACAGGTTATTTTGTTATGATGATTATGCGCCAGGCTTTGTATTAGCTATATTCCTGACACTACTAATCCCTGCTACTTCATATGTACTGTAGTTATTTTTTTTGTTTATGTCAAAAAAGTTAAGTTGTGCGGGAAAAAAAAAACCCCACCAACAACAACAACAAAACGTCGGACCAAGTGCACCATAGGATTAATCAGAGTAATCATTCAAGCAAATCATCTGGATTAGAGACTGTGCTGGGTCATTGCTAATTTGTATAAAGATGAGACACTCTCAGCTCACATCACCAGCACCAGCACCTGCTTCACACACACGAACGCGCATACATACACACACACCGCAAGAGTTCTGAGGTTCATCTTCAATTGGATCTCACAGGCTTGTAGCAAACACATGGACAGCACAATATAAACAACAACAGATACAACTGTCAGGTCAGAGCAGTGTGTGTGTGTGTGTGTGTGTGTGTGTGTGTGTGTGTGTGTGAATGTGTGTGAACCAAACCAAAGACAGAGGTGTCATCAATCAAGTCTGTGTCATTTCTCTATCCCTTTCTCCTTGTTGATTCCTTTCCATTAATATAACTCTTTTTCCCATCTTTTCTCTCTCTTGCCTATTTTCCAACCATTCTTCTCTCTATGAATTTCTCCATCTATATTTTTCCATATTTTGGTCCAACGAAAACCAACTGTATACTGTATGATACAATAAAAATGTTTCCTTTCTTTTATCCATTTCTCTCTTCTATACACTTTCGAATGTGTTTTCCCTTCTATACCTGCTTCCCTCTATCTCTTTGTTTTCTCTCTCTCGCAGTTAATATGGTCAGGTCCATGAATATTTGTACATCAGCGTATACTGTATGAGTTCAAATTACAGACTTTATTTTGAGGGATTTTATATCTAAGCTGTCTGACTGCTGTGGAGGTTGCAGCACATTTTCACTCATTTACGTCTTTACCAAAAGTAATTGGAGAATTGGCTGCTTAGCTGTGCCATAGCCACGTTATTCCTTCATCATTTCACTTTCAAATAAAGCTGACAGAAGTTCATTTTGAAGTGTGCCATGTGAAAGTCTAAAGACTTGTCCCTGCCAGGGGAGCAAGCCATCATGCCTCATGAAGCTTAACTATGCTAACATGAGCTGTGGTGGAATAACATGTTTGGGATATCACAATTAATTCAACATTCTCCCTTGATTATGATTGACAAACAATAATTTTTTGCTAATTTTATGTTTTTTGCCCTCATCGTTCACTAACGAAACTCAAAAACACCAAAAGACCCGGAAGAGCATGGAAAACAACTGCTGCCATGATGAAATTATTCTTTCCTTACTAAACAAAAACAACACTTGGCCAGTTCAAGAACGGCCTCCAGGCATATCTGTGTTAAAGTCAACAATCAAGTGAAGACAAAGTACATACAGAGGCCAAGGTCTGAGAGCAGATATAAAGTGCTGTAGTTTCCACATCGATCACTTGGTTTGGATGTAAATGTCCTGATATTAACACTGAAAGTTGGCACAGTGAGCTCCTGCTTTCATCTCCTGTAGATTCTGATGAACATCAGTCAGCAAATACGTAAATAAATAAAATAAAATACAATGCATTTGTCACCTGTGCACATATTCATGGGCCATGCTCTCTCTCTTTCTCTCTCTCTCTCACATACACACACTCTGTTAGTCTTTGTTTGTCTGTCCCTCTCTCACAGTCTCTCTCTCTCCCTCACACGCGCACTCACACATACACACACACTGTTAGTCTGTTTGTCTATCTCGCTCACTCTTCTCTCTACACAGGACTCTATCTCTTCGTTTCTCTCTAAGATGCTTCTCTCTCTCTCTCTCTCTCTCTCTCTCTCTCTCTCTGTGTGTGTGTGTGTGTTAACTGGACAGATTAACTGTAGCAGATTTTTCAGATTCAGACAGGAATGAGACGAAAGTTTACTCTCCACTACCCAATAATTAATAAAGTAAAAAAATTATCAGTAGAGAAATATTAATGCTTATGTTTTTATAGTCTTTAATCATCTCTCTCTCTCTCTCTCTCTCTCAACTGTGTGATTGTCTTGGATCCCGTTGATGAAAATGAAGTGTTTTTTCTCCTTGCAATGAGAGAACAGTGGTGCATTGTGGGTAATTGGTTAATAAAGCTTTAGTCTCTCTCACTCTCTCGCGCACACACACACCTGTTACTGACTTTATGGCACACAGCAGCATGTGGACTCGCTTTCTGCTGAAGACAGACAGAAAGACACACACACACACACACACACACACCACATTACCATTTCCCTCACGTTCAGTTCAGAGTAAACGCTCGCGCACGCAGGAACATCGGTATCACCAGTGGAAAGAGATCGTGCACGTGACACAGCGCGCGCCAGCATTCAAGTCTACAGTATAAATAAGCAATTTATTAACATTCAAATTAATTAAGATGTGTATTCGGGCAACATAAACAAAGCGACTAACTTTCCGCATCGGTACGCACCGGTTCTGCGGAAGGCGCGCGCGCAGAACTGACAAAGGTACGAACGCGAGCTTTACTGATGTACGTTTTTTTTTTTTTTTTTTTTAGAAAATAAGAAGTTCCTCTGCGTGTGTGCTTGTGTGTGGATGCAGGGACCTTCAACGTGACTTAGACGTACGCGCGCGCACACACGTGCGATGTAGAAGCGTCATCAGTTAGGCACGAGCGCATCTATGAAACTGCATTAATATTTCATTGTCGGGGGAAAAATCGTAAACAAACAACTTTTTTATGCATGCATCCATCCGCGCGCACACACCTACACACACACACAGACCCCTACCGATGTGGATGATTGAGTCGGCGCGCGCCGGGGCCGGGTGGAGGAGCGCGAGGCACAGCACCGACACGCTGAGCGCCAGCAGCTCCATCCTCCTGCGCGAGCATCCACAGACACACGGGAACGGAGAGACGCGCACAGGGAAATACAATCCACCGGAAAATACACAGCACACACACACACAGGCGCGCGCGCACGCAGATACACAAAAGCGCGCGCGCAGAGATCGGGCACGTAAAAAGAGCGCGAGGGAAACGCACACACCAAAAGACGCGCGCACACGGACGGCGCGCGAGCACGCACACACACACACACACACACACACACACTGCACCGAGCTTCACGGTAGAGGCGGAGGAAGAGGAGAGGGAAGGGGTGATGGAGGGAGGCGGAAGGAGACACCACATTTAAGAACACTTATACATATTGTGTCTCTCACTCTCTCTCTCTCTCTTCAAATAATATCTGTATACAGTATGCATGTCTATATGTATCCCTCTCTGACTCTATTTCTCTTTCCCTAACATTCTACCTCTGAGTCTCTTTGCCTCTATATACAGATATCTCTGCCCCGCCACATGACATTCTCTCTCTGAGTGTCTCTCTTTCACCAATAACCGACATAATATTGTGTAGTGCCCCTTGTGCCATCAAAACAGCCCGAAGCATCGAGGCCTGAACTCCACTAAACCTCAAATTCTAATTCTATTTGTCACATACACAGTCATACACAGTATAATATGCAGTGAAATGCTTAACCTCTGAAAGGTGTGCTGTAGTATCTGACACCAAGATATCAGCAGCAGATCCTTTAAGTTCTGTAAGTTGCAAGATGGACCGTCTATGGATCTACATGTGGTTGTCCAGCACATTCCAAAGATGCTTGCAGGAACAATGTTAAGGTACATACATACATGTCAAAGTAACATTCGCTTGAATGGTAGGAACCAAGGTTTCCCAGCACAACATTGTCTAGAGCAGGGGTATTCAAATACTGTATACATTTGAAAGGTCCACTTGCCAAATTTTTATTCAGTCGGAGGTCCGGAAAAATGACAGTCCAATTTCAAATAGAGAACTACAATAAAAGTCAAACCCAAAATTTTCGAACACTACCCAACAATGACATGGTAGTCCTTTTAGTGTGAAAGGTGACATCATCTTTGTGCCACCAGTTGTTTGAACTTAAAGGTGTGAGGACCAGGTGGAGGCACTGATGTAAATGTTCATTGGTGATGGAGCTGCGATATGTGTTTTTCACCATGCTCATAGTTGAAATGACAGATTCACAGCAGTACGTTGAGGAAAGCATTGTGAGAATTTGAAGGGTCACACACCTGCTGCAGTAACCATCTTTGTCCAGAAGGTGAGATGGTGACCACTTTTGATTGCTAGATTAAGCACATTGGTTTTCTGCTTCCCACGGGGAGCACAAATGCATATTTTTCTGTCCACTCACTCTTAAATTCGCTGTTTTCAAAATCAACTTGGCCAGCCTAATGGCCAGCTTTGAGCAGGACATTAGGGTATTAAGGACATATTATAATAAACAGAATGAGTAGCTCACCTCTTATATCTTCCACGAGTCATTTGTTCTTTTGAATCTACTGCACCGCATAGTGCCTATGGGAGTCACGTGACAAAGGACCGAACAACTCGGGACTTAACGATTCGTTGAGAACCATTCAATACATAGCCTACGGAGGGTTTGCGATGATTTGCGCATGCACGCCCAGTAGAAAATTAAAGAATCGCTTTTGGAGACAACTCGTTCTTCTGAGCCATGCTAAAGATTCGTTCAAAAAGAACGAATCATTCATGAACGACCCATCACTAGAAGACTCAAAGATATATCGCGCGGAAACACAGTTCCGCACTTCATTGAGAACTCAGCATGTTTGAAAACAAGATTTTTTTGTTTTCCAGATGTGGACCGGAGTCCGCCTATTGAGTACCCCAGGTCTAGAGTATGGCAAGGCCTCCACTGGCTTGCATTCTTTCTACAGAGCATCCTGGTGCCCCCATGGTGCATCCTCTTCTCCAAGTAAGCTACCAACAAACACACACGCACACACACAGCTGTCCACATGATGTTAAAGAAAACATTATTTATCACACCATATCACCTTCTTCTATTGTTCCATGGTCCAGTTTTGATGCTCATGTACTCATTGTAGGTACTTTCAGTGGTGGACATGGGTCATCATGGGACCCTGACCAGTCTGCAGCTATGCAACCCCCATATTCAACAAACTGCAATGTGCTGTGTGTTCTAACTCTATCTATCATTAACTTTTTCAACAGTTTGTGCTACAGGAGCTCTTCTGTGAGATTGGACATCTCGCTGTGTGTGTGTGTGTGTGTGTGTGTGTGTGTGTGTGCAGGTGTGAATAATCACAGGTGTGTAAGGAAAAGTAACTGTATCTGCAGTGAGTGAGTGTGTCAGTGAGTATGAGCAGGATCACAGCACCCTCTGTGGTCACTTTACCACATTGCAGCCATCACAGTTAGAATAAGTCAGTAACTCAGGTATGTGAAATATTATCCAGAATGGACCGGCGGGGGTCACAGAAGCCACCCCTGATGGTCTACTGATAGCAAAGACCATCTAATTTATCAGGTAGAAATAGGTGTGGCTTCTACTTGGTTGGAATGAAAACTTTCAAGCACACAGGACAATCTAGATTTCTAGATTTGACTGCAATATATCAGTGAGTCAGAAATAAAGTAACTCCATTACTCCATAAGTCAGTAACTCAATAACTAGTTAATGGCTAAATACGTTACTCAGTTACAAAAAAATTAAGTACATCAATAGCTTTGTAACTCAGTATGTTGTAACTCAATAGCTTAATAACACAAGATTAATATTAACTTGTTTTCTCTATAACTTCATAGATGACTAACTCAATAAGTCAGTAGTTTAGTAACTTAGGAACACCATAACTGACTAAATCAGTGCAATAACTCAATAAGTCAGCAACTGAATGACTGAGTACTAATGTACTCAATATTGTATTAACTCTGCTTCTCAGTAATTCAGTAACTCAGCAACTTTAACTCTGTAACTCAGTTACTCCATAATTCAGTATCTCAGTAACT
The DNA here is from genome assembly GCA_030522415.1 of Channallabes apus. NCBI lineage: Eukaryota > Metazoa > Chordata > Actinopteri > Siluriformes > Clariidae > Channallabes > Channallabes apus. The sequence continues at coordinate 27,723,276 of CM060116.1, read as the reverse complement.
CAGTAATGTACCAACATAATAAGTCAGTAACACAATAACCTCAATAGGATTCTAATTCAAACAGTAATGAAGTAACTCAATATAGCAATAATTCAATAATCCAATAAACCAATAACCTAGTAACCCAATATCTCAATAATAACTCTATTATTTAATACAGCAAGTCAGTAACTTAGTAACATAGGAACCCCCATAACTCACTAAATCATTACATCAATAACTCAATAAGTCAGTAATTTAGTGTAACATTGTCCTTTTTGCCTGTGTGTGTGTGTGTGTGTGTGTGTGTGTGTGTGTGTGTGTGTGTGTGTGTGTGTGTGTGTGTGTGTGTGTGCAACCTTCCTGTTCAACCTGTCCAACACAGACTCTTTATATGATCAGCTCTAAGATGTACATTTCTTTACTAAAGTTGAAAGGTAAAGTATGTTAATTACAATGACTTACTGTATATCACAGCATGACTGACTTTCTCAAATCAGAAGGTGCTGATTAGTTTTCTATAACAGCAGATCTGACAATAGTGCAGGTGTAAAGCAAAGTTATATTAATGCTCTCCTTCTAACACTTTATCATTTCTAGAGCAACAGTATTCACAGGGACACGAATCGATGACGCTTCACATACTGGACATACTGGACATCCGTGATGCATTTAATGTACTTTTCTGTAACTTCACAGTCCTCATCATGCTTTACTCCTCCTACACCACAACAATTTGCTCACAATTACAATTTGTTTTGCTATTTTAGTTCCGTTTAATGGTCCACACACTGAAAAAAAATTCACACTAAATAGTGTCAATCTGAGCCAATATAATTACTTTAATCTAACTGAAGCCAATGTTTTAATGTTTGAACAAATAATTTAAAGAAAGTAGGTTCATTTTATTAAGTACTGTACCTCTATTTACTCTAGGGCACTAGGGAGACTAAAACCTGGACAGGATGCCAATGCAATGCAGGGCACCAAAGCACGCACGCACACACACACACACACAAACTGCAGGGAATTTATAAAAACCAATTAATGTACACTAGATGTCTTTGGATTGTGGGAGGAAACAGGAGTTCCAGGAGGAAACCCACCAAGCACATGGAGAACATGTCAACTCCGCACACAAACTTACAGACCCAGGACTCTAGCCCTCGACCCTGGAGGGATGAGGCCACAGTGCTAACCACTACCCCACTGTGCTACATTATGTTGTATGACCTCCAGAACGGTAGTGTATATGTTTAGCAACGCTAGGTGAGGTACTGCAGAGTAGATATACTGTACAGGATGTGTTTTACTTTTTGTTTCACTTCCACATTGTTGCTTTTCCTTCGCCTCTCGGGCCATCACTAGCCCTGGTTTTGCTTCATTCATTGTAATATAAAAAAAGAAAAAGATAAAAATTTGAATAATTTAAAATTTAATAAGTAAATGTTGATATTCCGCTGGTTTGAGTTCATCCATTCATTGTTATCTTAACACCTTTTTGTCAAAACCATTCTATCTTTTTAAAAACAATTTTGTCCCGATGTTCTGTTTTGGGTAAGTTGAGATGATCACAACTTAAATACAACTACTGTATAAGTGAACAACATCCAGGGTTTGGTTTCCTGCTGGGTTCTCAATTCAATTCAATTCAATTTTATTTATATAGCGCTTTTAACAATGGTCATTGTCTCAAAGCAGCTTCACAAAAATTAAAGAAATTTAACAAAAAAAAAAATTATATATATATATATAGAATAATTATATATAAAATAATAAATAAATAAAATTATAATAGAAAATAAATAAATAAAAACAAATAATAATAATAATTTTAGAAAAGAAAATAATTGGAAGTGTGGATGTGTGAGAAAAATGTGCAGATAATAATGAGACGAATGAATGAAATTTCTCTGATGAGCAAGCCAAGGGTGACGGCGACGGTGGCAAGGAAAAACTCCCTGAGATGGCATTAGGAAGAAACCTTGAGAGGAACCAGACTCAACAGGGAACCCATCCTCATTTGGGCGATAACAGATAGAAATGATATAACATCTTGTGCAGGTGAAAATTCAATATGACAGAAATTATTTAAATTTGTCATGAAGACCAGTTCAGCATAGGGACGAGTCGGTAGGTGCAGAGGGCAGATGAGGTCTGGATCACTGGAAGCACATGCCTGAAGCCATATTCTCAAAACTCTGTAAACACTGAGCACAGGAGCAGTTTATATAAAATAAACAGCAGATCTACTTCCATATAGATTTTGACACAAAATCTTATGAACATTTAATGACTACGTTTTACAAAATTCATGAATATGTTTTAGAGGACATTTTATGTTTACAGCTAAATTTCTATTTTTCACAGCTTTTAAATTTTTAACATAACTCTATTAAATTTGTATAGAAAACATATACTGTATCGAATGTCCGAAAATCAAACTTGTGCGTAAGTAAAATTGTAGGGTTATGATTTTTTTGTCTTCCTGTGCTTTGGTTTTACTGCAGGATCCAGCGGTAAGAGGCAGGGGTTAGGGGCGAGTGAGAAACTGCAATTAAAAGATGGAAATTTGTCAGGAAATACTGTAGTGATATATATATGAGAAATAATATAATACGTTTTAGCAGATAATACCATGTTTGCAAATGTTAAATAAGTGAATATGACTGTAATTACTAGAATTCGTAATAAAATTGAGATTTGGATTAACCAACTGCACTCTGAGAGAACTTCTTTAAAAGGATCTCAGATACCAATACTGTATGTCCAAGTTACATGTATATATAACAGTATGTAACAGTGTTGATGCTACAGCTTTTGTAATTAAAATGTATGTAATCTGACAATTCCTTTTTACACTATTTCACTTTTCTGATGAGCATTAAGAAATAATTTTCCTCATGGAAGTGGAAGGTCTGTCACCACCAGCCGCAGATGTCCCTCATTGATGCCATGAATAGGAGCCTGGACATCACAGTGGAGAGTCACTAGGGATAGGTCATGCATTCTGTATGGGAAGAGAAAGCATCCAACATGATGCTGAAAATCAGTGGCCTGATCCCCAGGACAAGCTTCTCTGACTTGGATGCCCTTTACACATCCAGGAGCAGATATACAGTATTTGTAGGGTCTATATTGCATTTCAAATTATCGCATTACAAATATAAAGCCGCACACCTCCAGTGTGTTGAGGGCTCTAATCTCTCCTCCAGGCTGGTTGCGTAAAGTTTGCATGTTCTCCAGTGCTTGATGGGTTTCCTTCGCTTTCCTCCCAGAGACATGCACAGTAGGTTTTGCTGCCATTTCCAGATTGCATGTACTGTATGGTATGATTGGCTGTGTGAGTGTGTGTATCCTGCTTTGTGCATAAGTGTCCTGAGATAGACTCCAGGCACCACGATACAGTACAGGACAAGCGGTGCGCTGTAGACTATTTATGAAGTGTTGCTTTGCATTTGCACTATTCTCAGAGTTGAAAATGACTAATCAGAATTATGTCTCTGTCATGTTCTGCTTATTTTTTTGTTTGTCATTAATATTAAAATTCCTCGTTTCTGTACTTGCGTCTGTCTCCCTTTCAAATTACTTGATATTTCCTGAAAACATTTTGGTCGAGGATGAGTAAATCCTAAAAAGCCTAACAACTCAACCAGAACCGGGCTATTTCGGACCAATTCACAGCTCATTATTTTAGGGAGAGGACTATAGCTTTTGTCAGGTGGGATTGAATGGTTTAACAGAGGCAGTGGCCTAACCCCACAATCATAGCAGGGGACATCTTTACCTTTTAGTTCAAAGGACATCGTGAGTTTGTCTTCCTATCTGTTTGAGAAAAGCACTTGATCTCACTGGCTGACTGAGGACATGGCTCCACCTCCCTGGCTAACTGATGATGTTGCTCTATCTCTCTGACTGACTGGGGATGTTGCTCCACCTCCCTGGCTAACTGATGATGGCTCCACCTCACTGAATGTTGCTTCGCATCCCTGGCTAGCTGAGGACGTTGCTCCATGTGCCTGTTCTGCTGAGGATGACGCTCCTCCTCCCTGCAAGGCTAAGGATGTCGCGCCAATTCCTTACTCTACTGTAGACCTCGCTCTGCCTTTTTGCTTTTCTATTTATTGTAGCGCCCCCCCCCCCTCCCCCCCACACACACACCTCGCCTCGGTCTCACAGTCATTGTTTCGCTTCCCCCTTCTGGCCTTGCCATGGTTGTCGCTCCTCTTTCGGAGAACCAGATGAGCCAAATCTACCTCAACAAAAAACTGGAATCTCGCAGGCATTCTGCAAACAATTGAAAAACACAATGTATTCACTACTGTGTATTACTGCCCTACAGGTACTTTAATTCCTAAACCTCCCACAAAACAGCTATACTCAAGTTTATTTTATTATGTTCATATATATTTGCTGTTAAAGAAAGTCACCCTCAGCACTTCTGCTTCCTGTCTATAGTTTATTGTTCTGAGTTTAAAGCTCCTGGCTTGTGTGTATGGAAAAAGCAAACACCATCTTTAGATATTTAGCTTAACTGCCTCTCACCTGGTGCTTGACTGTGCCTGTCTTTCTAGCTCTCGCTTTCTCTTTCTCACACACACACACACACACACAGCTGCCACCCCCTCTTCCTTTTTCTTTCTCATTCATGGCCTTTTTATGCAGCTCCACTTTGTGTTTGTACTATCACAAGCAGACACACATTGTGCATTTTTATTTTCATCCTTTTTTGAATGTAAAGGGGATTTCTAAAGGTTAAAAGGATGACAGTGGCTGAAACTTGCTTTTAATTTAATTATGCTCTTTACATATTTTCCTTTCTCTCTGTCCTCATGCTACGTGTGACACATATCAATTAACATCCATGCACACCCACATTACATACTGAGCTTTTACATCCTGAAAGGTTCAACACATTTCTGATTACATTAGTGGACATCGCCACCTGCATGGTATCTAAGTGATGTGTGTTTCATTGTAGTCTTATTGATAGTAGTGTGCCACTGAAGCCTGGAGCCTATCCCAGGAGACTTAGGGCACAAGACGAGATAAACCCTGGCCTGGGTATCAATCCATTGCAGGACACACACTACGGGCAATTTTGAATCACCAATTAGCCCAATCTGCACGTCTTTGGACTATGAGATGCCACCGTCTAACCACTAAGCCACCATGCCGCCTAGTAGTTAAGCTATTTAATGCAAACATTTGTCCAAGTAATGAAAATGCTACAGTAGCTAAGCCGATTTGTGCACTGGATGATGACGACTGCATGAAATATTGTGAAAAAATCCAGTTCAAACCCAAGCCATCATAAAGCAAAAGTGAGGATATACATCATGTGACCTCCTAGGTGTCAATAATACCATAATTTTGTTCCCTGCACAAGAGAACATTTAGATATATACACACACATGGACACAAGGTATCTAGAATAGACATTCCATCCAAAGGCAGTTTTTCACAAATGTAAATGACTCACTAGATGAGTAATTTTTAGGCATAATCAACCACCACAGAAAATATTTAAAATTCTAAATGACTCACTGAAGTTGTTTACAAAATTCATTTTTTAAATAGTCCTTATGAATTATTTATAAATCTGTGTGACTTCATTTAAAAGTGGAGTCAATTATAAATGAAAGGAAAATACTGGAAGAGGCATGTAAGAATATAAGCGACATGCTGAAGGAGTTATGTAAAAATGTAGGCGAATTAATTAAGGACCCCGTTATAAACGTAATTGAATAAACAGAAGACTTGAAATAGTGCTGGAGGTGGTTACTATTGTGGTCTTGCACCTCCAGGAAGTTTGCCTGTTCTGCCGATGCTTGGTGGGTTTTCTCCAGGTACTCCAGTTTCTAAAGAGATGCAAATTAGGCTATCTGGCATTTCCAAATTGCCCATAGTGTGTGTGTGTGTGCGTGTGTGAGCTGTGATGGTTTGGCACTCCATTTATAGGGTGTACCCCGCCTAGTGCCCTAAGTCCCCAGGCCTCCCATGATTCTGAATGAGGATATTATGCAGTTGTGTTTATGCAGTTGCAGTTATCATGAACAGACCAATACAAAGGAGTTCTTTGTATTGGTCTGTTCCATCTTTAATAGAAGGAAACCCCAAGAACTTGGAACACAAGGTCTAATTTAATTTTGGTTATTTTGGGTCGAGAATCAACATACACACTCAGATTTATAATTCAGTGCTGCTGCCAGTCCTGAAATATTTCTTTTATTTGCCGAGCCAAAGGCATCTCAGCTTCCTATTAGTGGTGATGGGCTGGTAGCTTCTCAGAGAAGGGTTTATTATTCGGTGCTAATTGGACTCCAGATTCCAAGATCAGTTTAAGTTATTTGTATGTAAGTACAAGTTATTAGGCAAAGTTCTGGAAAAAGACCCAAACTGTCACCATCACCTGATTAAACTAAGGAACCACGAAAACACAGGCCTGCTATTAACTACAAGCTTCTGGAAACATCAGTGTCACTGTCTACACTCTAGTTCTAGTTCTACATCACCAAGGCTGCTGTCCAAGAGAGAAGTCCCTGACTCAAAATCTACATCTTCAAAGCTCGACTGAAGTTTTTCCTTGAAATCTTGTGTTCCTAAGAAAAAGCCTTCTGGAAGAATGCTTGGACCACAGGTAAGGTTCAAGAAATAAAGGTGAGACAAGAACACTGTAGGAACTGTGGTGCTAGTGTCACTCTCTTGGGCTGTTTTGTAGCCAGTGGAACTGGTGAACTTTCAAAGTGAATGGAATCATGAAGAAGGAGAGGAACCTCAGAACCACAAAGAAGGTTGAAACGTGGATGGTGACCCCAAAAACACACATTAAAGCTGATGGTGGAGTGGATAAAGCAGGCTAACCTAAACCTTCTGGAGCTTCAATCCTATTACAAATTTGTGGATTATGCTTAAAAGTCAGGGCTATACCTGAAAACTATCAAATGTAATTGAACACTACCATTTTTGCTAAAAACGTGTGTTTAAATATTCAACCAGAATTCTGCTCGAAGCTTGTTGATAGTCACCAAAAGAGTCTGATAAAGAACAAACCACAATTGGGAGGATAATACTTGAAAGCATCTGAAGTCTGGACATGAGTTAAACAGATAGTGAGTGGTAAAACACATGTGGGTGCAGAAGTGATGAGGAAAAAAGAGAAGGATAAAGCTGTAGAGCATTAAATGAGAATTAATCTCCAACTCCGGCTGTCTCACACGAACACAATTACAGCAGACATGAGCAAAGGAGAAGCAGCAGCAGGACTCCTCACTGTCCTCATTACACCCATATCACGATGAACATTGTACACAATAATGACTTCATACAGAGGTCGAGCTGAAAGGCTCATTAATGCAGCATGCTTAACAAGACACGTGTGTAAGGAAACATCTTGTTAAATAAGTTTAACACGTAGTATTATTAGTAGTCTCTTACTGGCATCAATGCACTTACATGCTCCTCCAAAATCGATGTGAAGAAAGGAGTCTCCAGTCCCAGTGCTTAGTAAGAGTCAGAGTCACATTTTGACAAATGTATGGGAATCAGTGTGAGAGTTATTTGCAAATTAAGATGAAACACTACAAAAGATGTTAACAAATGAAAGTGAATTTAGGAGTTTAGAAATGTAAGTGCAATTACAAGTGTTGGTGAATTATTTAAGAAGTTATTTATGAATTAATCACAAATCATATTATCGCTTGTGCTGGATGAACACGTGCAGAGACCAACACATTTGGTACAAAAAAGGTGCTATTTATTTACATATTGGACAAAAAATACATTTAAACAAAGACAACATGATACAGAAACCCCTCCACCAGATAGTCGCTTCAGCTTCTACAAACAAATTGTAGGAAGTCAGTCGAGTTTGTGAAACGGATCAAAACTGATTTCACGTAATTATAACAGAGAACAACAAATAATTGTATGGAAAATATTATATACATGAAAAAACCTTAGATAACCTATGATATGACTTACTGTACATTCAGGACCGTATCATTATGAAGTAGACATGAAGACTTGACTCTTTATGTCTTGGCTCAGATTTTTTTTTTTTCATGCCTCAGTATGTGTGTAATCTCTCCAAAACCACACAAGCTTTTCATATTGCTTCGACTGCAGTCCTGATGGAAGAAGACTTCTCTCAAACACTAACATTAAGAACAGAGCCAAGTCTTGAGGCAATATGCATTTCACTGACAGATAGAAATCCATCAGTCAGTTCTCGTCCTTTATCCACACCCACTCCATCTCTGCTCCTAAAGGAAACGGATCATGAAATAGAGCTTCGGAACCCTGAGGTATTTAAACCAATAATCATAGACGAGATCGCTCGGTCACTGATCTGTACTGTTAGCAACGGATCTGCTAAACGCTCCTGACTCAGAGGGCTGAAAGTCTTTAAAACCAATGAATATACATAAAACACTAAGAACTGAGTTCTGTATCTATCTTTGTCTGCCTCCTTTAATTCCTTCCTACTCTCTCTCCATCACTATGGATGGAATAGTAGGACAAGAACTCTCTCTATTTCTCTGTGTCTGTGTTTTTCAGTCATTCTCTGGCTTCTTCTGTCTCTTTCTTCATCCCTATCTCAATGTCTCTATCATGTCTGTCTTTCACACTACCTGTCTCTTACTCTGTTCATCTCTTTCACAACTTTTTCTATCTCTTCATTTTTCTATCTACTTCATCTTCACCATCACACACTCACTCTCATCCTGACCGTTTGCCTCATTTGGTTTCTTCCCATGTATATCGGTTTCTCGTTCTCTGTCTTTTCTCTCTCTTACTGTCGCATTCTTTCTATCACTTTGTCCAAGAAAGATCCATGAAAGTAATTCCACTTGGCACGGTCTTTCATCAACAGTCTTTTATATTTCTTAATTGTCGATATGAAACCTTGGATAAAAGTTTTAAATGTTAGCAAGGAGACAGCAGCTACACTACACCACACATAAGATGTAAAAAGGGGAAAAGTTGAGCTGTGCACCCAGGAACCTGGAGCGAGGCAAAAGCAAGAGACGTAGCAAGAGAGAGAGAGAGAGCTGTGTTGATTTACAGTATGTGGAAAAAGAGCACAATGGAAATAGTTCAGGAATCATCAGCGAGGATGGTGAGTCTACTCAGATGAAGTGATTTACTCTGAATGCAGAGATGTGTCAAAACTACAGCAATGTGATGTTCTGTAGGCCAAGTCTGTGAAGTTGACACAACACGTCACCAAAATCGAGGACGTCAGTAAAATACAGTAAGAGACACTTCTTCAGGTTAGTTATGGATAGAATCTATCTGGCAGGCTTTCTGATTTTCCAAACTTCTCCTTCTTCTTCCTACACCATCACAACACAAATGTGGTATCAATGTTATGACATCTGCTAGAAACATGGACAAGCTGGAGACACAAGACCTGATAAGCACCTTGGTGTCATGGACGCTGTGGATTATGACTCCTGCATCCTGAGCAAAGACCGAATCAAAATTATAAAGGTCTATAAAACATGTTATTGATTTCTGATGTGCGCAGACTGTATCATTCAGACCATCAGATTACAATAACCTGAAAGTCAGAGAAGTTGGCTGAAGGGTTTAAAGGGTTAAAGTGATGTGCTGGGATTGTGGGATTCCACATGCCTAAAATTAAGCAATTTTAAGACAGTATTTTAAGCAAAATCAGATTCATCAACAATAAAAGTAAATCTGAATGAAACTGAAACCACAGACGAATAGATATACTGAAGCAGCCATATTAAACGAAGACAATTTGTTTAGTGCTAAAATATTGTTAATGTCTGGTTGCAAAAAATGACCCAAAAACTCCAAAAATATTTAGTTTTATTGTTTTGTTCTCTTAATCTGGTCTAGGTTGTATCAACATCCTCACTTAGTGCAGCAGCCATTCATGAAAAGGTAGCTCCGCTAGTCTTTGCCTGTCTGCCTGCGTCTGTCCATCTTTGTTTGTCAGTCTGTCTGTCTACGCCTGTCGATCTGTCTGTGTGCATCTGTCCATCTGTGTCTGTCCCTTTTGTCTGCTTTTTTGTGTCTATCTTGTCTGTTTTCATTTGTCTGTCTGCATGTCTGTCTTTCTGCCTGTGTTTATCTATCTGGCTGTTTTTCAGTCTGTGGCTATTTGTCTGTCTATCCGCCTGTTTTTATCCAGCTACTTGTCTGTCTGTGTCTGTCTATCTGTCTGTTTATCTACCTCTTCTTCCCTTTTCCCCTTTTTGTACCTATGTCAGTCCCTATTTTTATCTATCTGTCTCCACATCTATCTCTGTCCTGTGGACACGGTCTGCCCATTTCCACTAGTCCGCTCATTTGTCCATGTTTGTCTATCTATCAATCATCTACTGCCCATCATCAATCCTTAACATCCTTCTGTCTATCCATCCTTTGCTTTGCCCTTCCTTACTTCTTTCTCAGTTTGCCAGTCTGTCTTTCTTCTTTTCTGTCCCCTTTTATCTCACTTTCTCTCTGTGTCTCTGTCCGTCTGTCTATCTTTCTGTGTCTGTTTCTCCCTGTCTCTCTCGGTTCAAATTCTCCTTCTTTGCCTCTCTCTGCCTGTGTGTGTCTTTTTAGAGAAAGTTAAATAAATGGATGCACTTTAGGTTTATTCATAGAGTCTATATAACAACCTATATGAAACCTATATGCAGTATATATGCATATATATGATAATATACAGTGGTGTGAAAAACTATCCTGATTTCTTATTCTTTTGCATGTTTGTCACACTTAAATGTTTCTGCTCATCAAAAAACGTTAACTATTAGTCAAAGATAACATAATTGAACACAAAATGCAGTTTTTAAATGAAGGTTTACGTTATTAAGGGAGAAAAAAACTCCAAATCTACATGGCCCTGTGTGAAAAAGTGATTGCCCCCCTTGTTAAAAAATAACTTAACTGTGGTTTATCACACCTGAGTTCAATTTCTGTAGTCACCCCCAGGACTGATTACTGCCACACCTGTTTCAATCAAGAAATCACTTAAATAGGAGCTACCTGACACAGAGAAGTAGACCAAAAGCACCTCAAAAGCTAGACATCATGCCAAGATCCAAAGTAATTCAGGAACAAATGAGAACAAAAGTAATTGAGATCTATCAGTCTGGTAAAGGTTATAAAGCCATTTCTAAAGCTTTGGGACTCCAGCGAACCACAGTGAGAGCCATTATCCACAAATGGCAAAAACATGGAACAGTGGTGAACCTTCCCAGGAGTGGCCGGCCGACCAAAATTACCCCAAGAGCGCAGAGACAACTCATCCGAGAGGCCACAAAAGACCCCAGGACAACATCTAAAGAACTGCAGGCCTCACTTGCCTCAATTAAGGTCAGTGTTCACGACTCCACCATAAGAAAGAGACTGGGCAAAAACGGCCTGCATGGCAGATTTCCAAGGCGTAAACCACTTTTAAGCAAAAAGAACATTAAGGCTCGTCTCAATTTTGCTAAAAAATATCTCAATGATTGCCAAGACTTTTGGGAAAATACCTTGTGGACCGACGAGACAAAAGTTTAACTTTTTGGAAGGTGCGTGTCCCGTTAAATCTGGCGTAAAAGTAACACAGCATTTCAGAAAAAGAACATCATACCAACAGTAAAATATGGTGGTGGTAGTGTGATGGTCTGGGGTTGTTTTGCTGCTTCAGGACCTGGAAGGTTTGCTGTGATAGATGGAACCATGAATTCTACTGTCTACCAAAAAATCCTGAAGGAGAATGTCCGGCCATCTGTTCGTCAACTCAAGCTGAAGCGATCTTGGGTGCTGCAGCAGGACAATGACCCAAAACACACCAGCAAATCCACCTCTGAATGGCTGAAGAAAAACAAAATGAAGACTTTGGAGTGGCCTAGTCAAAGTCCTGACCTGAATCCTATTGAGATGTTGTGGCATGACCTTAAAAAGGCTGTTCATGCTAGAAAACCCTCAAATAAAGCTGAATTACAACAATTCTGCAAAGATGAGTGGGCCAAAATTCCTCCAGAGCGCTGTAAAAGACTCGTTGCAAGTTATCGCAAACGCTTGATTGCCGTTATTGCTGCTAAGGGTGGCCCAACCAGTTATTAGGTTCAGGGGGCAATTACTTTTTCACATAGGGCCATGTAGGTTTGGATTTTTCTTCTCCCTAAATAATAAGACCCCTCATTTAAAAACTGCATTTTGTGTTTACTTGTCTTATCTTTGACTAATAGTTAAATGTGTTTGATGATCAGAAACATTTTGTGTGACAAACATGCAAAAGAATAAGAAATCAGGAGGGGGGCAAAAAGTTTTTCACACCACTGTATATGCTGCATATATGCGTATATATGCCACATGTAGGCAACATTGAGGTGCATATACTGTACAGGCCATATAGGTCTCCTGTATTGCTTCTTTATATCCACATACAGTATAAGCCCTATATGTACATACAAGATATGTCTCCTATGGCAGGATCTGGTCATTGTAGCTCACATCTCACTTTGTCAACTGTCATACATGATGCCTAGCTCATATTTTCTATTATCAAGGCAATAATTAAGAACTAAAAAAAAAATGCAAAAAACTTATGTGCGAACACATGAAATTGGTATCCTAATTGCCCACATACAGTATATGAGGATATATGCACATATATGAAACCTCAGTCTCCGTGAAAATCTTTTTGAAACACGTCACTAAAATTAACTGAAATGAGAAATGTTGTTGGTCTTTCGGCTGCTCCCGGCAAGGGGTCGCCACAGCGGAATATCCAGTCCGCACTACAACTTGGCACAGGTTTTACGCCGGATGCCCTTCCTGACGCAACCCTCCCATTTTATCCTGGCTTGGGACCGGCACTGTATCCAGTGGCTGGGGTGTGGGCACTGGCTGGAATCGAACCCGGACCACTGAGCCACCAGTGAAATGAGAAATATATCTATATATCTTAAAGTGTCTACTTTTAAATGATGCAAGTCACATTGAAAACAAATATTCTCAGTTTATGTAATCCGTATGAAACTAAGGCAGGAAACTCCGAGGCAGGACACGCCCACACACCAATCACACGGAAATCAGTCCAGGTAATTTACATACTAGGCCACGCCCCCGGACACCGGCATGAAAAACGAACACAGAGAGACAGGCTTGAAAACACTCAGATTCAGTGAGTTTTCTGCACGTTTTGGAAGATGGCACGCGCTTACACATCCGAGGAAACTCCAGAATGTTCTGGAAAGTGGGAGAAGTTTACATTTACCTCAGAAGAAGAGGTAAAGAACGGGAGCATTTTGAACAGAGAATAGACCCATGCTACACTGGGTAAGTTATTAAGTCTTATATAACTCTTATTCTGATAATATTAAACTAATATTAGTAAATATTTTCCTCACTACAGCTAGCACTTGCTAAAATGTATTTGGCTCCATTTTGGTTAGCTTATAACACTGCTATCGGTAATGTTATTTAGCACAAACACGCTAGTTCCAGGTGGCTAAAATACTGCCTTACGTAGGACATGTCCATGTCCTGTGACTGCGTACAACCAGCACATGGGGAGTTGATCACTCTGATCAGCTATTACAATACTATACTACACAGCACAAAGCAGCCCTACGATGGATTGGCACCCTGTCCAGGGTGTACCCCGCCTAGTGCCCGAAGTCTCCTGGGATAGGCTCCAGGTCCCCCGCGACCCTGAACACAGGATTAAGCGGTATAGAAAATGAATGAATGAATGAATGAATGAATGACAGCACAAAACAATGAAGTCGTACAGAAATATTTTTCTACACTGCTTGGACATTGCTCCCACCACCCTGCATGTATGTTTTGTACAGGTTTTTTTTATTTTGCACTGTTTTACTCTGAATGTCTGTCTTTTTTCAGTTTTTATTTTGTACTGTTCCTGTTGCAGTTTTACCCTGCATGTATCTTTATCATTAATCTGCATTTATACATAAAATCCTATTAACTATTGGGAAGCTAAACATAAGAATCAGTATGAAACATGAAAAGTTTCTAAAAGTTGCCAATAAATTAATATTGTGATGTGAAAGAATTTTTCAGATTGAAGTTATAAAGGGCTCTGGGGTGTTTTGCCAGGCAGAAGCGTGGAGAGCAGCCCGCCTTGCCACCTCTGCTACTGCCATGGTACGGAATCTGCTGCTGGGCTCCTTCGACTTGGAGACTTGACCAAATTAAAAAGGTAGCCATTATTGGTTGAGAAGGGAAAACAAAACATTTAAGACTTTATAAGTTCACCACTTTAACCATAGCCTACTTGTATCAATGTTTATTAGCCATCAATGGAGACTGCATAAGGTAGGGCACCCATTATTGTTACTGCATCTGCTTGGGACCTATAATACTAATTTATCACTTGCTCATTTCTTAATCCTACCTTTCCTCCTCGTGGCACTAATTGTTGTTGTCTGAAGTTTTAATAAATAATCATTTATTATTATTATACTGTCTCATTAATTTTGTCTTCTCTAGATGCAACATAGAAGTGGCCGGCAGCCACCCGAGGGCAGATGGAGCTGAGAAGGTCCTCAAAATATTTTTTTTTTCTTCCTGTTCAGTTTTTTGTCTTATTTTTGTTCTTGTACTATATTTTTGTTTATGCTATGTGATTGTTCTTAAGAAAAAAAAAAAAAATTATTTCTACATTTTGGGCTTTTCTTTGTTGTCTAGCATATGGATTTTTGTCATTTTACTAATATCTAGGTAAACATATAGGTGCATATATGCACACATATAAACATGCATACATGTACGTATGCATGTTTATATGTGTGCATGTATGCACCTATGTTTACCTAGATCTTAGTAATGTGGACATATATGCGTACATATATACGTGCATACATGTACCTATATAGGTACATATATGCACGCATATATGTGCATATAATATAGGAAAACGGCCAATTTTATATATGTCACATATATTAAAAACCTATATTGAAACATATATGTTTATATAGGTTATTTCCGTGTGGGTACTGAAACTGTCCAATGATGAAACTTGCAATGCAATACAAGCTCTATTGAGGATTACATACATATTTTTAGGAGGAATGCCCATTCACCTTGAGTTTTTGTCACCTGTTGTTACATTTTATTTCATACTTTTTAAGGTGGATATTCCTTTATGCCCAGGTTTACTTGTGTTAGTAGATGATTCTAACATCACTCTTAGTTTACAACAAAAGAGAAATATTAATGGCAGCATTGACCGCTGCCGAAAAGACTATTTTAAAAAGTTGGTTTGAAGCACATACCCACTTGCCGTCTGTCTGGCATTCCTAATTTGTCAGTTTTTCTTTGTAAATCTCACTCACATTTTCTCATAGAACAATATAGAAGTATATAACTAATGCTCACTATACACAGTATATGTGTGTGTGTGTGTGTGTGTGTGTGTGTGTGTGGGTGTGAGTGAGAGAGAAAGAGAGAGAGAGAGAGAGAGAGAGATACTCAAGGCCACATGGAAACATGCACCACACCGGGTGAACTCTCTCTCTTTCACTCTCACATACACACACTCTCACAAGCAGAGCTGATATTAAATACACTGTATAAAAATAAACTGCTTGCTTTTTCATCCTTGAAAAGATGGTATAAACTGGTCTGATCTGCACATGACTGTGGTACTGTAAGTGAGTGAACAGTAACACATCCATTGCTTGTGGCTTAATGTGTCTTAACCATCAGATATCAACTAGTCATATATATCTTTCTGTCTTTCTCTCTAAACATAACACTCACATTAATGGATGTTGGATGGGTTTATGGATTTTATTTAATATTTAGTTGAATTTTGAGTTAGCATTCTACTTGAGTCATTTCCTCTGGAGACTCTGGAGGGAAGGGAGTCATAAAGGGAGGAAAGAAGAATTGAAGAAAGAAGGAATCAAGAATTAACCAAATCATAAGGAAATAAGGAAGGAAGAAAACAATGCATGGTGGATGGGAGAAGGGAAGCAAGCCAGGAAACAAGAAATAAGCATTGAAGGAAGGATGGAAGGAAGGAAGGAAGGAAGGAAGGAAGGAAGGAAGAAAAAATCCAACAATATAGGGAAGTATAGGGGAAGAGGAAAGCAAGGAAAGAATGCAAAGAAGGAAGGAATAAAATAAGGAGTGATAAAAGGCAAAAAGATAGAAGCAAAGTAGCAAGGATGGAACTAAGAATGGAAGGAAGGAGCAAAAGAAAGAAGAAAGGAAAGAAGGAATGATAGAATGTAGGAAACAAAATAAAGATGAAGAAACGTTGAGCATCAGTGGATTTTATACACATGGTAGACTTTTGTAGATGGTCCAAGTTGGCACAAAGACTTCTTTCTACACCACATGGACATCAGAACCAACCTGCATGATGATCTGCTGGAGAAGCTATTTCAGCTTACTGTGAAGACCAGGCCTCCAGTCCTGGGTGTCACCTGATGCCAGTGGTCTCGGTAGGGGCAGTGCTGCACAAGAGAGGAGGTGCACTGGCCAACAGACTGGCACAAATCCAGTAAGGTGTCTCTGAATGAATGGCTGTTGACTTCAGAACATCACCAGGTCCCTCATGGAAATCATCAAAAGCACCAGAATCTTTAGCCTCAACTGATCCAACAAAACCAAGCTCAAAGTGACAGCTGGTGAGGACATCTGCGAAGAACGTCAGGATCTTTCTTAGACATTGACACCACACTATGCATCTGTATAGTCCCCAGTCCCCAGTTTTGTAAATTACCACACATATTCCCTCACACACAACCCTTACAAACACACAACCTTTTACTCCTGCTGTCTGGAAAAGGGTACAAAAGCATTTGGGCCACACAACCTGACTGCAACAGTTTTTCCTCCCATGGCATCAGACTCTTTAACATCTGACCTGTAACACTTTTTTGTAATAACTGTGCTGTCCTGCGCTGTTCTGTTGTCAGTATCAGGAAGTGTTGTTTTATTTTCTCGAACAAGCAGTGAAACAGAAAGTAGTCATCACTGCCTATATCAGTGGTTCTCAAAGTGTGGGGCGCGCCCGACTAGTGGGGAATACAGACATGACAGGTGGGGCGCAATGAACGTGAGGAAATTAGTGGAAAATAATAGGAAAGTACCTATTCTAATTCATGCTTTTCTTTATTGATAATGAAGAGCATACGCTCAAAACTAAACAATCACACACAAATAAACGGATCATTAATACAAGTAAATTTAACATCAGTTGTGGGCCGGGAGAAAAAGTGGAACCATAGTGGAACAATAACGGTTTAACGTCGGACGGTTTAAGTGCTCGAATCACAAACCTGCGTGACCCACTGGGCAGCGCTGCGCGACTCAAAATATATTTTACCCCGCTGGGTAAACCAGGCATGGCAAGGCGGAAACAATATTAAACAGTCCTGACATTTTAAATAAAAACACAGTGAGTCGCGCAGGTTTGTGATTCGAGCAGCGCTGCGTGATCCACCACCGGGCTGCGCAAATAAACCAGATCACCCCTGCGCTATCCAGATAGTCGCGCTGCGCTGTATTTGCGGAGATATTTGTTTCAATCGGGTGCCGCGGTTTCGTCCGCGTTTGGGTGTTTGGCTTCACATACACTTCGACAATGGAAGAAGACGCTGCAGCAGCAGTGAGTTTGCTTACATGTGACGAAACCAACAACGAGTGGTGTGGAATTGGGTATAAGAAAAGTGATACGAATGAGATGAACGTGATTTGGAAGGTACACAATTGCACTGTTTTAACAAGTTGTGGAAACACGTCAAACCTTTTCCATCATCTGAAATCCAAGCATCCAGACGAATATGGCCAAAGTAAAAAAAAATAAAATGCGGCAAACCCCAGCAATTCACAGTTTAAATAAAATTACATTAAATTTTTTCATAAAATTATGTAAAACAGTTTCTTTGTGTTTGAATTTTTATTTATGCATTTT
This sequence comes from Channallabes apus, assembly GCA_030522415.1. Lineage (NCBI taxonomy): Eukaryota > Metazoa > Chordata > Actinopteri > Siluriformes > Clariidae > Channallabes > Channallabes apus. The sequence continues at coordinate 27,705,386 of CM060116.1, read as the reverse complement.
CAGATACAAATTGCTATATTGGGGGCGGCACGGTGGTGTAGTGGTTAGCACTGTCGCCTTGCACCTCCAGGGTCCAGGGTTTGATTCCCCGGCCAGGCTCGATTCCCGTCTCTGTGTGCATGGAGTTTGCATGTTCTTCCCGTGCTTGGTGGGTTTCCTCCGGGTACTCCGGTTTCCTCCCACAGTCCAAAGATATGCAGGTTAGGCTAATTGGCGTTCCTAAATTGCCCGTAGTGTGTGATTGGGTGTGTGAGTGTGTGTATGTGTGTGTGCCCTGTGATGGATTGGCACCCTGTCCAGGATGTACCCCGCCTAGTGTCCGAAGTCTCCTGAGATAGGCTCCAGGTCCCCCGCGACCCTGAACACAGGATTAAGCGGTATAGAAGATGAATGAATGAATGAATGAAAAATTGCTATATTGTGATATATATCATTATCAAGGTAGAAATTTGCTTCTACCGTGATAGAAGATTTTTGTTATATCGCCCACCCCTAATGAAGCCTATATTGAGCTTGGATTCATGGTGGGGATGGTGGGGGCAGAAGAGAGACGAGTGTGTGTTTTGTGTCTTATACCGCTGGCAGCAAACCGCATGAGACCCAACAAACTAGGAAGACACTTGGAGACAACACACTCCAGTCACGTTAATAAGCCACTCGAATTCTTTGAAAGAAAGCTAGCAGAATACAGACAGCAGGATAATCACATGGTAACATCTGAATCAGTGAACAGCAAAGCACAAATGGCTTCATTCAAAGTTACATACAGAATTGGCCAGTGCAAAAAAACTACAAACGATTGCTGAGCAGCTAATAAACATGGGGTCAATTATGCAAAGATAAGTGACAACGTAAGCCTTTTATAACAATTGCACGTGTATTTTATCTGTTTTTAACTTGGTGGTGTTTGATCGTATTGGTTTAGAAATTGATATTTCAATAAACAGTAAACTTGGCCCGATTTCGTTATTATTTTGTTGACAAGTGGGGCTTGAAAATTCGCTCACCCCCTTAAGTGGGGAATGACAGAAAAAGTTTGAGAACCACTGGCCTATATGTATAAATTAGTACATCATCAGAAAAAGTTGATTCATTTCAACAATTCTATTCAAAAAGTGAAACATGTATATTATATAGATCCTTTACACACAGACTGATATATTTCATGTGTTTACTTCTTTTTATTTTGATTAGTATGGCTTACAGCTATTTAAAACCCAGATTTCAGCATTTTAGAAAATTAGAGTATTGTGAAAAGGTGCAAAATTGGTGACTCATGGTGTCACACTCTAATGAGCTAATTAACTCAAAATACCTGCAAAGGTTTCCTGAGTCTTTATAAGGTCTGGTTCAGTAGGCTGGCTGTTCATAGAGTGCTGTATCCAAGCATGTTGAATGGATGGGGGGGAATGAAAGGTGAAAGAAAGGTGCACAAGCAGCAGGGATAACCGCAGCCTTGAAAGGATTGTGAAATAAAGCCCATTCAAGAATTTGGGGGAGATTCCAAAGCAGTGGACTACAGTTATAGTCAGTGCTTCAACAGCTACCACGCACAGCTGTATGCAGGACATGGGCTACAACTGTCAAGCCAATCTTGAGACAGCGTCAGAGGCGTCTTACATGGGCTAAGGACAAAAGGCCTGGACTGTTGCTCAGTGGGCCAAAGTCCTCTTTTCAGATGAAAGTAAATGTTGCATTTCATTTGGAAGTCAAGGTCCCAGAGTCTGGATGAAGAGAGGTGAGGCACAGAATCCAAGTTGCTTGAGGTCCAGTGTAAAGTTTGCACAGTCAGTGGTTTGGGGAGTGATGCCATTTGCTGGTGTTGGTCCACTGTGTTTTAACAGGTCCAACATAGGAGTACAGTTTAATTGAAAGTAAAGAGCCATTAAAGGAGTTCCTGGGTGGCCAACAATTCAGATGTGAAGCAGGCGGTCCAATCATGGCTCCACCTACTGAGAACTTTCTACCTTAATGGGATCCAACCACTAGTGAAAAACTATAAATAAAAGGAATTTTTACTCTCAGAGCTGTGTTCTGTTATTCTGCACAATCAAAAGTCCCATTTGAACACCCATTGTATAATATTTTACAATAAATTGTTTATCTATTATATCCATTCATAATTCCATGTATGGGTTTATGTATGTTTATTTCTGTTTTTCATTCATTCATCCCTGATTCCTTTTTCTGCTCACAGTATGGAGGACGAAGTAAATCTGACTCAGACTTGAGGAGAACCTGTGAAATTCCACACAGGCATGATTTTGAGCTCAGGATCGAACCAAAAACCTCAGAGCTGCGAGTCTTTCCATCTCTTTTCATCTCAATCTATCTTTCCATCTCTTCACCACACCTCTGGATATTGCCAGCCCTTGTAAACACGTGATTCTGTTCTCTATCTTTTTCTCCAATACTCTTGGATTTATTTATAGTAATCTCAGAGCCTGCTGCTACTGTGTGTGTGTGTGTGTGTTTCTGTTTTTCACTCTTTTTCTTACAGTTTTCAATTGATAGGTCGACAAATAATCAGTTTGTGACATTTCTTGCCTTTTCTTGAGAAAAGACGGTCCAATGTTACTTCAAGAAACGAAACACAAGAAACACATGGAATGGACTTGAAAATTTGTCTTTTGGTTTGATGTTTAAATGTCAGAGGTGTGATGGTATTGGAGTTGCTTTGCTGGTGACACTGTTGGTGACTTAGATCAAATTTGAGAGCACACTTAACCAGCATTTCTACCCCAGACATTCCCATCGGGTTTGCACTTAGTGAGACCATCATGTGTTTTCCAACAGGAAAATGACCCCAAACACTCCTCTAGGTTACGTAAGAGCTCTTTTATCCAAGAAGGAGAGTAATGGAGTGCTGCATCAGATGACCTGGCCTCCACAATCACCCAATCTAAATTCGGTTGAAATGGTTTGTGATCAGTTGGATCAGAGTGAAGGAAAAGCAGCCAAATAGTACTTAACACTTCTGGGAAGTCCTTCAAGATTGTTGGAAAAGCTGACTCCCTTACTGTATGAGGCTAATTGACAGAATGCCAAGAGTGTACGAAGCTCTCATTAAAGCAAAGGGTGGCTACTTTGAAGAATCAAATATAACACGTATTGGGTCATTTAACACATTTTTTGTTGACTACAGTCTTCATTATTAATACACAATGAATAAGAAGGTGTGTCCAAACTTTTGACTGTATATTTATGCATTAATGATGTATTACATATTATGTAAGTATGTATATAATACACACAGCAGCACAATAAAGTGAAACATATAAAGATATTAAGTTAGACAGTTTATCCCTTAGAGTTCTGCATTCTAATAGATCAAAAGGTAATAAGTTTTCTCTAACAGCAGCTTTCATAGTAGCGCAGTTAAAAAACATTGATCTGTAAAAAACAAGAGTCTCCAGTGTCAAGTATATAAAACAGTCATATGGCCACTAATAATGTGATAATATAACCGTATATGTGCAATAGATAAATAGATAGATAGATACTGTACACGTAACTTTAAACGCAATTAAATTGCGCCCACACACACACACACACACACACACACACACAGACACACACACACACAGACAGGAATTTCAATTCTCTGTGAAGGAGATGAATATCGTTTTCAGATAAGGCTAATCAAATGTCGCTGTGTCGTCAGTGAGGCGTGATGAAGGATTGTGACACTCACCTCGAAGGACAAGTAAAAATATCAAATGAATTAAAAACCTCCAAAGCTAAAATGTGAGAAACTAACTCAGCTTTCTCCTTCATACATTTGTGTTATTTATATACATATACAATATACATTCCTCCTTGCCTAAACCCTGATACCTGACACTCCTCTGTATATATTTTCCTACACACACACACACACACACACACACACATACACACACACATCACTTTCTCACTGTGAATGTTTCTGTAGATTCCTGAGATTTCTATAAGCACACTGCACTGTATTGCCTTAGTCAACCACTCACAACTTTTTTTCTGTTTGAAACACAACTTTCCTAAAGTTAAAACTGAAATCTTTACACCTGACATCAGTGACACACTTAGTAAAACATGTAGAAATGTTGGGAGGGCTTTGTCTCTCAGATCTACACCACCGACAGACTCAGATGGAAACTGTGACAAACAGCCAGGCTTTAGACAGAGACTCCAAAGCATGGGTGTGTGTTTGTGTGTGTGTGTGAGAGAGAGAGAGAGAGAGAGAGAAAGATTTAACCTCCATATTAACATTAAAGATTCCATACATTTCATAAGGTTGAAGAAACACAGCAGCCTTGATTTAATATTCAGTAAGCACAAATCTAAATATCATGCTAAAGTCTCTGTGTGTTCATGTTTTTGTGTGTGTGGGAGGCTTTTAGAAGTGGGAGCACACACACTCATATGGCCAGTAACATGAGATGCAGTGTATACATATATATATATACTGCCCATATAAGTATGCGTATGTGTGCGTGGATTGAAAGTAAATCGCCTTGGCAACAGTCCTCTCAGGAGGAAATCCCGAAATTTCCATCTGTCAGACACACACACATACACACAGAGAGAGACAGAGAGAGAGAGAGAGAGAGAAAGAATGTACACATTTATATCACTTTTATTACTACTTTCCACCCCCCCCCCCTAAACACACACACTACAGATTGTAACACACATAAACAAAGACACACAAACACTGTAACACCCGCTAATGGACTATGGCATGACTGACGGATATTATTACCCAAATAGATTATAACACTGACTAATGGATCGTAACACACAGTAATAGACTTGGACTGTGACACACATTAATGGACTGTAACACATACTAAAAGAACTACACACACTAAAAAGATCGTAACACACACTAATGGTCTGTAACACACACTAATAGTCTGTAACACACACTAATGGTCTGTAACACACACTAATAGTCTGTAACACACACTAATGGTCTGTAACACACACTAATGGTCTGTAACACACGCTAATGGTCTGTAACACACACTAATGGTCTGTAACACACACTAATAGTCTGTAACACACACTAATGGTCTGTAACACACACTAATAGTCTGTAACACACACTAATGGTCTGTAACACACGCTAATGGTCTGTAACACACGCTAATGGTCTGTAACACACACTAATGGTCTGTAACACACACTAATGGTCTGTAACACACACTAAAGAGATTGTAACACACGCAAGAGATTTTGACACACTATTGGACTGTAATAAACTAATGGACTGTAATACACATGAATGGACTATAACTCCAGTGTGTCAACTGTGTTACTAACAGAACTTTAACCTGCAAAGCAAAAATCATTTGTCCTGGTGACCTGCATCAAATGATGCCATTAGGCTCTGTGGTGTTCTGTATATACTTCTGCTTTTCCAAACATACTTACGTCCTAGCAGGATTAGTGTTCCAATGAGCTCTACAGTATCTCTTCCTTTTCCATATTTAAACCATTTCAGTGTTTCACACACATATTCAGTGGACGTCAGTATAACAAACACTGTGGAAATCTACTCACGCCAGTCTCCTCTACTCCAGCATTCTATACAGTATGTGTAGGTTTCTATATGCATAGGTTTCCTTACACGGCAATATTCCGCACATTTCAGTATTCCACAAACTTTACTATTCAACATACTTCTGCATTGCACACACTTCGGTGATCACACAATTTGGTATTCCACACACTTCAGTATTCTATATGCAGAGGTTTCCATACACTGCAGTATTCCGCACACTTCTGTATTCCACACATTTCGGTATTCCATACACTCCACTATTCTACTTTATATACTTAGGTTTCCATACACTTCAGTATTTTACACATTTTAGTATTCTTTGTCTTACCTGTGATATCCGTTTACCCCTGTTTTTGCTCTCCTTGCATTTCTCTCTTTATCTCTCTCTCTTCGTGTGCTTTAGTCTTGTTGGACATCCACTCTTATATTCAGGCCATGATCAAGTTTCATACACACTTATTTTAATATTCACTAATGCATACATGTTTTAAGTGATTTAGTATAAAGTCTTAAATAAGAGTTAAACTTATCAACACACACACACGCGTGCGCACACACACCATAAAGTGAGTGAAATGCCTTTTCAAATTCTAACTAACTGCTAAGCTGTACTTTAACACAACACACACACACACACACACAGCAGAGATCTGTGGCAGTTTACGACATGAAGGCTACCAAGAACCTTTGAAGCAGAGCTAAGGCAAAAGTAAACAATAACCTGAGTGAGTGAGAGAGAAAGAGAGAGAGAATAACTCAAATAGAGAGACTGAAACGTTATTTTCTGATTTGTTTCCAAAGCCGAGAGAGAGAGAGAAATAGCGAGCTAAAGCTAAATGCTTATAACCAACACACGTCATATTTTTGGACACTGCTGCTTTAGATCAGTGAGCGCGCACACACACACACACACACACACACACACACACACACTGGATCAATCTTGTATGTGTGTTTCCTCAAACATGCCTTTGAGGATTTTGCTCTGTCTGCAGGAGATGAGTGGAGTCTATTTCCATTTTCCTGATGGCCTTCATCCACAGAGAGTCTCTCTCGTGGCCGCAGGTCGTCTCAGATGGAGGTGTGAAACCCACACATAGAGAAAAATTACTCCAGAAAAGAAAAACAGAGTAGGGGGAGATTTCATACAAATATGAAGGGAAAAATGAAGGAGAGGTCATGCTGCAAATACGCACATGAAATAAAAAAAAGTTACTAAAATGTAGCCAATTAGCGAGCGGTTAGGCTAATTGGCAAACGTTTTACTGAAAGCTATGCTAATTAGCCCTGAGGAGTTTGCACATGTGAATTTAAGATGTATTTAAGAAATATAAAGCATAAGCAAAACCACCACCATCACGACGGACGGAGCGTTCAAACAGGTGACGCTGTAGTTACAGCGCTAAGTGAGATTGAAGATTAGTGTGGAAGTGCTATTGGTGTGTGCGCTACACATTCTGGAGACGCTTTCTGTGCATCTGATCTTCTCTTCGTCATCTCTCCGTGCTCTCAGAACATCAAAGTGTGTTTCATCTCCACCTCGCCAATTGTGTCTGTCTGTTAGATTTACAGCTCTCGTTATTTCTGTCTGTGTGCGCACGATTATTTATATAGCTGACAACACACACACACACACACACACACTTCAGCTAAAGACATCAGATAAAGACACTGTATATACACACTGTGTGCTTTATTAATGGTTTCGCTGTAAGGTAACAACCAAGCACTAGGCAGTGTGTGTGTGTGTGTTCCATATTAGAGAAAAAAAAATCATTAGCCTTCGAACATCACTCAATACCTTTAACACACTCAAATGCAAAACACACATACTGTACACACACACTGTGATCTATATACACTGTCCATTAGCTTGGAGTGTGCTGCATTCATTATGGCATTGTTTTAATTTTTGTCCGAGTTATATTAATGACTTTGCACATCACAAACACTTTCATGGTAGATGTTTTGCCTGCCATGCGGAAGGTCCGGGTTCGATTCCCAGCCAGTGCACAAACCCCACCCACTGGACGCAGTGCCGGTCCCAAGCCCAGATAAAATGGAAGGGATGCGTCAGGAAGGGCATCCGGCGTAAAACCTGTGCCAAGGTTGTATGTGCAGACCAGATGGTCCACTGTGGCCGGGAGTAGCGGAAAGACTAACAACAAAGACTTTCACTGTGGTGTCCAGTTCATGTGTAAAAAAAAGATTCATCATGCTCCTTCACAATCTGAGTTCTAGACTTCAACTGTTCTATCAGGAGGAGAAAAAAACCCTCCATAGATGTAATATCCTGGGCATTAAGTACATTGAGGTCATCAGCTGCCTTCATTTTATTGCCCCATAGCGTTACTGAGACTAGACCTCAGTAACTGAAGCAACCCCAGATCATAACACTGCCTCCAGTGGCCTGTACTGCGGGCGCTTCATGCGCTTCCCTTCTTACACTGATGCGCCCATTACTCTGGATGAGGCTCAATCTGGACTCATCAGACCATATGAGGTTTTTCCATTGCTCCAAAGTCCAATCTTTGTGCTCCCTAGCAATTTGAAACCTATTTTATCCGGATGAGTTTCACTAACAAGTGGTTTTCATATGGACACACAGCTGTTTGTTCCCAATCCTGTGAGTTCTCTTCACATCGTCTGTGTATGGAAATCACTATCACTTTCACTACTAAGCCAAGCTCTTAGATTTCTACTGGATATTTCTACCATGCAACTTCACCAAGTCTTTAAGAAATCTGAATTCACGATTTTCCTATCCATTATTATTTTTTTCCCTGACCGCAATTCTTCCACAAAGCTAACGGTTCAGCACTATCCTTCCAGGATTTAATAATGTGTTGGTTGTTTGTAGTGCTTCATGCAGGCCAAATATTACACCCATCTGAAATAGTGTCTTTTGTTCCGAAGGGTAGTGTTTCTCTGAGATTTAGATGGCCAGATAATTTAAACTACCAAATCATTTCATTCATAAATATAAAAAAATTACTTGACACTAAACAAAAAGTAGTTGGAAGATGAAGGAAAGACAGGCAACCTTTGCATTTACAAATAACATTCACCCAGGAATGGTTGTACATCACTTGTGGTTAGAGCAGTGTGTATTATGCAATGCGACACCGTGTGCTCCATAGATCTCGGTCTCAGCAGCTGCATCGCTCTAATGAACTGGACATTTACCTGCGGGTTTTTTTTAAACATCTTTTTATTTTTAAATCTGGTCAGTTCTGTTGCCCCTTTCCTCAGTTTGCTGCCCATATGGATCCATTATTAACTGCAAAACTGAACATTTGTTATGTGACCCAACTGAAGTCAGTCTGCTAATCAGGGATCTCGGAGAGCTGTTCTCTTTGTGGGAAGTGAGAGTGCAAGTTTGTGCATGTGTGCGCAGGTCAGAGAACGGCTGTCTGCAGTGACACCTCAACAACCGATTCTAAGTTGTTAAACTCATCTTCATCAAATATACATGATACTAAGCTTCATCTAAACACACAGGGTCACGTCTGACAGAAGTGCAAACTCACAGTACCCTCTCTTTCACACAGGCGCTCGCGCATCCGTGTGCACACACACAGTAGTTTAAATAAAACACATAAGAGCCAAGCATGAATTAAAAGCCTAATGCATGTTATATTTTTTCCAGTACTCTTGACTGATGTATTATCAGTTATGCTACCAGTTGCTTATATCGTATAATGAATACAGGCAGCGTCCTCACAGGCTGAACGTGTGTGTGTGCGTAGAGGTAAACATGGCATTCAATTACAAACTGTCACTATTTTTATTTGCTGGAGTAAACTTTCATTGTGGATTATTCTCAGGTGGAAAATGCTGATTGCTTGAACGTGGCTTCTCACTTCTCCTTCTTCATTAACTTTGAACGAGTTAACTTTATTTGGGTTAAAAATATTTATTGCTTGCTGGATATTAGGATTCTCATAACTTGGGGATTTGTCATGTTTAGTAATAATTATTTAAATGTTGGTTTATATTAAAGTTGTGTGTTCACCCGGAAAGGTGTGGTGAACCATTCATCATCATCATACACCATATCGTGTACCATCTGATTATTAGCTCGAAACTCCCTTCCCAACCTGCAAAGCTTCCCTGAGGAACTTATGTTCCTCTCTGGATTCCAATAAATGGAAATTCCATCGTAAGGATAATCACACTGACAGAAAGCCATCATAGCAATGGAGAACTTAATCCAGCAGTACCTAGCAACAGTTGTCCTGTGAAATGGTAACAGGGTCACAGGCTCGCAAGGCTTACTGATTTGCTATTGTGAGAGGGGTCTAGACTCCTGCAAGGGGCTTCTGTCCAACACGAGAGTCTGGTCCAGTAAGGGGGTTCGGTCATGCATGGATGGGAATGTCTAAGATCACTACCACTGTGTAAGCGCAAACTCCTCAGTGTGTTAAAATCACGGAGACGAGATCTGATAAAGTATCAACGCTTTTATTAAAGGTGAAATTATTTACAGGTAACCAAAGACCATATCCTGCACAAAACTGGGTAAAAAGTGTTTATACATATGTATATATATATATATATATAGATAGATTTTTATTTATATCCTGCAATAACCTAGGAAAAAAAAAAAAAAAAAAAAAAACTTTGAGCATTCAGCCTAACGTTCAGGAGGCGATATTTACATGAAATATTTACATTTCCAATCACACTATTTATTTCACTCACAATTCTCTCAGTTAATCAAACAATTCTTGAGATTGCTGCGGCTTGAACAAGAAAAAAAGATCAGAGAAAATAGTTCTTTTTTGTTTACAGTATGGCTCTCAGATATACAGGACACTTATTTGAATTAGTTAATCATAGATTAAAAAAAACAAAAAAAAACTTTAACAATAACAGGAACCTAAATTAATGATTAAACTATAAAATTAAGGTGGAATTGATCAAACCCATATGTTTGAGTCTTTTTTTTTTTTTGCTTAATTTTACCCAAATCTTTTTCTTATCGGAAAAAAGAAAAATCAGTGATGTGACAAAGATCCCAAATACAGCAAATAATCTACACTCTAAAACAAAGAAAAATAAATTATATTTAATGCCTTCTTTTTTAACCTGAAATGTTTACAAAGGCTGAAAAATCTTTGAAACAAAACTGCAAAAGATGCAGAATGTAATACTGAGAATATAGATTATTTCTTTAACACAACCCCCAAGATTAGGATTTAAACCTCACAATGCTAAGCCTTGCCCTATTTTAAACCAGGAACGCCATTATTAATTAATGTGTAGTATTGGAAACTGTAAAGGTTTAATAGCAAGAGCTAACATGATGCCGAAGCCATTTCAGAAGGCATTCACGAGTGTACCTGCATGCTCACATCAATCTTAGCAATGCTGGCCAATCACAGACTTCTGGGAGCTCATGCAAGCGGAAGGAGTGGATAGCACATGATAATCTTCGCTTTAAAGAGAGATCTGATGATCACTAAAGTAGGGACAAAATCAAAAAAGTAATAATTATAAAATTTTTTTTTAATTATTACAATTAAGTATAAGAGTCAGCAGCCACCACCGGATGATATCATGATACCCATATGTCGGTTTGATTAATATTTGTATGACAATTTTATAAATACCCTGATTCCCTCTCCCTATATGCCTATAAAAAAAGTAAAATGTTTTATACCTTAGCTTTATTCAGCCTCACAACTCTACTGAACATTAAATGTAGTAATAAAAAGTAATTAAATGTAGCTTTTTCTTTATTGCATTAGTTTTCTCACTTAAAAACCAAGCACAGCATTTAAACAATACAAACTACCTTCAAACATAAGAGTTTAACATTTACCTTCAATTTAAATTTAACAAAACCGATTTTAGAAAAAAGTTTATTTTTACTAAACAGTATGTATCATCCACCTTTATTATCATCTATAAATAAAATTAGTAAATAATTTACTTCTACCACAGGATGCCAAAGTGGGAATGATATGGAGCAGCACCAGTAGGATCATAAAGAACTGGCAACATTTTACTGCCACAAATGCCTATAAAGTCTTGATTAGTGTTGAGCAGTTGTTGAGCGTAGTTCTGCACAGCCTCAAGACTAATTAGTGCTTGTGGTTTCTTTTGTTTTGTTTTTTTTAACTGGTGTAAGCGTGTGCATCATTAAATAAGTTTCGCAACTTCCTCAGAGTTTTGAGAAAAGGGCAGATCGGAGGCTTAACATACACAACTTTTGCTAATATAACGCCATAAAAATGCATTTCTGTTGCACCACTCAGAAGCTTATGCACTTGGCACAGAATCAAGTCCAATGTGATTAGCCATGGGTGATCAGAATTGGCTGGATTTTCAGCTTGGTCACTGGCTGACCAAGCGGTGCATCTCTATTATAAACGTAAAATAAACCATTTAAGAATCTATTTTGAAGTCAATGTGTTGATACAGGAACCAACAATCAAAAGAATAGCAATTCATGACTGAATTAATTTCCCCCTGCATCTCTAGGAACAGTAAATATTTGTCTATTTTTTCACTTTTTGGCATGTGTGTTTTATTATTTAATAGATTTACAACATTACTGATAAAATTTTTTTTTTTTGTTATAACGTTAGTCATAAATAAACAGTGGCGGTTTTAGGTATGGGCGAACTGGGGTTGGAGGGAGTCTCTCCCGGGGAGCAATTCAGTGTAGAACCTCCACTGTAAATAAATTATGTTAAAACATGTATAAATTACTCATTCCTGACCAAAGGCAAAAGAGCTGTGCGCGTGCGCACATTTGAATAATGTCGGGCTGTAAACGGGTTCGGGCTTTTAAAAGGCTGTCAATCAAAATGTACTTGTCGGGCTTGGGCCCAGTCTGGCCTAACTTTTAAGGTTACAGCTCTACATGTCGGCTCCTGCTATTGTACCTCCATGCTCTGAACATATTTAAATTCAAATCCTGATTCATACCCAAGAGTTTAAACCAATGATTTCTTATTGGAAAATTAATAGAATTTTAGGGTTGTTGTTGAAGGGTGGAATTGTTTAATTCCAGTCAGATTAAATCAAGAAATTAAGTAATAACCCTCAAATTCTATCATGAAAACAAATTTTACAAGATTCCTTGCAAACTAACAATAAGAATGAGCTACAGGTGGAATAACAAAGAATCCAAAATTATACGACAGTATAATTTAACTCCTTAATTCTGCTATTAAAAATAAAAATTGCAGACACAAAAATAGGTGTTATATTGGTAATAAGTTACCTTATTTAATTAAGGATGTTTTCACATTAGTGCACTTGTTTGTTAATTGTTTCCGAGAATACACCCCGAAAGGGTGAGTTAGGGTCAGGGTCTGGTTCATTTCGGTCAGTGCGAACACAAATGTTCCAAACTCGGAAATCATGCCCAGGCCCACTCGAAAAAGTGGTCTCGAGCACAGTAAAGCATACTCGGGCACAGATCGAATCAGATATGGAATCCAATCATACCTGAGCACCTAAGTAGATCGCCGTTTAGACATAACGTCATCAATGCTGTCCGTCTCGTCCAAAATCTTCGTGTGGGTGTAGCACGCGTTAATCTTATCCTCTGATCTACACAGCCATAGCTGATAAAGCAGGAAATCACACGAGAGCATCGCTCTTGACATTTTTCCCGAAATATCAATATTAGGCATAGAACAAAAACGATCTTCAGTGTTCTCTTCTTGTCTGGTATTTAATGGCAGCTGACAAACCAAGTAAGGGCATACTGCCACCTGCTGTATTGGACAGTGCAAACATGCAAGTGTACCCGAGTACAGAGAACAAAAACATAATGCAAATGCTGGCTAGCGGGGAGTCTTCAATCGTGCCTAATGTGAATATGCCCTAAATCATTCCAGGTGCCAATATTTTAGAACAAACTCACCACATGATGGTAGCAGCTGCTATTTGAACCCTAAATTTTAAACTTAAACATTTTTCTTTATAGAAATTGCATAAATTTGTGCATGTTTATCCTCCTTGGCCACTCAAGAACTCATTTAAAATGACTTAAAAAACATTTTATTTGTATTTTATTCTGATAGTCCAAAAACCCTGCGTAATTAACACTCAAGCTCCATTTAAACGATTCTATATATGCTGTATGTTTATTCCATCTTTTGAATTCATTTTTGAAAAAAAAAATAGATTAAGATTTAAAATCAAGATGTGATCATTTTACATTTTCCAGATTAATGTTTATTATTTAGACGCCATTAGTTCATAATTGAAATAAAAACCTGTGTAATTTTATAATAAATTAAAAACAAAACATAAGAGTTTGTAATTGCTCAAGTGTGTGTGGGTGAGTGCACGTGTCAGCAGTATGAGAAAAACAGAATGTATGTCTGTGTGTGGTAAGGGTGTCTCCATACTGATGTTTACAGCCTCTTGGGTTGCCAGTTCCTCTGAAATCCCGCGCTAACAATGCTCCAGGTAGTCGATGACTCTTGAGATGGATTTCTGTCCCGTGGTTCCGACAGCGCACTATAAATTAGGGAACGAGTAAACGTGAGCGAGAGACAGACATGACACTGTAAAAAAAAAAAAAAAAAAAAAAAAAAAAACACCACTTTAACCACTGCATTTACAAGAGTCTCTGTGAACAGGTTGCGAACAATTAAAATCTCCATTCAATGTGTTTATGGTGAAAAAATTGTGTGCAAACCAGCTATATGACAAAGACTTGCAGACAGTTAGCAATCTACGAAATGACTCGTGTGCTGTTGTTGACGGTGACATAAGCGTGAAAGTTAAAGCTTTAGAAGCTGAACTATTTCAGATGAGGAGGTGAGAGAGCTGGAGAAATAAATTAATAAAGTACCGGCACATTGCGTTGTTTGAACTGATGCTAAAGCTAAATCCGGCTGCAAACAGTATTATGGCTAGTGTCTGAAAGTAAAACAAAACAAATCTGTGATGCTGTAATAGGCCACAAACGCATAAATAACCAGTGTGTATTAAAAACACAGACCCTTTTGTATTAACCTGACTAAATTTATAACTGCTAATACTGGTAACCCTGATAATTTCCGGTAACAGACACTGCTTTAATCAGAGTTTCGCTGTCAGATCTATGAGGCGTGGCGTGCCGCTCCCAGATGTCTTAAACACTTTCATTAATTTTAAAATGATGGATGTTTTGGAACCGTTTAATCAGACGCTGCGTCTCGTCCCGAGGCCCGCTGGGAGCCCATTGCAGACGAGCGCCAACATGCAGAGCATCATTAGAACCAGAGAAGCACTTTACACCCATCAGATGTAACATTAGACCCACCTGTCTGATACTGTTGTGTGAAAGTCGCTCAGACCCTTACAGTTGCTCATTTTACCTCTTTTAACTCTAAGACCTGTTCACTTACTGCCTACTACATCCCACCTCTGGCAAGTGGCATCACTTTCAATTTACCCGTCAGTGGGTTTAACTTCACAGCTGATTAGTGTGTATCTGTGTACATTGCAGCATCGTGAGCGTTCTATAAATATATAATTATCATGACATGAACATCAGAGAGACTAAAATGAACAAAACCTCGCGCTCTCTCTCTCTCGCATAATGCAACCCTACCATCTGACCCATCATTAGCTAGCTTCCGTTTAGGGTCCACCTTTTCCAGTTGCTTAGCAACAACTCACAACTGGAAACTCTGTGGGTGGTTAAATTTAACTATTAATAACAGCACAAGCTCTGTTTGAACACAATTAATATTAATGTGACAAAAGGTTTAGATAATACGTGATAATTACTACTATGACTTATAATTACTGTTACTGTTCATTAATGCCTTACTATTATTATTATTTTCTGTGCAGCTTACCGTCAGGTTCATGAAGTTGAGAAACTTCTTCAGCATCTCAGTCATGATCGAGAAATCTCCTTTAGGCAGACTCTCTCTCACAGCATTCACATTTACCTATCAAATACGCGCACAGACATAAGAAATGCTAACTAACATTGTATTACAGTCTTGTTACATGCTTATTACATCGTAATAACTACATTATATACAGCTAGGAAGGAAGGTAGTGGCCGCTACTGACCGGACTGTCCTGACACACACATCCCAGCAGAAGTGCAGTGTATGATGCCACTATACTGTCCTCCATGTGTTTCCCAGCATGCTGCAGAACTAACAAACAATCATATTTGATTACAGCAAGTAAACAGACATTATACATAAAAACAGACAGACAGAAGTAGTAAAACCAGACAAGTACATGCCCACTAGAGACAATAGATACAGTGACGTATCGTGATTCTTCTGTTTAGCAATTCATGTTTCGCCACACTGACTTTACAACTTTTAGTTTTTTTTTTTATTACGTGTTTTTTTTTTTTTTTTTTTACATTTGTGGTGGTAAAATGTTGCAGTTCCTCTAAAATCCTGTAGGTGCTCTAAACTATTCACACATAGGCAGGCAGCACAGACTCCTGTGTGGTGCAAGTGAATAATTATTATTTTGTTACATCCATTTCCAAAATTGTGATATTTATAGAAACACAATACAAACCAAATCAGCACCTAGGTGTACCTAGCACACCGCAAGTAGAAAGATACATGCGTAGTCTTGAAATGTGTAGTACAAATGCCTGAATATTCTCATGGGCGCGTGTGTGTACCTTTATTAAAATCAAGCTCTTCCTCCTCTTCCTCTTTCTCCTTGTCCTTCTTGTCGTCGGTGTTCTCTTCTGCGGCGACCCACTGCATCTCTCCACTAGTCACCTGCCACTGTCCGCTCTCATCCGCCTGAGACTTCGGGGCCTCGCTGATGATGTCATCGGCCTGCGCCTCGGCTTGCACAGCTGCTCTCTCGCGCTCCAGGAAGAACTGGGTGCACGCACACGCAAAATGATTGATTTCTCAGCGAATATTAATAATCACCGCGACCCTGAATATGTGTGACTCAGCAGCGATTCCATCATCAACAAGCGACAGGTTTAATTTCTTTATTGCGTGTAAATTAGATATATGATGCTATAAAGCTGCAGTTACTGTCAAATTAATCAGTGCTGGGACCTTTTATATGATAACGCTAATGAATCAATACTCACACAAAATCATTCCATACTTATTCTTATCCTAATGAGTCATTACAGTGTCTCGGTTATGATAGTGCCTCAGTGTCATGACTCCTGATGAGTCACTACACCACACTTGGTGATTCTTTTAAATAAGCAGAACAGTGATGAGTTGGTTAACGCTTCAATGCCAAGGTTCTAATGAATCAGTACAGTGACACGATTTGGTCAAAGTAATGATTCTTATCCTAATGAATCATTACAATGTCTTATGTTTCTGCTTCAGTCTTATGATGAGTCAATGTTGCCTCTTCTAATAATTCATTTTCATGATTTTCATCCTCACAAATAAGTGCTGTGATATGAACCACGACTCAGTGTTCCACTCTTATCCTAATGACTCTCAACTTCTTCATTGAAATACGTTAAATTATATTAGATTATTAATTTATATTATCTTAATGTCGTGATTTTTCATGACTTCTATCCTAATAGATCAGTGCTGGGAATATATATGGAAATAATAAATTTTTTTTTAAATCAAGTAAATATTTTTTTAATAAATTCAATGTTAATGTAGACACCAGTAGTGATTCCAGTAAGCTGCTGCCCCCTGGTGGACTGTAATGGTAGAGCAGGCAAACAATGTGGGCTAAGCTGTCAATCAATTCCAAACATACCTGCACAAGTGCAGCGAGAGCACTTGAAGTTTCAAGTCTCTTCTTCTTCTCTTCCATCCCATCCTCTTCTTTCTTCACCTCCTTCTGTTCGTCTACCTTCACGTCTTTCTCAGTCTCCGGCAAACCGCTTAAATTTACTTGCATTTCCACCAGACAGTGTCTGTTTCTGGAGCTGTACTCCACCAGGTTTATTAGCAGACCTAAACCCTGTATGTGCACACCCACACAAATCACTTAAAGCAGCTTAAAAGTTGAGAAGTTATGACTAGATGTGTATATTATTATTTATGTATAATGCTAATAAACAGTGATTTAGTGGTTGGCGTTATATAAAGACATACGAGCACACGGATGTCAAATCTCTGCTCCTGTGGGAGAAACTGAGGAACTTTAAGGACACAGTTCAGGACAGTCATGATCAATTCGTCCTGCTCGCCCATCTTTGTGCTGCCCCACTCTGTCAGACACACACAGACAGACAGAAATTGCGACAACAATTTTTGGTCATGTTGTGTTTTCTTCAGGCTCTTCAATACTGAGATACACTAATAAGTTTATACCACAGTCATGATCATTACTGTAATCATTCAGTTATATCACAGTTTCATATGAATGAGTCTGTGCAATGATTCTTAGCATAATGATAAATTCTGTGACTCCTTTAAACTAGTGACTCATTGTCATGATTCTAATTTAATTAATCAGTTTCATGATTCCATTATATAAACAACGGTCATGATTTCTACTGTAACATATGAGTTTAATGACTCCTTTATACTAATCACTTACTGTCATTATACTAAATGTAATAAATCAGTTACATGACTCTTTTATCCTAATGCCTCTCAATCATGAATCAATCCTGTGCCTCTTTCATCCGAATGATTCTTATTGTAATGAATTAGTTCCGTGACTCGTTTATCCTCATGACTCCATGTCATGACCCTTATTACACGTCTTATTTATTCCAATGACTCATTGGAATTATACTAATGAATCAGTTTCATGACCAAGGACTCTGTACTAAGGGCCCTCATTGCTCTCTACTCAAGAATCTCTCATGATTCTTTTTGTAATTAATCAGTTGTGTTACTCGTTTGACTCAAGAACGTTATTAATCTTATTATAACGAACATAATGACTTTTTGAAGCCAGTTACTGTGCCTTAATACTTAATGTAATGAATCAGTTACTCCCTCACAGGAATGACTCTGTGTTATGATTCTTAGTGCAATTAATCAGTTCTGCAACTCTTAAATCTATAACTCTTAAATACCATGATTCTTAGTATAATGAATACATTTGATGACTTTTCTAATTATTCTTATTTTAACGATTTATTACTGTTCATACTAATGACTCAGTGACATGACATTCATTCTATTGAATCTGTTTCAGGTTATTGACTGTTTTAAACAAATAAAAGTAAATGCGACAAAAAGATTATAAAACTGTGTGCACATGTTACCATTATCGTGTGTGAGGTTAAGCATCACGCCTAGCACCGCCCTCATACAGTCCTCCACTGCTTTTCCCACGTTGCTATGGTTACTGTGAGTGGAGTCCGCACCAGAGTTAAACCCATCACGGCAGAAGAGCTGAATCATGGACTCGCAATGCCCCAGGGCCCTACACACACACACACACATTAAATGGACAAACATTACAAAGACGCACTTTACAAAATTTTAACTCTTATGTTTCACTGAGTCACAATAACAGAGTCTCTTACTCTCTTTCTGTCTCACACATACACACCTGGCTGAGGAAATGATCAGTTGTGAGTCTTTGTAGGCAATCAGGTAGGACTGGTTCTCTGGATTATGAACTGTAACCTGGTGAGAGCGCGCACAATTACAATTATTTAATTATAATAAATGTTATCCTTTTCGTTTTACACCGATCAATGCTGAGCTGATAGCGGAGAAAATAATGAAGGCTCTTTCTTCCTCTCCTTGTTGCAAATTCATGCTGTTTTTTTGTTTGTTTCCATGACAATGAATCAGTATTTTGGTGCTTATCTTAATGAAATCTGAGCCAGGACCCAAAAGAGTCCACATCTGCGACACATACCTGCCTGGCCGGAGTCTCATCAATGTGTACAATGTACTTTAAAAATGTATACGAAGGACTACTAAGAGTGTAATTCTACACTAAGTGTAGAATTACTGTTCATGTATGTAAGGATGTGCACAGTGTGGGCTCTGATGAGTACAACCACTCTCAGCTTTAAAAATTAACATGGCTGACTGAAAGAAAACTTGCATTCAGAAATGTTCTTAAGCCTGGTGTCTGCTTTTGGTGTTTGTGGCAACTTGTGCTGCCTTGCCCATTTATTAACATCATAAAAAAGAGACAGTTTTGTATCATCTATATCTATAATAAAACTGTAAAACTGGTGTGTCTGTACAATAATTTGGGAGAATGTATGATGAGTAATAGAACATCAGTAAGAGGGTTTTTGGAATTTTGGTCTGTTTGTTTTTGCACACATCGCATAAAAACTACTGAATTAATTGTAACAAGCGTCTTCACACGTGTATTTGGCCGAGCTTGAGGTAATATAGACCCCATGGGAAGAGATCTCCTACTTTGAAATTTAAATGCCCTTATTTAAAACGCCCTTATATCATAAAAAAATATTACTTCATCTAAAAAATTCAATAGATGGTGCTGTATATGCGCTTCTGAGTGTGCAATTAAAATATACTTTATAAACGCGATCTCACACCTTCATTCCGCACACTTCACGGTAACACGTTAAAATTTTCATTAATTCCAAAATTCAACAGGTGCCACCGAACATTTTTTTAAAAATGCACAATTAAATTCCATGCAAATGAATTCACACATTTGATAATAATAATATTCCTCAAACCCAGCATAAAGTGAAAATGATGCACTCACACTCTCGAGAACACGTAAACAGCGCTCTGCTCCCCACAGCGAGGCCACAAGGTTCTCATTATCATCATCTGTGTCTAGGTTTTCCACACACTCTTTCACTAAAACAGAGATAAGCAGCACATTCGTTATATATTTCCATTTTAATGTTATTAACTGATATTAACACTAATGCCACTGTGTAATGTGTGTGCACCTTTATCTATAATGTGGTCCAGTCCCCCCAGTAACCGGAGCTCTTCTTTAAACCAGTCTCCTGCTCTCTTAGATGTCAGAGAGAGAAGAGTCTCCATCGCCAGATGACCCGTCTATAATAGATTAAAGAAAAGAAAAGAAAAAAAAAGATTTATTCTCCTCATTTAATGAATCAGTGCTGTACAGTGACATTCCCTCCCCCCAAGTGTATCAGTGCTTTACAGTGACGCTTGATTTTCAAAATGAATCACTGCAAAATGAATCACTGTGACTCTTTACTTTCCAAAGCCGCTATTCAAATGAATCAGCGCTCTTTCGTGACACTTTTTCTCTTTAAATGAATCAGTGCTGCACAGTGAATCTTTTTCTCTACATTATCCTAATCAATCAGTGCTATACACTTGATTATTCTCCAAATTAAGCAGTACTGTACGATGTTATCTAATTCTCTAAATGAATCCAGTGACTCTTCATTATCCAAATGAATCACTTTACTAAACAAACGAATTAGTGGACTAACTTGATCTCTTCATAAATCATTGCTGTACAGTGAATCTTGATTCTCCGAACAAATCAGCAACTCGCTATTGAATTAGCGATGCTAATTCTGGATCTAACGAATCTAATGAATCAGGATTCCTATATTAACTATTCAGTGCTTTATTTGTAGCGATTGAGATGACTTGGAGTCACGACTCACAGTGATGTTGTCTAGGTCCAGGTGTTTGTTGTGTACAGTTTCACATAGTTTCTGTATTTTCTCCTTGACTTTGCTTTGATGATCCTCCTCCTCGTCCTGTTCCAGCTCCAGAAGACGGATCATCAGCTCCAGACAGGCACGATCCAGGTCCATGTTGAGCCTGTCACGACTGAGGATGTACAGCAGAGCTGCTGTGCACAATGCCAGGTTCTGACCATACACACATGCAAAAACACAAACATTGCTATTATTATTATAATTATACTACAAATACACAATTGACCATAATTTGATTTATGAAACAGTTACCGGTTGTTGTGGTGCATCACTCAGCATGTTGAAAACCTGAGCCACTTTACCTCGCGCTCTCAAGTGCATGCGGAAACTTGGCATGGCACAGCGTGTAGCTAAACTGATTATACTGTGCACAAACACACAAGCAGGTGTAAACACTGACAAAACAATGGATAAAATTCTGGCACATATAGGGAAAATAACAGTTTGAGTATGCAGATGCGCATCTCGAGTTTTTTGTATATACCTAAGGCAGCGTGTGTGTAGAGGCTGTGTGCTCTTCAGTCCCGTTTCCAGATACTCAAAGTCATCTGTAAATTCTTGATTCTCGCCAAATTCCACCACGTCATTAAAGTGCTTCACGTGCTGGACAACTGTGTACAACTAGACAAACAAACACACACACACACACAATTATAACTGGAGCTGCACAATTATCGCATAAGAAGGTGGACCTCTGTAAATACTAAAAAAGGCTGTATTTTATTACAGTTGACATACACAGTCAAGAATTGACATCAAGTTGGGCAATAATTTAAGTATTTGTATTAAAAGTATTAATTGTGCCGTTTTGTCAGGTTAGCCTCGATAATTACTCAATGGTACGTTTTATAGTTTGATATTGCAATTTAAATCACAATCGCAATATCTGTCTAAATAATCACAATGTGGTTTTATGAGCATATTGTGAAGCCCAAATTATAACTACTACACGCAACATAATAACATTTCATTATACTCACAACCTTGTCACTACACTCTCTACAAATCGCTCACTGTAAGCACACCATGTCTGCTACACTCATACTACAGATTACACTATACATACCGGATTACTTATACATAGTTTGCTTTCTGCATTTACTTTTGCATGTGCATTTAATTTAGAAAAAATTTACAGGCTTAGTGTTTTTATTAGTATAATGATGTGATTTCAGCTTATTTTGCATGAGCATACTATGAATAGAGCCCTGTTTTAGAAAAGCTTATTCACAGTCAGTAAGCAAAGAATCAAATATCTTCTTCTTCTTTGTCTTTCGGCTGTTCCCTTTCAGGGGTTGCCACAGCGAATCGTCTGCCTCCATCTAACCCAGGGGTGTCAAACATATGGCCCGCGGGATGATTTGAACAATAATATTAAATATCAAATCTTGATCATTTAACTGCGCTTCTATTGCACTTCTGCCGAAACCTCTAATACGCATGCACATTCTAAATTGGCGCCTAAATTAAATTTCTTCGGCTATTTGAAGACGTGTGGCAAGCACTCGCGATTTAAAAAAAAAATGACCAAAAAAAAAAAATTTGATCTGGAAGGGCGGATGTTTCAGGAGAAATGGAAAGTATTTCTTCTGTGAGGTCAACGGCAAGCCGGTATGTCATTACTAAAAGGTATCTGACAAGTAATATTCATGTTCAAAGAAAAGGATTTTGCTTGCCATTACTTGGCATTGTTTTTTCCCCAAAAAGGAATAAGAGTGATAATGAACAGTTTCTGAGGACTTGTTAAATGCAGTTTTACAGAATATAGTGTATTTGTTGTGATTTGATGCACTATGATTAAAAAAACAAAAAACAATTTCGGTCCGCACATGGTCACATTTCTTCTTATCCGGCCCTCACCCTAAAATGAGTTTGACACCCCTGATCTAACCCCATCCTCTGCATCCTCTTCTCTCACACCAACTAATTTCATGTCCTCTTTCACTGCATCCACAAATTTCCACTTTGGTCTTCCTCTAGACCTCCTGCCTCGCAGTTCCAACCTCAGCATCCTTCTACCAATATATTCACCATCTCTACTCTGAACATGTCCAAACCACCTCAATCTGGCCTCTCTGACTTTATCTCCAAAACATCTAACATGGGTTGTCCCTCTGATGAACTCATTCTTGATCCTATCCATCCAACATCTTCAGCTCTGCCTCCTGTCTTTTCTTCAGTGCCACGGTCTCTAAGCCGTAGAGCATTGCTGGTCTCACCACTGTCCTGTACACCTTTCCTTTCATTCTCGCTGATACACTTTTATCGCACAACACACCTGACACTTTTCTCCATCCATTCCAGCCTGCCTGTACTCGTCTCTTCGCCTCCTTTGAACACGCTCCGTTGCTCTGGACTGTTGACCCTAAGTACTTAAAGACCTGTACCTTCTTTACCTCTGCTCCCTGTAGCCTCACCGTTCCTCTTGGGTCGCTCTCATTCTCACACATGTATTCTGTCTTGCTGCGGCTAACCTTCATTCCTCTGCTTTCCAGAGAAGTAAAGAATCAAATATACACTAAGCCTTATCTAAATACACAAATCTGACGGAGATGAATCATTTCTCAAGCATCAAAATATTCTTTTGCAGGATGCTGAGTTTGTGCTTCTCTCTTGTTCACACACCAATCCTGAGTCTAACCTCCAAAACCTTAACCTATGCGCAATAAGATACTCATTAAAACTGTTATTGTTATCCGCATGTTATTCTGATCTCTTTTCGTTACTTGTGAAATGTGCTCTGGACTGCATGTTGTCACAATTCCTAGCTGCTAGAATGAACAACTTAGTCTGGAGGTTTTTACAGAGAAGGAGTGATTTCTTCTCATTCATCAGAATGGTGAGATTACAAGTTGCTCCTTTTTAAACTTCTTGCTCGTCACAAACTTGGAAATCTGCAATCTTGATTAACTTAGTAATTATTTGAACTATTTCTAGTGCACTCGACTTACTACACACTGCACTGGTACAATCCGTGTTAACTAGGGCTGCCCGATATATCGAAAAAATTACGTTGTCGCGATAATGGCATGCGTGATAACCATATCGCAAAGAGTTGCGATAAATACTTTATTTGCCAAGCATTTTTTGTGTCCAAATTTGACCAATCAGATGGGTCCTTACTATGTTTTTTTATATGCATAAAATATATATATATATATATATATATATATATATATATATATATATATATACATATATATACACATACATTATATATATACACACACACATACATATATATATATATATGTTTATACTTAATTCTGTCGCGAACTAACCCAGGATGATCAGAAGACTTAGCCATTAGCCATTAGCCCTTTGTAGCGTGGACGGTAAACCCAAATGCGGAAGCAAGCGAGTAGGCAGGATAACCACGCGAATTAGTCACAGGACTCTCACAAAAGGGGAGCAAGGGAAAAACACACATTTAACCCGCGTCATATAAACACACACTTAAATCAGAAAGTAAACAATCTGAACCGACATGCGTGAACACAGTGACTAAGCTCTATGCGGTTTGTTTACTATGCGGGTCCTAGTGCCGGTCGCGGAGCGCGCGCGTGTGTGTGACAAATAGTATATTTTTTTTATTTTGTTTAATAATATTTATTTTTATTTAAAAAAAAAACAGGCAAGCCAAAGAGAATATTTTGTTTAAAAGATGCTCTTGTTTTAAGACACTATTGATGAGTGTATGGTTACACGTAAATAAAAAGTAATGTTTGAAAGTAATTCATATTGTGTTGGCAGGTTTATAGTAACAGCAAACCAGAAGTCAGAATATCTGCTGAGGGTTTTAAGTCATTCATAGTGTTTTGAAGTCTAAATATTTGCAACTTCCTTGACATATAGTTTCTTTTTAGCCTGAATTAGATTTAATTACATCAGACGAATATCTATTACCTGATTATTTTAGTATGATCATTACATATAAATAAAAAAAAAAAAAAAAAAAAAAAAGGCAATAATAATAATAAAAAATGCATTTCCTAGGGAAATGTTATATCGCAAGAAATATCGTTATCGCAATATTCAACAACAATATCGCATATTTTCCTAATATCGTGCAGCCCTAGTGTTAACCCATATTCAGTATTATGCTTATTCTATTGTAAAAGATGTTTTCAAATATTTCCAATGATGCATTGTTCACCTCCTTTTGTTCTGCAGTAGTAGTGTGTGGGCTGGGCTCAGTGGGTGGGGTCACAGATTTAGTGACTTTAGGGGGAGGTGGAGGGGCTTTAAACACGTCGTCGTCTTTTGGAGAATTCACGTCTTTGCTCACGTCTGACAAATTCGACTTCTAAAAGGGAAACACACCCACACAATTTTATATATGTAAATTTTACAATTCTGTAAAGTCTAAGCTTATTCAACAGAATAAAATATCAAGCGGGTCAGAGGTCAGGACGTACAGGTGTGACGTCACTGTGTGAGGGGAGAGAAGTTTCCACTGGTTCTGGCTGATTCCAGTGACGAGCGTTGTACACAGCTCTAGTAGAACTCTGAGACACACACATAAGATCATAAACCGAGAAAGAGAGAGAGAGATGGCGCACAATTGGGGTCAGAGGTCATCTTGTACCTTTTTGAAGATTTTGCGGCTGATGAGTTTGTCAGTGTGCTTTCCTGCTTGTTCTATCTGCGAGTCTGAGCCGACATGGTTCGTCTCATCCTGCCACTCCTGAGGATCTGAAACACACACCCTATAAATTCTGTCTGCTTTCACACAAACACCTACACAATCCAATGGAATGCAACGAATCAAAAGATTGAAAAGGAGCTTTACATTTATTAATTACAAAATCCTTAAAGCAAGGAAGGTATCCATGCTCTTAAATGAAAATAGCAATCCTGACTGTTTTGATCACACTTTAAAATAAAATACAAAATTGTAAAACATAGTGCTGATGATTTAAAAGGAAAAAAAAAATTTGATACAAGGTTAGTAGGGATCTGTGCAAAACTGCAAACACATTGTGAACGAGAGATGGGTACATTTTGCTGAATCAATGTCTGTCCACTAGCGTTGCATGATATTGGAAAAAACGTATATTGCAATATCTTTTTGTTTCTGTGATATACAGTATATTCCGATCTGTACTGTAGAAATATAGAAATGTTCATCAGATGTCGTTAATTCCCCCAACAATTTATTCTAGAATAACTGGGTTTTTTTGTAACCATCTTCATAGAAAATAAACATAAGAAAAAAAGTACTGAAACCATGAAAAATATTTTAAAAATAACTTCTTACTTTTTGCCTTATTTTGGGTTGTTTACACACAAAAAAAAAACATGAAAATCACCAAGAACAGTAAGGGTGCCCTGAGAGCATAATTCCTAAAAACAATTTTGCCACTTTTTTATTTTAAGATGTAAATTATTTTTGGGAAAAGGGATAGGGTTAGAGCCAATAATCAGGCCAACTTTAGCGTAACTGTCTGGGTATAACTGAACTACAGTTTGGGTTCCAGTACTAAGATTTCTGTTTGGGCCTTTATTTATTTTACATTTTTTCTTTTTTACTCAAAGCAGGAAAGATTTCACTCAGCCAGAAGTTGCTCAGTGCAATCTGGCAACCCAATCAGAGTAAGCACTTGAGACTTTCGAGCAAGCAATAAGAAAAGGGAAGAAAAGGAAAAAGAATCCACAATTGGAATGCACATCAAACTGTGGGAAGGGATCGCCACTACCGTACATTACACCACTGCATTTTGATATTGTAGAGATTTTCAGACAGAGCCACACAGTGGGAAAACTTGCACATGGTGTGTGAAATGTGACAAAAAATTTAAAATACCCTACAGATGAATCCCTGCCTGTTGACTGACGATTCCAGACTGCAGACTGTACCTGTGTGAGTAAGATTCGGAGCATCTGAGATTTCAAGACTGTCTGACGTCACCATCCCGATCTCCGCAGCGTCCTTCTTCTTTTTCTTCTTCCCGGGTCTGTCGTCCTCATCCTCGCTGTCGCTTTCGCTCAGCTCGTCAAAGCCAAAGTATTTGATCTTGTAGCTGGTGCCAGGTTCGGAATCTCCGTCTTCACACGGTCCATCCTCAAAGCCGAAAAACTCCAGCTTGCACTCCAGCTTAGACTTTGTGGGACGATGCCTTGAAAAGATAAACAAAGCAATTAAAAACGTATAACACTTAACTTGCTGTACCATGTAGTACATGAGAAAGAACATTTGAGCGAGCAAAAAAATGTGCGTGTGTGTCTCTCTCTATACCTGCTGTACTTTGGAGGCTGTGCTTCTGCCTTTCTCCGGAACATTCCGGCATCCCCGAGATCAGTCGGGGCGGTGCTTACACATTCTTCCACACTGCGATCCATGGAGTCCTGTATGGTCACATTACACACTGACACACACGATGGGTGCAGCAGTGTATAATCTCTGATACATCCACGCCCTTTCATCTCTGACCCCCCAGATGTAGACACGCTCGAGGAGATGGTGCTGACGACAGGCTTACTGCTGCTGTTTTCTGCCGACAGCTGGGAATTCTGCAAGTTCTCCTGTTCTCCTTTCTTACTGGCTCTTCGATAAACGCGGTCTCGAGCCGGTTTAATCAGAGGAAGCTGCTCGAAATCGATAGGCTTCTCCACTGGCTCATAAGCTCCCACTTCCTGTTCGGGAGGTTTACAATCGTCTGACGCAGTGCCGCTTTGTACAGATGCAGTGTCCTCTGTGGGCTCGGATGGAGAACTTTCCTTTAAAAGATCTACAAAAGCGCTTGAGTCTCTATGGGTGGGTTTAAAATTTGTCATATGTGCCGTGGGTTTGAATCCAGCAATGGTGGGAGAGGGGCTCTGAGTGGGTGTGGCTAGGGGGACATAAAAATTAATTACAATTTTTATTAAACAAGATAAAACAAAAACATTTTACTTCACTCCATGCAAACACCACCAGTGAGTGCTAAAAGCAATGTTCACATATAAGGCATAAGCACAGAACCGTTCTAATGCAGTGCAGCTAAAACGGTGAATAAAATTACAAAAAAAAAACAAAAAAAAAACATTGAAATGAAAATGATGTGGGGGAAAAGATTCTGGCTTTAGAGTAACGTTGTAATCAGTGACTTTTTTTTAGGTAAATCAGTAGGAAATTAAAGTGTTTCCTCCTGAATTTGTCTCATCATCATACCTCAGGCACATAGAAGTCACAGCAGTGTACAAAGAGAAACAAAATTGCACCAGTAACTTGCTGACCAGGGATCAGAAACAGACGGAGGTGCATCACATGCTGCATTAATAATCGTTATTCAGCTCCAAATCGCTTTATTTGTGTAACACAAAACTCACTAACGCAACACTGAAGTAAACACATGTAAAGTTCGCTGTACCAATGCGAGCACAGTTGGCTCAAACAGTTAAGGTTCTGGGTTACTGATCAGAGGGTCAGGGGTTCACCATAAAACTATCCATTTTGATATCTTGAGCAAGGACTTTAACCCTATCTTCTCTTGGGGCCGCTGTATCCTACCCGACCCTGCACTCGTAACTAGGATACGCAATAGAAATAATTTCTACATGTGATGTAGAGGATATGCGACAAATAAATTTATCTGGATCTTAAATCTAACTGATAAAACAATGCAAAGAGGCAGCAAAACCTTCAAGTACTAAAAATTTTAATTAAAAAGCAACAGAGGAGTAAAATACAAGTGGCAAAAATAAAAGTTTTTATTTATCTTCTACACCACTTATCCTATATAGGGTCTTTGGACAAGAGGTGGGAGCGCAGGACACAGACATCCACACACTAGGTTAATTGTCACTCAAATTGCGTGTAATCTGCGTGTCTTTGGACCGTTGGAAGAAATTGAGTACCCAGAGAAAACCCACCAAGCACAGGGAGAAGGTGCGAGCCCACAGTGCTAACTACTACACCACCATAAATAAACATATATAAATATATAAAAAAGGTTTAAATCACAATGAAAAGTTCACAGCCGCTGTCCAATCTGTGCACACCTACAGGTTGAAAGCTTTATTATTTTTTTTTCTAAGAGGTGCTCCTTAACTTTGTAAGGAATGTTGCAATCGATTATATCACACTGAACTTCCTGTTTCATACATCAGTTCCCACTTTTTTTAAAATTTTTTTTATTCAAATCGTTACAAATTCATAAATCAAATTGGGGAATACAGGAGTCATACACTAAGACTGTGGTATTCTGAAGTGTGTCTGGGTGACTCGCAGTAATCCGTAGTTTGTTGATATATGACCGTTTATTGAGCATCACATTTTTGTGGCAGAGCTATGACTTTTTAAATGAGAGGTATCTATTGTAGCCAAGAGAGTCCATGGAGGCCTATGGCAGGATTATGGTGTCATTACAGCAGTACTTACGGGTGGCTACAAAGCTACAGCGCTGCTATGCCAAGTTATGGCAATGATGTAGTATATGCCAGGATGTAGTTACATCTCTCAACGGACAGTGTAATCGAGTGTTACCTGAGTTGACTCCACCCTTGGCGTTCTGTCCACTCTGTTCTGCCTCGGACCCTCTGGAAGTCTTGCTCTGCTCCTCTTCATCACTGTCGAAGCCAAATGGGTCATCGTCCTCATCTTCATGCTCCAGACGGGGCTTTTTGTGCAGCAAGGACGTGTCGGGCGCGGTGGATGTGTGGGCAGGGCGTCTGGAGCCAAGCTGGGCCTTATATGTTGTCTCTCCCCATTTAGTGCTGAGCGTGGCTTTCCTGTTACCGAAAACCTCCTCGAACTTGGAGTTCGCCTCGCCACCCTTCCGTGTGTACGTTTTGCTGAACTTGGTTGTCATGGTTACATAAGATGTGTTACATATTCCCTAAATGGAGACATTTCAAATACATCACTATGGTTACAAACAAATCAGGTGCTGTATATGTACTTGTCCATAAATATTAACCGACTGCAATATTCCACTTCGCATTTCTAAAACATTTTCTGCATGTTTATGACCCTTGAAAAATTGTACTTAAAAGCCCTGATGTTGTGGAGCTAGTGCACCAGTATGTGCACCTATGACCATGACATCCACACGTCCTTGTTATATGCTTTGGGAAGGCGTTCCACTAGATGTTGGAGAGTAACTGTTTGGATTTGTGCTCATTCCCACAATCTACACAAACATTACCGAGCTCAGGAGCAGGATGTCGAGGATGCTCCAGTTCAACCCAAAGGAGGGCTTGAGATGAATCAGGGCTCTGTGCAGGACATATAAGTTCCTCCAATGCAACCTTCATGGAGCTGGCTTTGAGGATCTCAGACCTAAAATGTTTGGGCCTCTTAGTTGCTCTACAGCATACAGAGAGACATTCTACACTTTAATTGTTGTTCTTCCTGCTTCTTCTTCTTCCAGTAGGTTGGTTACATTACAGCCAACTGTAAGTCTAATTCTCCCTCATATTCCCGGCCTCTTAATGTCAATTTTCCAGACAAGCCTTCCTTAAAAACTTCTAATGCGTCCTGCCCTGATTTTGTCTTGACTTGTCCTGTGTTTTGAACTCTTTGTCTGCTTTAACTACTACTTCCACACACTTTTTTCTTGACACATTTCCTCTTCATACCACTCAGCATCTACAGTAGTTGGAGTTCTGCCGGTTGCATCAAAGCCACCTGTAGGTCTCACTGTCCTCAGCATCCCAGTCTTCCCATGCTTCAAGTCCCATATGACATCATGTTCAGGGGTGCATATACTTTTGATCATGCAATATATAAGGTTTTATAATAAAACACAAATGTAGAGTAAAATTAATAATCTTGGTAGGAAAATATGATAAACACAATCACCCTTAAATAGCTGAGCTAAAGTAAAATGTAAAATTAAATGTAAAGTTAATTATTCGACCTTAGTTTACGTAAAAATCGATTTCAGGCAAATTTCTTGTGCACATTTATATACTATAGAGGAATATATTAAAGCTAGACGTTAATAAGCAAGCTTCCGCAAATCAGATTATAAACACTTAATAACTAATAATGCATAATGCACTGCATATAAAAATGTGCAAATAATTGTATGATTCTTTTTTATCAACATGATGACCAATGTTAGCTGTTAGCATTAGCTTATAGTTCAAAACCTGCGGGCTCAGTGTCATATTTGCGCTACTCACACAAAGTGAAATAAAACAAATATATGAAAAAATAAAAGCGTATCCTTTATATCTTTCTGTTAAAACTAATGACATATTTCTTATAAAAAATAAAAAGCAATAAGTATAAAGCTGAGTGATGTCTCACCTGCGGCCTGCTGCTCCCCGCTCAGTGCTAATCCGCTAAAGAAAACACCCGCGAGCCTACTGCGCAATAAAATAAATGAAAACACGCATAAACGCAAAAGTCACAAATTAAAATAGGTGCGAAATAATATATCGTGTTTTATATTGTTTTTATTTATTATCTGTTTATAAGCTCTGGTCGGTCGACTATGATGCGCCATGAAAAATAAACCCCGCCCCTTCCGGTCTCAGAAGTAACCGAATATAATTTCCGGTATATACGGAATAACATTGCAGGCTAAATAATATCAATGAACACATAGTTTATGTTTATTTAACAAATTTAAAATAGTAAATCACTAACTTCATTTGCTCTGGTCAGTTTTGGCCTGTGGAACTTATCTAAAAGCGAGCACATGTACAATACCCGGATGAGAAAGCCGCGTGTAATTGGTTAAAAGGATCTGGCGCGCGTTGGGATATGGAGTTCTAACTGTAAAACACTACAAAATAAGCGGCTGCTTCAACTTTCAATCAAAAGATTAGGACTTTTCAGCACCAAAGATTTTTAAAAAACGGCTCAGCCTTGTTAGTCTCGAATGACTATAAAAGTTAGAGTCAATAAACAAGAAAAGCAGATTTAGAGTATTTCAATTAAAATTATTAAATAGCGTTTACATCTTGCACTAAATCGGGTTAAATTTGTAAATGTTTGCAAATGATAATTTCTAAACGTCCTTCATTTATTTTACAGGAGATTATTTTTATGAACTAAGGAAAAGGGAAAAGAAAATCATGAAAAAAAAGTTTAGAGTTTGAAGCGCTCTAAAAACCACGTGATGGAATTATTTAGTTATTTATTATTTTAAATATTCATAAGAATATAGAATTTTAAATCTCAAGTCAAGTAGGTTTGTATTGTCATTTCAACCATATACAGTTTAGTACACAGTGAAAGGAAACTTCCTCCAGGACCAGGGTGCTACATTCAACATAAATGAACAATACTAACTAGTTAACTAAGACACCTAATTAGCTGACTAGCTGAGGCAAGACAGATTGACATAATGAGCTGAAGTAGTGGGAGGAGAAACAGTTAAACATTCCTTGTAAGTAGCAGCAAAGATAGAAAAGAGTTTTGTGCGAATAACAAGTAATAAATATTGTGCTAAAGAGTAATTACAGGTTGGTGTGAACAATTGTTAGATGGTTGTTGATCAGTGTGTTTGCGCATGTGTTTATCAGTTCAGTCCCAATGTTTTCAGGTAGTTTAGTTTAACTGAGTAATTGTGAGTGTGTGTGTGTATGTATATACTGTATATATATGTTTATCAGTCCAGTCCCTCTTTGTCGAGGAGACTGATGGTTTGTGTAAAGAAGCTGTTGCACAGCTCACACACACACACTGCTGTGGATGTACAACACCCAAAAAAGCTTTTATCATAATTATTGTATATTATAAAAACTAAGATAAAACTTTATTTATTTTTTGCTTTACTACTTAAGAAACCACAAACGTTTTGAGAGCAGTTACAGTGAGATGTTGCAGTTTTCTCTATGACCACTAGATGTCTGTATAAAACCTGGTAGACTGCTGTGTAAAATAATAATAATTAATTAATATCAAGCGTAACTTTGTTCAGCATCAAAACAAGAGATTTTGTGATTCCCACCCATTTTGCTATTTATGACTAAGTAATGACTTTATTACTACCACTGCTACTACAATCATTAATAATAATAATAATAAACACTGGGTCGCAAGTACGTAAAAGTTAGTAAATAATAAATTCTACTTTCTGGATGTCTGACACTGTAAAAGTATGCACAGTACAGTAATGTATTACTATTTTTTTTACTATTATTAATTATTATTATTAATAATAACAAATCAGGGCAAAAATTCTCTAATAATAAAAGACCACAACACTCACAGTATTTTGCTTTTTTAATAAGCAGAGTAATGAACAAAATATTTGAATACATCTTTCAAAAAGATTTGAAAATCTTATTTAGTAAACAAATTCTGCTCATTTTTCAAAAATGGTGTAAAATCCAGCAAAGGTTCTTCAAATGTTCCTAATTTTCTGTACATGCTCAGAAGTTTTCTTATTTAGTTAATATTGTAATTGTCTTTTTATTTTTAATAAAACACACAAACGACATTAACTAAAATAATCAAAGGCTTATTTTGTGAAGTGTAAACAACAACAACAACAACAATAATAATAATAATAATATTTTTATTAAATACTTTTGAACAACGCTATGAAGACAAAATAGAAATTACATGTAAATCTGAATCAACATGCATTTTAAGGCGGTGCTTCACCCTGTCAATTATAAGAAAGCCGTCACTCATTGGACCACCAAACCGCAGATGGGTGGATAGTCAAGGTCAAGGGTCAATCTCCATGGGAATGACCGTCAAAGGGACGTCTTCGTTGCCACGGCGAACGATGATGTTCAACATAGAGTGTGTTTTAATTACAGCGCTGACATCAGAAGCAGAGGAAATCCGGACTCCGTTAACCGAAATGATGATGTCATTTTCCTTCACTCCACCTCTACGGAGAATGAGAGAGAGAGAAAGAGAGAGGGGGAGAGGGAGAATAAATGAATAAAAGTAACATTATAACAGGATAAAAGCAGAGAAAAGTAAAAAAGAAAAAGAAAGAAAAAAGAATATAAAATGAGAATGACGTAGGTAAAACAACAGGGGGGAAGAGAGAGAGGTAAAATAAATATGAAATTAAAGGAAAGAAAAATAGAAACAGAAGTATAAAAGAAAAGAAGATTAAGACAGAGGGAGGGATAGGGAGGGAAATAAGAGAATAGAAAATTTAAAACAATGACGTAGACAGGCCCAAAGAGAAGTAAAAAGAGAGACATAGATATAAAAAAATAAAGAGATCGAGTGGACAACAGACAACTGAGAAATGAAAGGAATTCAGAATAAAAAAAAAGAATTACGAGGGTGACTCAAAAATGATCAGGACACTGGCTGTAGAATTTATTTTAATAAATGTTTAGAAAAGACAATCACATCATTTTTCAATATAATTTGTCCATCTGTAAGCAAGCTTTCGTATTCCCTCATTAAAAAAATGTGTTAGATTGAGCAGGGAGCCATGAATGTACCACCGTCTACACTTTTTTGCATCTTTGTCCTTGTAGGGCTGCTTTTGGGGGACCAAATAGGTGTACTCTGATGGAGCAAGATCAGGACTATAGATAGGATGCTTTAAGGCCTTAAAATAAAGTTTTTGCAGAGAGTCGACAGTGTGGGCAGAAGTGTGTGGACCTACATTTAATGGGTTAAATCCGAAGTTTAGGCTTCAGACCTTTCAGTAATTATTTCACTAAAATGAGCACAGTTGATGGTTGAATCTTTTACCTGATAATGTTCCAATACTAGGCCCTTGACAATCCCAGAATTGATTACTTTTCTAGCTGATGGTGGACTTTTGAACCCGTCTTGGTAGGCAATTGAGGATGTTTCCGTTTCGGACTCTGACATTAATCCCTGGGGTAGGAAGTGATGAATTCATGTCCTGTCACCAGTAATGATTCTCTTAGAGAAACTTTCACCTTCCTTAGAGCATTGGTTCAAATTTAGTTTAAAGATATGATGCTTCTGTTTATGCTCTTCTGTAAGGTGTTTCAGGTTACACACCGGGTACACCCTCAAACCAGAAAAACAAATAAGCTGGCTGCTGTTATTTTGTGCAAATCACAAGTGAAGCATTGATGTCACTGATCTCCTGACCTATCACGTCATTTATGATCTCTATGTACTCAATGTACAGTACAAAGTAAAAAAAAAAAACATGGCCTCCTCAATGTTCACCTTTAGTTAGCATCATGCTAATCAGCCAACTGATGAATATTTTTCTCAGAACAATGAGCTCCAGAGAAAGTTTTATATATTTAACAAATAAAGACGTATACAGTGTACAAATATGTGTGTACAGTTTAACTCATAAAGGTAAGAAGCACTATTGACGTGTTTAATGTTGCGAACGGCCATGTCGATGAGTGTCATTCTTTATTATATACTGTATAGGGTGTACACTGATCCTGTGGTCCAAGGTTGTATAACTTAAGTGAAAAAGGATTAAGGATAATAAATGTGAAATAGTAAAATGCTGTACACACACACACACACACACACACACACAAGTTGTAAATTGTGGTCACAAAAATACTGAGCTGGAGAATTTTTTAAGGATGAATAAATGTAGGTCAGAGAGGCTCTGTGTGTGTGTGTGTGTGTGTGTGTGTGTGTGTGTGCTGTTAAAGTAGGGGTGTAATAAAAATGCGAAGCGTCCACGAGGCAGCAGAGCCAAAGATAACATCTCTCATGCAGACTGAAGGCAATAAAAACTCTGCCTCGGGTTAATGCTGGCTGTGTTCCAATCCTGCATTAACCCGCACTTATTCACTAACCCTCCGTCTAAAAGCACGTCTGTTACCTCAGCACGGCACTAATTAGATCCAGCCTACTTTATTAAACAGCAGATTAATGCCAATTAGGAGTAATGAAATATCTCATCGTTTAAACCATTATAATGATGGCTAGTTTAGAAGCTGGTTAGCATATAATTAAAATGCTGATTATTTAGCCATACCCAATGATTCCTGTTCTCTCTGTTGAAAAGTGTGTTTTTGTGGTTAAAAAAAAATCGTTTCACTGCAGTAAGGAGCTTTACATACTAGCAAAGCAATGAAAAGTAAAACCACAAGTTATGAAAAGCCTACATGTTAGAAAAAATGACTCAATATTAGCAACACTGTACACATTAGCAAAATTTTAAATATGCATAAACCTAAATATTAACAAAACTCAAAAATGAAAAAAGCTGTACATATTAACAGAACTGAAAAGTAAACCAATAACGCAAAAGTATTAACAAAACTTTAAATATCAGCAATCTGAAAGTTAGTAAGATCCAAAGTTTAGCAAACAGAACAGCACCAAAACTGAAAACTAGCAAAAACTTGAATATTAGCTAAACACTGGTGATTAGCCAAATGCTACATATTAGCATAAACCATGAAAATTAAGGAAAGTATGTAGATAAGCAAAACTGTTAGTTCGAAAAATCAAAAAACGGTTATTAAGACAGTTGTGCTTATTAGCTAAACTGAATAAAATACTAAATAAAATTTACTGTATAAATAACTTTATTATAACTAATATTAACGTTATACATTAGCAAAACAAAACATTGTTATATTAGGAATATTTATATTAGCAAAAATAGTAATATTACCCTATTTGCTGAGCTCTACATATAAGCAAAACTGAAGCGTAGGAAAAATAAATGCTTTATAGGAAAAAGGGAAAATAAATATTAGCTAAAATGTAATTCTGTAAATTGGCAAAAATGTTTATATTAGCTCTGCTGATCAATATATTTAAAAAATGTTGAAAATGATAAATATTAGTGGAACTTTGAATACTATGTGTTTTTGTGTAAAACAATAAAAATCATCTGATTGTAGTGGATCTCAGTATAAGGCAAATACAACCTTAGATGAACAACATATAACTTTTTTTCACTGTGCCATTTTTTTTAATCAAAAAAATTAAGCCATAAAGAAAAATCATGTGGACAATACTTACTATGCCCATGATTCAATAGCTTGTAGTGTAGATCCACATTTAGCAGCAATAATTAAAGTAATTGTTTCCTGTATGACTTTATTAGTCTCGCAGATTGTTTTGGTCCATTCCTATTTACAATATTGCACAGTATTTGGGCATTCGTTTTGCACTGCTCGCATGCATGTTGAAATCCAAATTGTTTGGAAATCGCTTTATAGCCCTTTCCAGATGAACTTGAAGCAACAATTGCTTTCATTAGACTTTTCCCCTTGGCTTTGTGTTAACACACACCTGGATGCTTCAGCCCAGCAAACTGCCAAAACCTCTGCATTTAGAGGTCTAAACACCTGGGCTGATGATTAGTAGCACCTGGCTGCAACTAGCCATCTTAAACCCAGTGGAAGCAGAGTGCTTCGATTTTGTTGAATAAATAACGGCACTGTGAAAAAAAGTTTTATCTTTTTTGTCTGAGGTTGTATTTGCCTAATAATAAGACCCACTACGATCAAAAGGACTGATCAAATTATGGTTTTACACACATAATGTGTAAAGAGGGGGCAATAACTCTTACACATTACTGTAAGTAAACTCTTACTTACTGCTAAATATGACTATATGACTGCTAAATACTTTTGTGTTTCAGCGCATTAAAATTCACAATGAAGTAAGTCAGCATTTTGGGAGTGAGAGGATTTCCATCACTTACACTGCTGCTGGAGTTCTGGAGATGACCTCGACAACATAAGCACCAGATGTGACATCAGGAAAATCGCCCAGCTTCTTTTTCAGCTCCTTCACCCGCCTGAGGAGATATTAGCAGCACAGCAACTTCCCAGTGTTACTAGGGTCACAAATCACGCAACCGAAAGCACAACAAAATGATATAGAATACAGAATGCAGGTAGTGTGGGATTTGGGACGTATCACTTGCTAGGTGGTTAATATTGCTTGACAACTGTGAAGTATGGTGAATGTAAAATTTGCACTAATCTGTAAGGAATTGCCACTAGAGGGTACTGTTTAGTTTGTTGTAGTTTTTGTTTGCAGACTCAGTTTCCCAGAAGGCACCTCGGTCAGGTGATTCGGGTGCTCACCTGACCGAGGCAGCTCATTAAATTCTTCTATAAATAGCTGGTTAGTCTGGGAAACTGGGTTGGGCATTGTTTGTTGGTAATTACTGTCATTTATGTGGGCATTTTTGTATGTATTTTGGTTTATTTTATGTTGTATTTTGGTTTGCTTTATATTGTATTTTGGTTTGTTTTGCACTGGAACCAACGAGCATGTCCCAAGGCTTAAGGTTGTGGTCATATGTAGGTCCTTTGTGTTTTCGTGTGTGTGGAGCTGATTCGGTTTCGTGAAGTCTTGTATTTGTTTCAAGGTCATGTAAGTACTGTTTGTTTCTAGTGTTGGTGTAGTCCCTTGCATGTTTAGTTTTGGTATGTTTAGTTTCCTCTATGTTTAGGACACTGCATGTTTAGCTTCCTATATGTTTAGGACATAGTATGATTAGCTATTGGTAAGTTAGCTAGTTGTATGTTTAGCTATTTGGTAGGTGTAGCTAAGGGTATGTTAGGCTAAATGTTAGTCTTTAGCCTTAGTCTTGTCTCTAGTCTCCCCGTGTCTCTAGTCCAGTCTCTAGTCTCCCCGTGTCTCTAGTCTCCCCGTGTCTCTAGTCTCCCCTTGTCTCTAGTCCAGTCTCTAGTCTCCCCTTGTCTCTAGTCCAGTCTCTAGTCCCCCCGCGTCTCTAGTCCAGTCTCTAGTCCCCCCGCGTCTCTAGTCCAGTCTCTAGTCCCCCCGCGTCTCTAGTCCAGTCTCTAGTCCCCCCGCGTCTCTAGTCCAGTCTCTAGTCCCCCCGCGTCTCTAGTCCAGTCTCTAGTCCCCCCGCGTCTCTAGTCCAGTCTCTAGTCCCCCCGCGTCTCTAGTCCAGACTCTAGTCCCCCCGCGTCTCTAGTCCAGACTCTAGTCCCCCCGCGTCTCTAGTCTTGTTTTGTCCCGTTTCAGCTCCATGCTTAGTTTGTGGGTAATGTTGTGTGTCGTCAATAAGCCTGTCACAACATGGAGCTTATGATATGTGTAAAACATCTTAGAGCCTGCTTTTCACCATAGAGCCTATGCCTTGTATGGACCGCCATGTGCAGGGTCTCACCATAGCACCTGTTTCACAACATGCCTTTTTTTTTTTTTTTGGTTTTGTCTTTTCATTGTGCTGAGTTAATGTTAAGGTTTCATTAAAGAATCTTTTGTTGAAAACGCCCCTCTGTGTCTATGCCTGCCCCTTTTCTGCCCGCGGCAACACAATCAGCCATTACCTCCCATTCATGACATAATCATCCATGTGATTATGTGAATATTAAAACGTTTCTTATTCACTCACTCAGGAGTCAGTGACATCATCTGGATACCAATGTACTTCTTCTTAGCTGTTACTCGACCTGTAAAACACAAATGAACCCAATACACATCAAGTTACTGACAAAACAAACCATATTCTTTGAATTTAGCATGTATTCATGCCTCCGTGACCTCTGGCCTGTCTGTCGTAGGATTCTGTGAGAAATTCTCGGATCTTGTCTGATGGAATGGCGAAGGAGATTCCTGCTGTCACCTTTAGAGTGTTTATTCCAATCACTTCACCGTCCTGTAGATCAGAATACAGTCATACATGATGTAATTACATATTTATACACACCATGGTGTTCTGACCCTTTTTCCTGTCCATGTGCGACACCTGTTTTCAGCTTACAGGCGTTAAGGTTTCCTTATATGGCCATAACTTGTTGTGCTTGTTTTCTCTTTAGGGTCATCTGTTCCTCATTTCTAGCTTTCTTATGTAACTTTTTTCCTTTCCACCTGTAAAGTCACATCTTTCTTACTGCCTTTGTCTAACATCTTTCTGTCTGTCTGTTTTAGCAATCTCTTTGATTCTTTTTCAAACCTGTTTGTCTGTCTGTGATACTTCTTTATGGATGATAACAGTCTGTCTATCTGCCTGCCTGAGGCAGCGGTCTTTGTCTTTGATTCACCTTTCTGTATGGTAGCTGTTTATCTACAGTATCTGTCTGCCTATAATACATCTGTCTGAGTGTGGTAGCTTTCTGTCTATGACATTTCTTACTGTCTGATAGTTATCTGTCTGTCTTTGATTCATATTCTGTCTGATAGCTGTCTGTCTCTCTGCATGTGATACTTCTTTTTGTAACTGTCTGTCTGTTATTCTTTTTTTGGTTGAGGTCTGTCTTTGATTCACCTTTCCATCTGATCGCTCTCTGTCTGTCTGCCTGTGATACTTTTTTGTGTGTCTATCTGAGGTAGCAGTCTGTCTGTCTTTAATTCACCTTTCTGTCTGCTACCTGTCTGTCTGTCTGTCTGAGTGTGATATTTAATTTTGTGCAATACATGTGTGTCTGTCTATGGCAAATCCCTTTCAGTCAGTCCACTGCAGGACACACACATACACACACTCACATGTCCTTTCACACACTTTGGGCTATTTGAGAATGCCAATCAGCCCAATCTGCATGTACCCGGAGGAAAACCTCCAAGCACAGGGAGAACATGCACACAGAGGTGGGAATCAAACCTGCCTGCAACTTGAGGTACGTTAAAATCAGTGCTTGTCATAAAAGAAATGAATTTGGAGAAATTCTTACCAGATTAACCAGCGGTCCTCCTGAGTTTCCATACTGTGAAAAAGACAAAAAACAACTTATGTCTGAGGTGTGAACATGTGACTCCCGTGCGCAAAAAGGACTACACTAAAAATCACCAATAACATTGTCCATCTATTGTAGATACTTAGCTAGCTCGCTATTTAGTGTTTAGAGTTATTAAATATTTCTTATGAACTTCAGTTTCTTTTTGTGTGTGGTTACGTTGATGATGGCGTCAGTCTGGATGTAGTCCATGTCAGAGTTGCGTAGCCCGAGCTCTTTCCCTCCCCTCTGCGTGGTGCTGACGATCCCCGTTGTCACCGTGTGCTGGAGTGAAAACGGACTCCCGATGGCCACCACGAACTCACCAGGTCTCAGATCAGCTGACCGGCCCAGACTCATCACAGGAAGTTTACTCTGTTGAACAGGAAGTGAGGAATTCATCTTAGTGAGGAATGATTGCTTTCATTCACAGTAACAACTGCTGATACAGTATCTTACGATTACAGTCCTTTGCTATAACAGTATAACAAATAGATAGTGTTTAAGAGGTCTAAGTGATCTACGTACTGATGATGGTAACTAATGACTACACAATCCATTCTGAATATACAGCCCTATTTGAATGTACGCGTGTGTTCATGTGTTTGTGTACAGAACACGATAAAAGGCCACAGATTCCACCTCTCTGGAAGTTTATAAATGCTAGATTTTACACTCTGATGTCATACTGATCGATTGACTGACTGATTGGTTGTATTTTGACAGTGCGATTGCTAACTCTGTCACACAGTACAGTCCCATTAGTAGAAGAAGATATTTTTAGGCTTAATTTGCCTTAAAGCATGTGAACCATTGTGGAATTTTTTTCTATAAAGTGTTTTATGATCAAATTCCTTTGAGGTTAGATCAAAAAGAAAATTTCTTAGAACCAAGAGGGCGTAAAATGCAATGATAAATTCCTGTAAGTGCATGCATGAGTGTTTGTGTGCATGCGTGCGTGATCATTTCCTGACAGCAGATGTATGATTTTAATTGTGTGTTTCAGGCATGGCACTGATGTTAGAGCTGTTACTCTGTTGTGACTCACCCCTGATTGATTTTCTGGATAATTTTACACATGAAAGTGCAAACTCTTTAAAATAGCTGACTAATACTGTAAGTAAGGAATAAACCACAATATGGTGGTCTGTTATACACTGCCAGAGGTGACAGTAAGAGCTTTTCCATATGTACACAATGTAATAAGAACTCACAGTATTGGGACTAAACAGCTGTGTGTCCGTAAGAAAAACACTTGTTAGTGAGACTCATCAGAAAAAAGATTTCAGTTTGCTAGGGAGCATAAAGATTAGACTTTGAAGCAATGTGGTCTGATGAGACCAGGTTGACCCTATTCCAAAGCGATGAGTAGGTCAGGGAAAGTGGCCACTTTACAAGTCTCTGGAGGGAGCGTTATGATCTGGAGATGCTTCAGTTGGTTAGGTCTACGCTCAGCAACGTTATGTGGCAATAAAATAAATAAGTTTTTCCGTGTATTCCATGACTGATATTGTCAAATTATCTCTATTGTCAAATATAGAGCCTGAGGAATGACTTTCACACATGAACTGTGCACCTTAATCAAAGCTAAAGATGATTTAATGAATATTGGAGTGTTCGCCAAATATGTCCAGGCAGTATATATGGAAATACAATCCATGACAACATGTTATGGTGCAGTATGGCCTGACAAAAATGCTGATTATTTTCCATCAAATGGACATCACACAGTGATTTGTTCCTGACAGCACAGCAATGTTCCAACCAATCCTTTCAATTCATCTATGATTTCATATCATGTTTCATGCATTTCATTTGAACTGATTATAGTTAGATTAAATGTTGGGGAACACCCATAAGCATTGGTGGAAGAACTGTAGAAGTCCTGTACATGAGTAAAATTAAATGTGCCCTAGAGTAAAAAGTCCTCAATTGGGGACCTAGGTGCAAGAACAGAAAATAGTCTAGATGCATGTCTGCCTCAATCCCTTAGAGATGGTGAGAGCAGTCATGCAATGCTGGAGGATCGGAAGGAGCTTGGTACAGTGCGGGGTGTGATTGGAGCTGACAGGTAACTGGGTGCTCGGCTGTTTTTAGCTTGGTCGGCAAGCATCAGTGTCTCGAAAGCACTGACACTGGAGACTCCTTTTAAAAACGTCAACCAACATCTGCATATCCTGGAGAAAACAACGAAGCTCTAAAAACTGTTCACGTGGCACACCTGCAGTGCAAGTCTCAGTGAAACAATATCGAAACAATAACACTTCATTAATATAAACCTGTGATTTGAGTTCAGCGACTGTGTGGTGAAGGTAACAGACGCTCAGGTATGTAGTGCACTAAGGATGAGAAAGGTGCACGATTTGAGACAAAGCCAAGATGGAAGAAAGTATGCGGAGATGTCTTTTATTATGTCGTCTTCCTTAATCTGAAAATAAACATATGCAATACTCAGATGTGTGTGTCTGTGTGTGTTGTTGTTGTTGTGCATTCTGTGAATACCTCATCAGCACTGAAGTGAAACATTTAAACCATGTCAAATAACAACATACACACACACACACACACACACACACACACACACACACACACACACACACACACACACACACATACTGTAGAGACAAACAGAATCCCACATATACAAAGATGGGATATTTGGGTACATTTTTATATATGTATGTGTGTGTGTGTGTGTGTGTGTGTGTGTGTGTGTGTGTATACACACTGTCTCTGTGTGCTTGTCCATGTTTTGCTCTGACCGCATGACCCACGTTAGCCACATTAAAGAGCTTCAGCCAAATTAACTCAACTGCTGTGGATGCCATGTATGTGTGTGCGTGTGTGTGTGTGTGTGTGTGTGCATGTGTGTGTGTGTGTGTGTGTGTGTGTGTGTGTGCATGTGTGTGCATGTGTGTGTAAACTGCTGATTTTGGAGCCGACAGCATTCCCAGCTCTGAGCAGCAATGATGGGAAAAAACAGGCACAATGACGAGTCTGGTTTGAGGTTCTGGCTTTGTATTGTCTTGTGTGTGTGTGTGTGTGTGTGTGTGTGTGTGTGTGTGTGTGTGTGTGTGTGTGTGTGTTTCCATCCTTACACCAGCATTTGAACCAGTGACCTTTTTAATTCGCACACATATGGATCTGTTTTTCTTTTTTTCATCTCATTTTCCACCTGTCTTACTCTTTGTCTTTCTGTCTCTCTTCCTTTTTTTCTCTATCATTATAAGTCGATCCTCCATCATTGTCTCTCCCAATCTGTCCCTCTCTCTCTTTCTTTGGTGCTGCAGTAGAAAG
Organism: Channallabes apus; assembly: GCA_030522415.1. Classification (NCBI taxonomy): domain Eukaryota; kingdom Metazoa; phylum Chordata; class Actinopteri; order Siluriformes; family Clariidae; genus Channallabes; species Channallabes apus. The sequence goes on along the minus strand of CM060116.1, from coordinate 27,661,464 downwards.
ATGACTTTGCCTCTTTTCAGTCTGAAATCAGAGTAACATGTTCCCCAGGGTTTATAAAGAGAGAGAGAGAGAGAGATTAGCAAAGAGAGACAGAGGATGAAGCAGACAGACAGAGAAAGAGACAGATAGAAAAAGGGAGGCAGGGACGAATAGAGAAAAACCAACAGTGGGATTAAAAAAGAAAGACACACAGACACAGAGGCACCATGAGACAGAGAGGAAGGAAAAAAAGAAGATAGATATCGAGAAATATAGTGACATCTAGAAAAAGAGAAAGGGAAAGACGGATGGAGAAGGAGAGAGGAAAGGGAAAAGGTGAGAAAAAACAGAGACAGAGAGAGAGAGAGAGAGAGAGAGAGAGAGAGAGAAATGAAGGAGTAAAAGTGAGACACCAAAAGGAGGACTTTCCCTACTCAGCATGTGCTATCCATTCTGTGGTCACTCTCTCTCTCTCTCTCTCTCTCACACACACACACACACACACACACACACACACACACACACACACTCACACACAACAGATATTTATGTAGTGACTGTTTCTTTCCCATAACCTCAGCACTCACTTTCATTCTCTCCATCTCTCTCACTGTCCTGTTTTATAAATCATGTTTCTGCATGAATGAGGCTATAAACCTCTCTCATGTGTCTGTTTCTCTCCCCGCAAGGCAATTTATTTAAACTTCACTCTTTATTTCCTGCTCCACTTCCTCGTTGAGTCATCATGGTCCTTCACAGCATTAGGAACCGACAGAGGAAAATGAACTCGTACCGGAGAGTCGATCTTGAGAAGAGCGATGTCCGATCTCTCGTCAATGTCTGTGATTTTGGCGTCGTACGTCTTTCCGTTTTTCAGTTCGACCTTCACTCGGTTTTTATCAGTGACGACATGGGCGTTAGTCACAATCAGTCCATCATCAGACACGATAAATCCCGAACCAGTTGCTACAGCCCTTTCACGCAAACTGTACAGCATCCTGTGAGAAAGAGAAAGGGGCATTAACAGAATTACAGAGTTTAAATGACAGAACATTAAATGAAATCTGTATGGATTCATTTATTTAGTTTCCATGCCACTCATTCTGTGGGGTAATGAAGGCCTGTAGCATCTCCCAGGGAACTCAGGGCACAAGGTGTGGTATACCCTGGATGGGCTGCCAGTATATTGCAGGGCACAAACACATATACACACTCACAGTCCTACAGTACGTTCAATTTTGAAACACCCAACAGCTTACGCTGCATGTCTTTGGACTGATGGAGGAAACCTGAGTACCCAGAGGAAACCCTCCATGCAAACAATATGCACACAAACAAAAGCTGATATGTGAACTCCCAACCCTGGAGATGCGGGAAAACAGTGCTAACTATGATGCAACCTTGATGCCACCGTAAGGATATATCCATTCATAAATCACCCATATACTGTACGTATCCTATGTAGGGTCTAATCCAGGGAACTCATGGCAAAATGCGGGGTACCAACCAATCACTGACCACAAGGACACACTCAGACATACACTACAGGCAATGTGAAAATTAGCCTACACCACAAGTCATTATGTTGTGGAAAGGAACTAGAGTCCCCAAGGAATCCCACCAAGCACTGGGAGAATATGCAAACTCCACCCATACAGACCGCAGGCGAGATTTGCTAACCAAAAAGCCACTATGCTGACTTGTAAGGATTTCTTCTTTCGGTTTCTATCCGTTAGAGGTCGCCACAGTGGACCATTTGTCTCTATCTAACTCTGCCTACCAAATACACAATTTTTTTTAATCTTAATAAAATTCAAGACCTTAATTAGGAAGGACATGAGGAATGTCATGCTTTCATTCTGATATTAATAACAGAGACGTATTTAAACGTCATTTGAGCAAGTAAGAAAGAAAGCTACAAGGATGTTTGGAGTGACTTATTCCAGCAAGAGCCAGGATCAAGAGGCACCAACATCTTACATTAGGATCATGTTTAAACCCAAGAGAAGGACACACTAGGAACCATAAGGCTGAATACCAACAATAAGTCAAAATGCAGATGTTTTAGGCCAGGACAAATAATTACTGTGGTAAAGCATTTTGAGGTCTGTAAAATTAGGACAAGACGTTTGAGTTCAATTCTTGCTGCAACAGCAAGTGACCTCATTCACATGAGCGAACTTAAGGAGGGTTATGAGCCTGGAAAACAGCTGCTTTCTTGATTGGTCTATAGGTGACACAGAGTATCTGACTGGAGAACAGCAAGGAAAGAGTCAAATCTGAGAATGGCATGAGCTTCCAGACTAGAGCTTGCAAAAGCAGAATCTATACAGCAAATGTTCTTTGAAAAACAAGTCGACAGAAGCTTGTGGTTGTTGATATGATGGCTGCCTGACATCTCACTCAGGAAAGTCTCACTCACTGGCCTCCGAGTGGCGCAGTGGTAAAGCGCTCGCCCTATCATCCGGAGATCGCTGGTTCGAACCCCGGGTGATGCTGTTAGGGTTAGGCTGGGTTAGGCTGGGTTAGGGTTAGGGAGGCCGGAGGCGCAGAGAGAGCTGATTGGCCGAGCTCTCTCAGGGGGGAGGGATGGGAGGTACTTGCGCTCCCACATTAATCATGGCTCTACAGCCAATCAGGGGCGTCTGTGAGCTCGAACACGCGGATGGAGCAGCTAGCGTTATTCCGCCCCTAATGGTGAGTGAGCAAGCAGTTCGAAAAGATGCGGTCGGCTGACGTCACGCGGTTCGGAGGAAACTTCACCCTCCCGACTGAGTGGTAGTGGTAGCCTTAATGTGGGAGCCCCCTAGCGACGAGGAGGAATTGGCCACGACTAATATTGGGGAGAAAATTGTAAAAAAAAAAAAAAAAAATTATAGGAAAGTCTCACTCACTCATCGTCTATACCGCATTATCCCATATACTGGGTTGTGGGGAAACTTGGAACATGAAGCAGGGTACACCATGGACAGGTGTACACCATCACAGGGCACGCACATATACACACACATGCTCATTCACAAACTCCATGCACACAGACCCGAGGTGGGTATCAAACCGGGCCCCTGGAGGTGCAAGGTGACAGTGCTAACTATCACGCCACCCGCCGTCTGCAAAGGAGACTATGATGATTAAGTAATCCAGCATTGTTCCTTTGTACTTTGAACCTTACTTGGACCGCTCCACATTTACCTGGTAGTGAAACCTTCTCGGAGCCTTGGAGTCTACATGGAAGACATGCATAAAGGATCTTCTTAGTCCTGGCAAACAGGTGGGAAAAAAAGAACTGCTGTCTGAAATATTGATTTACTGGCTCAGCTAATGAACGTTTCTGATCCATTGAACTCTACATATGGAATTCTTCTGGTCATTTGGACCTTACTACCTAGTGAACCCTTTAAACCCTATTTGATAGCAAATGATTCAGAGATGTTTTTACCCTACTTAGTGTGGTTATAATGAACTCTTCTGGACCTTTGGACGTGGTAATACATTTCTAGGAACCCCTTAAACCCTACTTGATAGTTGATGCTTGTAAGATATTTGGACCCTATTTGGGTTTGCTAAATGCCTTTGGGAAGGTACAGGTCCAATTTTGGCTTTGCCAGGAGTGAGTTCCAGTAGTCCAAACTCCAGAGGACAAGATGAAATAGCCAGATCCTTCAGATATATAAAGAAAAACTGTGCAGGCCTGAGTCATGCTAGCAATATGGTTATATCAAGATTGAGTGAGAGGTCACATGATTTGATCCAAAAGCTCCACAGAAAACTTACAAGATCCTAATGTGGGGCTGCACCTCCAGAAATGTACAGCAGCTTAGTCTTTCTGGCATTAGGTTTAAGGTTAAGGTTTGTTTCAGCTGCCAGCTATGACAAGATGTCTACAAAATATGCTTGAATTTGAGCTGAAATGAAAACAGAAATGAACGGATGAGTCATGAGCATCAGAGTGCTATAAAGTCATTTACAAATATGACTTCACTGAAAATGTTAGTAGGATTAAGCGGTATAGAAAATGAATGAATGAATGAATGAATGAATGAAAATGTTAGTTTAGATGGAAAATAACAGAGAACTGCACACTGAGCCTTGTGGGACCCCGATGAGAGTCTGCGGACAGTATGATCACCCCAGGTAAGAAGAAACCCTTGACAACACAAACTTGTGATCGTCAGAGATAAATGGTCCCTGGGAGGTCAAGACAAATCCTGAAACTTCTCAGTAATACATACTGTAGTCTCAATGTCATTTTGAGTGGCCAGACTGGTTGAAACCGTGTCATCCTGGGTAAGTAAGAGAGATTATAAACAATATTTACAAGCATTTTGGAAACAAAGGAATGCTGAGGTACGGAGTATGGGGTGCCAATCCATCGGAAAAGCCACTCAGTCTATACTGCATGTGTTCGTACTGTTGGAGGAAGCCTGTTTGCCTAGTGAAAACCCACTAACCATGGGGAGAACATGCAACCTCTATTTACACAGACTGGAGGTGAGATCTGTACCTCAAACCCTGGACACGTGAGGTGACAGTGCTGACCACTAAGCCAATGTCTAATACTAATTTTAGCTACTTTTAGTAGACCCTGAGCATCCTTAGTGTGACTTTATAGTGAACAGTTTTCAGTTTTGACTATTGGGTCATTTAGCATTTTTCACATGGATGTGTTTTTTAGAACTCTGGATACCACTTGGTACTGCACTTCTTTACTGCCTTAGTACCAGAGTGATGTGCTCTCTACTGGGTGTTACCTATGACTGCACGCCGCATGTCAGTTTCCAGTGGCCTAAATCCAGATGATTGCCACCATGGCAGTCTCTCCTAGCAGCCGCACATGAGGGTGACCGCCTGTTCAGAACCCCGCGCCATAGTCGTCTGCCAATCTGCTCATTCTGAACAGCGGGGTGCATTTACTTGTGGATCTGTACCTCAAGAGACCAGGTTTAATAGCAAGTGATTTGTGTGACATTGACATTCTGGTTAATATTTCTGCCTTTTACCCCAATCAGTAATTATGTCTTTAAATAACGACAAAAACACACACACACACACACACACACACACTTACTTGCGGTAGAGTTCAATATGAACGACAGCAGGTGCGATTTTCTCCACCACGTCAGCGATGAAGTTGTATTTATATCTCAGACTGGTTGGCTTCTCCTGAACTGCAGGAGAGAAACCTACATACACACACACAGAATATAACTGCCTGAAAATTACACTGACATCCTATAAAGAGGAAAAAAGTACAAAACAACAGACTGGTCATTTCATTTCTCTTTATTTATATCCATCTCAGAAAGACCTCATTTACGGTTTTGTACAAAAATAAAAAAAAGACATAAAAAGAGAACCTAGAAATTAAACAAACAAAAGGAAAATCAAAACATTTATAATCAAATGTTCAAGGTAGTGTTTTGCCAAAGTGTGGGTAATGATGATAGTGTACTAGTAGAGACTGTGCTACAAAACTGCATTCACTCATCCTTTCCACTTACCCTAACTACTAAAGAGTGCATATAACAACTGTGTAAGGAGGTGTAGAAGTACAGTATGTAGGGAGTGTGGTTGTGTAATAGAGGTGAAGATGTGTGTAATGAAGTATAGGGGTGTATTAGGACATGTAGTGTGTAAACGAGTGTAGGAGCATACTACAGGGGTATCTTAGGTAGCATAGTACGTCCCTGACTTACGAACATTCAAGTTATGAATTTCCGCAGATACGAACAGACCGTGGATGTATGAACAAATCGTGGAAATAGCTTATGTGTATTGTACAAAAATGACACAATGCAGTGCACCAGATACCTATATTTATAATTATATACAATATTTTCAGTGAACGTATAAAATGTCCAAAGTCTGGTATATTGTATATGTGAGCGTATGGGGGTGAGGGAGAAATGAGTCAGCCTCAACAGTTTCAATGAATCAATCCAGGAGAACAATGACAGAAAATGACTGTCCTGATGGTGAATAATCCTAATTTCGGGAAAATCAGTGTAAAAAAGGTCTGCTAACCCCGCTGCGTCGCCTGGATTCCCTTCATGATTTTGAGGTGCAGTATAAAAGAGTATAATTCTGAACCAAAACACCAAACCTGGTTGGAGCATTGTTGGACTAGTGAACAATTCCAACTTATGAACGAATCCGACTTATGAATATTCTCCCAGAATGGAATGCGTTTGTAAGTTGGAACCTTACTGTATAAGGGTGTGTTAGGGAGTGGTGAAGAATGTAAAGGAGTGTCTGAGGGAGTGTAAAAAGTGTAGAAGTGTAAGGTAGTGTAGCATTGTGTCATAGACTGTCTACAGGAGCGGAGGTGCATGTAAAGGAGTGGATAAATGAGTATAGGTGTGTATAATATGGTGACTAAGGAACTATAGGAGTGTAGGAATGAGTGATGGAGTTTCTGGAGTGTAAGAGTGTGTAAGGGAATATGTAATAGGTTTTAGGCGTGTGTAATGGAGTGTAGAGGGTTTAAAAACTATATGGAGGATGCAACGAAATTTAGAGATGTGTAAAGGAGTGTCTAAGGGATACACTCAGACACTCCTTTACACATCTCTAAACTTCGTTGCATCCTCCAAAGTGTACAAAGGAGTATAGGAGGATGTAACGGAGTGTAGGTGTGTATAGTTTAGAAATGTACAAATGGGTGTAGGAGCAGTGTTGGGTGTAATGCATTATAAAGTACTTGGATTACTTTTTTGATGTAACGAGTAATCTAGCGTGTTAGGTCCGCCATTTAAGTAATCAGTTATTTACTTATTTTTTCAAAAATGTAATCGTTATTCTGAAAATGTATGTAATCTGTGAGCCGGACAGCAGTCATTCCCAATCCATTAGTGTGTGTGTGTGAGAAAGTCGTACAAGCCCGGCCTTGATAACCCACCCTCCTCTGTTATTCCTTCTGTTATACCCCTATCCCATATGCGATTTGACTATGCAAGAACCGACGCACGGAAAGATGGATCACAGCGCCAAAACTCGCGGTGAATCATGAGATTGGGGTATTAGTATTCAACAGATTATGGGCCAAACTTCGCTGGTAGAATAATTAAAAAGTTCTTGACTAAATAAACATGTATGAGGAATCACAAAGAAGTTTTCCTTTTCTGCAATGGAAAGTCCTCTAACTAGTTACTTTTATCAGAAAGTAACGCTGTGATGTAACTGATTACTTTTTGGAGACAGTAATTTTGTAATGTAATTAATTTAATTTTAATTAAAAGTAACGTAGGAGTATATAAAGGAGACAATATAGTTGTATGCAACAGAGTGTATGTATGAGTGTATATAGGGGAGTATAGGTATGAGATGGAATAAAATGGAGTGTAATAGAGTGAAGCTTTAACCACTCAGATGCCTCTGGGTCTTTATCTCTTTCTCTGATTCTCTCTATAGATGTCTATATTTTTCTCTCTGGCCTACCTTACCTTTCTATGTTCATCTACACGTACCTCTCTCACACACACACACACACACACACACACACACACACACACACACACTTTCTCCCTCTGCCTGTTTATCTCTATACATCTCTCTCTGTCTGTCTTGATCTCAGTCTGTTTCTACCGGTCTGCATTTCCATTTCTTTCTATCTGTCTTTGTCTCTGTGTCATACACACACATACACACACACACACACACACACATTGCTGACATCTCCTCACCCTCATACAGGCATGTCTGGAAACGTTCTCTCCCTCCTCCTCTGTAATTTAGACTAATTTTCAGAAAGTGAAATGTGTGTGTGTGTGTGTGTGTGTGTGTGCATGTGTGTGCGTATGTGTGTTACAGTTCATCTCAAACAAACCACACTAACCATGTATTATGGCTACTCATAAACATTCCTGAAAATCAGCCTGAGTGTCACCGTGTTTACACTGATGTTTTGTGGTGTGTGCATGTGTTTGCATTGTAGTGTGTGTGTATCCATGAGTGTGTATAGTTCTGTGTGTGTGTTTATGTGTGCTGATCTGTAGTTTTCCGGTGATGTTCCCTAATTACAGAGGATCACAAGGGGAAAAAGTGCTCACCAGCCAGAGGAAAGTGTGCGGTGAAAGACTAGATGAGCTGTGACTGGTTTGGTTTAGACTGAGGGAATAATCAGAGGAATGAAAGACGGATGTGGTGGAGAGAGAGAGAGAAAGAGAAAGCGAGAGAAAACAGACAATCAAAATGTGTGTGTGTGTGTGTTTGCGCACATATATGTGTGTGTGTGTGTGTGTGTGTGTGTGTGTGTGTGTGTGTGTGTGTGTTATCTATGCTTACTTGTGAACGTTCTGATCAGAACACCTATCCTCCAACAACCAGATTTTAGAATCCAGTTTTACCATTCCGAAGACTTTAGTACTTGGAGAACCCTTATGAGACCAAGGTGCATATACGTAGGAAACAGTTAATAAGAAAGACATTTTAAGATTCCCTTAACAGAACAACAGTGTATTCAGTTGTTATATACTGAGTGTGTGTTGACCAGAACTATTGCAAAAGCATTGTCTGAGAGAACCTTTAAATGATTTAAGCAGAATGTTTTCAATTAAATATAGAACATCTATAAGCAAAGATCTCTTGGATGTTTTCTATAGAATTCTACAACAAAGTGTTATTATAAGTTTCTTAGCTCCTACTTCTACACAGAATCAGATCAGATCTGTTTTATCAAACGATTCATGTTTTGGGTAAAGGATCTATGAAGAACCATATAACAGAATGCTAGAACATAAGAGTTGTGCATACAGAAACATTAGGACAGCTTCCCTTCATGCTCCCTATGCAGACTGGTTTTCCTATCAGTGATGGGTCCAAGTAGAATACAGACAACAAAAACTTTTTTGGGGGGGAAAGTGATTCATAGTAGCGAGATTAAATTTTTCTTTTCCTATTTTACAGTAATTTAATTTTAATGGCGGCGGCGCGGTGGTGTAGTGGTTAGCACTGTCGCCTTGCACCTCCAGGGTCTGGGTTCGATTCCCCGGCCAGGCTCGATTCCCGTCTCTGTGTGCATGGAGTTTGCATGTTCTCCCCGTGCTTGGTGGGTTTCCTCCGGGTACTCCGGTTTCCTCCCACAGTCCAAAGATATGCAGGTTAGGCTAATTGGCGTTCCCAAATTGCCCGTAGTGTGTGAATGGGTATGTGAGTGTGCGTATGTGTGTGTGCCCTGCGATGGATTGGCACCCTGTCCAGGGTGTACCCCGCCTAGTGCCCGAAGTCTCCTGGGATAGGCTCCAGGCCCCCCGCGACCCTGAACACAGGATTAAGCGGTATAGAAAATGAATGAATGAAAAATGAATGAATTTTAATGGCGGTTCTGAAAATAACTCCCAAACCCATGACATCATCATGCTTCAGGTCCATTTTGGAACCTGCACTTTTGTGGTGGGAAAAATGCAGAAAGCGGAACCTTGCTAGTGAGAAAGTAAGACATTTAAAATTTTCTCCATGGAAAAACAGAGAGGTGGAAATTTATATTAAGGAGCCACCTGAAAGACATTTACACTCTTTACTGTGTGTAATAAACAAGCCTCATTATCTTCACCACCAACCAGTCTGTCTCTCTACATTTGTCCAGCTTTTTCTCGATCTCTATCCACCTGTCTGTCTTGTCTTTCTGCCTCAAGCTATTTCTTTGTGTCTCTCGCTTCTTGTCTCATCTTATCTCACTTCATTTATTTTGAAGTTTAGTCTTGCTCAGTCATGCTGTTATGCTTTATCTCTGTCATTCTTTATTCATGCTCTCCATTTCTGTCTTTACCTGTCTGTCTTCTATTCTTGTCTCAAGATTTTAATTTCTGTCTCTTATCTCTGTCTAGACCTTACTGTTCATCTGTTTCTAACCATGTCTTGTTTTCCTCTCTATACTGTAGGTCTCTCTCAGACATCCTGTTTGTCTCTTTTTCTCATGTCTTTCTCCCTATCTTCCCTTTCTATTTCTCCACAAATGTCTCACTTCCTGTCTCTTTCTCTCAGTATGTCCAATAATTCATTTTCTGCTCTATTTTTCTCTCTCTCCCTGCCTGTCTCTCATCATCAGTACATTCTCCCTCTTTACGTAGGTCTCCCTTGTATGTCTTTCTTTCTATTTCCTTGTCAAATCTTCATAATTCTCATTGTCTATCACTCTTCCTGTTCTTTTTTCCCTCTTCATTTATCCTCACTGGTTGTCCAAAGACTCTCTCTCTTTCTCTCTCAAACTTTGTCTCCAGATCTCCCCGTCTCTCTCCCCTCTCTCTCTCTCTGTTTCTCTCCACATTCATCTTCATCTTCCTGTCTCAATGTCCTTCCCACCCCTTGTCTAAATCTCTCTCTGTGTCTTACTGTACATTCTCTCTTACACACTCAGTGAGCTGGACATTTCCGCTTCACATGGTGTGTGTTCATTAGTAATCAGTATTAGATCTCACTCACGGCCAGTGTTTAGAGAGCAGAGGGATGTGAATGTGGGATCTCATAGAAAAAGAGAGGAACGGTGATAAGACAGACAGAGTGAAGGAAAACCACAGCATCACTGGTTTAAAATATAATTTACTTCACAATTTATGCTTCTTAAATTTCCCCTTGGATTAAGGTTTTGAAAAAAAGTTATTTTAATGTGTGATAGCTTATACAATTACACTTCATTACCATGGCTACAGAGTAATCTGCTGCCTTATATGCACTTTATTTTAATTATGTATTTCATCTGAGGATTATGAGTCTCTCTCTCTCTCTCTCACTCACTCAACAAACACGCACGTGAACTTAATCTTTACAAATGCAAAAAAAAAAAAAAAAAAAACGATAAGTAGAGAAAATGGCAGTTAAAAATATTGAACTGAAAGAGAGATATTTGCTTTATCAGCATTTAACACACACACACACACACAGTGCCTCACCTTCTCCGCACGCTCCTTTGTGCACGAGCAGCACGGGGGACTGCTGCAGCTCTTGCGCACGCTCGCTGGCCCGTTTCAGTTCGCACGCGCTCCGGTACGAAACTCCGTCACTACCGCACACCGGCTCCTCGCTGGCGCACACACACACTGTTGTTCGTGGTCTTCGCCGGATCACGAATGGTATTGATGATGATGGTGATGATGGTGAAGAAGAAGGAGATTCAACACACCGTAGCCCGCGCGCGCAGACCGGGTCACCGAGGCGCCTCGTGCCCCCGGCCCCCACACATGCCTCGCCCTCACCAGATGCGCACACCGCGCAACAGTTGCACGCGTCGAGCGCGAGCTCCGTGACGCAGCGCGCGGGCTGTGAAGGACAGCGAGACTTGTCACAGCGCGCGGGGCAAGCCCCGATCAGCGCGCGCTTACCGATCCGCGCGTTTACCGGACAAATAAGCGCTACAGAGAAAAGACACAGCAGCACGGAGCTGAGCGCGAGCGACTCCATCACATACAGTATACTCACAAACTCAGCCAGAACGAACAGAACAAGAGGAGTATGTTAGTCAGTGTGTTTTACTGTATGACCCCGCCCCATTAAACTTTACTGTCCAATCAGAATGCATTAATCACTCACGGGGCTTAGAACTTTACCATCACACAGACACATTCATTCATTCATTCATTCATTTTCTGTACCGATTTATCCTTATATACAGGGTCGCGGGGGCCTGGAGCCTATCCCAGGAAACTTAGGGCACAAGGCGGGGTACACCCTGGACAGGGTGCCAATCCATCGCTGGGCACACACACATACTCACATACACACACTCATTCACACACTATGGGCAATTTGGAATGTCAATTAGCCTAACCTGCATGTCTTTGGGTTGTGGGAGGAAACCGGAGTACCCGGAGGAAAACACAGACACATATTTACTAAAATAAAATGATCCTGAAGTCTAAATATCATTATTCTCCTTCACTACGACTGTACCATCATAGGTTACAAGTTCACAAGCTTCTTCTCCTGCCTTCAGATCTGCAAGCTTCAACTGCTACCATCCAGAATTCTATATATTCATATTCTTCCTGCTGTAAGTTCTTGCATTTATCACCACGGGGTCCACAAGCTGGTTTTCCTGTCATTTGGAAATATACAATATTGTTTGTTTGGCATCCTGAAGTCTAAAAGCTTCTACTCTGTTTACTGTTTACTATCTTTAAGTCTAAAAGGCCCTTCTCTGCTACCTTGAGGTCTACAAGCCTTCTTGAGGAGTACAACCTTTTTTCTGCCTTCCCCAAATCATGCACTCTTTTACCATCTTGAGGTCCACAAACTCTTTATGCCATCTTGAGGTCTTCAAGCTTTTCATCCTGCCTTCCTCAGGTTTACAAGTTCCTACATTTGCCATCTTGCTGTCTATGACCTTCTGCATATGCCATCTTAAAATCTTTAAGCTCTTTCACCTCCCATCTTAAGATCTATAAGCTACTCCACCTACCATCTTGAGGCCTATGAACTGCTCCTCTGTCCATCTTCAGTTCAATCCAATTAAATTTTATTTGTATAGCGCTTTTAACAATCGTCATTGTCGCAAAGCAGCTTTACACAATCAAAATAATTATTTAAGTTTGTATGTAATGTGAATGTGTATGAATCAAAATGATCAGATTGTCCCTGGTGAGCAAGCCGAGGGCGACAGTGGCAAGGAAAAACTCCCTGAGATTATAGGAACTTGAGAGGAACCAGACTCAACAGGGAACCCATCCTCATTTGGGTGAAACAGAAAGCAGGAATTGATCTGCATTTATACTGTGTGTTAGGTGGCAGCCAGTTCAGCTATAACAGTTGATGCTAATTGATGTTAATATGGAGTCCAGGTAGTTACTGGAGACTCAGGTAGACTTGTAGGAAATTCCAGTCTTGAACTATCGAGCAATTGCAGCCAAGTCAAGTCCTCAGAGAAACAGCTGTCAACACCAATCGAGACCAGAACCGTCTTCATGGTAGAGTGAAACCATCCCAGACACTAGACGCATCCCAAAGAGATACACGGGGCATCCATGCGACGAGATCTCCAACCAGAAGCGGAGCACCAGGATGGGTCAGACAGGTCCGGAGGGCAGAGGGAGTCTGGATCACTGGCAGCTCAGGAACGACATGTGTAGCTCGACAGAGAGAGAGGGAGAGACAGGGAAGAGAGAGAGGGGGAGAGAGAACAGGAGAGGGGAGAGCAGAAGAGCAGAGATAACAGTTACACATGGTCGCAGTCACATAATGTATAATGTGAATGTATATTTAGTGTAGAGTGCAAGCAGGGACTCCGGCAGGACTAACCATAAAAGCATAACTAAAAGGGAGAGCCAGAAGGAAACACAGACATGAGGGCTTCCTGAGATGTAAAGCAAACAATTCACTAACGTTCAACAAACCTGAGTGATCAATGAGAGTGGGGAAGACAGCATCTAAACATACCAGTTCACCTAATACTCTATGTCCATGAGTCCCCCAGATCTGCTCCTTTACCCAAGACAAATCTATTTATAAAATAAATAAATTAAATAAAATAAATTAAATAAATAGGTTTTTAGCCTGGACTTAAACACTGAGACTGTGTCTGAGTCCCGAACACTATTTGGAAGACTATTCCATTATTTTGGGGCTTTGTAAGAAAAAGCTCTGCCCCTAGCTGTAGTTTTCATAATACGCGGTACTGACAAGTAGCCTGCATCCTTTGATCAAAGTAGGCGTGGTGGATCGTAAGACACTAGCAGTTCACTCAGATACTGCGGCGCGAGACCATTTAATGCTTTATATGTCAAGAGTAGTATTTTAAAATCAATGCGAAATTTCATGGGGAGCCAATGAAGTGAAGATAAGATACTGTAGGTACAGTATGATGTGCTCGTATCTTCTGGTTCTAGTGAGAACTCTCGCTGCTGCATTCTGGACTAGCTGAAGCTTGTTTATGCATCTAGTTGAACAACCAGACAGTAAGGCATTACAATTAGTCTAACCAGAGGTGTCAAGTAACAAAGTACAAATACTTCGTTACCTTACTTAAGTAGAAATTTTGGGTATCTATACTTTACTGGAGTAATTATTTTTCAGCCGACTTTTTACTTCTACTCATTACATTTTCACGAGATTATCTGTACTTTCTACTCCTTACATTTAAAAAATCGCCTCGTTACTCCTATTTTATTTCAGCATGTCATTTAAAAAAAAATAATAATAAAAATTGCGCTATCCGGATGGAGCGAATTTGATTGTGGTTGGATGAGTATAAACATACCATTCCGACACCCTATTGGTTGGTACGTGATCCATCGCACCTGCACATGACGTCACGTCACACACTCCAGCAAGGACGTTTGAATAAAATAGCATTTTCGGTTGATAACGTTGTGATAAGTAGACGAAGATGTCCATGATAGAGACTCAAGATTCGAGCTAAATGTCACAACAAAGCACCAGCGAGGAAGGTAACAGCACCAGGAAGGTAACAGGAATTTTCTTGTATGCTGCCCTCACAGATTCCTGCAGCTAAGCTTGGATGTACATTTACATTCCAATAAAGGTTACTGATGACATGCCTCTGAAGTTTGACTTTTTGCACCATTAAAATACTTATAGGCAACTAGTTATTATATCTTCTTCTCCATAAAACATGTTAATGCTCAGTAGTACACATATATGGTTCTTTAATGTATTTGCATTGTACTAAGATGCATTCTTTTTCAATTGCCATATACAGTATCCCAAATCACTATGGCCGTTAAAAAATACGTCATAAAAAAAGAAAAATGTGTTGCTTTTTTTGTTGTGTTAGTGCAGTATATACAGTAGGCCTGTGGCACAGCCTAAGCTTTTATCCTTAATGCTTTTTTTCCCCTCACGCTACTTTTACTTTTATACTGTAAGTAGTTTTTAAACCAGTACTTTTACACTTTTACTTGAGTAAAAAGCTTGAGTTGATACTTCAACTTCTACAGAAGTATTTTTAAACCCTAGTATCTATACTTCTACTCAAGTAATGAATGTGAATACTTTTGACACCACTGAGTCTAACCTAGAAGTGATAAAAGCATGAACTAGTTTGTCTGCATCGTTTAGCGACAGTATATTTCTTATCTTGGCAATATTTCTGAAGTGAAAGAATGCTATCCTGGTAATATTATCTACATGAGCTTCAAATGAAAGGCTGGAATCTATAATCACACTGAGGTCTTTTACTGTTGCACTTGATGGAACAGAAAGGCCATCTAAAGTTACAGTGTGATCTAAAATCTTACTTCTAGCTGAATGCGGTCCTATGACTAGAACTTCTGTCTTATCAGGATTAAGCAAAAGGAAGTTAATTAGCATCCAATCTCTTATGTTCTGCACACATTGCTCAACTTTAGTAAGCTGGTTTTTCTCATCTGGTTTTGCTGAGACGTATAACGTCAGCATAACATAATGTGTCATCAGCATAACAATGAAAACTAATACCATGTTTACAGTTTATGTTGCCCAGAGGAAGCATGTAAAGGGAAAAAAGCAGTGGGTCCACTAGAGAGCATGCAGAATAATCACCATTTAATTCTACATACTGATAACGATCGGTCAAATAGGATCTGAGCCAGGAGAGGGCTGTACACGTAATTCCTCCTACATTTTCTAATCTGTGAAGAAGAATAGCATGATCAATGGTGTCAAAAGCTGCCCTGAGGTCGAGTAATACAAGCATAGTTACACAAACATGATCAGAGGCCAATAGGAGGTAATTTACTACTTTAACGAGTGCTGTTTCTGTTCTGTGATGAAGCCTAAATCCTGACTGATACAGTTCATGTATGCAATTTCTTCTTATTTTTTTTTTTGGATGTTTTCCAGATTTTCTCCCTAATTTAATTGTGTCCAATTCCTCCCCATCACTAAGGGGCTCCCACATTAAGGCTGCAACTACTACCACTCAGGAGCGAGAGCTGAAGACTATCACGTGTTTCCTCCAAACCATGTGACACCAGCCAACCGCATCTTTTCGAACTGTAACACAATCGGAGGACAGCGCTATCCGCTCCTTCCGCTTACACCCCTGATTGGCTGTTGAGCAGTGATTAACAATCAGCTCCCTCTAGACTTCCAGCTGTGAGAGGTTACAGCATCACCCGGGAACCGAACCAGCGATCTCCGGATGATAGGGCGAGAACTTTACCACTGCGCCACTCGGAGGCCCATGTATGTTATTTCTATGTAGATATGAGCATAGCTGCTCCTCTACTATCTTTTCGAGAATCTTAGAGATAAAGGGGAGGTTTGATATTCGCCTGTAATTGAACAGCTGACAGGGGTCGAGGTCAGGTTTCTTAATAATCTGTTTAATAACTGCTAATTTAAAAGATTTTGGAACATAACCAATGCTGAGTGAGAAATTAATTATTCTCAACAGCGGTTCTGTTATTACTGGTACTATCTGTTTAAGAAAATGTGTCGGTATAGGATCTAATATACAGGTTGATGAATTTGCAGAAGAGATGAGTGAAATTAGTTCATTCTCTTCAAGGGGAGTAAAGTATTCTAGGTTCCAATCTGACATAGGTAGTTTAACATACAGTATGCATCAATTGCAATATTCGGTTTCAAGCCCTCAATTTTATGCCTGATATTTACAATTTTATTATTAACAAAAGTTCATGAAGTCCTCATTATTGCATGATGTTGTTGTGGATATTTCTGAAGTGGTCTTATTTCTGGTTAATTTGGCTACGGTATTAAATAAAAATCTAGATTTATTTTTGTTATTTTCTATAAGAGTGGAGAGATACGTTGATCTAGCTACACTAAGAGCTTTCCTATAGTTCAGGATGCTCTCTTTCCATGCTATTTGAAATACTAACAATTTAGTTTGACGCCATTTACATACTAATTCCCGAACCGTCTGTTTTAAAGTGTGTGTGTGGTCACTACACCAGGGACCGAGTTTCTTATCTCTAATAATTTTTCTTTTAACTGGAGCTACATTATCTAAGGTATAATGAAACGTCCAGGCTCGATTCCCGTCTCTGTGTGCATGGAGTTTGCATGTTCTCCCCGTGCTTGGTGGGTTTCCTCCAGGTACTCCGGTTTCCTCCCCAGTCCAAAGATATGCAGGTTAGTCTAATTGGCGTTCCCAAATTGCCCGTAGTGTGTGATTGGGTGTGTGAGAGTGTGTATGTGTGTGTGCCCTGCGATGGATTGGCACCCTGTCCAGGGTGTACCCCACCTAGTGCCCGAAGTCTCCTGGGATAGGCTCCAGGTCCCCCGCGACCCTGAACACAGGATTAAGCGGTATAGAAAATGAATGAATGAATAATGGAACGTCGACTCTAAATATTCAGTCGCCTGATCGAGTTCTGTGGGGTCAGACGGTGACCTAATCGAAGTTGATAACTCTGGGAGATTACTGATAAAACTCTGTATGGTATTTGATGTGAATGTACGTTTAATACGGTAGCGCGGCGCTGTGCGTACATTATCACTATGACACACTTTAATTGATACAAGATAGTGATCTGATATAACTTCAGACAGTGGAAATTCTTGTATTCTACAAGCTCCTTCATTTGTCATCTTTTTTTTTTGTTTGTTTTTTTGGGAGGGATTTTTTCCTGATTTTCTCCCTAATTTAGTCGTGTCCCCATCACTAGAGGGCTCAAACATTAAGCCTACTATGACCACTCAGTCATGCGAGCTGTGAGGACTATCATGTGTTTCCTCCGAACCACATGACGCAGCCAACCGCATCTTTTTGAACTGCTTGCTCACACTCCGTTGGGGGCGGCGTAACACTGAGAGAGCTTGGCCAACCAGCTCCCTCTAGACCTCCGGCTGTAAGAGGTTACAGCATCACCGGATGATAGGGCGAACACTTATAGGGATAGGGAAGCCACTCGGAGGCCACTTCATTTATCATCTTGAAGTTGTCAAGCTCCTTTACCTGACATAATTTATCTGCTTCCTAAATATGTCAAGTTCCTTCGCATGACATATTGAGGCCAGGAATATTGTTCCTCTGTCACTCTGAATTTTATAAATTTAATTCCCTGTCTTTATGAAGTCTGTAGGCATTAATAACTTCTTCTTCAACCCTTTTATGAGCTCCTTCACGTGCCTTTTTGAGGACTACCTGCTCTGTCTCCAAGAAGGGCATCAGATGTAAAACACTTGCCAAATCCATGATGCGAATCACAAATATAATATCCATACCGGAGCGGTCGTGGTGAACAACGAGCGCCACCGGTGCTGTTGACCTACAGAGGGTGAAGAGGGTGCCGGTGGAAATTGGACTACTGCTGTTCGAAAAAGGAGAGGAGGAAGGTGTTCAAAAACAGAGAGAGAAAAGGAAAGACTTTTGGAGTGATAGAAGGGACTTTGAATGTTGGGACTATGACAGGTAAGGCAAGAGAGTTGGTTGATATGATGCAGAGAAGGAAGGTGGATATACTGTGTGTCAAATTGTTGTACCATGGTGTGGATAGGAAAAGAAATGGAGTAAGAGTTATTTTGAAAGAGGAGTTTGTTAGGAATGTTCTAGACATGAAAAGAGTTTCAGATAGGGTGATGCTAATGTTGTTAGTGGTTATGCTCCACAGGTAGGAAGTGGTTTGGAAGAGAAGGAGACATTCTGGAGTGAGTTAGATGAAGTGATGCAGAGCATCCCCAGAAGTGAGAAAGTGATTGGTGCAGACTTCAATGGACATGTTGGGGAAGGGAACAGAGGGGATGAAAATATGATGGGCAGGTTTGGTCTTCAGGACACGAATGTAGAATGCAGATGGTGGTGGACTTTGCAAAGAGGCTGGAAATGGCAGTAGTGAATACTTTCTTCCAGAAGAGGCAGGAACATAGGGTGACATATAAGAGCGGAGGCAGAAGCACTCAGGTGGACTATATCTTGTGTCGACGTTGTAATCTGAAAGAGATCAGTGATTGCAAAGCTAGGTTAAGGGCAGAGGTGAGCTTTTGTGAGCAGCAATATGGTTTCATACATAGAAAGTGTACATCCGATGCAGTATTTGCTTTGAGGATGCTGATGGATAAGTACACAGAAGGTAATAGAGAGTTTCAGTAGATTTAGAGAAACATACGACAGGGTGCCAAGAGAGGAGCTGTGTTGTTGTATGAGGAAGTCTGGAGTGGCAGTGAAGTATGTTAGAGTGGTGCAGGACAAGTATGAGAAGTGTAAGACGGTGTTGAGATGTGCTGTAGGTGTGACAGAGGAGTTCAAGGTGGTGGTGGGTCTGCATCAAGGAGCCCCGTTTTGTTTGCTCTGGCGATAGACAGAATGAAAGATGACGTAAGACAGGAGTCTCCATGGACCATGATGTTTGCAGATGACATTGTGCTTTGTACCGAGAGCAGGAAACAGGTGGAGGAAAATTTGGAGAGGTGGAGGTATGCACTGGAAAGCAGAGTAATGAAGATTAGCTGCAGCAAGATGGAATACATGTGTGTAAATGAGAGGGACCCAAGTGGAACGATGAGGCTCCAGGGAGCAGAGGTAGAGAAGGTGCAGGACTTTAAGTATTTAGGGTCAACGGTCCAGAGCAACGGAGAGTGTGGAAAGGAGGTGAAGAGGCGAGTACAGGCAAGTTGGAACGGGAGAAGAAAAGTGTCAGTGTTGTGTGATAAAAGAGTTTCAAAGGAAAGGTGTACGGGACAGTGGTGAGACCAGGGATGCTCTATGGCTTAGAGACAGCGGCACTGAAGAAAAGACAGGAGGCAGAGCTAGAGGTAGCAGAGCTGAAGATGTTGAGGTTCTCTTTGGGAGTGACAAGGATGGATAGGATCAAGAATGAGTTCATCAGAGGGACAACCCATGTTAGATGTTTTGGAGATAAAGTCAGAGAGGCCAGATTGAGGTTGTTTGGACATGTTCAGAGGAGAGAGTGTGAATATATCGGTAGAAGGATGCTGAGGTTGGAACTGCCAGGCAGGAGGTCTAGAGGAAGACCAAAGAGGAGATTCATGGATGCAGTGAGAGAGGACATGAAGTTAGTTGGTGTGAGAGAAGAGGATGCAGAGGACAGGGTTAGATGGAGGCAGATGATTCGCTGTGGCGACCCCTGAAAGGGAACAGCTGAAAGACAAAGAAAAAGAAGATGCTATGTCTCCTGCAATCTTAAAATCTACAAGCATTTAGATTTAGATAGATAGATTTAGATGCCATTTAGATAGATGGCAGCAATTTTTTCCTGCCATCTTAAGGCCTGCAAACTTCTTCCACTTGCATCTTGGTTCACTTTAGAGCTGAATCCTGGGAGGACCCTCTCCTGTACAGTCAGTGTGCCAAAGCTCTCTCCCCATCAGTGATTATAGCCTGTAACTCCACTGCCCTCTGGTGGATAGATTCGGTTATGACATTCTCAGGTCTTCACCTGGAAAAGGCTTATTAAATGTGTAAAAGTAACAGATAAAACATCATTTATAAAATATAAAACATGACACTGTACTAACTTATCATGGAAATATTTATACTTTGTCCGATGTTACTACATAGGGAAAGAATAATTTTTCCTATTTATAAACTCCTATTTTATGCTAAGTAATATTTAGCACTATAGTTTTTAAGGTTTGGGGGCAGCTTAGTGGTTACCATGTTGCCCTGCACCACCAGGTTCCGTGTTTGATTCCCGCTTCGGGTCTGTGTGCATGGTGTTTGTATGTTCTCCATGTGCTTAGTGGGTTTTCTCCATGTACTCCGGTTTCCCCCCGCAGTCTAAAGACAGATTAGGTTAATTGGCATTACCAAATTGCCCATAGTGTGTGAATGTGAGTGTGAGTGTGTTTATTTGTGTGTGCCATACGATGGATTGGCACCCTGATCATAGTGTAGTAATAATAATAATAATAATAAGTTTATTTTATATAGCGCCTTTCAAGAGACTCAAGGTCGCTTTACAATAACAAAAATGTTTACACATAGAAAGAGACATCTGAAAGACATCAGAACAAAATATAGATAAACATGAAAACCGGTAGTATTTATCTAACACGTATTCAAAGAGTGGAAAAACAGGACGAGAAAATATATGTTTTAAGGTGGGTTTTGAAATCCTGTAGTGAAGAAAGATCACGGATGCGTTTGGGAATAGAATTTCAGAGTGTAGGGGCAGAAATACTAAATGCTCGTCCTCCAAATGATGCTAATCTATGGCGAGAAATTACCAGTAGACCATCATCTGCAGATCGGAGTGTGCGAGCAGGGGAGTAAGTATGAATAAGATCCGAGATATACGGAGGGGCAAGACCATGGAGTGCTTTGAAGGTGATAAGGAGAATCTTGTATTGGATGCGGGAGCGAATGGGTAGCCAATGAAGTCTGTGTAGGATGGGAGTGATGTGTGAGGATTTCTTTGAATAAGTGAGGACTCTAGCAGCAGAGTTCTGAATGTATTGGAGCTTATTTAATGTTGTATTTGGTAGCCCATAAAAAAGAGAATTACAGTAGTCAAGTCGAGAAGTAATGAAAGCGTGAATCAGTGTCTCAGCATCCTTGATGTCTAAGAAGGCCCGAAGATGAGCTATATTACGGAGGTGATAGAAGGCAGATACCTAGTGTACCCCGCCTCATGCCCTACATTTCCTGGGATAGACCTCAGGCTCCCCGCGACCCTGATCACTGGATAAAGCAATATAGTTGATGAGTGATTGAGTGCAGGTTTAAAGTTAGTGAGTGACCTGCTCACAGCAAACCTGGTATGAGGCGTAATTAGGTGTCTGGAAGATTGCTGCAGAGTGGTAAGGGACTGTTGGATTTTTGGAGGATTGTTTGGTATAGATGATGAGCTGTTATGGGAGAATGGGGTTGGTTGTCACTTTTTTAAAATTATAATTTAAATCTCTCAAAAAAATTATCACGGACAGATATACAATGGAAGCCTAAAGTGTCAAGACCCATTTCTCCTTTAAGGGAAATTATAGGGCATTTAACACAGACCAAACAGACCACATGGGACACAATTTGTAAAGTGTTATATAGATTTTCCCTGGTGATTCTAGAGTTATAAGATCTATGTGACATATGTCACAGTGAAATTTTCAGGATGTTAATTTAAAAGGTTAACTTCATTCAGATATTCAAACCTAACACTTATGCACTTAGGACATAAGCATCTATGCCACTTTATCTAGTATAAAGGGTTGCATGGAGTGCATGGAGCTATCCCAGGAGACTTAGGGCATGAAGCGGGGTACATCGCAAGGCACATAGGCATTCTGTATACACACTCACATGCTCATTCACACACCGTGGGCAATTTTGGAATGGCAATTAACCTAATCTGCATGTCTTTGGACTGTGGGAAGAAATCAGAGTGAAGAAACTCAACAGAAAATGCAAACTCCAAGCACAGAGACATCGAAGCAGTAATCAAACACGGAACCTGGAGGTGCAGGGCAACATAAACAGAAACTATAAAATTTCTTTTTTCTTTTTTTTTTTTTACAAATTCTGTACATTCTGAGTTTTTTATTTTTATACTATTTCTATAGCAACAGTAGCAAATATTACTGAAAAAAAAATGAAGTTCAAACAGTAAATGGTTAAACCTGTATTTTGACTGTCTGAAAATGAACAATAAAAAAGTTGATTCTCCATTAACTGCTGTCCTTTTGCTATTACTATGATTATGAAGTCTGATTCCTCGGTAATGATGTCATTAGTTTTGAAAATAGGTCAGATAAATGTAAAATACATCGAATTTAAATCCTGTTGCATATTTAAATTCGTTCTGATTACTTGCGTTAATATGATAAATAAAAAGTATTTCATTATAAGATTTTAATAATTATTTTAAGCTTATTTACCAAAATTTTAAAAGTAAACTTTATTAATTTATTGTAAACTAGATATGCCCGCGACTTCGTTAGTAATTGCAACTCATACGTGCGTTTTAAACAAAGTACAGCGCCACCTGTTGAATTTTGGAATTAACAAAAACATTATGTGTTACAGTGAAGTGTGCGGAATGAAGGTGTGAGATCACGTTTAATAAGCAGATTAAAATTGCACACTCATAAGCACGTAAAAAAAAAAACTGTACAGCGCCATCTGATGAATTTTGAGAAGATCGAATTATTTTTCCAAGGTCATGTTTTATGATATAAAGCCGTTTTCCATTTAAATTCAAATTTCAAATTCAAATTCAAATTTTATTTGTCACATACACAGGCATACACAGTACGATATGCAGTGAAATGCTTATATGACTGCCCGTGACCTTAAAAATAAAAGCTTATAGATAAGAAATAAATATGAATAAAAAAGAAACACAGTAGAAAATAAATTTAAAAGTATCTTCTCTTATTTTCCCGTGCGTTCAGAAGTTTTTAAGTGACACGTGCACAAACAGAGACAAACAGGTAGGCAAAAATGCCAAAAACCATCTTGATGTTCCCCCAAATAATTATTTCGCAAATATCTTCAATGTACAGACAACTTTACAGTTTTATTTCATGTCAAGATCTACAGTAGACAAAGACGAAGAAAGGGAAGATAGAAGATAGTACCATCACAGTGCACTAGAGGGAACACGACTTTGGGAAACACGAAATTTACACCAGACATGGAAACGGCAGAATCGCTGAGCCTGTTCCAGAGCCACTGCTTCGATGTAGGGGCATCAATGTAAAGTTAAATAAGTGAAATGGTGGAGCTGAAGTCACTCGACAAGGAGCAACTTTGACACGATCACATCATAGTATGCATTACCTCACAGTCACTAATGGAGCAAAGGTACATACTCATCATACAAGCATCAGCTATGACAGAGAATGAGAATCGCCACCTCACAGTATCTACTATGATGTAACTATGATGTAACAGTATAGGGTCTGTGTAAAAAAAAAAAAAACAAGAGAAAGAGTAACTTATGTTATGCTGTGATTGGTGTTTAAGTGTTTAAATGTATTCACAAAAAATTTAGTATGACATTGTGTATTACATGTCTTTAAAGGATTAATAGAATAGCATGTGTTAGTTAGTTGTGTTAGAAACTTAGTTAAATAATTCTGTTGTGTTTATTTAAAATTTATTTAACTCTTGTGTTTTAGAAGTAGTGATTTAACTGTTATTAATCAGGAATAGTGATGTACTGTACCCTTTTTCTGGTTTTCATTTAAGGTTATCGACCTTGCTCTCTCTCCCTCACTTAGTTGAGTCCACTTTGAATAATTGTTGTGTAACCCGCAAAACTGTCAGACACAAGAATTAAAAGTGATTCCAGAGTTGATTCCCGTGTCCCCTGTAGTTGGCTATGGCTTTTTTCGAGTTTGAAGCAGCTGATGTGCAAATTCCCAGATACAGTAACTCGACAATCAATACCTTGGCCCTCTTGTGGCCAACAGTGGTACAACAGTGGATTTATGTAGTCCACACAAACATTACCAGTGTTGCCAACTTAGCAATTTTGTTGCTAGATTTAGCAACTTTTCATACTACCCTAGCAACTTTTTTTTTTTCAAAAAGCACCTAGCAACAAATGTAGCAATTTTTAACATTCATTTGGCTACTTTTATCAAAGTGACTCAAAAGCGCAGTGGCTGCGGGCTTCACTCAGTAGAGTAGGGTGGGGCTACATAAGGTCTAAATAGCCAGACACGTCACATATTTCAAATGTTTAAAAATTTTTTTGCTGAGATGGCCAGTCAATCTGAGAAAACATTAATTATTTTGTATACTACATAAAGGTGTAGTTTTGAGTTGCGATGACGTAATGACTGTCACGAACCTTAACGCGATGTCTGTGTCGGGTGTGTGTGCGTGGCATGATCGCAGAGGAGGCAAGCTGACGGTTCAATAAAGTCTTTTTATTTGACTTAACAGGCATAACACCAAACACAAAACAAACTATAAACACAACAAAAGCTAGACGCCTGGCTGATGTTCAGCCAGGCTATTTATAACGAAACTTAATCAAACATAATTAGCTTTTCCTCGGTTCAGGTGAGCTTCTTACGTCACCTGACCGAGGTGCAGACTGGGAACTGAAGTCAGAACTAAACATAAAACAAACTACAAAACCAAAACATAAGCGGGCGTTAGGCGCCCTCTAGGGGTTAACCATCATAGTATCCCCCCCCAAAAAATGCTCCTCCGGAGCATGACTCTGAGCTCGACGGCGGCGACGGAGCTGACTCTGAGCTCGACGGCGGCGACTGAGCTGACTTTGATCTCGACGGCGGCGACGGAGCTGACTCTGATCTCGACGGCGGCGGAGGAGCTGGCACTGCGCTCGACGGCGGCGTTGGCGCTGGCACTGCGCTCGACAGCGGCGGAGGAGCTGGCACTGCGCTCGATGGCGACATTGGCGCTGGCACTGCGCTTGACGGTTCAGCGTCGTCCTCAAAGCCGGGAGGCGGCGGCAGAGCGGGTGCGTGGTTCAGCGGCTGCTGACAAGCTAGCGCGCTGTCCTCGAAGCCTGGAGGAGGCGGAAGGATGACGCTCCCTAGATCGCACGGCGACTGAATGGTGGAAACGCCGTCCTCCTTTCCGTGCAGAAACGGCGCGTAGTCTTCCTCCGCGACGGGTTCAGGCAGTGGCCGGGGGAGGAGCGCATCGTCCAGATCCGAGAGGGGGATCGCTTCCGGGACTACAGCCTGGTTCTCCTGAACCTGGACGAACTGCAGTTGGAGCTGCAGCACCTGCTCGCGCAGGTCACGAATGTGCTCCTGGTTGAGCTCTGCCCACTGCCTGTAGAATCCTCCCGCGTCGCCGTGTTGCAGCGGCGCACAATCCTCCATGCTCAGCACCGGCGGCGGGGGCGGGGGAAGCGCGTTGTCCACGCTGCATCGCCCATGCGTGTCTTTCCTCGTGCAGAGGAGTGGCGGCTGTGGAGGAAATGCCTCTTGCTCCGTGCTGGGGCGTGGCAGCTGCGGCGGAACTAACGCCTCTCCCTCGCTGTCCCGCGAAGGTCTCGAATACGCCGTTTCCTCCTTACCGCAGAGCGTTGACGAGGGAAGGGAAAGCTCCGAGCCCGCTTTGCGGTTCTCCCGGAAGTAGAGGACCATGCGCTGCATCTCTTCCACCTGCTCCCGTAGGTTTCTGACTTGCTCCAGATCAGGATTCCACCACCTGAGCTCATTCTCCTCTCGCCGCTGCTGCTCTGCCTGGGGTGTTATTTCCCCCGCGTCACCGCCATACTTGGCCTTCCTGGCCCTTCTCTTCCGGCCGGTGCGGGGAACCACGTGACCCCGTGTTGCGTCGCTTCCAAATGGCGTCCGCCTAATGGCGAGCCCGCAGCCTTCCCAGCTCTGTGGTGCCTCACTCTCTCTCCTTGCTGCTCTCCCGCAAGTGCTCCTGTCTCGCTAGCAGGTTGTACTTCCAGCTCTGGTACATGTCCACCTCGCCGTCCTCCAGCCAGCAGTAATCCCAGCCACGATACCTCTCCTCTTCGCTCTCCTCCAGCCTGTCCGCCAGCTCGGGCGAGATCGTATCCGCGCCCCCCCAAAAATATTCCAGGGGGAAATCCTCTGCCATGCCACTTGGAGGGTCTAGCTTTCTGTCACGAACCTTAACGCGATGTCTGTGTCGGGTGTGTGTGCGTGGCATGATCGCAGAGGAGACGAGCTGACGGTTCAATAAAGTCTTTTTATTTGACTTAACAGGCATAACACCAAACACAAAACAAACTATAAACACAACAAAAGCTAGACGCCTGGCTGATGTTCAGCCAGGCTATTTATAACGAAACTTAATCAAACATAATTAGCTTTTCCTCGGTTCAGGTGAGCTTCTTATGTCACCTGACCGAGGTGCAGACTGGGAACTGAAGTCAGAACTAAACATAAAACAAACTACAAAACCAAAACATAACATGAAACAAAACATGACATGCAAATTAGTGTGTGACGCCATCTGGCAACATTTAGCTACTTTTAGGGCAGGCTTTAGTAGTGATGGGAAGTTCGAATCATTTTAGTGACTCGGATCTTTGAATCTCGTTCATCAAAATGAACGAATCTTTTTTTTTGAGTCATTTCGTTCTTTTAATCAGAAATATATTAAAATGTTGCGTTTTCAATAAGAAATACCCCAATACGTCTACATACACAAATTGTGGCTATAATTCCAGTTATTAAAATATTACAATGTAACTAAGGACATAACAGAATGTGCAGCTCACCTCTTATACCGCCAATCTGAGTCGTTCGTTCTTTTGAATCTATTGCACCGTCTATGGGAGTCACGTGTCAAAAGAACGAACGACTCGAGACTCGAAGACCCACTAGCACAATCGTTCAATTTACATTTTACATTTAGGCATTTTGGCAGACGCTCTTATCCAGAGCGACTTACATTTTTTTTTTATCTCATTACACAACTGAGCAGTTGAGGGTTAAGGGCCTTGCTCAAGGGCCCAACAGTGGCAACTTGGTGGTTGTGGGGTTTGAACCTGGGATCTTCCGAACCGTAGTCCAATGCCTTAACCACTGAGCTACCCCTGGCCCCTGTTTCCTGTGTACTGCACTGCATAGCGTCTATGGGAGTCACGTTAAAAGAACGAACGACTCGAGACTTGAAAACGTATTGCTGAGAATCGTTCAATACTGTTTGCAGTATATAAAACATGGAGGTTTTGCGATGCTGTGCGCATGCGCGACAATAGAAAATGAACGAATCACTCTCCGAGACGACTCGTTCATCTGAGTCATGTTAAAGATTCGTTCAAAAAGAATGAATCGTTCATGAACGACCCATCACTAGGCTTTAGCTACTTTTCATTGGAAATAGTTGGCAATACTGGACATTTCCTGCTTTTGCCCTGTTTGCCAGCAAGACATTGTAGAGTATGCACTGCTGTTAACCTCAACATTTGCCAACTACCACAATGACACATAAATAACCTACAATACAGTAAACCTTAAACATACCAGTAAGGTTACCTCTGCACACAGCCCTTCTTCTTCACGGAGTGGATCAGTTATTATTGGAGGCTACGTTCAGCTTTGCTATTTTCCTGTAATATACGGTTAGAATAAAGAAATAAATTAACCAGTGTCTCCTCACACATTATGTGCAACATTCCTAAGAAACTGTAATTGTAAACTTAAAACATATTGTAGAAAAAGTCCTTCAATTGATGTGGAAAGAGGACATAAGTGACAGTGTCATACTACTAGTGTCCGCCAGAGGGCAGATAAGTCTCTCAAACATAAGAGACGACACAGAAAGAAAAAGAAATAATAATTGAGCTTGTGTGTAATTTGTGTATAATTCCTGAAATCTGTCATCACTCAAAGGGTGTAATTGTGTCTGTTAAATAATTCACTTAGATATACGTAAATACTCATTCTACTTCATTATTGTCTAATAGCTTCTCACTGTATAATAGACACAGTGTATATGACAAAAATCACACCCCAGTAAGATTTTGGCAGCCCTCTAATTCAATGTATTTCATGTAATGCTGTCAGAAAGGGTGCAGATAGGTTAGGCCCAAAAGACTGGGAATTGCGAATCATAATGCATGTAATGTCACACCCACCGGGTTTTACTCAATTTCTTATATTATAAGAATGATTATGATTAAGAAACCCTTTGTATGATGCTTCAATCAAGAAATATGCTAGTCTAATCTAATATATCAATATTTGAGGAAATATAAAAAGTTAAATTGCACATAATCCAGAAACTGATATTGTTGCTTATGAATATTGAAAAGAACATTAGAGAAAGGTCTACTAATACTACTGGCTTGCCGTCTAGTCAGTGAGGCTTACTGTATAAGATTTAAGACTCGAAATATATAACATAATTACATCATCATGTTATGTACAGTAAGTGAACCGAAACGACCAACAGAAACACCATGTAGCCTCGCTCAGCATGGAGAATAAAAATGACAGTATCTTAATCTAAATTAAATATTTAGTTAGTGGTTTTTGTGGGAACAAGCTTGCCAGTTGCAAATGTATTTTATTGGTGGCATATTATAAAAGGGCGTTGGAGAAAGATTATTATTTAACATCCATGTGCACACAAAGGAAGCGTTTGTGGTTCAAAGCAGTGGTGACTGGTGGTGAAGTTAGCTGAGAGAGTTAAACTTTAATTTCTGTCAATAGATGAAGAATAAAACTGTCATGTGACGCAAAACGATCACGCACACACACACACACACACACACACACACACACACACACACACACACACACACACACACACACACACACACAGGGAGTGATCTACAGCTTTGTACTTTGTCAGATTTTTAAAGCTGGGTTTATCATGTTTCCTTTTTATGTCAACCACGATAAACACATAAACTCACACATAAGCATAAATAATACTTTTAATGCTTAAACATTAGCCTTACAGTTCGATATCTTGCCTTTGGTGTACTTTGCCGTTGATTGGACATGATCTTAGTGTAGTTACCCTCCAAACCTATTTTTAAAAAACAAAAGAAAAGTGTGTGTAAACCCTGGACATGAGATTGTTGGCCCTTATTCAGATTTAATTATTATGAGTTTTTACCCAAATACATTTACTTCTATCTGAATAAGTTTTGGACACATTATCTACACATTTATTACATTTCCACTGACCAGCCATAACAATAAAACCCATAACATTAAAACCACTTTTAGGGTTTAGGTTTTGCTTGTGCCACCAAAACAGCTTTTTTTTGACCGCTTGAGGCCTGGACTGCACAAGGCCTCTAGGTGTATGCTGTGGTGTCTAGCACCAAGCCATCAGTAGCAGATCCATCAGTGCTGTACAGTACATTGCAGCATCAGTCCTCTATAGATCAAACTTGTTTGTCCAGAGCTTCCCATGGGTGCTTGATCAGATCGGGATTTGGGGGATTTAGAGGCCAGATCAATGACTTGAACTCTTTGCCTTCTAATCCTCATACCATATAATCCCAAGGTAATCATTTGTTAAATATAAAATACATGTAACATAAACACTCTGTTAACAATAAAAACAAGAGGCCGATGTAAATCTGATTTAAATGGCATTTTTCCTGCATTTAATACAATGTTTAAACACTTTCATATAGAAGTTTTCAATACAAATCTTATAATGCCCACATGACATCAAACATTCTCCATATTAATGTTTTAACTATTACTTATTTAACTATTACTATTTCACTTCCTTCAAAATGACATTGAAAACAAAAAGAATAAAACTTAAAAATATTAAAAATATTATTGATTAAATAAAAAAACTGCTGTCCTCAAAAATTTTACAGATGAGTACTCGTGTCCATCAATCTGATCTACAGTACGCTGGAGAAACTTAAAGATTGTTCTAATTCTGTAAAACAAACATCAATGGCCTCCACCAAAGAGTCTGTCTCAATAGCATTGCCTCCAACAATGGGACAGGTCTGTCAGGTCCCTCTTGTCTCATCCTTAATGCACAAAACATGGAACAATGCTCCAGAAATCTCCATATTTTGCAGATATCATTCCCATCATGATGGTTTCCATCTGTGGATTATATAATTAACATTTACGTCAAGCATTTTTGTTAAGGACGTACAGCTACAGTATTTAATACTGTATTTAATGCAAAAAAATATATTCTCTTGCCAATACACAAAAATACATAACGTGAACATGAATTTGGTGTATATTTCTGTATACACCCTGTACACAGGATAAAGCAATATAGATGATGAGTGAGTAAATGAGTGGTATTATATATTTCACTTGGATGTTAAAAGTTTCACTGAGTAAATACAGCTGCATAAAACAAAAACTGTTTGTCTTCATTTTAGGCTGCAAAGCAACAAAATGTAATTATTTTGAAAGAGCGGTAATTTTTTCCCCCCTCACCCACTATCCATCCATATGAAGCCACTTATCCAACATTAGGTTGCAGTGGCAGCAACATTACTATTCTTATAATTACACTCCATTCTAAACAATATAACCTTTATTTAAAAAAAATGCTACCCTGTCCAGGGTGTACCCCGCCTAGTGCCCGAAGTCTCCTGGGATAGGCTTCAGGTCCCCCGCGACCCTGAACACAGGATTAAGCGGTATAGAAAATGAATGAATGAATGAATAAAAAAATATGCTTTTTTACATTCTAGTTCAATTTGTGTGTGTGTGTGTGTGTGTGTGTGTTTTTTGATGGATTGACAGGGTGTACCCTGCCTTGTGCCCCGAGTCTCTGGATTGGATTTCAGTGATGAAAATAAAATGCAGTTCAAAAATCTGTATCATGCCAAAGTGGAAAGTTTTTCAATAAAGATGTAAAGTAACATATAAAGGCTTTGCTTTTCAGTGTGGCATGTTTTCCTTGAACTTAACTGATATAATTCTATTCTGTTATCATAAAGTACAAGGCACACATCTATCTAAAATGTAGCAGATTCATTAATGATTTTAATCTGTTAAGAACAACGTAAGCTTTGTTTCATTATACATTTCCTGTAGATGCATAGCACTCTTTTTGTACTGTAAGCCACGTTGAGTGTGATATAATGGCCATGGTTTATTGCATCAACCTGTCACACATTTCTGGAATAAGGACAGGTGAGATCAATATGTAATATTAAACCCCACAACCACCTGCTCCATTCTCACACTCACATCTCTTTTACAGCATATTCCTTGAAACGAGCATCATCAAGGAAGTGGTTTACGTCTACTTTTCTTGTGTATATATAAACCTCTGTGAAGACAAGAAACTTGAAGGTAAGGAAAGATGGAGTTTGGATTCCTGACCATTCTACTCAGCTCTGCTCTTCTTGGGCATAGCTCTGGATTCACAGCATGTAAGTATTTATTCACAGCATGTATGTGTACTAGCTCTAATATCAAACATTATTAATGATATATAAAGCTCTGTAATTATATTACAGTAAGGCGTAAAAACACTTCATGTCATCCTCTAATTGTTAAATAATCATCAATCAAATATGTTGGTGTGTTGAAGCAGAGTTACTGTTACAACTATTATAAGGATAATTTTCCTATAACAGCATGTCTGTAAATTAAATTTTAATCCATTGAATTGTTATTATAGAAATTAAGTTTATTTTGTGTTAAACCCAGCACATTAATATTACTAAAGTTACAGTGGCACTACTGTTAGAACTGCTATTATAGAAAATTAATTAATGACTTCTGATCAATCATAATCCAGAATTCAACAGCACCGTGTTGCATTTTATGAAATTAATTTTTATTTTTATCTGTTTAAACAGATTATCCTACATGGTCACCCGAAACCACAGGTAGGTGTTAAATATATAATATGCCGTGTTGCATTTTATGAAATTAACTTTTATTTTATCTGTTTAAACAGATTATTCTACATGGTCACCCGAAACCCCAGGGAGAGGTTAAATATTGCCTTTTAAAAATTGTTTTATTTTTACTAATTTCATATACTGTTTTCATCTGTAATTAAACCTACTGTATTGTTATTGTTAGGGATAGTGGGTTCATGTAGTGGACACTTCACTGCAAGGGAAGGAGAATTTGCAAGCCCTAATTTTCCAAACGAATACCCACCCTATGCTGACTGCACATGGACCATCCAGAGCCAGCAACAGAAGTTCATCACCCTGAGATTCCCATATGTCGAGTAACTAATTTATTCTTCTTTCTGACTTTTTTTTTTGCCAGCACTTCTTTATAATTCAGTTAGCTTGAAACCTTTTGGATAAACATTGCCTGTTTTATGTTTAAACGAATCCTATGCCTAGACATTATAGCTCTGCCTTTATGGTGTGTAAATTCTGGCTGTGATAGTTTCTCATCCTCAGCTCATCATGTTCTTATTTATGTCCATACTCTACCTGTCTGAGATATTTTCACAAAATTTAGTCTGTTTTATTACCTAGAATAGAAATAGAAACTAACTGCCTGATATAAACCATAGTGTTCCTGATCAGGAAGGTACTAAGGATGAATGAACGACCACTATGAATGTACTGTAGTGTGCAGTGTTCATTTTATTGAACCTAATTTTTCTTAGTCTTGTGAGATGTACTGTATATCTGACTGTATATATCGCTTTTGCCAGAGGATTTTTCTCGTTACATCCCACTGGATCTCAGGCACATTCTTCTGGGATGCATTTAATCAGCAAGCTTCAAAAACTGCAGTCCCAGGCCTCTGTAGGTATAACCGTGTGTGTGTGTGTGTGTGTGTGTGTGTGTGTGTGTGTGTGCTTTATTTGCAGTATTGAGGAATTTTCCGACTGCAGGTACGATTTTGTGCGTGTGTATGATGGCCCCTCAACTTCATCTCCGTTACTGGGAAGTCTGTGCGGATCTCAGAAAAAGTCATTCCACTCGAGTGGGAGCGTTGTCACTGTGGTTTTCGCCAGTGATCGCTCCGATAATGGTGGGGGATTCATCGCACACTGGGTTTTTACAGGTGAGCTAATTACAAAATAGCCTTCCAAATTCTGTTTCAGTTTTTTCTTTATATTTACTTTTCTTTTCTTTAGATTTTTTTATTTATATTTCTTTATATTTAATGCAAATTTAAACAATAAAAAAAAACTTGTTTTGAAGTCTGAATGGAGTATACATGCTGTTTATAATGCAAACTATCTTCTTTTTTTTATTTATATTTTTTACAGACAATCCAGGTAACATACACATACTGTATTTACACGCACATGACACTTACTGCTCTAGCCTCAAAAAAAAAAAGGAAAAAAAAAACATTCAGCAGTTGTTGTCTATGCCCTTTTTTCATGGCGGCAATGTTTAGTACTATGTTTCCTCTAAAGATGTCAGTAGATGCTATCATGTGACCATCACATCACATCTACAGTATATACACCACTAGATGTACAGTAGCTAATTGTCTCACATAGTGGACATGTGAGCATAAAATTTATACTTTTAAAACTTTTTTTCTTTGCATTAATGTAATAAGTATATTTTACATCTTTACTTTAATGTAAGCTTGTGTCTTTACTGTTTACTGTCCTGTTACAGTTCAGGGCTCACCTTACATTTTTCTTCCTCCTTAATAGATCACAGTATTTCAATGTAGGTGCGTCCATGAAGGGGTGTAACTAGTTTACAAACAATATTAAAGTTTAGGAAAAAATATTGTGCTTAGCCAGCCTTATAGAAATTGTAAAAAACTAATCAACAACTTCTGACCACCAACCAGGATTTCACAGTGTTGTAGTTTGTTATGTAATATGAACTTTAATTTGATCTGTTTAAACACAAATATATGAAACCACAACCCCAGGTAGAGGTTTATTGTGTGTGTGTGTGTGTGTGTGTGTGTGTGTGTGTGTGTGTGTGTGTGTGTGTGTGTGTGTGTGTGTGTGTGTGTGTGATATGTCATAATAACTTGGACCTCTTTTTAATGCATAAAATGAATCTAACTCTTCTGTTCAATCACAAATCAGGATTTCACAATGTTACAGTTTATTATGTGATATTAACTTTTATTTTATCTGTTTAAACAGATATGTTCATAAGCACAACCGCAGGTAGATGTGGCCTTCCTACTCTCAAGAGTTATACAGTTTACTTCTTAACTGTGTGTGTGTGTGTGTGTGTGTGTGTGTGTGTGTGTGTGTGTGGGCATGTGTGTGATATACCATAATAACTTGGACCTCATTTTAATGCATACACGCATTTAATATATATTAATATATATATTAATATATTTGTTGAGAGTATATATATATATTAGTTTATCTTTACTGTTTAAATATATCTGAGTTATATAGTCACAAAGCTCCTCACATACAGCAGTCACCACGACACTTTATTATTGTATTTTGCAAAGTAATGTTTGTCTACCCTTTGTATTGAAAATTTAATAGGAAATTGTGTTTCCCTGTCTTGTGTTCACTGTATTTTGTAGTGTAGTGCTTATCTACCATTGTATAAATACTTTTTAAGAAATTGGCTTATGTAATGCAAGCAATCAGAATTTCACAATGTTATAGTTTATTATGTAACATTAACTTTTATTTTATCTGTTTAAACAGAAGTATTGAGTACCACAACTGAAGGTAGAGGTTTAATATTGACTTTCTTACTCTCATGAGGTCTATACACTTCATAACTCTGAGTGTGTGTGTGTGTGTGTGTGTGTGTAATATTAACTTTTATTTGATCTGTTTAAACACAAATATTTGAATCCACAACCCCACGTAGAGGTTTAAGGTTTAGTGTGTGTGTGTGTGTGTGTGTGTGTGTGTGTGTGTGTGTGTGTGTGTGTGTGTGTGTGTGTGTGTGTGATATAAGACGTCATAATAACTTGGACCTCTTTTTAATGCATAAAAACAAATCTAACAATTTATCTTCACTGCTTCTAATAAATAACTTCTGTTCAATCACAAATCAGGATTTCACAATGTTACAGTTTATTATATGATATTAACTTTTATTTTATCTGTTTAAACAGATATGTCCATAAGCACAACCGCAGAGTTATACAGTTTACTTCTTAACTGTGTTTGTGTGTGTGTGTGTGTGTGTGTGTGTGTGTGTGAGGGCATGTGTGTGATATGCCATAATAATTTGGACCTCATTTTAATGCATACACGCATTTAATATATATTATATTATATTTTATATATATTTATATATATATTTGAGTAAGATAAGTTTATCTTTACTGTTTAAATGTATCTGAAAAAGCAGTTATATAGTCACAAAGCTCCTCCACCACAAGTCACCACCACACTTTATTATTGTATTTTGCAAAGTAATGTTTATCTACCCTTGTATTGATAATTTTATAAGAAATTGTGTTTCCCTGTCTTGTGTTCACTGTATTTTGTAGTGTAGTGCTTATCTACCATTGTATAAATACTTTTATTTTATCTGTTTAAACAGAAATATTGAGTACCACAACTGAAGGTAGAGGTTTAATATTGACTTTCTTACTCTCATGAGGTCTATACACTTCATAACTCTGTGTGTGTGTGTGTGTGTGTGTGTGTGTCTGTGTCTGTGTCTGTGTGTGTGTGTGTGTGTGTGTGTGTGTGATATAAGATGTTATAATAACTTGAACCTCTTTTCCCACACATTTTGAATTAATGTAATATAAGTCTAACAGTTAATTTCTACTGTGTAATTATATCTGATCAATCATGCTGTTGTGTTTACAGTTCCCATTATTGGCATTTGGTGTCAAAGTAGACAACTGTTATAAACAACTTATGACCAATCACAACTCATTATATATTAACTATTTTTATTTGTTTAAACAGATGTAACCCTATCCACAAGCCCAGGTAGAGATTTCATATTGGCTTTCTTGCTCTAGTGAGGTCGATAGTTTACTTCATAACACATATATCTAACATACATCTAACATTTTATCTTTCCTATTTAAATATTTCTGAACAAGCAATTATATAGTCATGAAACTACATCAGATACAGCAGTCACCACCACAGAATCATGGAAAACACTTTATTATTGTATTTTGTAGAGTATTTTTATCTACCCGTGTATTGATCATTTGAATTAAGGAACATCACACTCAAGGTCATGGTGTAGTATTTACTGTCCTGTTACAATCCAATCCAACTTTATTTATAGAGCACTTTAAAAAAACAACAAGGTCAGCCAAAGTGCTGTACACAGCCTAACAAGAATAGGTTAAATCACAAATAAAATAAGTATCAGTTTAATAAAACACAGGAATATCATTCAACAAATCAAACTGAGTTGAAAGCAAGAGTGAAAAGATGTGTTTTAAGTGATGACTTAAAAACCATAAAAGATTCAATCTGTCTAAGATGCAACGGCAGATCATTCCATAGTTTAGGACCCCTGAGTTTTCTCAGTGTTTTGGGGACAACCAAACGAGACTGAGCAGCTGACAATTCAATATAATTTTGCCTTTTTTCCTTTCACACCTTAATACACTCACAGTATTCCTGTAATGTGTACAAAGTTGATGTGTGTGGATGATGGCTGATATGAATTGAATTTGTAAATTCTATTTTTAAATTCTCTTTATTTTGTGTTTTACATTAGAAACCACGACAGACTGGGTCACAACAACAGGTGTATAAATGTTATAGTTAAACGACACTCATCAAAATTCACTTTATATGTCACGTCAACATTTACTGTAAACTTACATGGAAAAGCTATGAAGACAGACCTACAGTAGTTTATGTTTCACCTAGGTATATTTACTCAGTACAACTTTTACCATGCAAAAGTTGAAAGATATAAAAGGTGAAAGATATAACACCTACACATAAAAAAAATAGGGGGTAAAAAACTTTGATAGGGCAAAATACCATTAAATTCTTGAGGACAAACTGGTCTAGTCAGAGCCAAAACTTTTTAGGAGGGTCTTTTTTTTTTTTTTTTATAAAACAGTGATAAATTTTTTTCTGTGTTTATGTGATATGTTGGTTTTATACTGTATCTTTCTTTATATACAGTAGTTGCACTGAGTAAATACAGCTGGATAAAACAAAAACTGTCTGTCAAGTTGGAGAGCAACACAATTAGATTATTTGAAAAGGGATGATTCTTTACTGTACACTATAGTAGGTTTTCTATATCCACATGTTCTTCTCCTGTTACAATTCAATATCAATTATGGTTTAGGTCTGACTTTACATTTTTCTTTTAACACCTTAATACATAAAAGTATTTATGCAATACATAGAATGTAGTTGTGTTTTCAATGTGTATTTTATATTGTGTATTTTCAATCCTCCTTTTACCTCATATGGTTAGATAATGTCTTGATCTAATGTTTCTTCGTATTTATTTTTTAATAGAAACCACAACGTACATAGACTCAACAACAGGTGTGTAAATGTTATATATAAATGAGACTTACAGTACCAAAATCCACTTTGTAAGTGACCTCAACGTTTTAATGTACACTGAAAAGTTACCAAGTATCATGCTTTCTGTGTCACTTAGCATATGCTGGGCATTAGGCCTATTACTACTGTATGTGCTCTTGAATCTTTTTTTTTATTTTTTATTATCAATAGGAGGTTTGCTCAATAAAATTTGAATTATACCCTAATGGTTGATGACTTGAAAATTATACTGACTGTCATTTGCATTGACTATTTATGAAAATCAGAAAAATATATCATTTGCGTAATAATTTGGAACACGGTGTACACATAAGAAAAAATAGGGGGAAAAAACCTGGATAGGGCAAAATACCATTAAATTCTTGAGGACAAACTGGTCTAGTCAGAGCCCAGACTTTTTAGTAGGGTTTGATCTTTTTTACAAAACAGTGATTCATTTTCCCCCTGTTTCTCTGATATGTTGGTTTTATACTGTATCTTTCTTTATGTACAGTAGTTGCACTGAGTAAATACAGCTGGATAAAATAAAAACTGTCTGTCAAGCTGGAGAGCAACACAATTAGATTATTTTAAAAGGGATGATTCTTTACTGTACACTATAGTAGGTTTTCTATATCCACATGTTGTTCTCCTGTTACAATTCAATATCAATTTATGGTTTAGGTCTGACTTTACATTTTTCTTTTAACACCTTAATACATAAAATTATTTATGCAATACATAGAATGTAGTTGTGTTTTCAATGTGTATTTTATATTGTGTATTTTCAATCCTCCTTTTACCTCATATGGTTAGATAATGTCTTGATCTAATGTTTCTTTGTATTTATTTTTTAATAGAAACCACAACGTACATAGACTCAACAACAGGTGTGTAAATGTTATATATAAATGAGACTTACAGTACCAAAATCCACTTTGTAAGTGACCTCAACATTTTAATGTACACTGAAATGTTACCAAGTAACATGCGTTCTGTGTCACTTAGCATATGTTGGGCATTAGGCCTATTACTATGTGCTCTTGAATCTTTATATTATTCTTATTAGATTATTAACTATGTGCTTTTCCTCTATTCAACATCTAACAAATTGTAAGTCTGTGGTTTAACACTGACATTTAATAGAATTGACTACAACAGATATATTAGTAGACATGACTTGGATAGTAATTTAAGTATAATCACAAAATTAACAATATTATTTAAGTCATATTTGAACACAAATAATACTGTAGTTTAAATTCATCTAATTGTTTTGCCCATATCATGTTGTAGTATTATTTTTATTATTATATTATTATAGTAATAAGCTGTAATTATTACTTATTGATTGTTGTAGTTCATTATTCCTGCCTGTATAACTGTGGATACAATCTCGGTGCATGTTCCTGCACCAGCTCCTGTCAGTACTATGGAAACTGCTGTGATGATTATTATGGTGAGAACAAAACCGAAGTTTAAAAAAAATGGTTAATGTAAGCTATTATTAAAAATGTCTATCTTTTTCATGATAGTTCTTATTTACAAAAATGTGATGTTATGCTATGAATGCATAAATAATGTTAACCTTTTAATCATCGTACATATAGATTATTGCTACAGTACAACAACAACAACAGAAGAAACAACAACAACAGAAATGACGCCGATAGCAGGTAGGAAGTATTAGATAGTAGTGGTAATAAGATTAATTAACTTTTAATGCACTGATAACAGATACATTATTTAAATTTTTAACAAACTTATTAAATTTAAATTCATTCTGTAAATGTAAGCTTGTTTTGTATATATTACTTTGTAGACTACATTACCTGTATGGATCGTTGTGGTTTGGATGGTGGTTTCTGTTCCTGCACCAGCTCCTGTCTGGACTATGGATACTGTTGTGATGATTACGTCTGTAAGAAAAAACAAAAAATTGTGTTTCATGTGTGATACTGTGCACGTTAACAAACAAAAAACATTCCAGTGACATTGCTCAGGAGCAGGGAATGGAATGAAAACAAGAAAAAAAATTCCTTCCGGAAGCCTAGAGAGCTATTCTCCAAGACAATGTTTAAAATACAAAAACGTCTGCTGCCTTGGAAGCAAAATATGAACAAATAAGCGGTCAATACTTATATATAACTAATATAACAAATCATTAGGATAATTTTTTTAATGCTACACTGTGCAAATATTTAAATATATATAAATTATTTTTTTTTTTAGATTATTGTACCAACGAAACTGTACAAACAACAACAGGTACACTTTCTTTGTAAACTTCTTCATAACTTTTGTTGTGTATTTATATAAACCTGTTCATTTTTTTACTTTAATACAAGTCTTTATTTTATCATTTAAAAAAAATGGATTGGGGTACTGGATAAAACAAAAACTGCCTGTCAAGCTGGAGAGCAACACAATTAGATTATTTTAAAAGGGATGATTCTTTACTGTACACTGTAGTAGGTTTTCTATATCCACATGTTGTTCTCCTGTTACAATTCAATATCAATTTATGGTTTAGGTCTGACTTTACATTTTTCTTTTAACACCTTAATACATAAAATTATTTATGCAATACATAGAATGTAGTTGTGTTTTCAATGTGTATTTTATATTGTGTATTTTCAATCCTCCTTTTACCTCATATGGTTAGATAATGTCTTGATCTAATGTTTCTTTGTATTTATTTTTTAATAGAAACCACAACGTACATAGACTCAACAACAGGTGTGTAAATGTTATATATAAATGAGACTTACAGTACCAAAATCCACTTTGTAAGTGACCTCAACATTTTAATGTACACTGAAAAGTTACCAAGTAACATGCGTTCTGTGTCACTTAGCATATGCTGGGCATTAGGCCTATTACTACTGTATGTGCTCTTGAATCTTTTTTTTATTTTATTTATTTATTTATTTATTTTATATTATCAATAGGAGGTTTGTTCAATAAAATTTGAATTATACCCTAATGGTTGATGACTTGAAAATTATACTGACTGTCATTTGCATTGACTATTTATGAAAATCAGAAAAATATATCATTTGCGTAATAATTTGGAACACGGTGTACACATAAGAAAAAATAGGGGGAAAAAACCTGAATAGGGCAAAATACCATTAAATTCTTGAGGACAAACTGGTCTAGTCAGAGCCCAGACTTTTTAGTAGGGTTTGATCTTTTTTTTACAAAACAGTGATTCATTTTCCCCCTGTTTCTCTGATATGTTGGTTTTATACTGTATCTTTCTTTATGTACAGTAGTTGCACTGAGTAAATACAGCTGGATAAAATAAAAACTGTCTGTCAAGCTGGAGAGCAACACAATTAGATTATTTTAAAAGGGATGATTCTTTACTGTACACTATAGTAGGTTTTCTATATCCACATGTTGGTCTCCTGTTACAATTCAATATCAATTTATGGTTTAGGTCTGACTTTACATTTTTCTTTTAACACTTTAATACATAAAAGTATTTATGCAATACTGTACATAGAATGTAGTTGTGTTTTCAATGTGTATTTTATATTGTGTATTTTCAATCCTCCTTTTACCTCATATGGTTAGATAATGTCTTGATCTAATGTTTCTTTTTATTTATGTTTTAATAGAAACCACAACGTACATAGACTCAACAACAGGTGTGTAAATGTTATATATAAATGAGACTTACAGTACCAAAATCCACTTTGTAAGTGACCTCAACATTTTAATGTACACTGAAAAGTTACCAAGTAACATGCGTTCTGTGTCACTTAGCATATGTTGGGCATTAGGCCTATTACTATGTGCTCTTGAATCTTTATATTATTCTTATTAGATCATTAACTATGTGCTTTTCCTCTATTCAATATCTAACAAATTGTAAGTCTGTGGTTTAACACTGACATTTAATAGAATTGACTACAACAGATATATTAGTAGACATGACTTGGATAGTAATTTAAGTATAATAACAAAATTAACAATATTATTTAAGTCATATTTGAACATAAATAATAGTTTAAATTCATCTAATTGTTTTGCCCATATCATGTTGTAGTGTTATTTTTATTATTATATTATTATAGTAATAAGCTGTAATTATTACTTATTGATTGTTGTAGTTCATTATTCCTGCCTGTATAACTGTGGATACAATCTCGGTGCATGTTCCTGCACCAGCTCCTGTCAGTACTATGGAAACTGCTGTGATGATTATTATGGTGAGAACAAAACCGGAGTTTAAAAAATGGTTAATGTAAGCTATTATTAAAAATGTCTATCTTTTCCATGATAGTTCTTATTTACAAAAATGTGATGTTATGCTATGAATGCATAAATAATGTTAACATTTTAATCATCGTACATATAGATTATTGCTACAGTACAACAACAACAACAGAAGAAACAACAACAACAGAAATGACGCCGATAGCAGGTTGGAAGTATTAGATAGTAGTGGTAATAAGATTAATTAACTTTTAATGCACTGATAACAGATACATTATTTAAATTTTTAACAAACTTATTAAATTTTAATTCATTCTGTAAATGTAAGCTTGTTTTGTATATATTACTTTGTAGAATACATTACCTGTATGGATCGTTGTGGTTTGGATGGTGGTTTCTGTTCCTGCACCAGCTCCTGTCTGGACTATGGATACTGTTGTGATGATTACG
The DNA here is from genome assembly GCA_030522415.1 of Channallabes apus. Classification (NCBI taxonomy): domain Eukaryota; kingdom Metazoa; phylum Chordata; class Actinopteri; order Siluriformes; family Clariidae; genus Channallabes; species Channallabes apus. Next base: position 27,619,157 of record CM060116.1, on the reverse strand, counting down.
TCTGTAAGAAAAAACAAAAAATTGTGTTTCATGTGTGATACTGTGCACGTTAACAAACAAAAAACATTCCAGTGACATTGCTCAGGAGCAGGGAATGGAATGAAAACAAGAAAAAAAATTCCTTCCGGAAGCCTAGAGAGCTATTCTCCAAGACAATGTTTAAAATACAAAAACGTCTGCTGCCTTGGAAGCAAAATATGAACAAATAAGCGGTCAATACTTATATATAACTAATATAACAAATCATTAGGATAATTTTTTTAATGCTACACTGTGCAAATATTTAAATATATATAAATTATTTTTTTTTTTAGATTATTGTACCAACGAAACTGTACAAACAACAACAGGTACACTTTCTTTGTAAACTTCTTCATAACTTTTGTTGTGTATTTATATAAACCTGTTCATTTTTTTACTTTAATACAAGTCTTTATTTTATCATTTAAAAAAAATGGATTGGGGTACTGGATAAAACAAAAACTGCCTGTCAAGCTGGAGAGCAACACAATTAGATTATTTTAAAAGGGATGATTCTTTACTGTACACTGTAGTAGGTTTTCTATATCCACATGTTGTTCTCCTGTTACAATTCAATATCAATTTATGGTTTAGGTCTGACTTTACATTTTTCTTTTAACACCTTAATACATAAAATTATTTATGCAATACATAGAATGTAGTTGTGTTTTCAATGTGTATTTTATATTGTGTATTTTCAATCCTCCTTTTACCTCATATGGTTAGATAATGTCTTGATCTAATGTTTCTTTGTATTTATTTTTTAATAGAAACCACAACGTACATAGACTCAACAACAGGTGTGTAAATGTTATATATAAATGAGACTTACAGTACCAAAATCCACTTTGTAAGTGACCTCAACATTTTAATGTACACTGAAAAGTTACCAAGTAACATGCGTTCTGTGTCACTTAGCATATGCTGGGCATTAGGCCTATTACTACTGTATGTGCTCTTGAATCTTTTTTTTATTTTATTTATTTATTTATTTATTTTATATTATCAATAGGAGGTTTGTTCAATAAAATTTGAATTATACCCTAATGGTTGATGACTTGAAAATTATACTGACTGTCATTTGCATTGACTATTTATGAAAATCAGAAAAATATATCATTTGCGTAATAATTTGGAACACGGTGTACACATAAGAAAAAATAGGGGGAAAAAACCTGGATAGGGCAAAATACCATTAAATTCTTGAGGACAAACTGGTCTAGTCAGAGCCCAGACTTTTTAGTAGGGTTTGATCTTTTTTATAAAACAGTGATTCATTTTTCCCCTGTTTCTCTGATATGTTGGTTTTATACTGTATCTTTCTTTATATACAGTAGTTGCACTGAGTAAATACAGCTGGATAAAACAAAAACTGTCTGTCAAGCTGGAGAGCAACACAATTAGATTATTTGAAAAGGGATGATTCTTTACTGTACACTGTAGTAGGTTTTCTATATCCACATGTTGTTCTCCTGTTACAATTCAATATCAATTTATGGTTTAGGTCTGACTTTACATTTTTCTTTTAACACCTTAATACATAAAATTATTTATGCAATACATAGAATGTGTAACACGGCCACACATGCGACGGGCGGTTGCTAGGCAACCCCGCAGCATTGGCAATCAACAGAGACGAGCTACACCTGGCCAGTAGGATATTTAAGTTCCCAGAAACCAGCGCACGCTGTGCGAACATTAGATAGCACCAGGTACGAGAGCGTGGCTCTGGTATAGGGAACAAAAGAAAAGAGAAAGATAGAAAAGAGAAGAAATAGAAAGATAGAAAAGAAATAGAAAGATAGAAAAGAGAAGAAAGAGAAAGATAGAAAAGAGAAGAAATAGAAAGATAGAAAAGAAATAGAAAGATAGAAAAGAGAAGAAAGAGAAAGATAGAAAAGAGAAGAAAGAGAAAGATAGAAATAGAGAGATAGAAAAGAGAAGAAATAGAAAGATAGAAAAGAAATAGAAAGATAGAAAAGAAAAGAAATAGAAAGATAGAAAAGAAAAGAAATAGAAAGATAGAAAAGAAATGGAAAGATAGAAATAGAGATAGAAAGAGAAGGTGAAAAGAAAAGTGAATCATAAAGCACTAATATAATTTACCTACCTTTTAAGTAAGAGAAGTACGGTGGCACGCGCCAACATAAGCGGGTCTTCATTCCCTTCATAACGCTGCGTGGTGTTCACGCGAACCAACCAGTCCCTAGCGAAATAAACAATCCACGGCCCAACGCCCACTCCGAGTCCTGCGTTGGGGCTCCCATATGTATAATACACCGAGGGGCGCCATATTGAAGCTAACCCTCATAACAGAATGTTCGCACCACACCAGGAGCCCGCGGATTTGGAGCGGGTACGCGAAATAGTGGCCGGTCAGGCGGGAATGATCGGCAAACATGAAAACGCGCTGACCGAATTAGTTTCAGAGCTAAAGGGCATTTCGCAGCGCTTAGACGAGATTCAGGGGCGACTCGGGGCGCAGGGCACTTCCGGATTGCCGTTGACCTCGGAATCACTTCCGGGGTCGGCTCCCGCCGCCGCTACCGTAGCACAAGCACCCCCCCTGGTGGCCGAAACGAGATTACCTACTCCCCAGCCTTATGCTGGGGAACCTGAGAGATGCAGTGCCTTCCTACTCCAGTGCTCTTTAGTATTTGAGATGCAACCATCCCAATTTCCCACTGAGAGAGCCAAGATAGCATTTATGATATCACTATTGACGGGAAGGGCCCTGGAGTGGGCTACCGCAGTGTGGCAAAACCTCCTAGCAGCACACACTACAGCAAATGATTTCATAGAGGTACTCAAGGCCACCTTTCACCATCCACATCTGTCTAGCGGTGTAGTCTCGCCTCTCCTTCACATTCGGCAAGGGGGCCGGTCAGTGGCGGATTATACCATCGAATTTCGGACACGAGCTGCTAATTCAGGCTGGAACGCTGAAGCTCTGAAGCACGCGTACATTCAAGGCCTTTCGGAGAAGCTCAAAGATGAGCTGGCAGTACGCGAACCACCCGAGAATTTAGAAGCCCTTTACAGTATGGCCATAAAAATAGATAACCGCCTCCGTGAGCGGAGGGCGGAACGCGCAGGGAATTACAGGGTAGAGCCGATCTCTCCCCAGCGAGAGTTAGAACGGGAGGTAGACCTGGGAGAGCCCATGCAGTTAGGGGCCGCAGAGATCCCAGGGACTCCTCGGCTTCGTTCGGGTTGCTTCCGTTGTGGCAGGTCCGGTCACCACCAGGGGCGCTGTCCGCTGAATAAGCCAAAAGGGGGGGGTCACTCTCGGATGGGGGACCGACAGTGACCCAAAAGCCAGACCCTCAGCGATCAGGGCTCTTCCTCTCTATCACCATCACCTGGGAGGGAGCCTCCACCACCCGCCTAAAAGCATTTGTAGATTCGGGAGCAGCGGGTAACCTTATAGATGGAGAACTGGTGCGGAGATTGGCTATTCCGTTCCACCCCCTCTCCGCTCCCATTCCAGTGGCAGCCCTGGACGGTCAGTTATTCGAATCCGGGCCGATCACACATGAGACTGACCCACTAATACTACGTATTGGGCAACATGCAGAGCGGATTACCTTCCTAATTACCCGTGTACCGGAGCTCCAGGTGGTACTGGGGTTTCCGTGGTTGCGAGAGCACAACCCCCGTATTGATTGGCTAACCTGCTCTGTCTCAGTGTGGGGCACCCGCTGCGCACAGAGCTGCTTTAAAGGGATTAGAACCCCAGATGTGCAGCCATCCCATCAGGTCGATCTCTCGGCAGTTCCCAAAGATTACTGGGACCTGGCAGAAGTATTCTCTAAGTCGGGGGCCCAAAAGCTTCCTCCCCATCGAGCTTTTGACTGCGCGATCAACCTGCTTCCAGGTTCGACCCCACCGAGGGGAAAGCTCTACTCTTTGTCTTCTCCTGAACATTCGGCCATGGAGGAGTACATCCAGGAGGCATTGTCCCTGGGATTCATTCGCCCGTCCACATCCCCCGCAGGGGCGGGGTTCTTCTTCGTAAAGAAGAAGGATGGGGGCCTCCGCCCCTGCATAGATTATCGGGGGGTAAACGCGATCACCCTAAAGGACCGCTATCCCCTGCCCCTGATGAACTCTGCCTTTGAGTGTCTGCAAAGGGCGAAATGGTTCACCAAGTTAGATTTACGGAGTGCGTATAACTTGATCCGCATCAGAGCAGGGGACGAATGGAAAACGGCGTTTATTACGCCGTCAGGGCACTATGAATACCGGGTAATGCCATTCGGCCTGACTAATGCACCAGCAGTGTTCCAGAGGTTTATTAACGAGGCGCTCCGGGAGACGCTTAACCTCTACACCTTTGTCTACTTGGATGACATTTTAATTTTTAGTGACTCTCTGCCAGAGCACATCACCCACGTACGCCGGGTGCTGCAACTTCTCCAGCAGAACCATCTATATGTTAAGCTGGAGAAGTCACAGTTCCACACAACCTCCACCTCCTTCTTGGGGTTTGTGGTATCCAGGGGCCACCTGCAAATGGATCCGGCCAAGATAAGGGCTGTGGCCCAGTGGCCCCGTCCTACCTCGCTTCGGGCAGTTCAGCGCTTCCTGGGGTTCGCCAATTTTTTCAGACGCTTCATCCGCAACTTTAGCACCCTGGCAGCCCCACTTAGCACCCTCACAAAGAGGAACCCAGGGCGATTTAAATGGACAGAGGAGGCTCAAGGGGCCTTCCAGGCTATAAAAGCAAAGCTCACCACAGTCCCAGTCTTACGGATGCCGGACCCAGAGACCCAGTACATAGTGGAGGTAGACGCATCCGATGTGGGGGTGGGCGCTGTTCTCTCCCAGCGTTCCGGGGAGGACCAGAAACTACATCCCTGCGCCTACTTCTCACACCGCCTAACCCCGGCGGAGAGAAATTATGGCATTGGAGATCGGGAGCTCCTTGCCATAAAACTGGCTTTAGAAGAGTGGAGACACTGGCTGGAGGGGGCCAAACAGCAAATACTAATCTGGACCGACCACAAAAACTTAGAATATATCCGGTCGGCCAAACGCTTAAACCCTCGACAGGCCAGATGGTCCCTCTTCTTCTCCCGGTTTGACTATGTGCTCTCGTTCCGTCCGGGCTCAAAAAATCTCAAGCCAGACGCACTCTCGCGCCAATGGGATCCTCCAGTAGAGGAGCCAGGAACCGAGAGCATCATCCCAGCACCACGCATCCTTGCCCCCGTACGCTGGGCCATTGAACAAAGGATCAAGCAGGCACAGCGACAGGAACCAGATCCGGGAGGAGGACCCCCCGGAAAGCTATATGTTCCTGCCAACACCCGTGCCCAAGCTCTGGCATGGGGTCACACATCCCCATTTACGGCACACCCGGGCACCACTAGGACACTGGAGTTTCTTCGTCGGCGCCTTTGGTGGCCTGGCATGGAGAAGGATGTTCGGGCGTATGTGGCAGCCTGTCCGACCTGCGCACAGAACAAGGAACCCCGTACACGGCCTGCCGGACTGCTGCGCCCCTTACCTATACCGTCGCGTCCGTGGTCCCATCTCTCCTTGGATTTTGTTACGGGCCTGCCCCCCTCCAAGGGGAACACGGTAATTCTGGTGATCGTAGATCGGTTCTCCAAAGCCTGTAAGTGTATCCCCTTGCCAAAACTTCCATCGGCCAAGGAGACGGCGCAGTTGGTCCTCCATCAGGTAGCCCGGGTACATGGCCTCCCAACCGACCTGGTCTCTGACCGGGGCCCGCAGTTTGCGAGCCGGTTTTGGGGGGCGTTCTGTAAACTTATTGGGGCCACAGCCAGCTTGACATCGGGCTTTCACCCCGAGTCAAACGGGCAAACAGAGAGGGTGAATCAGGACTTAGAGCGTGCCCTCAGGTGCGTAACCTCCTCCAACCCGTCATGTTGGTCGGACCACCTGATGTGGGTGGAGTATGCCCATAACACCCTGTGGCACTCCTCCCTGGGCATGTCACCCTTTGAGTGCCAATTTGGGTACCCCCCCCCCATGTTCCCAGAGGAGGAACCTGAGGTAGGGGTCCCCGCAGCACGGACCTTAGTACAGCGGTGCCGTCGGACCTGGAGGAAGGCCCGAGCCGCCCTACAAGTGTCCAGACGCAGGGCAACCCTCACGGCAAATCGAAAGCGACAGGCAGGACCCTCCTTACGTATAGGGCAACGGGTCTGGTTGTCCACCAAGGACCTCCAACTAAAACTTGAGTCACGGAAGCTGGCCCCCCGGTACATTGGGCCGTTTAAAATCATGAGAAGAATTAATCCTGTGGCATACCGCTTGGCTCTCCCCCGGTCAATGAAGATCAACCCTACATTCCATGTGTCACGATTAAAACCAGTACTCTGCAGCACCTTGGCCCCCAAACCTCCTCCACCTCCACCTCCACCGCGTATGATTGACGGGTCCACAGCCTTCACAGTTCGACGTATCCTGGATTCCAGACAGGTCCAGGGTGCCACACAGTACCTAGTGGACTGGGAGGGGTATGGTCCCGAGGAGCGCTCTTGGGTGCCAGCCCGGCACATACTAGACCCCGAACTTATTAGAGAATTCCGGGCTAGCCGTAGGGCTGGCACAGGAACGTCGGGAGTCGTCCCTAGACGGGGGGGTACTGTAACACGGCCACACATGCGACGGGCGGTTGCTAGGCAACCCCGCAGCATTGGCAATCAACAGAGACGAGCTACACCTGGCCAGTAGGATATTTAAGTTCCCAGAAACCAGCGCACGCTGTGCGAACATTAGATAGCACCAGGTACGAGAGCGTGGCTCTGGTATAGGGAACAAAAGAAAAGAGAAAGATAGAAAAGAGAAGAAATAGAAAGATAGAAAAGAAATAGAAAGATAGAAAAGAGAAGAAAGAGAAAGATAGAAAAGAGAAGAAATAGAAAGATAGAAAAGAAATAGAAAGATAGAAAAGAGAAGAAAGAGAAAGATAGAAAAGAGAAGAAAGAGAAAGATAGAAATAGAGAGATAGAAAAGAGAAGAAATAGAAAGATAGAAAAGAAATAGAAAGATAGAAAAGAAAAGAAATAGAAAGATAGAAAAGAAAAGAAATAGAAAGATAGAAAAGAAATGGAAAGATAGAAATAGAGATAGAAAGAGAAGGTGAAAAGAAAAGTGAATCATAAAGCACTAATATAATTTACCTACCTTTTAAGTAAGAGAAGTACGGTGGCACGCGCCAACATAAGCGGGTCTTCATTCCCTTCATAACGCTGCGTGGTGTTCACGCGAACCAACCAGTCCCTAGCGAAATAAACAATCCACGGCCCAACGCCCACTCCGAGTCCTGCGTTGGGGCTCCCATATGTATAATACACCGAGGGGCGCCATATTGAAGCTAACCCTCATAACAGAATGTAGTTGTGTTTTCAATGTGTATTTTATATTGTGTATTTTCAATCCTCCTTTTACCTCATATGGTTAGATAATGTCTTGATCTAATGTTTCTTTGTATTTATTTTTTAATAGAAACCACAACGTACATAGACTCAACAACAGGTGTGTAAATGTTATATATAAATGAGACTTACAGTACCAAAATCCACTTTGTAAGTGACCTCAACATTTTAATGTACACTGAAAAGTTACCAAGTAACATGCGTTCTGTGTCACTTAGCATATGTTGGGCATTAGGCCTATTACTATGTGCTCTTGAATCTTTATATTATTCTTATTAGATTATTAACTATGTGCTTTTCCTCTATTCAATATCTAACAAATTTTAAGTCTGTGGTTTAACACTGACATTTAATAGAATTGACTACAACAGATATATTAGTAGACATGACTTGGATAGTAATTTAAGTATAATCACAAAATTAACAATATTATTTAAGTCATATTTGAACACAAATAATACTGTAGTTTAAATTCATCTAATTGTTTTGCCCATATCATGTTGTAGTATTATTTTTATTATTATATTATTATAGTAATAAGCTGTAATTATTACTTATTGATTGTTGTAGTTCATTATTCCTGCCTGTATAACTGTGGATACAATCTCGGTGCATGTTCCTGCACCAGCTCCTGTCAGTACTATGGAAACTGCTGTGATGATTATTATGGTGAGAACAAAACCGAAGTTTAAAAAAAATGGTTAATGTAAGCTATTATTAAAAATGTCTATCTTTTTCATGATAGTTCTTATTTACAAAAATGTGATGTTATGCGATGAATGCATAAATAATGTTAACCTTTTAATCATCGTACATATAGATTATTGCTACAGTACAACAACAACAACAGAAGAAACAACAACAACAGAAATGACGACGATAGCAGGTAGGAAGTATTAGATAGTAGTGGTAATAAGATTAATTAACTTTTAATGCACTGATAACAGATACATTATTTAAATTTTTAACAAACTTATTAAATTTAAATTCATTCTGTAAATGTAAGCTTGTTTTGTATATATTACTTTGTAGACTACATTACCTGTATGGATCGTTGTGGTTTGGATGGTGGTTTCTGTTCCTGCACCAGCTCCTGTCTGGACTATGGATACTGTTGTGATGATTACGTCTGTAAGAAAAAATTAAAAATTGTGTTTCATGTGTGATACTGTGCACGTTAACAAACAAAAAATATTCCAGTGACATTGCTCAGGAGCAGGGAATGGAATGAAAACAAGAAAAAAAAATTCCTTCCGGAAGCCTATAGAACTATTCTCCAAGACATGTTTAAAATACAAAAACGTCTGCTGCATTGGAAGCAAAATATGAACAAATGAGCGGTCAATACTTATATATAACTAATATAACAAATCATTAGGATAATTTTTGAAATGCTACTGTATACTGTGCAAATATTTAAATATATATTAAAATGTTTTTTTTTTTTAGATTATTGTACCAACGGAACTGTACAACCAACAACAGGTACACTTTCTTTGTAAACTTCTTCATAACTTTTGTTGTGTATTTATATAAACCTGTTAATTATTTTACTTTAATACAAGTCTTTATTTTATCATTAAAAAAAAAATGGATTGGGGCACAGAAAAATTTAATATGAATATTGAATATTAGTTTATTTGTGTTCATATGTTCATTTGTGAAACGCATGGAGTCATGAGATAGTTTCCTATTGTGTACTTTAAATACTGTACATGTAATATGTCATAACAGCTTTGCTTAATACACTTCTGAATTTAACATGATGACAGTATTTCTGTGGAGCAACATGGATTCTGATTGGTAAGAAGGAGTTGCTTCTGTAAGAGCAAGTTTGACCGTAGTGCAGCTGCACATCACAAGTTTATATGAGTGCTTTTCTTTATATTAGTATCTTATCTTTTCTATAGCAACAGCTCATTGACATTGACTTGTGTTGCTGATATTGTAAAGTTTTCTCCTGGGCAAGGAGACATTTATTTAGCTTTGATGGAAGGAGTCTCCAATGTCAGTGGCAGTGCTTTGTGGAACTTTCACTCAAATTTGTGAACAAGGGATCTTTCCTTTTTTTAATCTGGTTTAAATTTAACTTGGGTTTTTTTTTTTTTTTTTAACTTTAAGACAAAAACAAAGGGAGTTGAATTAAACAAGAATTGGTTTCAGGGGCATTGGACATTAAGTGTAACTGAAAATGGATAAAAAGGTGATGTGTCATTTTGTAATACATAAATACATTAACTACCTTATCCCCATACCTTTATTCAGAGTGATTTACATTTATCCTATTCCATCTGAGCAGGTGAGGGTTGAAGGCCTTGCTCAAGGGGTCAAAAGTGGTCATTTTGATCTAAGCGCATTAATGTAATTAACATACCTACTGTAAACTGGTAGCTGTGCTACTGTCATAGCAGCTGTTATAAAAACTAATCAACACCTTCTGACCAATCACAATCCAGAATTTCACTGTGTTGTAGTTTATTTAAACAAATGAAACCCTAACCACAACTTTCTTACGCTCATGAAATCTGTGTGCACATTGACTATTAATCTAACAGTTTATCTTTCCTGTTTAAATATATCTAATAAGCAGTTATATAGTCATGAAACTACATCAGATACAGCAGGCACCACCACAGAGCCAAGAAAAAAAGGTTATGGTGTTGTGTTTACTGTCCCTCATATGGACAATGAATAGAGCAAAAAACCAACAACAGCCTGGACCTCTTTTTAATGCATAAATATTAATCTAACAGTTTATCTTTACTGTTTAAATATATCATATCACATAGTGTTTATCTACCCTATAAATAAATGTGGGTAATTTTTTTTATTTTAAGACAAAAAAATAAAGGCTGCTGAATTAAATAAGAACTGGTTTCAGTTCCGTTCATTAAAAGCATGATGTGTCATTCTGTAATAAATAAATACATTGACAGCCTTTTGCCTATATCCTCATTCAAAGTAATTTACATTTATCCCATCATATATCTGAGCAGAAAGTCGCAGTTTGGTGGTGCCGGGGTTTAAACGTGTGGCCAATTACAGTGATACAAAACACTTCAGAACATGCTGTTCAAAGAGAAATAATAAATTTCAAGGTGGTTACACTTATACCGGCTTTAATTTCTGGATCATGGTGAGGAAGTTAGCATGAGGACAGCCGTCTTGTCAGAGTCCTGATTAAAGGTGAATTTAAAAATAAACCATCTCAGAAAACAGGTCACAGGGAAGGCAATTGATCAAAATAATGAAAATTTAAGTTTGTAAATTGATGAACAGAACTGTTTAGACCTTTCTTTTATTAACTTACTGGTTCTTAATATACATCATTAACAATGTTGGGTGTAACGCGTTACGAAGTTAGAGTACTTATACTGTACTTATAGCCACCACTCAAACTGTGTAGGTGAGATAGAGATATTAATAGTTAACAGATTATGGGCCAAACTTTGCTGAGTGATGATGGTAGAATAATTATGAAGGTCTTGACTAAAAGAATATGCATGAGGAATTACAGAGGAGTTTCATTTTCTGCAGTAGAAAAACACTTGAACTAGTTACTTTTATCAGAAAGTAACGCTGTAATGTAACTGATTACTTTTTAATGACAGAAATTTTGTAATGTGATTAGTTACTTTAAAAAGTAACGTCGCCCAACACTGATCATTAAAATTATATATTTTCTTAACTGATTGTTAAATGATTAAGCTTATATACTGTAACTGTATTTATATTATTGAGATGCACTGAGAACAGGGGTGTTTTTCAGGTGGAGCTCCATGTGGTGGAAATCTTTCTCAACCACGAGGGGAATTTTCCAGCCCAAATTATCCTAATTATTATCCCAATAATGCACGCTGCACATGGACCCTGGAAGCTGGAGAACTGGAGGTGGTTGTGTTAAACTTCACTTATGTCGAGTAAGTGTGTATGTTAACTTCACATCCATGTTTTTCCCAAGTGCTGATGAATTACACCTGGATTTGATTTGTATCTTTATTATTTAGGAATATATTTTGTAGTCATTATGTGCTGCTGGCTTCATTACTCTTTGCTGACATGATTTTATTTCCTTTTGATTTTTTTTTTCAGTTTGGAGTCATGCTGTGACTTTATCCGAGTGTATGATGGTCCGAGTGCTCAGTATCCACTTCTGGGTTCTGTGACTGGTCAGAATCAGAGACCTTCATTCAACTCCAGCAGGAGATACATGACTGTTGTTTTCACCACTGACGGCAGCGTGACTCGGCAAGGGTTTAGGGCTGAATGGGCTTTCAAACGTACATGTATGTATTTGTCCTACTTATTTAAATTTAATTTTCTGTTAGTTCTTATAGAGTAGAAATAACCTATCCAAATATTCTGCACACATTGACCTACTTTTATGGCTGCTTACTATAAGGTATGCCTGTCATTTCTGAAGTTGAGTTTTCTTGCCAGTTAATTAATTCTGACCTTGCTTAGGTGTCTGCACACAGAGATCATGTTTGGTAAGGAATCTGTGTCAAATAAATAGCTAACTACAAACAACACCACAGAAACTTTCATAATGCTCTAATAACAAGACACTGATCTAACATAACATAATTAAATAAATTAATCAATGATTATTTCCACCCTGACGTAGGCATGACCCGAGCTCAGTGGAGAAAAAGAGACAGTAATGAGGCTTACAGTATGTTTGAATGCTGCAAATGAACCACCCAGATTAACTCCTAGAGCCTATAAGACACACCCACATTTCCTTTAAACGTCCCAGTCAGATCTGTTCATATTGTATTGTAGTCACAATGACATGGCCACATGTCCATATTAGAAGTCATATTAGAAGTCAATTTAGTATTTGACTCGCTCTCTCTCTGTGTGTGTGTGTGTGTGTGTGTTTATACAGCTACTCTGACATGTAGTGGCCGGTGTGGCATCAGCAACAGCATATGCTCCTGTGACAGATCATGTCAACGATATGGAAATTGCTGTCAAGATTATTATGGTAACTTTCATGAATAATAATAATTTTTTTAAATAGTCTGTGTGTCTGTCTCCAAGTCTTTCTGTCTGTCTCTCAATCATTTTATCTGTCTGACAAAGAGACATGCAGGAGTTTGGGGCAGAAAATATGTTGTAATTTATTGTTTTTATTGATTTTTTTCAGATTATTGTTACTACACCACTTCAGCTCCTGTACCAGGTGAGCTCTTTACCTTTGTAAATAAATGATAGATAGATAGATAGATAGATAGATAGATAGATAGATAGATAGTTAGATAGATAGTTAAATAGTAACAATGGTTCTTATGTTTAAAACTCATTCAAAATACATATATTTTTATTACTGTATATCTTTTATTTTTTCATTTTACTCATAAAATAGTTCTTTTATTTGTTATAATTATTGCCTATTTTAATGACAAACAAAAATTAGAGTGTATGTCTTTTTATATTGAATAAAAATGTTATGTAGTTCATGTAGGTGTTTTTATATATATTTTAAAATTCCTATTATAATTTGGGTTAATTGTCTGAGCATTGGGCATGTGTGTATACTGTACTGTATATGTGTCTGCAGCCTGTGGGGGGAGTCTTCAGGGCTCAGGCTTCATCTCCAGCCCTTATTACCCCAATTATTACCATGACAACGCGTACTGTGTGTGGCAGCTCTCAGCTCCAGCGGGACAGACCGTCTTCCTCTCGTTCCAGGACTTAGAGTCAGTCCAGTTCCCAAATTTAAATGTCACTATTTACAATTTGTTGCTTATTTACGTAACATCTGGATTAGCATGATAAAGAATTTATTTCCTTTGAATATATTCAGAAATATTTTTCTAATTTAAATGTATTATCTATAATAGATTTATATTCACTGTAAATAATAATAATAGTTTAATTTTTTTATATTATTATATATTGTATTATATTTATTAATTACTACTTATAATTTTTAAAAAGATTTAAAAACCTTGATGTTTAACACCATTTTTATCAGATGAATACAATATTTTAAAATAATTAAAATATTAAATAAAATAAAACTATTAAATACTAAAAAACTATTAAAGGACCTTAAAAATAATACTATCATAATAAATATAAAATTTTCACTTTATTTACTTTAAACAGTGTGGTATTTTGGCAATAATATGCATCGTCTTGATGACTTTTTACTATTTAATATATTTGACTAGGGTATACTTTTTTTTTTGCGTTTTGTGTCCATTGCATAATATTAAACACTGATGAACTGATGAAAAAATTTAGTTTGTACTTTTGAGAAAATCTAACTATTTATCTATGCATTTGTGTGTGTAGTCTGGATCGCTGCTGCACTTGTGATTATGTGAATGTGTATGATGGTTCATCCACCGGCTCGCGCTTGATGGGACAGCTCTGTCAGGCTAACACAAGTCAGCTGGAGTTCCAGTCGTCCTCGTCCTACATGACCGTGCTGTTCAGGAGTGACTACTCCGGTGTTGGACGTGGCTTTAAAGCTTACTTCAGCTCCACCCTCAATCAAAACACAGGTGCAATACAATTCAATTCAATTTTATTTGTATACCGTTTTTAATAATGGACGTAGCAACAAAGCAGCTTTACAACATACAGTATATAGTGTAGTATATATTGTATATTATAGCTTTATCAATTTGTTCCTAATGAGCAAGAGACTGTGGCAAGGAAACCTTTAGAGGAACCCGACTCAATAGGGAACCCATACAAAATAAGAGGAAATGTGTTTTAGTTAACACGAAGCCCACTTAGTTGAGGTTACCAACTGTTCTTACAATACAACCCATCAACACCCTAACTAGTGTGTGTTGTGTTCACTGATTATGTAGTGCAACCGCAACACTAGGTGGCAGTGTAAGAATAAGCGGGAAATGAAGAAGAAGAGAAAAGAAGACGGATAGGGATATAGGAGGATAATTGCACTACTGTTGAGCTGTTGTAAATGTTATTGTACTAGCTGTTAAGTAAACTGTTTTGTTCTAATCCCTGGCCTGGTTATTTTGGATACCACCATAACAAATTGGCGACGAGGTGGATATTTTTTTGCTTCTTTTTGCTGACTCATTATGGCCGGAAATGTGCCTGCGCCCCCGATGTTTTTGCCGTGCCCGGGAGAGCCGTCGACACCCTTTGACATGTGGATGCGGATTTTCAAGAATTACCTACTGGTAATTAATGCGACGGGTGACGCTTGGCCTGAAGCCCGCAGGAGAGCTACATTGCTCCACTGTCTCGGAGCCGAGGGGCAACGGACTTTCTACTCGCTTCCAGATACAGGTGACTCCTTTGACTCTGCTGTCGCTGCTTTAGAGAAACACTATGCACCCAAAGTAAATGTTGTAGTGGAACGACATATCTTCAGACAGCGAAGACAAGCACCTCATGAGACTATTGCACAGTATGCGGCCGTGTTACGTGATCTTGCTTCAAAATGCGGGTTTGATGATAAAACAGATGAAATGCTCCGTGATCAGTTGATTGAACATGTGAGTAATCCAAACATTAGAGAGAGGCTTCTGCTCGAACCTGATCTGACACTGGATAAAGCTTTAACAATAGCATCGCAAATAGAATCAGCTGTTCAACAAGCTAAAACAATAGCAGCAAAGGACAGTATCCCAGTGCAAGCTGTACAACCCCGTTCACGATTCACTAAAAAGAAATACAAACAGAATGCGTATCCAAATAAGCCATTTAATGCCTCCACTGCACCTTCCCGCAGCTGTTTCAGGTGTGGTTCTGACAAACATTTAGCTAATTCTTCTCAGTGCCCTGCAGCCAAAGCAACTTGCAAGTCTTGCCAGAAAGTTGGACATTTTGCTCGTGTTTGTCGCTCATCCAGGACAAGTGATGTAGGTGAGATTCAGCTACCTAAACTGACTGTGCTGTACTTAAACAACCCTTACCATGTGCCAAACACACTTAAGTGCAAAATCAATATCAGTACACCCACTTCCCTTACCACAGAGCACGAACTAGTTGTTGACACAGGATCAGCAGTATCGATTTTGCCACGCTACATCTATATTCAGTACTTCAATGAAACACCACTGCTCCCAGCTGTTAGTCAACTAGTGACCTATACAAGGAAGAGAATCTCTGTGCTTGGCTGCCTACAAGTCAAAGTGAGTAGAGGAGTTTTCACTGCCCCAGTCACATTCTATGTGGTGAAGGAGGGCACCTCTCTCTTGGGAAGAGATCTTATGAAAGCCTTAAACATCTGCATCAAAGGTAACACTGTCCTCCCACCCGTACTTACCACAAATCCTGCATCTCCTTCTGGCATCTCTACTGCTCCTGCCGTCAGCTGTGTAACTGTTTCACCTGCTTCCTGCATCCCTACTACTCCAGACGTTGGTTGTGCACGAAACTTTGTGCATAAGGTAAAAATTGATTCAACTGTTAAACCAGTACGCCAGAAACTACGACGCCTGCCTTTTGCTGTAAGAGCTTCTGTCTCAGCTGAACTGGAGCGCTTGCTGAAAGCTGGAGTGATTGAAAAAATTGATGCATCACCTTGGGTTTCACCTATTGTGGTCACGGGACGAAAAACTGGTGGAATACGGATGTGCACAGATCTCCGTGAACCAAACAAAGCTGTGATCATTGACTGCTACCCTCTACCTCATGTGGATGAACTGTTTGCGAATTTACAAGGTGCAAAGATGTTTTCTACAATTGATCTGGCTAATGCATACTACCAGTTACCTCTTCATGAAGATAGCAGAGACCTTACAGCATTCATCACACATGATGGTCTGTTCAGATTTTGCAGAGTTCCATATGGGCTTGCGTCGGCTCCCTCAGCCTTCCAGAAAATGATGGCTGACATTCTAAATGGCTTCCCAGGTGTTCAAAATTATTTGGATGACCTCATTGTCTATGGCAACACCCCTGTTGAGCATGATCAGAACCTCAATACTGTCCTCCAAAAGCTGAAGGAAGCTGGATTGGTGCTTAATGAGAACAAATGTCACTTTAGGAAGATCTCCCTACGCTTCCTAGGTCATACCGTTACTGCAGATGGCATTCTTCCTGACCAAGAACACATTAAGGCCGTCCTGGAAGCCCCTACTCCATCTGATGCTGTTGCCCTGAGATCCTTTCTGGGCCTAGTATCCTGGTATTCAAAGTTTCTGCCTAACTTTGCAACAGTTGTGGCTCCTATGCGCGCCTGTGCCAATGGAAAAGATACATTTACATGGACCCCTGCAGCACAAAGCAGCTTTGAGGAAGTTAAGCAACTTCTTGTGAACAGTCCAGCGCTTGCTCTTTTTGACCCTTCTCTACGACCTGTCATTTCCACAGATGCGAGTGATTATGGACTTGGAGCTGTCTTTGCACAAATACAGCCAGATGGTACAGAGAAGCCAGTGGCTTTTGCTTCCCGTACATTGACTGAACCAGAGAGGAAATATTCGACCATTGAAAAAGAAGCACTAGCTTGCGTGTGGGCTACAGAAAAATGGAGAACATATCTGTGGGGACGTCGTTTTACTCTCCGCACAGATCACCAGGCATTGACGACACTGCTGAGCACAAAGGGAATCGGTCGAGCTGGAATGCGGGTTGCCCGTTGGTCGGCACGCCTGCTCTGTTTTGATTACGATATTATCTATCGACCAGGCACTCAGAACTATACTGCTGATTGTCTTTCACGCCTCCCGTTACCTGTGCCTTCTGACTCTATCCCAGATGCAGAGCCCGAGATGGTGGCACAGATTTCTGCTGCTCTGAGCGCCCTTCCGGTGGCTGACTATGACTCTGCTTGCTCTTCTTGTCCTGAACTGTCAGCCTTGCGCTCGCAAATTGAAAGTGGTTGGCCGCCCTCCATCAAATCAGTAAGTGGTGTACTGTCTCTATACTACAATATCAGAGATGAGCTCTCAGTCAAGGATAACTACATACTCAGAGGCTCAAGACTCATCGTGCCACTCTCCTTACGACACACACTGATCACGCTTGCACACGAGAGTCATCAAGGGATTGTCCGCACAAAGCAACGTCTGCGCGACCTTTACTGGTGGCCAAAGATGGACTCTCAAGTACGTTCTTGCATTGCTTCATGTATACTCTGCCAGGTTAACGATAAGACAGCATGTACTCGCCCTGCTCCGTTGCAACCAGTCCCACTGCCTGATGGGCCATGGAAGAAACTTGGCCTTGATATTGTAGGACCCTTTGACACCGCAGTTTCCGCTTGCAGGTATGCTATCACGCTGACAGACTATTATTCTAAGTGGCCTGAGGTTGCCTTTTCACATACTGCCACTACGGACGATGTTATTCACTTCCTGACATCTGTTTTCTCTCGTCATGGTAACCCGGAGAACATTGTCACAGACAATGGTCCGCAGTTCACTTCTGCAGCTTTTGCTTCATTCCTGCGCACTCAAGGTATTTCCCACAGCCGAACATCAGTCTACTATCCTGCTGCTAATGGAGCTGTCGAGAGATTCCATCGTGCCCTGAGGAGCTGCATTCAGGATGCTATTCAACAGTCACAGCCTTGGAATAAGACTGTAATGAACTGGCTCCAGGTGTATCGTGCAACACCACATGCTGCAACTTCTACCTCGCCGTATGAACTCCTTTATGGCAGGAAAATGCGCACCAAATTGGATATTCTTTCCCTGCCGCCTGCCACGTCTCCAGCGGATATCTCTGCTCGTCATGCAGTTCAAAGGCATCAGAATAAAATGCAGCATTACACGGATGCTAAACGTGGTGCACGCATGCCTTCTTTTCAACCGGGAGAGAGAGTGAGGATAAGGAAGCCTCATCATGTTCCTAAAGCTCATCCCAGATTTACTTCTCCTGCAACCGTGAGGAAGAAAATAGGTCCAAACGCTTTCTTACTGAGTGATGGGAAAACTTGGAATGCCTCTCATCTTGCCCAGATTCCTCCTGTGGCTGGACAAGACTGTGACACATCTGGACTGATACATACAGGTGTTAGTCAATCTCCTTCTCACAGACAGCCACGTGTTAAACACAAGCCCAAGTGGCAAAAGGACTATGTCATGTCATAGTTGACCAAAAAAAAAAAAAAAAAGTTGAGAAGATTGCAAAATCTTGATTAGTATAGCTAATACTGTTTCCAAGGTTCGAAGTTTACTGATTATGCACTAGACATTAGTCAAGTTAAGTAAAAGAGATTTACTTATTACCTTTGTTTGCTATTAACAATCACTTGTATACGGAGTGTGTTCTTTTACAGAGAGAGGAAATGTTGTGTTCACTGATTATGTAGTGCAACCGCAACACTAGGTGGCAGTGTAAGAATAAGCGGGAAATGAAGAAGAAGAGAAAAGAAGACGGATAGGGATATAGGAGGATAATTGCACTACTGTTGAGCTGTTGTAAATGTTATTGTACTAGCTGTTAAGTAAACTGTTTTGTTCTAATCCCTGGCCTGGTTATTTTGGATACCACCATAACAGTGTGGATTCAAACCAGCACATGTCTTAATACTGTTGGCCACTACTGTAATACTGCTAGTAGATTCAGGATGTCATAATGAAACTCTAAAACATAAACATGGCCTTAAACATTGAGACTCTTTATTGCTGTAAAGGTTGATAAGAAAGTATGTCTTCTGAACACAATACCTCAGCCTAGATAGAATTTTATGTTATACTGTATGCCTTGCAGGCCATGTGGATTGCTCCTCTGGCTGGATGAACATCGTTATCCGTAAATCATACTTGGACTCTTTGGGCTTCAGCTGGCATGATCTCTACCTGGATGACCATCGCTGCAGAGCTTCAGCTGACTACTACTATGTCAATTTTCACTTCCCATTAAATAGCTGCAGCACCAGAATCAAGGTGTGCTACACTACACACTATAATATAACACGCAGTCATCCAGTGAAACCAGTGTTGGGTGTAACGCATTACAAAGTAACGTGTAAGAGGAATCACAAAGGAGTTTTCATTTTCTGCAATGAAAAAATACTCTAACTAGTTACTTTTATCAGAAAGTAATGCTGTAATGTAACTGATAATTTTTTAAATACAGTCATTTTGTAATGTAATTAGTTACTTTAAAAAGTAACGTCTCCCAACACTGAATCCCACAATGCACTGCATGTGGTATACAATGTGCACTATTGAATCACCCAAACACACTATGTGGACAAAAGTTTGTGCATGGTCAGGTGTTCAACAAAAAACTCTCTTGGACAGTTTGGTACAGTGTGATAAAAACACAAGACAATAACTTGATTGATTGATTGATTTATAAGCTAGGTCTTATAAAACTAGGTATTCATTTAAAAATAGTTTGTTACTCAGGTTTTTACACCGCTCGGGAAATTTATTCCATCACCTTGTTGGTAGTAAAGACATAATGTCATAATGTCTTCCTTGTACCCTGAGAGGTGGGGGAATAGGTATAGTAATCCAGTCTTGAAATTACAAGGGAATTAAAAAACACCTGAGTGGCGTCTGTGGATGGACACAAATAGGGAAATAGCTGAGAGAAGCGATACCAGTCGGTGTAGTAGCTAATATCTGAGATATACAGATTTGGTTTCTTTCCAAAGAGAAATTTTAGAAAAACTTTGCATTCATGAATGCAGTTGGTATGGTGCTATAGAGTCATTGACAATAGAAGGATGAATAGGAAAAGGTAATGTAAATTGATTTAAAGCATTATGAGTGGGATGAGATCCAGGAAAAGACCAAACGTATCAAAGTGTAGGAATATAGATTGGAGTCAAGGGTCGGAAGATTCAGTCCATTTTCAAAGGTGGTGGGAAAAAGAAGTAAAACTATTGAAAAGCATGTGAGGATTGTCTGGAGAGGTACACAGTTTAGATTTTTTTTACAAGGTTTTAGCAGTTAGATAATTAATATAAGAACATGGACTGACAGCTGGATGAGAATTAGAGACCAAATTAAGGAAAAAATTAGAAAATAAAATATTGTAACTCTGGAGGATCAATAGGTTGTTTGTACAGTAAAACATTAGCTAATCGTGCTTAATTTTCTTTGCACTGCTACATGTTTACTTTCCTGCAGTCCCAGAATGGGCGTGTTACGTACACCAATAATGTGCGAGCAGCTCAGTCAACGTCAGGTGAGATCACACGGTATGAATCAAGCTTCCTGTGGGCTGTGAGCTGTGTGATGGAGCGAGAATCTTCAGTCGGGACACTCTATGAAATTGAAGAGACTTCAAACCTAACCATCAGCGGAACGGGGCGGTTTAACACCTCCATGGCCTTTTTCCCATCCAGCAACTTTTACTACCCCATCACTGAATTCCCCTACCAGGTCGACCTCAATCAGCAACTGTATGTCCAGGTGCAGCTAACCCAAGCTCAACCAAGCATCCACCTATTCATCGACTCCTGTGTGGCCTCACCTAACCATGACTTCAGCACCCGCACCTATGACCTTATACGCAATGGGTACAACACACACACACACACACACACACACACTCATGCACAAATTTAACAAGCACATTCACATAAACAAGACTAGTAGCACACACATGCTTACAGTACTGTTCTTGCTCATGTAGTATAACAGTTGCAGCTACTGTAAGTGGACATCTTTTAAAGGCATAATAAGCAGTGTAAGCTTGCGTACTAATGTGAGCTTGCATAATTGCTAGTAAGGGTTCAAAATGGAATTTACACTTGCTCAAACTCTTGTAAAGCATTTAGCAGGGCAGGCCAGAACACAGACACAGGGAACATCAGGTTAGGGTGTAAGTGCTGTTTTATTTACAAAAATACATAGAAAAAATTGCACACTGAGAATATATATATGGACAGACCTCCTGGAATAGGAGCAACCAGTCTTGTTGATAGGCTGGGTAAGAGAAGGCAGCAAGGCTGAGATGCAGTCTGCTTTTAGCAAGTTCCATAACAGAGAAGGCAGGAAAGAAGGCATGTGAGTCTTGTATCCAGTATATGCCGCCATTGACACCTGGATGGTTGGTGCTCTGCTGCCTTTGGCCACAGGGAGTTGAAGTGCCCGTCCCTTGTGTGCATGAGGTGGAGCAGACCATAGTGCTGAACCTACTGTACAGTATGCTGGGTTTTCCTCTGCTTGGTTGAGTGCGAGGGTGACCAATTGTGAGAGGCGCTGGCTCTAGGTCTGCCGTCACACTCTTAATTGCCAACTGCCAACAGCCAACTAACACTTCTTTAGCGCTTAAAACATCTGGACAAGGGATTTTTCTTTTACATTACCAAAAAGGTTAAATTGAGCAATGTTGGCTTACTAAAGATATGTATGTTAGCCATTTGCAGTTAGCCACTAACAAACAGGACCTTGAACAGTACCTTTAAAACTAACAACACTCACTGCTTAAGGGTCTGAATTTGCGTCCTGGACAGTCAGAATAGCTGCAGCTGTTTTGCAAAACCAGCTCAGAAATGTCACTCATTGAAAAGGCAGTCTGATTAGGAAGTTGTAGCAGATATATTTCCAACTTTCAGAACATTTCCACCATAAATAAATTACAGGCAATGTTTCTTTATTTCCCCAGAACATTGGAGTAAAAAGACAGTTTGTTGTTTTTGTTTACAGCCAACTACAGAGCATTTACAGTCTTGCTTTTGCTTGTGGGTTGACAGAGAGGGGTTAGGAATGCAAGTGGTATTGTATAAGATGTTCCAATATCCATGACCTTTCTTCAGACCAGTTGTTGTTTTTGCTGTCCCTGGTCCACTGAGTTTTGCAACATTGACATACTGTCTCTATTCAAACAATTTATGGAACAAGTGATATATTTATTTTTATTATCTTTATCATTTCAGGTGTCGGAGAGACAGCACAGTAGTCATATACAGAAATGGAGATCGTTACTTTGCTCAATTCAGCTTCCGTGCTTTTATGTTCCTGCGCACACACAATCGGGTGTTCCTCAGATGTCACGTCATTATATGCACTGACAACGACTACAACTCACGATGTCGCCAAGGATGCCGTAATCGCAGGAAACGAAGCTTAAGCTCTAATGACCACAATGAAGTTGTTACTCTTGGGCCCATCACACTCAAAGGTCAGAGGACAACCGATTTTGAAACCAAATTAGAAACTTTTATTATGCACAAAATTGAGGAAGATATTTTTGCACTTCTGTTGACTACACAATATAATGGACAGAAATATAAACAATATTATAAAGCAGAGGTGTCTTTAAAACATATATATTTATGTATACTTACAGGTGCAGAGTAAGCTGTGGTGAAAAAAGGGGAGGAGTGAACTTCCACGGACTGATTAATGAACCACTTAAATACTTCAATATTCATCATATTAGTGTTTTTTTAAAATCAGTGAATAAAAAATTTATTAAATGTTTTGTTTCATTATTCTATCACTTTCGTTTCTGCAAAAAAAGCTAAATGAACAAAAAAGAAACAAAAAAACATTCATATTAAGAAGAAAATAAGATAAAGGAAATAAGAGACAAAATGTCAAGTTTAAAAATGAAAGAGACAAACACATACATGCAGTGGAACATTGGCTTACGAGCATAATGTATAGTTAACACTGAATAATTGTACAAAATTTCCTATATTAAAGCATTCTTCAAAGGCAAACTGGTGTGGTGTATTTTGTGTTATATAAGAGTATTTATTGTATCTGGTAAACATAAGCAAATACAGTATATATGATTAAAAATGTTGCTGTGGAATAGAGATCACCAAAATAAGGCATGGAGATCTAGAATGCAGAGCAATATGTGAACACATTCATCATCATGTAATATTCATCATATTAGTGTTTTAACCCATTTTTTATTCACTGATTTAAAATAAATTATGGTTTCATTATTCTATCACTTTCATTTCTGCAAAAAAAGCAAAATAAACAAAAAAAGACATAAAAAAAAACATTCATATTAAGAAGAAAATAAGATGAAGGAAATAGACAAAATGTCAAGTTTAAAAACGAACACATACATACAGTGGAACCTCGGATTACGAGCATAATTCGTTCCGGAAGTGGACTCGTATTGTAAACACTCATAAACCAAATTGAATTGTCTCATAAGAAATAATGGAAACTCTAATTATTCATTCCACAGCCCCAAAAAATAAATACATAAAAATAATTAACACAATA
Source organism: Channallabes apus (assembly GCA_030522415.1). Taxonomy (NCBI): domain Eukaryota; kingdom Metazoa; phylum Chordata; class Actinopteri; order Siluriformes; family Clariidae; genus Channallabes; species Channallabes apus. The sequence goes on along the minus strand of CM060116.1, from coordinate 27,595,624 downwards.
TAAACAAACAATTAACAAATAAAAAACAAGATAAAAAAAAATGAACATGCGCTTTATTATTCAAGATTCAAGATTCAAAGAACTTTATTAATCCCAAAGGGAAATTGCTTTTAAAAATATTACCTTTAAAAATAAAAAGTAAAAATAAATCCTGACAGATAAGTGTTTCCGTTTGTGCGTGCAGGTGTACACAGTGTGTGTGCATGTAAATCTAAAGTAAGCTCACCTCTCCCCCTTCTCATCTTACACAGTAACACTTCCTCCACTGTTTTCACACACACACACACACACACACACACACACACACACACACACACACACAATGGAAACACTGTTTTATCTGAAAAATAAACAAGAAATCTCTCTAATGACACTCAATTGAGCGACAGACTAACGGAATCACTGCTGTAAAGTAAAAATCACCCAAATTAACCTGTACTTTATATTTGAATCGCAACAGAGCAGTGTTTCTGTGTAGAGCAGAGAGAAAGAGTGTGTGTGTGTCTGTGAAGGCAAAAGTACAGTAGGAGAGGTTTGTATGTGAGTGTGTGTGTGGCACGGTGTCCAGTGACACGCGCGCACACAGACACAAAGAGCAGGCTGAGCCTTGAGCAGAGAAAATGGATCTTTAACCTCTCTACTGAGACTTGCTTTTGCTTTACACGCGCGCTGTACACACACGCATACAGACACAAAATAAAATATGTTTTACGCATACACACGTGGTCACAGTGTTATAGTAAACAGTACACGCGTGCATGGACGTTGATTATACCAGTAAGAGACGCGTGCACTAAGACCCAACAGGGGAGACTACCCACAATTCTGCAGCGCAAGAGAGAGAAAAACCAGTCTGTTCATTTTCCAAGTCAAAATGTATTAAAAATCTTTGCTCATCTTGCGGAAGACTCGAAAACCACATTACTCTCAATCTGAGGTTTCACTGTATTTATTTACAGAAAAAGAGGTACAGTATGTAAACACTAATAGATTTAGTGAGACTAATACATCAAGGCTTGTTGTATAGAAATAAAATTGTCCTGGGAAAACAAAAAGGCTCTGGCAAAAGGATCTGGCAATAGAAATTATGACCTACTGTATAGAGAATGAGAAACGCAACAAGGAGGTTACTTTTTTAGACATATGACATAGAACAATCAGAGTTTATGTCAGAAAAACACAACACATCGAAAAATACCGAAATTTTTTTATAAACACTACTAGCTAAAAATAACAACATTTAAATAATAAAAATAATAAACATTTTTGAATGTCCCATTCACAAGTTAATCATCACATCGTCTGTCAAGTTACACATGGCACTCCTAAGATACTCCAGTGATCCTGACCTCTTCTGCCCCCTGATCAGCCCGATTTATCCTGATGCCCTACTGTATTTCTGGTTGGAGTTCTCATTACAAGGAGACTCACATTGCTGTTGATCACTCCATACAGTCTGCTTATAGTTACATGTGACTACTGGAGATGGTTTCACCTAGAACCACAAGAAAAGATGCTTCGTATTTTATTTGTATTTTCAAAGAGGATGTGTATTTACGGTGAACTATCATGTTGATTGTCTCTGACTTTACCTCAAGGCCAAAAGTGCTGTATTCGTCTGAGAAAGCGATGGCTGCTTTGACGTTTTTGATTTATGGAGAATGTTTATCAAAATACCGAAGGCCTGGCAAAGTTTCATGAAACTCTGCCGAGCCAGTTTTGCGTAATGCTGTAACAAAATTGTCTGAACATACAGATATACAGACATGCAGACTTATGGACAGAGATACAGACATACATATACAGGTCCTTCTCAAAAAATTAGCATATTGTGATAAAGGTCATTATTTTCTGTAATGTACTGATAAACATTAAACTTTCATATATTTTAGATTCATTACACACAACTGAAGTAGTTCAAGCCTTTTATTGTTTTAATATTGATGATTGTGGCATACAGCTCATGAAAACCCAAAATCCCTATCTCAAAAAATTAGCATATCATGAAAAGGTTCTCTAAACGAGCTATTAACCTAATCATCTGAATCAACTAATTAACTCTAAACACCTGCAAAAGATTCCTGAGGCTTTTAAAAACTCCCAGCCTGGTTCATTACTCAAAACCGCAATCATGGGTAAGACTGCCGACCTGACTGCTGTCCAGAAGGCCATCATTGACACCCTCAAGCAAGAGGGTAAGACACAGAAAGAAATTTCTGAATGAATAGGCTGTTCCCAGAGTGCTGTATCAAGGCACCTCAGTGGGAAGTCTGTGGGAAGGAAAAAGTGTGGCAGAAAAAGCTGCACAACGAGAAGAGGTGACCGGGCCCTGAGGAAGATTGTGGAGAAGGACCGATTCCAGACCTTGGGGGACCTGCGGAAGCAGTGGACTGAGTCTGGAGTAGAAACATCCAGAGCCACCGTGTACAGGCGTGTGCAGGAAATGGGCTACAGGTTGCAAATTTTGCATGTCATTCGGAAATCAAGGTGCCAGAGTCTGGAGAAAGACTGGGGAGAGGGAAATGCCAAAATACCTGAAGTCTAGTGTCAAGTACCCACAGTCAGTGATGGTCTGGGGTGCCATGTCAGCTGCTGGTGTTGGTCCACTATGTTTTATCAAGGGCAGGGTCAATGCAGCTAGCTATCAGGAGATTTTGGAGCACTTCATGCTTCCATCTGCTGAAAAGCTTTATGGAGATGAAGATTTCATTTTTCAGCACGACCTGGCACCTGCTCACAGTGCCAAAACCACTGGTAAATGGTTTACTGACCATGGTATTACTGTGCTCAATTGGCCTGCCAACTCTCCTAACCTGAACCCCAGAGAGAATCTGTGGGATATTGTGAAGAGAAAGTTGAGAGACACAAGACACAAGAATCTGCAAAAGGATTCCCGACCAAGTATTGAGTGCATAACTGAACATAATTATTTGAAGGTTGACTTTTTTTGTATTAAAAACACTTTTCTTTTATTGGTCGGATGAAATATGCAATTTTTTTGAGATAGGGATTTTGGGTTTTCATGAGCTGTATGCCACAATCATCAATATTAAAACAATAAAAGGCTTGAACTACTTCAGTTTGTGTGTAATGAATCTAAAATATATGAAATTCTAATGTTTATCAGTACATTACAGAAAATAATGAACTTTATCAAAATATGCTAATTTTTTGAGAAGGACCTGTATAAGCTTTAAGAGGGTTATGTTTTAAAAGAGGTGGTGAATGGTGGTGATCAAATTTCTGTCAATCGTTTAATAATTAAATATATATTTGACCAATACTTTATATCACAATGCATAATGTCACATAATGTTACTTTCCTCTCCAAAAGCATTGGGTTAAAATGATGACAGAATAATTATTCCACCTTGTCCACGATCATTATAACCACATTTAGGGTGAATGGTTAATTTTAGAGGGGGGGGGGGGGGTATCATATTTGTTTGTTTATTTGTTGTTCACATTAACACATTAAACATAAAATTAATGTAAATACATAAAAAACTTTAATAAATCTAAAACCATTGGCTAAATAAAAGTACCTTTAACTTTTAATGTATACTTAAATATTTTGTCATTTCTTTGCCTTATTGCATTGAACAGTGTCTGTGCTCAGGTGACAGTTAGCAGGTATTAATATATGATGTGAAGTTAAATATCTAACTTTGTATTAATGATTAATTACTGATATTACACCACAGTGCTATTAAATAGGATATAAATGCCATTCCCTAATGCATAACCCTCATAAGCACAAATATCTGGAATAGACAAGTGAGATCAATAAGTAATATTAAACCCCTCCACCCGTTCCATTCCCACGCTTATATCTCTTTTATGGCATATTCTTCCAGATTATGAGTGTCATAAGGAAGTGAGTTACTTCTGCTTTTTTTAAATATATAAATCTCTGGGGAGAGAAAAAATTTACAGGTATGACAAGATGGAGTTTGGATTCCTAATACTTTTACTCAGCTGTGCTGTTTCAGCACACAGCTCCCTCCTGTCTGCAGCATGTAAACTTTTACTTTGAAATAATCTTACTTGTAATAGTTACTTAATAGTTAAAAGTCATTTTATTCAAATTAAATGCAAATAAATTTCTGTTCATGTACAGTACTTCAGCTCACATTTAACCCTGTTCAATCCACGTTTTTAATGTTTCAGGGTTTTTTTTTTGTTTTCTTTGTTTATTTGCTATGTTTTTATACTGCAATGATAATGTGGTTTTATTTTTACTTTTATTTTTACCCTAGCTACCACAGCGATGCCCTCAAACACAGGTAAAGGTTTCTTTTCCCTTTCTTTTCCCTCTGTCTTCTACTTTTATTTATAGTAAAAAACTAATTGTAATTCTTATGGCTAGTGGGCTCAGATAGTGGGTAGAGAATCACATTATGAAAAATATTTTTAAATAGTATTAAAACTGTTTACAATATTAAGATACTCTTTAAAATACTCTTTGTTTCATGTTTACAATAATTTCTCAAGACAAGCAATTGAGAGGATAAGAGACAGGACTAAAACCTATGATTAGTGCCTTTATCAGCTCCACCTATCGTTTACGACAGTTGTTGTTCAACTCTTGGTCTGACAAAAATAATAAATTTCCACCTTGCCCTGCCCTTTAATGTAACACTGTAATAATAGCTCAGTTTAGTTTGTACTGTATGTGGTTTAGACTATTTATCGATATACTTAAGAATTACCATAAAATAATAAGAATAATCTTATCTAACTATAATTATCACATTATGCTTTGTAGCTCATCTATCCTGCCGTTATAACTGCGGCTACAATCACGGTTGGTGCTCCTGCACCAGCTCCTGTCAGTACTACGGAAATTGCTGTCATGATTATTACTGTAAGAAAAAATATATTCATGTATAATTACCAATTTGACTACATTTATAAAATATATATAACATATATATATATAATATAGACATTTACAAATATAACATGTTTTTATCTGTGCATAATTGTCTCCTTCATAGATTATTGTTCTCAAACAACATCAGGTACGTAAGTGTGCTCCATAAACTCTTCAGTTCTTTGTTCACCTTTCAGTGACTTTAAAATGAGACTGTATTTTATATTTAAGTACGATATTCTGTTTAAACAGATTATGGCAAAACCACAAGCAGTATATGGGGACCATCAGAAGGTATACTTTAATTATTCAGTACTGACATAGTGATAATAATTTACTCAAACCTGATTCTTGTTTCTTGTCTGTGTATTCTGTGGGAAGTGACAGTAGTACAACTGTGCATCACAGGTTTATATGAGGGGCGTTCAAATCAAAGCAGAATTTAGATTGGACAGAATAACAGAACATAGAAAGTAATAACTTCCATTATTTCTCTATATAATCCCCTGCTATGCTAATGCTCTTATCCCAGCATTTAACTAGTGCTTGGATACCATTAATGTAGATGGTTTTCTCAGTATTTAGAACTGAAATTAATCTATTCTGCTAAGTCTTTGGTAAATGTAAATTGCTTTTACACCTTCATTCACTAGAAAGTTTATCACAAGTCCCGGTTTGACTTGAATGCCCCTCATATGAATGCACTTGTTATGATATATTACAATTTCTAACAAGTTATTGTTACAAGTATCGGACTTGTGTTGTGGAGGCACCACATAAAATATTTTTAAATGTTTTTTAATTAGTTATGTTATTTTTTAAGAGAGAGATGAAAGAGTGGCTGATGATGAGGCAACTCTTTATAGGTTCTATAATGTACATGAGATCAAGGTATAACTAAATACAGATTATAGCATTTTGTTCTTTAATAAATAAAACCACTGCAACGACTTAAATTCTAATGGTATAAGAGGAATAAAACTCTTCAGGAAATGTTGTTGAAAGGAAGATAATCATATTTAACAGTAAAAATAATTCCACTTTATCACACCACCATAACACATGGTATTTTACTATATCATAATTGCACACACATGGACACGGATATCATCACTACCTTTGTGTTTAAAGCGGAAATAAATTATTATGAAATTTCTAAAAGAGTTTGTTTCCATCACAGATACATTCACAGGTTATTAATTAATTAAAATTGAGTCTTAGTATTAGTTGTAATGCACTGATTATTTGTCAGTGTTTAAATTGATGTTTTGTTCTGTTAAGTTCCATGTGGTGGATATCTGACTCAACCACGAGGGGTATTTTTCAGCCCAAATTATCCCAATAATTATCCTAATAATGCACGCTGCACATGGACCCTGTCTGCTGGAGAACTGCAGGCTGTTTCGTTAAACTTCATGTTTGTCGAGTAAGAAATCACATTCCTGTCTTTATTTACATCTTTAAATTTAGCAATATCTATATGTGGTAAATGTGAATTGCTAGGTCTATTGCACTGCTCTGAGCTGATTATTTTCTTTTTCCTCAGTTTGGAGTCATGCTGTGACTTTGTCCGTGTGTATGATGGTCCAAATGCTCAGTCTTCACTTTTGGGTTCTGTAAATGCAAATCAGAGTGCTTCTTTTAATTCAAGCCGTTCTTACCTGACTGTCGTTTTCACCACTGATGGCAGTGTGACTCGACAAGGGTTTCGGGCTGAATGGACTTTCAAATGTATGTATTCTACTTATTTCTTATTTAATCTCTGGTGTGTTTGTAGGTGGAACTAATTTATTCAATTATTTAACACACATTAACTTGCTAAATTTATTTGTACTTGCTGTAAGTAAGAACAATATATGAACAATCACTGTTCTGTCATTGTTCATATATAAAATCAGAATCAGAGATCACAAACTCATGCTGCCAGTTCACAACAGTGGTGCATGATGAGAATCTGTGTCTCAAATGCTAAACGCTTTAAAGTCATAACCAACAGTATGAGAAAATAAGGTGTGTATACTCTCAGGTCAAAGGTCATGTGTTGTTAGTCAAAATACAATGCTGGATTTGAGTGATGCTGTGACCCCTAGAATAGCCATAGTGTGCCTTTCCCCCCCATGTTTGTATGTCCATACTTTAGAGCTAGAAAAAGAAAAAAAGTACTTTTTTTATATAGTAACTGTCACGTTACGCCAGGTCACGCCCACTTCTCCAGACAAGCCATGCAATCTTGCTCCTTCAATCCACACTCCACTGCATTCTTTCCCTTTTGCCGCCTCAATCTCCGCTTTCTGCACACCTATTCTCTGTCTCAGTTTATCACCTCTGCCTATTTAAACTCACCATGAAGCAACAATTCTCTAGCCGAATTATTGCCTGCTCATAGCCCAGTTTTCTCATGCCTTATGTCAAGTTTTGTTCTTGCCTTCACGTTGCCGAATTTTTGCGGCTCCAAGGTTATATGTTATAATGTGTTATATTTTTATACTAGTATGTCGTTTTTAAAATGAATCTTCACTTTAATGAGCCAATGTATTATGATCAAGTTCAAGTTGGCTTTATTGTCACTTCAACCATATACAGTTAGTACACAGTGAAACGAAACAACGTTCCTCCAGGACCAAGGTGCTACATGCAACATAAATTTACAACATAAATTAACTGAAGAGCTAAAACTAGCTAACTAAGAGGCCAAGTTAGCTGGCTTGCGGAGACAAGACAGGACAGATTGACCTGACAACATAAATTTTAACAACATAAATTTACAAGATAAATTAACAAAAACTAACTAGCTAACCTAGAGACAATAGACAACATACAGTGCACGTGCAGATATGCAAACAAGAGCAACAAAGTGACGGTGTGACAAACACAACATAACATAATACTCTGTGGTGTTGAGGTGATGAGTTGAGGTAGTGCAGAACCAGTAAACGTTCCTTAAAGTAGCAGCAAGAATTTAGAAGTTAGTGCAAAAAGTAATCCAGTAATGAATATTGTGCAAAAAAGAGCATTTACAGGTTGGTGTGTACAATGATTTGGTGGTGTAGGTCAGTGTGTTTGCGCATGAGTTTAGTTTAGTTTAGTGATTAGTCAGTCCAGTCTCAATTTTTTGAGGTAGTTGAGTGATAATGTTTGTGTGTGTGTGTGTGTGTGTGTGTGTACAGTATATGTGTGTGTGTGTGTGTGTGTGTGTGTGTGTATCAGTCCAGTCCATTTCTGTTGAGAAGACGGATGGCTTGTGGAAAAAAGCTGTTGCACAGTCTGGATGTGTGTGCCCGAATGCTTCGCTACCTTTTTCCAGATGGCAGGAGTGTGAAGTGTGTGTGAGAGGGTTGTGTCCAATCAGCCGCAATGCTGGTGGCTTTGCGGATGCAGCGTGTGGTGTAAATGTCTTCAATAGAGGGGAGAGAGACCCCGAAGATCTTCTCTGCTGTTCTCACTATCCGCTGTAGGGTCTTGCGGTCCGATCTGGCACAAAAAAAAGAAAAAGCTGGACATAATGAGCTTTTTTTTTTCATAGAAAGTTGTACTCAAGTTCGCTAGTGAATCCATCAAAGTAGCGACAACAGTAAACGTTAATGCTAGTGTTTTTAATTACATTTTATTTATTTTACCGCTTTGACGCACATTCATTATAGCAGGGCAGGCTATAGTCTGTGAATACGGACTTAAAACTAACAGCAGATTAAACAGTTAAATGTAAAAGTATAAATATGATCCCTGTCAGTTCTCCTAATCTAATGACGACTATTTGTCTTGTGAAAGAAATTGATATGCTACATACTAATATTGCCATGGCTAGAATTTTGTTAACAGTTCACCAATAGAAAATCCACTTCGCGCAAATAGTTTTTAAAATGAATTCACTGACTTGGCAAACATTAATGATTTTATTCGAGATTTGCATACTAAGACTCAGAAAAAGTGAAATAAAATGATTGCTGTTTAAATGGCATGTGTTTATCCTGTTTTGTCAGGTGACAGAACCTAAACAACTGTGCTGTATATCAGCACTATGGCTAAAGAATAGTCTTTATTAAATCTTTTTGTCAGTTATTAAACATTCCTTTAACATTACACTATTCCTTAATTTAACTTAATGAATTGCATTTCGAGTGGATTTATATCAATTGAAGCATTGCTAATGTAAAGTGATTTTGCATTATGCAGCATATAAAAAACAAAACAAAACATGCATTCCGACGGAGTTGGGGTTGGTGGGTCCCCACCAATGTCCAGAGCAAATCTACGCCCTTGTATTTAATACAAAACATTAGAATTTCTACGCTGTCCAGGGTGTACCCTGCCTCGTGCCCTGAGTCTCCTGGGATAGGCTCCAGGACCCCGCGACCCTAAATACAGGATAAAGCGGTATAGAAGATGAATGAATGAATTAATTAATTAAAATTTCTGTGATGGTTTGTATATTAGGCTTATATTGTGTGTTTTTTAAGCAAGAAGGCTAACAATTAACCTAAGAGTTAATGTTATACCACTAATTAACATAATGGCATGAATACCTTAATCATACAGAGATAACATTGTTGCAAATCTTTAACTTTTGCCCGTTACTCCTTATCTTCTTTTCTTTTTTTCGTAAATTGGGCACCTGCCCGCTTTGGCCTTTTTCTCCCCATCGCTGTGTTTACTTTGTAATCGACGATTCGACAATCAAAAGATTCCCCCCAACGCTGTCACTCATGACCAGAAGTCAAGACTAAACCAATTCACCTCCACATAGTCATCGTTTTTTATGACCTATTTTTATTTGCCATTTCACACAATTAAATTCATGAAAAAAGTGCAAATTATTGGTCTGTGTTTATAATATTTTTAATGAAATGTGCGTTAGAAAGTCAGGTGTCACTGACATAATTTATCCCTCCTCCTTGTCCGCTTCATTTGGGAGAGGTGAACTGTACTCTGCGCCTTAACCCTAAGCTGGTGTGAGTGTATGTGTGTTTGTGTGTATACAGCTGCTCCGATGTGTAATGGCCGGTGTGGCACCACCAACAGCAGGTGCTCCTGTGACAGTTCATGTGAGCTCTATGGAAGATGCTGTCATGATTATTATGGTAACTAACAGGAGCATTTTTTTATTTTTAAATAGTGTGTTTGCCTGTTTGCCTATGTTTTGATCTGTCTGTCTGTCTGTCTAAGTAGGCATGCTGGAGTTTAGGTAGTAAAACATGTTTATTGTATTCATTTAATTTTTCAGATTATTGTTCCCCTGAGACGTCAGCTCCTGCACCAGGTGAGAACTATACTGTAGTTTGGGTCAGCATGTTGTCTTTTTAACCATTTTTTACACAGTAGAATAGATAAATAGATAGAAAGAAAGTAACTGTATGCACTGTGATAATACAGATATTTTCTATATACCTTTAAAAATATATTTTATTTTATTGGGTATTCTGTAATATTCAAATTTAGATTTATATATAGATTCAGGTTTATATATAAATTTAGATTTAATTAAATTTAATTATTTAATAAGTGTAATTGTATGGATTTATTGGATTGAATATGGTTATGTATTTATTTTTTTATTTCAAATGAATTTTAATTTACTTTGAATTATTTTAAAAATAATTTGATTAATGAATGTTGGAATTAATAGCTTGTTAATTTGACACATACTGATTATAATAACAACAACAACAATAATATTAATAGTAACGTGTGTATACTCTCGGCAGCCTGTGGAGGGAGTCTTCAGAGCTCAGGCTTCTTCTCCAGCCCTTATTACCCCAGTTATTACCATGACAACGCGTACTGTGTGTGGCAGCTCTCAGCTCGGACGGGACAGACCGTCTTCCTCTCGTTCCAGGACTTGGAGTCAGTCCAGTTCCCAAATTTAAATTTCACTTATTTCATCCATTCAATTCAAATCTATATTATTTATTTATTTTTTACAATATTAATCACTGTGGCCTAGTGGCTAGTGCTGTTGCCTCACCCCTCCAGGGTTTTAGGCTAACTTGTGTTTCCAAATTGCCCTTACACTGTATGGTGTGAGTTTGTACCCTGCAATTGATTGGCATTTCATCCAAGATGCTGCACAGGTTAATACAATAACGTGTGTATCTGTGTGTGTGTGTAGCTTGGAACACTGCTGCCGCTGTGATTATGTGAATGTGTATGATGGTCCGTCCACTACCTCGCGTTTGTTAGGACAGCTCTGTCACTCTAACACCAGTCACATGGACTTCCAGTCATCCTCGTCCTACATGACCGTGCTGTTCAGGAGCGACTCCTCTGGGTTTGGGCGTGGCTTTAAAGCCTACTTCAGCTCCTCCCTCAGTCAAAGCACAGGTACACAGTCCACAATAATCGGGATGTGTTATAATTACTGTACTCAGTCAGACCGACAATCTGGTCTTGAAACATTGAAACATCTCAGTTTGTCTGCTGATGGGGATAAAATAAAAACAGACATTGAGACTCATGCAGCATTATTTTAAATGTTTCTTAAATTTTCTCTTAACTTTCTGTTAAAAAAAACAGTAGTCAATGCCATATGCACCAAACTTTAACAATCATTAGATTATTACATTAGAGGTGCATAGAGTTCGCATGGGATTAGCATGTAATTAGCACTGGCAACATCCCTATACACCATATAAGTATAGGTGAATGTTGTGCCGTGTGCAGATCAGTCACTTGAAGGAAAGAGATGACACAGAAGAAAGGTAGTAAAAACTACAGTACAACAGATGTGAAACTGAAGTATTTTAAAATCAATTTAAATGAAGTAAACATGTGATCTTCCAGATCATGAGCACTGGTGTTACAAGTCAATAAAAATTGCATCAGTGGCAAAAGATCTGTGATGCTGTGAATGCCGTTTCAGGTGATGAATGCATAATTAAAGAAATAAAGGTTTTCATGATTATGAGTGTCAGTAATGTGGTGGAAATCCTGAAAACACAAGGAGAAGTAATTCATACACTGGGTAAGAGCAAAGCCTTTATTAAAAGGCTTCTGCAAAAGGACCAGTCTCATACAACAACCATTTGCAACATGGAGAAAGGTGATTTCTTTCTCAGCCATTTCATTTTATACAGAAGCTTATCTGCACAAACATTACATGATTAAAATGTTATGTTCTATCACAGTACTCTCTGAAACTCTCCCAATTCAAAAAATCTCATCAATCATTCATCTGTCTTGTCAAATCTGTGCGATCTTTAATAGACTGTGTAATCCTTGAATAGCTAAAGCAATAGCAAAGTAACAGCAATCTGTAAACCATTCTGAAGCATTCACAAGCATCCAATGGGTTTATAGTTTAAATAATATAATCAATACTAACTCTTTGGGCCACAAATTAAATCAAATAATTATAAAATATATAATAATGAATTTTATAATAAATTGTATTATATGATTCAGTTTCTCACTTTGAAAACCATGTTTCCGTGCATCACACAAACAATTTGCTGAGTGTGAAAATAGAAGTTCCCTATTATAACACGCGAGGTTATAACACGCGCAGTTGAACGTTTACATATTGACTGGCCACAAGAGCAAGCTCATACAAAACGTTCCAAACTGGATGACAGATTTCTGTCGGGTGGCCAGGAGATGGCGCCACAATGCCGTTCTCTCCCCTTTTTTGATGATCTCCACAACGAGTTATCTCGTTCATGGAAACGTCCCTTTTCTTCCCGTATTTTTGTACCTTCAACTTCGTTTTATTCGAATATTGTTGATGCAAAAGCACAGGGTTATGTGATGATGCCCCAGATTGAGGAGACGCTCGCGAGCTATCTCGCTCCTGGAACATCATCCTCATTAAAAAAGCCAACCCTTCCCTCCAAGGCATGTAGAACTTCTTCTACCCTGTTAGGGAAGGCGTTCTATGCAGCTGGTCAGGCCGGCGCTTCCTTGCACACCATGGCGGTTTTGCAGGCGTATCAGGCCGACCTGCTGAATGATCTGAGCACGAGCGGCAATCTGAATCAGGAAGCGTTGATAGAATTACGCTGGGCTACTGATCTGTCCCTGCGTGCGACGAAACAGACAGCCCGTGCTATTGGCCGTTCTATGGCCTCCCTGGTGTCTGCAGAGAGGCACCTCTGGCTAAATCTAACTGGCATTAAGGACAAAGATCGTGCATTCCTTCTCGATGCTCCCATCTCACCCTCAGGCCTATTTGGCGAAGCTGTAAATACTGTCGCCACAAGATTTAGAGAGGCCAGTCTCTATGAACAAGCTTTTGGGAAATTTATCCCACGCCGTGCCCAGGTGTCGAGGCCATCGGCCACCCAACCTCGACCCGATCTGAGTCTCGCTAGACGAGAGGCGCAGAAGGAAAGCGTCAGTAGCCGCGCACCCCCCCGTAAGGACTCGGCGCCCCCCTCAGGCCGCCCCCAAAAAAATAGACCGCTCTGTCTTCTTCGCGAAGAAGCGTTCCTGAGAGCAGAGCTCAGGACCGTGGGGGTGACCCCCCCTGGGGACGGGCACATAGGAGCATGCCCCCCTGGGCACCCCCAGGAGATCGATGTTCAATTTCCGCCGCCTTTGGTGTTTCGGACAACACCGGTCTCCGACACGTTAGTCCTTCGGTCGCATCCTGCTATATTCCAGGACACCGAACCACTAACACCCCCCAGCCCAGTAGAAGTACTTGCACCCCTTTCGGAGAAGCTGGCAGCGTGGAAGCTACTGCCAGGCATATCCCCCTGGGTTTTAAAGACTGTAGAGAAAGGATACAGGATCCAGCTTGCATATCGCCCTCCGCGTTTCAACGGCGTGGTCTCCACTTCCATGATACCGGAAAGGGCGCATTTTCTGAGTTCCGAACTCCAGAAATTACTGCAGAAGGGAGCCATAGAACAGGTTCCTCCTCCAGACATGGACTCAGGTTACTACAGTCGGTACTTCCTGGTCCCCAAAAAGGACGGGGGTCTGCGTCCAATTCTGGAACCTCGCGGTTTGAACCGCTATCTCAAAAAATGCAACTTCAAAATGTTGACCATAAAGACTATTGTTTCACAAATCCAACCACAGGATTGGTTTGTGACAAAAGATTTAAAGGACGCATATTTCCACATAGAAGCTTTACCACAGCATAGGAAGTTCCTGAGGTTCGCTTTTGGGGGAAAAGCCTACCAATTTCAGGTTCTTCCATTCGGTCTAGCCTTATCCCCCCGCACGTATAGAAAATGCATGGATGCAGTTCTGGCTCCTTTGAGACTCCAGGGCATCCGCATTCTGAATTACATAGACGACTGGCTAATCCTGGCCCAGTCTCAGCAGCTAGCACTTCGACACCAAGATGTCGTCCTAGCTCATCTTCACTCGCTGGGATTGAGACTCAACGCCACGAAAAGCGTTCTCTTTCCAGCACAAGTGACAACCTACTTGGGCGTCAGGTGGAATTCGATCGCTATGCAGGCACATCTGTCTCCTGCTCGCGTCGAATCCATAAACAACGCTCTGAAGGAAATCAGACTAGACCAAGAAGTGACTGTACATCACTTATAAAAATGTTTAGGCCTCATGGCAGCTGTGTCCATGGTGATACCCTTGGGTCTCCTGCACATGAGAGCTTTTCAGCTGTGGTTAAGAGCCAGGGGAGTTCACACGAGAACAAATCCCCGAAGGCGGATAAGGGTTATGCGCAAAGGACTTCGTACCCTTTCTATGTGGTTCAGACCCCGGTTTCTCGCCTTGGGTCCCACTCTAGGTCCGTCTTGTCGTCGCAAAATGCTAACGACAGACGCTTCCCTTACCGGCTGGGGCGCGGTCTTGGATGGCCGTCCAGCCCAAGGGGTCTGGAGAGGCCACCTTTTCTCATGGCACATCAATTGCCTCGAAATAATGGCTCTATTTTTAGCTCTACAGCATTTCCTCCAGCAGCTGAGAGGCTACCATGTCCTAGTGCGGGTGGACAGCACATCGGTAGTCTCCTACATAAATCGCCAGGGCGGCCTGCGTTCACGACGCTTGAACCAGCTAGCACATCAGGTTCTGCTCTGGGCTCAGGACAAGTTCCTGTCCCTCAGGGCGATTCACATTCCAGGGTACAGGAATGTGGGAGCAGACTTTCTGTCCAGACAAGCTGTGAATCACGGGGAATGGAAACTCCACCCCGAAGTAGTCACACAAATCTGGGAGAGATTCTCTACAGCAGAGGTGGACCTCTTTGCCTCACAGGAGACTGCACAATGTCCCCTCTACTACTCTCTGACTCATCCAGCTCCCCTGGGTCTGGACGCGATGGCCCATACGTTGCCCAATTTACGCCTCTATGTGTACCCTCCGATAGCTCTGCTCCCGGGAGTCCTGGCGAGGGTCCGTCAACACGGTTTGCGCCTCTTACTGATAGCGCCCCGTTGGCCGGCCCGAGTATGGTTCTCAGAGATAATATCGCTCCTCAACGGCTCACCTTGGATGATTCCAGTGAGGAGGGATCTTCTATGTCAGGCGCAGGGGACAATATTTCATCCCCGGCCCAAGCTCTGGAACCTTCACGCTTGGCCCCTAAACGGGACCAATTGAGTCAAGCCGGCCTTTCAGCCGGCATAATTGACACCATCCTAAGGCTTCTGACTCTCAAGATGGTTCTTCTTATGGCCATCACCTCTCTAAAGAGGATCGGAGACCTACGTGCATTGTCAGTCTCCCCATCTTGCCTGGACTTTGCCCCTGGGCTAGTCAAGGCCATTCTGCATCCTCACCCAAACTATCTACCGAAAGTTCCTTTCTCTACCATGTACCCTGTCATCCTGGAAGCCTTCTGTCCTCCGCCCTTTGCGAATTCGGAGCAGGAGAAACTTCACCTACTGTGCCCAGTACGTGCTCTTCAGGCTTATGTCCACCGCACCAGCCAGTGGCGTAAGTCAGAGCAACTCTTTATATGTTATGGAGGCCGCAACCGGGGGGCGGCCGCCACCACACATACTCTGTCACACTGGGTGAGAGATGCTATTGCCCTCTCCTATGAGGCGCGTGGACTCACTTCGCCCCTAGGAGTCAGGGCTCATTCAACCAGAGGGGTCGCCTCATCTATTGCTCTTGCAAGAGGTACTCCCCTGCAACAAGTGTGTGACGCGGCGGGTTGGTCCTCTCCGCACACATTTATAAGATTTTATAGTCTGGATGTCCATGCCACTACAGGCTCACGAGTCCTCGGGTCAGCTTCCCGGACATGAATCTGAGACCTTCTCGGCCTTGTGCGCACACGCTACACAACCTTGGGGTCCAGACACCTGTAGTGCGGCGGCGTTGGTATTCTCGTTCCCATAAGCGTTCTAACGCAGCATTGAGTGAAGCCTCGAAAAGGGAACGTCTCGGGTTACTTTGCAGTAACCCTGTTCCCTGAGAGGCGGGAACGAGATGCTGCGTCCGAACGCCGCACTACCATGTGACCGGACGACTATTCAGACAAATAATCTGAGGTTTTGTTGCCGACTTTCCGGTATTTATAACCTCCACCTGATCTAATCAGATGACGTCACCTGACCGAGGTTATATATAGCCAGATAATGGCGTTTTTCCACACATGCTTCATGGCCGGCAATGCGACAAGATAGTTCCCATAAGCGTTCTAACGCAGCATCTCGTTCCCGCCTCTCAGGGAACAGGGTTACTGCAAAGTAACCCGAGACGTTTTTTCTCATCTTTGTAAGAGTGCTCTTGACCACTCATGACATTTTTTTAACTAGGAGAAGAGCAAAAATAAGAAAACATCGGTGTACGAAAAAAAGAAGGAAAAAGATCATGGATGCGATCAAACAGAAGAGTACATTTGTTCATATATCACTCCTTGCATAATGTCTATATTTCATTATTATTATTATTAAGCATTTCATAATAAAACTAGATAAAAAATTACACATTTATGGGCATTCCTTTGAGGTTGGTAATAAAGGAAACTGAAACCCCAACTTCAGCCTGTATGCATGTTTAGAGTTTTATGTCGAATGTTGAATGCTTTGCAGGCCATGTGGATTGCTCCTCTACCAGGATGAACATTGTCATCCTTAAATCATACTTGGACTCGCTGGGCTTCAATTGGCAAGATCTTCACCTGGATGACTATCGCTGCAGAGCTTCAGCTGACTACTACTATGTCAACTTCAATTTCCCACTCAATAGCTGTGGCACTATAAGGAAGGTAAAACACTTCATACGGTATCACAGAATATGTAGTGCACAATGCACTCCAGTGGGGTAATGACATGTAACATACTGTATATTTATATACACACATAATATATATATACACACAGTATATATGCACTTTTTTATGTGCACTTCTCCCCAGACCCAGAATGGACGTATTATTTACAGCAATAATGTGCGAGGAGATCAGTCAGTGTCAGGTGAGATCATTCGATATGAAACAACCTTTCTCTGGGCTGTGAGCTGTGTGATGGAGCGTGATTCTTCAGTCAGGACACTTTATGAAGCCGAACTGAGTACGAATGTAAGCATCCATGGAACAGGTCGGTTCAACACCACCATGGCCTTTTACCCATCCAGCAGCTTTTCCTACCCCATCACGCAATTCCCCTACCAAGTGGACCTCAATCAGCAACTGTTCGTCCAGGTGCAGCTAACCAAAAGTGACCCAAGCCTCCACTTGTTCATTGACACCTGTGTGGCCTCGCCTAACCATGACTTCAGCAACCGCACCTATGACCTGATACGTAATGGGTATAACACACAAATATAACAAGCACAATCCCACAAACACACTATTAGCTCAAACAAGCTTACAATAAACAAAAGCTACACCTCAGTGAACCCATATTTTTACCTTGACAGTAAAAAAAACAGGGAGTCTCACCCAGGGAGCAATTCAGTGTAGAACCGCCACTGTATAATACCTTGCATTTATCCAAGCTTTCACTAGTGTTTGGATACCATCAGGGTAGACTGTTTTGTTAGTATGCTGGGCCATGATCAGACATGCTGGTCTCCCAGCAACTCATGGCCCAACTCTGCAATGGGCAAGTGGTGCTGGCAAATGATTTTGTGTACAGCTCCCACAGACAGATGCATTTGTTCCACAAGTTATCTGTCGATTTTCAAAGATCAGGCATTCTACTCGCTGAATGTTCTTGGGAATGACTCAAGGATGCTGAGCCACCTTGACTGGCATTGTAATTCATGTATAGCCATCTGTAAATGGTTTGTACCATTCAAATGTCTACTGCAGTTAAGAGTCTCATTTTATCCGAATCACTTTTACATCTTCATACAACAGAAATTTAATCTTGAGCACCCCTCATACATCCACACTGATTTCTTCTACCGAATTCATTTAAATTAGAACATCTATTCCCTCATTCGAAATGTATCCCAATTCTGACTTCTATAAATAATAGATAAAGCAGCTTTGTCGAGTCCACTGAGTTAGGCAACACTGAGGTGAACATTGTATTCTACTGTACATACAGTGGGACATGCTACATAACACAGACTTTTTGTCTATTTAGACAATTCATGGAACAGTACTAGCTCTTCATATTTATTTTCTTGCTTCATCATTCCAGGTGTCGGAGAGACAGCACTGTAACCATATACAGAAACGGAGATCGTTACTATGCTCAGTTTGGTTTCCGTGCATTCATGTTCCTGCGCACACACAACCAGGTGTTCCTCAGGTGTGATGTCATTATCTGCACTGACAATGACTACAATTCACGATGCCGCCAAGGTTGCCGTAATCGCAGGAAACGAAGCTTGACCTCTGATCACCACATTGAGGGTGTCACCACTGGGCCTATCAAACTCAAAGGTCAGAGGTCAATTTATGAAGTTTGTACTATTCTGAAGTCTAAGTAGGGACTTGTACAATAAGTACAATATCCCTACAAGTCCCTATGTACAATATGTACAACTGTGAAAAAGATAAATCGCTTAATTCTGTCCAGAAATTTAAAGAATACAATATCATAATAATATCATACACTATTATTAACAGAAAAGCAGGCTTAATATGTATTCCAAATGTTGTTTTTTATTTATATATAAAGGTCCAGAGGAAGCTGTAGCCACGATGGAGGACGGGAAGTGAACTCACAGTGACTAATTAATTAATCATTTTAAAAAGATAAGACTGAATAATTTTACAAACCTTTGTCTAATAAAGCATCCCTCAAAGGCAAACTCGTCTAGTGTTGATTGTTGTAAATAAATTGTTCAGATGATTCAAACATTCTCATATCAACACAAGATTCTTTTTCATACACAATTAACTACACATCATTGCATACTTTTACCCATTAATAGTTGCTTTTAATGTTAACAAGATCATTTCTTTGCTCATTTAGGTTCTATCAACTATAAACTGCCAGTCACTCACAGCCTCTTCTTTTGCTATTATTCCTTTACTTTTTTAAAATTAATAAGCTAAAAAGTTTTATAGAAAACCTCATACAGTATATATGCAGTAAAAAGTAATTCATTCAGCTCATTAAGGTTAATCCTTGGATTGCAAGCATAATTTGTTCTGGAAGCATACTTGTAATCTTTGTATATCAAAGAGGATTTCCCCATAAGAAATAATAGAAACTCAGATGATTCGTTCCACAACCCAAAATATTCATATAAAAATGATTAATACAAAATATAAAGTAAAAATTGAACAAATTAATCTGCACTCTACCTTTGAAAATAATCATAGCTGTAGTGATTGAGACCAGGGAGAGGAGGAGTTTACTGTTTTGGACTATCACACACACACACCAGTTTGCCTTTCACTCAGTAAATGTTTATTTACAATTTTTCCTCGTCTTGCAATCCAAGGTTTTACTGTATTTTCTTTTACTGTAAATACAGTTTTAAAAACAGATTTATTTATTTTACATTGGCTTATTATATTTATATAATCTAAGCATTTTTTTATTTCACCCAGCAGATTATAATACACAAACTCTTCAAAATGGCGTGTACTTAAAATATTTTTTAATTAAAAGTTCCATATCATTACTACCTCCCACTCAATCTGAGAACATTCTTTCTTGTTTTTTTTCTTTATTTCTTGCTTTGAGCATTAAATAAGCACTCTTAAATTCTATCAAATTAAAATCTAATATCTAAAATTTTAATAAACTGTATGTTACGTTGTTCCTGATATCTTACATTATACAACAGTTAGTTTAGCATCTGAGTGGATGATTGGCATTCCATGAGTAGTGATAAAGGAGGGTAACAGCACTGGCATGTTTAACTGCATTATGTATCACTCTACAGTATGTCCCAGATGTTCCACAATAATTAATTACACTAACTGTTGGTCGCAGCATGGGTAAAAGTTGGTTTGTACGGTCTGCAATATTGAAGTGAGAACAGTTGCTTGCCAAAACCAATATTTACAAACAGTCACCGAAGCACTTTCAGTGGCATGAATGCAGAGGCGAGATGACGGTTCAATAAAGACTGTTTATTCACTTAAACTACATAAACAAAAGTAAATGAGCTCTTTCTGAGCACTCACGAGTCTTTATTTAAATATAAACAAAACCAACAACACAAACATAATAAGGCACTGAGCTTCAGTCAGGCTATTTATACTAAAAGAAAAATTATCTTTCCTCGGTTCAGGTGAACGCCTACGTCACCTGACCGAGGTGTAACCTGGGAACTGAAGTTTAATAAAAAATAAATACAGTACAGAAAGCAAACTACAAACAAAAGCAAACGGGCGTTTTGGCGCCCTCTAGGGGTTAACCCTTACTCTAACAGTATGGACAATGCAGTGTTTTGAAACTTTTGACTGTTGTAGGGATAGCTCCTATGGGTCACAATAATTTCATAACATATTGTTAGCAGAATAACTTTGCAATCTTGCAGTGGAATAATAATGGACACCACAACATTTATCTTCAGCCCTTACGTGGTGTAGTTTATTATATAAGAACACAAACAGATACACCGCTCTTTATGAGTCAAGTGCAGAGAGAGAGAGAGAAAGAAAAAAAATTATTCCCTTTATATACCTGCTAAACACTGCCACCTTTTGGTCATGTATTGGTACAGTCACATGCAATCATACATATATCAACACTCCCACTTATGATTGACTTGTATACTGTATAACCTTAACATTATCAAAAAATAAAAAATGACAATCACATGTCAAGCATTTACACACCAAACATGACCCTTGCAAATTTTATTTGCTTAAGTTTGGAGATAGGCTTGGTCATAGCATCTGCAACCATGTCGTCTGTGGGACAGTAAGCAAGTGCCATCCTCTCATCCTTTATGGTGGACCTAATAAAGTGATATTTAATATCCACATGTTTACATCTTTGCCTGGACACAGGGTTCCTAACAAGTGCAATAGTCCCCTGGTTGTCCTCATAAACAACTGTTTTCATGTACACATAGTTATCTATACCTTTCAGCAGTTGCTCCAAATAAATACACTCCTGTATTGTTAGAGCTAGAGCCATGTATTCGGCTTCGCACGTTGACAGGGCTACTGTGGGTTGCTTTTTGGTTTTCCAAGAGACTAATGAACTGTCTTTGGCCATACTCACACAATAACCGCTCATGCTACGCCTGTCACTGGTGTCTGCCCCCCCAATCTGCATCACTGTATGCTTCGAGGCCTAAACCTTCGTCACTCTTTCTGAAACAGAGCTGTTTGTCTGCAGTACCCTTGAGATAACGCAAAACATGTTTCACTGTAACCCAATGCTCGTCTGTGGGGTTTGCAAAATGCTGTGATAGTTTGCTTACTATGAAACATAAGTCGGGTCATGTACAGGTAGCCAAGTATACAGTGGTTACAAAATTGGAATGGCGATCCCGCCGCGTATACCGCCGTTTAAAGGCAACAGCAGCCAAAATAAATCAGTTGGATTTCAAAGTCATTCGTAAAATGGCCGCCAGGTGGCGCAAAGTGACATTTTCATTCATCGCAGTAAATACAACAGTGATGGTAATTTCCACAACAAACATGAAAAATCTGAACCAGAGCTGTTAATGTGTACTGTACAATAATGAGTAAAAAAAAATTATAGTAGATTTATTAACTGAAATAAATGACCATATTTTTCAAGAGAATTTTCAAGCCCCACTCATCAAACAAAATTATAACGAAATCGGCCAAGTTTACTATTTATTTAAATATAAATTTATAAACCAATTAGATCAAATAACACCAAGTTATTATTATAACAGGCTTACTTCGTCACTTATCAAAGAAGTACGCTTGCTTTCAAAGAAGTCGAATGGCTTATTAACGTCTCTGGTGTGCATTGTTTCTAAGTGGCCGCTTGGTGTAGCGGTTAGAACGCTTGACCAGAGATCTGCAAAGCCCCGGTTCGAATCCCAAGTGATGATGTTTTAAAATTGTTTTATTTTAAAACTAAATAAAATGTTTTAAGTGCGCTTAAGATAGAGTCTTATAAAGGCTATGTAGACTTATATAGTTTTATTATATATTTTTTGCACATTAATCTGAGTCCTCATCTGTTAGATCTGTTTAGTTTTTTTTGCCGGCTTTGTGCGGCAGCGTGCGGGAAGCTGTGAAAATGCCCTTCATTACCTGTAGGGGGCAGTCGTGTTTCAGTCAGTATTGAGTGTCTACTGAAGCTGAAAATGTGTCCAAATTAAACCGCGCATGCGTGTTTGGAGACGCTGTGCCCGCGCTGTGTATCAGTCGGTTGGGAATCATCATGGAGTTGGCTGGAGCTGGAGTTTGTCGTGTTCGAGGTAAGTTTAGCTTTCTTTTTTGGATGTGATTCTCGCTTTCATGACTCCCAATTAATGTTCATCTTAATCTCAGCACTTACAATTAGCAATATTTCAGTTTTTAATAGTGTGGAGATTCATAAATAAATAAATAACGAACCGAGCACGCGGATTAATACACCGAGATGTGTGTTTCTTACCCCCACAAGTCGTGAAAACGGCGTGTTAATAAGTTACAAGTTAAATTTCAACTGAAAAGAACCTGTACATATGTTCATACAGTATTGACAGCAGCTCTAATTTGTCTAAATCGCATTGCAGACAATAAAAATAAGTCGAGTCATCCTGTGACCCTGCATGCTTAATCTTTCCACACATGATTCTTGCTTCTCACTTTTTCCTTAATCCCTCGCTGTTCTATCTTGTATTTTTCTAACGGTGTCAGAAACTTTGTGTTAGTAGCACTGCTTGACATGCTTGATGCCTTCCTCTTTTGTAATTTGCTTTGGATAAAGGCAAAACTTACAAAAGATGAAGAAATGCCTAAATGTAGTTGTACGAATAAAAGATTATGTAATGATACAATGTAAATATTTTCACAGAAACAAAGCGTAAAGATGAGACATTAGACATTTCTTATTAATTATACAATTTATTAATACCTTGAATATAGTGTTTGTTGCATTGGACAGAAGCATATAAATGCAAATGAATATATATATCTGAGTAATTATTGAACGAATTTTCATGTTTGGACTAACCCTTTAAATACAAACTCAGCATTCATCATAGGATTTCCTGACACTGTAAAGGTGCAGAGTAATCTATGGAGTGTAGCCATCTCATGCCATGTTTTACAATGTTGTATTGATGCAAGATTATTGCTAAAGCAATTTAACCCAAGTTTATGAAGTATATGAAGTGATGCTTATTTTTTATCAATTATTTTTATTTTTTTCTCTGTGAAATGAAGTCAGCACAGGTTGAAGCAATTCAGATTTTTTTTTTTGTTTCTCAAAATAAATTATTTCTTGTAAATTTTATGCAGAGGGACAGACGAAGTGATGCCAGTATGCACCTTCTTAAAATCCTTGTCGTCTGTGCTGTTGAAGGGGAAGGACCAGTTGGTGTATCCATAATCCTTGAAGGAGAGGAAATTTAGCAAGAATGTGGCAATAGCTCCGAGCACTGCGCTACACATTTGAGCTATTTTCAGAAAGTGCTTCTAGAACTTGATGGGATTAAGCTATCACCAAAAGTGCAAGCTTTAAAGATGAAGTTATCATCTTAAAACATTTGATTTGGCTTGACTACAAGTCTTTACATGTTGTGTTTACATGTTCAGCTTAAAATGTTTTAATGCGTTATGGTTTCAATGGCATACTTTTAAGTGCACTAGTCCAGAGTGCTAATTTGAATGTTGCAACTTCACTGCTTCAGAGGGCTATTAAGTTTTAACGTTTATTCTACAGTTTGTTTAATGTATTTTCTGCTGTATTTTATTTCTAAATGAATGCTGTATTTTATTTATTTATTATTATTATTATTATTATTTTACACAATTTTGTTTAAAACGAGTATTTCAGGCCCTGGTGCCGTGCAGTTGTTTCTATGGATGCAAAATTTAGCTGAATGCCCTTTTATTAAAAAGACAACTTGTATCTAGACTGTGAATGTCACAGATATTTGGTAATGTTGGTGAATAAACTGTTTAATTATATTTTAGTTGTGTGATTTATGAAAGATGTTCCTAATGTTATGTCAGAGGACATGCGCCGATGTTTATCACACATTCCAATAAGAGAGAGATTACTCACTCCCAAAGTTTTTTTTGCGCCGTATTTCGATTTTTAAAAAAGTTGCTCATTTTCACCACGAACACGGATGAGCCTTCGGGTTTCCTCAGCCGTCCCTATAATATAAATTACAAAACTGTAGTCACGTTGCAATAAGTAAGAATAGTGTAAGCACCGTTCATTTACATGTACACATATGGCCGTAAGCTAAACAAACAATGCGTTATCAAATGCTCGGCAAACAGCCGTGCTACTGAACTTTCATATTTGTTTGTAGCATGCAGTAAAGTGTATGTGACATAAAATATATATTTGTGTCACGAACTCCTGTCACTCCTCTCGTTTGTTGTTGTTTTTGTTCCCACGCTGTCAGATTTCTCTACTCGCGGTCACATTGTCTCTAGACTGTCACGTCTTTTCCCACGCCTTCGTACCGCCCCTCCCACACACACCGGCTCCCCATTCACAAATAATTTCTCCCGACATTTAAGGAAGCGCAGCGCGCTTTCTCGCTGCCGAATTATTGCGTGCTCCACAGCCCAGTTTCCTCGCGGTTATTTTTCCTATGATTCATGCGTTTTTTGACCAAGTGCTTTGTTTAACGGCTTTCGCTTTTCGCTCGCCCCTACGGATTTGTTAGACCTGATTTTTGCTTCACGGACATCGACCCACGCCACGCCCCTCGACTTCGCTATCGTCTTCCGCTTCGGATTGTTTGACCTGGCCTTGACTGCTCTCACGGACACTGACTCACGCTTCGCCCCTTGACTTCGCGATTGTTTCTCACTTCCGGATTCCACATCCTTCGAGACACCAACAGGTGAAACGCCTCTGCTCCTCTCAATCTCTGCATCCACGTCTGTTTTTTCCACTACATAAAGGCACCCAGCAGCCATCCTCCACGTCAAGGTGAACTACAGAATCTCACTTCATTAAACGTCAGAGAACCGCTTCAGAGCTGCACCTCTGTCCTCCATTATAGTCCCGTGTTCATTATACACCTGTATTCCGTGAGAGAGTAACACCAAGCACTACCAACCCTATCTCCTACATTTTCATCATTAAAGCCCTTTTAAGAATATCATCCCAGAGTGGTGTCTGCTCTTGGGTCCTATCAGCCTGCCTGACCTCGCACAGCGTCGTGACAGAATAATTCGGCCCTGCATTGATTATAGAGGCCTTAACGAAATTACTGTCAAGAACCGTTACCCGCTCCCACTCATGACCACAGCCTTTGAACTCCTTCAAGGGGCCAAAGTATTCACCAAGCTGGATCTCAGAAATGCTTACCATCTTGTTCGGATAAGGGAGGGGGATGAATGGAAGACGGCCTTTAACACCCCTACAGGGCACTACGAGTACCGCGTTGTCCCTTTCGGCCTTACCAATGCCCCGGCAGTGTTTCAGGCCTTAGTTAATGATGTCCTCAGGGATTTTCTGAACTCTTTTGTTTTCGTCTACCTTGACGATATTTTGATTTTTTCACGTTCTCTCGAAGAGCATAAGAACCATGTGCGCCTAGTATTGCGAAGACTCCTTGAGAATAAATTATTCATCAAAGCCGAGAAGTGTGAATTTCATCAGGATTCTATCGCTTTCCTCGGTTTCATTATTTCACCATCCATGATCCAGATGGACCCCACCAAGGTAGAAGCTGTCACTGATTGGCCGGCTCCCACTTCCAGACGTGATCTTCAACGGTTTCTGGGATTTGCTAATTTTTACCGACGATTCATAAGGAACTACAGCACCATTGCTGCCCCACTCACAACACTAACCTCCTCAAGACTCCGGTTCCAGTGGAACGAACAGGCAGAGGAGGCCTTCCAAAGGCTCAAGACCAAATTTACATCGGCCCCTATCCTTACTATCCCGGATCCCTCCATACAATTTGTTGTGGAAGTGGACGCCTCTGAAACAGGGGTGGGGGCAGTACTGTCTCAGAGAACTCCCAAGGATAACAAGCTGCACCCCTGTTCTTTTTTTTCTCATCGCCTTTCACCCGCTGAGAGAAATTATGACATTGGAGACCGAGAATTGCTAGCAGTGAAATTAGCCTTAGAGGAGTAGAGACATTGGCTAGAGGGAACTGAACATCCCTTTCTCGTCTGGACAGACCACAAAAACCTGGAGTATTTGAAAACAGCTAAGAGACTTAACGCCCGACAGGCCAGGTGGTCCTTGTTTTTCTCCAGGTTTAATTTCACCCTATCTTACCGCCCTGGAGCCAAGAACTCAAAGCCAGATGCTCTGTCCCGGCAGTTTTCCTCGGACCAGGTCTTCTTGCCCCACGAGACCATTCTTCACCCTCGCTGTTTAGTGGCAGCCACGTTACTACACATTGAGAGACAGGTAAAACAAGCCCATGCCCAAGGTCCTACCCCAAGTAATGTTCCCCAGGGTCGTCTCTTTGTTCCTGCAACCATGCGCACTCAGGTCCTGGAATGGGGACACAACTCCAAGCTTGCTTGCCACCCCGGGGGCAAACGTACCCAGTTTTTGATCCAACAACGTTTCTGGTGGCCCACGTTGAGGGAGGATGTTATCAAGTATGTGGCGGCATGTGACTCCTGTACCAGGAACAAAAGCAGCAATAGGCCCCCGGCAGGCCTCCTTAGACCACTCCCAGTCCCTCACCGCCCTTGGTCACATATCGCCATCGACTTTGTTACTGGACTACCCAACTCCAGTAACCATACTTGCATCTTAACTATCGTCGACCGCTTTTCCAAAGCTGCCCACTTCGTGCCGCTCCCTGGACTCCCTTCTGCCAAACAGACGGCTGAGTTACTCATTCTCCACGTTTTTCGCCTTCATGGTCTCCCCACGGACATTGTCTCGGATCGAGGTCCACAGTTCACAGCAAGGTTTTGGAGAGCTTTCTGTAAACTCATTGGAGCCACCACAAGTCTATCCTCAGGCTATCATCCACAGACAAACGGCCAAACCGAGAGAATGAATCAAGAGTTGGAGGCAACACTTCGGTGCATGACCTCTCAGAACCCAACCTCTTGGAGCAGGTTTCTCCCGTGGGCCGAATACGCCCACAACTCTCTCCCAACTTCCTCCACGGGTTTGTCCCCATTCCACTGCTGCCTGGGCTATCAGCCACCTTTGTTTCCTTCCCAGGAGGAGGAGGTAACAGTTCCTTCTGCCCAGGCATTTGTCCGCCGGTGCAAAAGAACCTGGCTACAAGCCAGAAGACAACTCCTCCAATCTGTCAAAAACTATAAGAAACAAGCGGATCGACGTCGCTCCACAGCTCCAAGGTATCACATCGGCCAGAGGGTCATGTTATCCACAAGGGATGTTCCCATAAAGACGATCTCTCGTAAACTCTCACCCAGGTTCATCGGACCCTTCACCATAACTAAGATCATCAACCCCTCTTCTGTAAGATTAAGTTTACCTTCCACCATGCGTCGCATCAACCCAACCTTTCATGTATCCCAAATCAAACGTCTAATTTCCAACCCGCTATGTCCGCCCACCCGCCCGCCTCCTCCTCCCCGGATCATAGAGGGTGGTGAGGCATTCACAGCCCGGCGACTCCTCAAGGCCCGTCGCCGAGGGAGAGGCATTCAGTACCTGGTAGATTGGGAGGGTTATGGACCTGAGGAGAGAACCTGGGTTCCTGCCAAGTTCATTTTGGACCCCAAATTGTTTACGGACTTTTACAAACGTTTTCCTGAGGCGCCCCGTCCAAACGCCCAGAGGCGTTCGTAAGGGGGGGGGTACTGTCACGAACTCCTGTCACTCCTCTCGTTTGTTGTTGTTTTTGTTCCCACGCTGTCAGATTTCTCTACTCGCGGTCACATTGTCTCTAGACTGTCACGTCTTTTCCCACGCCTTCGTACCGCCCCTCCCACACACACCGGCTCCCCATTCACAAATAATTTCTCCCGACATTTAAGGAAGCGCAGCGCGCTTTCTCGCTGCCGAATTATTGCGTGCTCCACAGCCCAGTTTCCTCGCGGTTATTTTTCCTATGATTCATGCGTTTTTTGACCAAGTGCTTTGTTTAACGGCTTTCGCTTTTCGCTCGCCCCTACGGATTTGTTAGACCTGATTTTTGCTTCACGGACATCGACCCACGCCACGCCCCTCGACTTCGCTATCGTCTTCCGCTTCGGATTGTTTGACCTGGCCTTGACTGCTCTCACGGACACTGACTCACGCTTCGCCCCTTGACTTCGCGATTGTTTCTCACTTCCGGATTCCACATCCTTCGAGACACCAACAGGTGAAACGCCTCTGCTCCTCTCAATCTCTACATCCACGTCTGTTTTTTCCACTACATAAAGGCACCCAGCAGCCATCCTCCACGTCAAGGTGAACTACAGAATCTCACTTCATTAAACGTCAGAGAACCGCTTCAGAGCTGCACCTCTGTCCTCCATTATAGTCCCGTGTTCATTATACACCTGTATTCCGTGAGAGAGTAACACCAAGCACTACCAACCCTATCTCCTACATTTTCATCATTAAAGCCCTTTTAAGAATATCATCCCAGAGTGGTGTCTGCTCTTGGGTCCTATCAGCCTGCCTGACCTCGCACAGCGTCGTGACAATTTGTAATATCGTGCAATCTGTACTATCCGCTAGCAAACTTTAGCGATTTTTTTGCAAACGTTTCTTTACAGAACATCACCATAAACACAAACACAAGACTAAAGGTAATATACATATAATGAAAACTTGTCATAAAAATCTTTATTAATGGTAATTAACATTTATGTCTCTGCTTGCTCGAGTGAGCAGCCATGTTGAAAACTTCGCTTAGCCCTTCGTTTGAAGTGAGATCCCGAAAAATCTTCGTTTGGAGGGCTATCTGGCCCTTCCCCCTTCCCCCTACACCTCCAACCAAAAGAGAAATGAGACACCTCTACCCCTGCACGTGAACGCGCCAAGTGGAAGGGTAGGGGGAAGGGGTTTGGTATTCAGCCTTAATATTGGAGCAATAAAATTTACTTAAAATCTATGTGTCCAAATTGTTACGAGGATTTTATCAAGTAAATCTTACAAGTTCTTTTTTTCAGTGAATGGTGAACACGATGATTTAAGAATTTAATTAAATACGAATATATATATATATATATAGTGTGTGTGTGTGTGTGACCGGTGCAAGGGCCATTGTCACTCATACTGTCGTAGTTTTTAGAGCCCTAAAAAAGCATTCGCTAGTAAGTAAGTAAATAAAAGACAAATTAATAAATAGTTTTAAATTATATATATATATATATATAATGGAAATATGTATAAAGAAAATATAATTAATATTTTCATGTTTAATTACAAAAAAAAAAAACATTTTAATGGTTAGTGACTGTTGCAGACATTTACACTATTTTTGAGAACTATTAAGTTCTCCTTCAACGTGTCATAGCCGATAACTGCCCCTTTGATCTGCTGGGTACGGCGGGGCGTCGAGTGCTGATCAGTGTGTGTAAAGTACGCTACTTTACACTGATCAGCCGTCGACGCCCCGCCATACCCAGCACATCAAAGGGGCACACTCACAAACTCTCCGTGTGCACACACACAAACTCTCCGTGCACGCACATAAACTCTCCGTGCACACACACAGACACACACACACACACACACACACACACACGATTTATAGATAAAATGCAGACATAAACACGCCACCCCCCAGGAAAACAACAAACACAAATATATAGACTACAGTACTCGCTTTTCCAACATGCTAGCGCGCTCCGATGTGAGCCGATTTATTCAAGTCATAATTAGAGAATATAGAGAGATTAATAACAGAGAAAGCATAATAAGATGTCTATACAGTAAATAAAAAGAAAAGTATCAAATCCAACTATTTGTCAAGATGGACTAACCTGAGGTGACCAGAAGACGTAGCTTTAGCGGTTAGCCCAATGTAGCGTGGAGGATAAACCCAAACGCGGAAAGAAGAGAGCAGGCAGGATAACCACGCGATTTAGTTTAAGGACTCTCACAAAAGCGGAGCAAGGGAAAAACACAAATTTAACCGCGTCCTAAAAATACACACACAATAGCAAAGACAAACGGAACCAACATGTGAGTACTCACGGTTTGCTGAAACGACAGCTGGAGCTGACATGGGCCGAACTCAATGACTGAGCGGTAAGCCATCGTTTGTTTACCTCTTTTATACTTCCTGGTTTTGCGCCCGTCTTACTTCCGGGTCCTAGTGCCGGGCGCAGATTGAGTGTGTATGACAGTACCCCCCTGTCCAGGACTGGCTCCTGACGGTCCTGGGATGGAGGATACCCTGTGACGGTAGTCCCGAATTAGCTGGGGGTCGAGAATGAACCGGGCCGGGATCCAAGATCGCTCCTCGGGGCCATAGACCTCCCAGTCCACCAGGTATTGCGTACCTTTGCCCCGAGGGCGCGAGTCAAGGATTCGGCGCACGGTGTAGGCGGGACCGCCGTCGATGATCCGGGGAGGAGGAGCTGGGGGGGTGGGTGGAATCATGGGTGATGTGATGAAAGGCTTGAATTAGGATAGGTGAAATACTGGGTGAATCCGGAGCGCCGCAGGCAGCTGGAGCCGGTAGGTGACAGGGTTAATTCTGTGAGTGATGTGGTATGGTCCGATGAATCTGGGGGAAAGCTTCTTTGACTCGGTGTGGAGGTGGAGGTTTTTTGTGGACAGCCATACCTTGTCACCTACGTGGTATAGTCGTCCCGGAGGATGTCGGCGGCGATGTTGGTGGGTGTAGCGGGCATTGGCACGTTGGATGGCCTGGTTGGTCGTAGTCCAGAGCCGCCGACATCTGTGGACCAACTGTTGGGCTGACGGTATATCAACCTCCGGCTCTGGGTGGTTGAACACGGAGGGTTGGAAACCGTGGCATACCTCAAATGGGCTTAGGTTAGTGGCAGAGGAGATGTGGAGGTTGTGTGATAGTTCCGCCCAAATGAGGTAGCGTGCCCAGGAGCGCTGACGGTCCGCTACGAAACATCTCAGGTAGCGCTCCAGTTGTTGGTTGGTCCGCTCCGTCTGACCGTTAGTCTGTGGGTGGTATCCGGAGGACAGACTGCAGGTGGAATCGATCAGACGGCAGAAGGCCTTCCAGAACCGGGCTGTGAACTGGGGCCCTCTGTCCGAGACGATATCCGTGGGGAACCCATGCAGACGGACTACGTGCTCTAAAATCAGCTCTGCTGTTTCCTTTGCTGATGGGAGTCCGGCGAGAGCCACCAGATGCACGGTCTTAGAGAACCGATCCACGATTGTGAGGATGGTGTCCTTTCCTTCGGAGGCCGGCAGGCCCGTGATGAAGTCCACGCCAATGTGCGTCCAGGGCCGTCGAGGGACTGGAAGGGGTTGCAGTTCTCCTGGAGAGGGTCGGTTGGTGTTCTTTGCCCTGGCGCACACTGGGCATGCCTGAACGAACTCTTGGACGTCCCTCGTCATGGATGGCCACCAGAAGTCTCGCTGGATAAATTGGAGGGATCGTCGGGTGCCTGGATGGCCCGAAATTGGGGAGGAGTGTCCCCAGTGGAGAACCTCGGGTCTCATCCCTTCAGGCACGAAGAGTCGTCCAGGTGGCACACCTGCCGGTTCGGTCTCTGTACCTCGTGCCTGGCGCACTCTCGTTTCCAGGTCCAGTTGCAGGGGTGCGACGATCTTGGAAGAGGGGAGGACAGGCGCGGGGTCCGCCCGGGGGGGGGTCCACCTCTAGTTGTCGGGAGAGGGCGTCCGCTTTGGTGTTCTTGGGCCCCGGGCGGTATGAGAGGTGGAAGTTGTAATTCTCAAAGAATAATGCCCACCGCGCCTGTCGTGGATTTAACTGTTTGATGTTTCTGATGGTGATTAGATTTTGATGGTCCGTCCAGACTATGAATGGCTCACTGACGCCCTGGAGCCAGTGACGCCACTCCTCCAGAGCCCACTTTATGGTCAGCAGTTCGCGGTCCCCTACCCCGTATCGCTGCTGAGTGGAGTCAAATTTTCTGGAGAAAAAACCACAGGGGTGTAGTTTTTGGTCTGGACCTTGCTGTGAGAGGATAGCTCCAGCGCCCACATCTGAAGCATCCACCTCCACAACGAATGATTTCTTGACATCTGGGTGGTGGAGAATCAGTGCAGTGGTGAAGCGGTGACAAAGTGATCGAAAAGCGGAGACAGCTGCCGCGTTGAGGTGAAAAGGGAGAGAGGAGGGACGGGTCAGAGCGGTTAGGGGGGCGGCAACTGTACTGTAGTCCCGGATAAAGCGACGATAGAAGTTCGCAAACCCGAGAAACCGTTGAAGCTGTTTGAGGGTCTTGGGTAGGGGCCAATGACGCACAACCTCTAGCTTCTGTGGGTCCATGGCCACACCCTGGGGCGAGATGACAAAACCCAGGAACGTGGTGGAGCGCTCGTGAAAAGCGCACTTTTCCAACTTACAGTACAGTTGGTGGGCGAGTAATCTCTTTAGAACCGCCCTGACGTGCTGGGTGTGTTCTTCCATGGTGCGTGAATAAATTAAAATATTGTCCAGGTAGGCGAATGCCCACCGACCGAGCATGTCCCGAAGGACGTCGTTAATGAAGTGTTGGAATGCGGCGGGGGCATTGCACAGTCCGAATGGGATGACGAGGGTTTCATAATGTCCGGTGGGGGTGATGAACGCCGTCTTCCACTCATCGCCCTCTATGATGCGCACCAAGTTGTAGGCGCTCCGGAGGTCCAACTTCGTAAAGATGGTGGCGCCAGAGAGGGCGTCCAGGGCTGAGTTGGTAAGAGGCAGAGGATGTCGGTTTTTGATGGTGAGATGGTTGAGCCCCCGATAGTCGACACAAGGACGAAGTTCACCGCCTCTCTTCTTCACAAAGAAGAACCCCGCGGCGGCAGGTGAGGAGGAGGGCCTGATGGTGCCTTGGCGCAGGGCGTTGTTTACATATTCCTCCATCACCTGGGTCTCGGTGGGTGTGAGTGAGTAGAGATGGCCGCGGGGGGGGGATCGTACCGGGTTGGAGGTCTATGGCGAGGTCGTATGGGCGATGAGGAGGAAGATGGGTGGCTCGTCGCCTGCAGAAAACCTCCGATAGGTCTCGGTACGGCTCGGGGATGGAGTTGGTGTTGACGTCGGGGGCCTCGGACTCCCTAGAGCACGTCCCAGCCGCTGCCTGTAGGCATAGTTCGTTGCAGGTCACGCCCCACTGAAGGATCCGGTTCTGGGTCCAGGAGATTAGAGGGTCATGTTGGAGCAGCCAGGGATGACCAAGGATGATGGGTGGAGACGAGATGGAGGTGACGAAGAATTTTAACTGTTCATGGTGTTGGTTGATGGAGACGGTGATGGGTTCTGTTCGGGTGCTGATTGGGCTGGTGGAGAGGGGGCGACCGTCGACAGAGGTGATGCGAACGGGCTGGGATAACGCCTCGAGTTTTACCCCCAGGGTTTTGGCATATGCAGAGTCAATGAAGTTACCTGCTGCCCCGGAGTCGATGAATGCAGCACTTCGGACCCGTTTGTGGCCAACCTGGAGGTGTACCTGAACCGTGAGACGGGAGGAGTTGGTGGTGATGGCGGAGAGACGAAGGTGACCCGGCGAGTATCTCTCTCCTCTCACCAGGCCTGGGCGTTTCCCGGTCTGAGAGGGCAGGTTGCCCTGTGATGTGTAGCTGACCCGCAATAGGCACAGAGCCCTTCACGGAAGCGTCTCTCCCGTTCTGCAGCGGTCAAGGAGGCGCGTCCTAGTTGCATGGGTTCCCCGGCTCCGGTGTCAACCACAGCAGGAGGTGGAGAACCGACATGTCCCGGGGTGGCGTAGGTGGCGGAGTCTGCGGGACGTGGAGTGGTGACAGTGAAGGCGGGTGCTGGTCGTGAAGTGGTGACAACGAAGGTGGGTGCAGGTGGCAGGGTGCGAGGGGCTGGCCTCGGGCGAGAGAGGAGGCGCTGGTCGATCCGGAGAGCGAGTTGGATCAGGCCCTCTAGGGTCGCAGGAAGCTCTCGCCCGGCTAGTTCGTCCTTAATTCGAGAAGCCAGTCCCTCGTAGTAGGATGTCCGGAGTGCTGCATCGCCCCACGTTGTTTGGACGGCGAGAGTGCGAAACTCGGCCGTATAGCGGCTCACGGGCAATCCTCCCTGCCTCAGGTGATAAAGTCTGGTGTCGGTCTCCACCTCGCCCACTGAATGTTCGAAAGTGAGTTTGAGTTGGTGGGTGAACTCATTGTAAGAGTGGGCGGTGTCTGTATCTGCCTGTAAAACTGCCGTGGCCCACTCTGCTGCCTGCCCTTTTAGCAACGAGACGAGAAGAGCAATGCGAAGGCGATCGGTGGAGTACTTGGTGGCATTGAACTCAAACACCAGATCGAGAGCTGTCAGAAAAACGCTGCACTTCCCGTCCGTGCCGTTCCACTTCTCTGGTAGAGAAAGAAAAACATCAGAAGGAGGGGGGGGGGGGGGGATGCGGCGCCGCGGCCTCCGCGGCGTGCGATCGAGCAGTGACGCCATCAACAGCTGCGCGGAGATCCGTATTCTCCCGCCGGAGCTCAGCGACCTCGCGGCGGAGAGAAGCGAGATCCCCGGTTAGCTGATTGATTAGCGCCGCATGCTGATCTACAACGTCGCAGAGACTCGCATAATCCGCTGGGTTTACCGCGGAGGGCTCAGTCATTCTGTCAAGATGGACTAACCTGAGGTGACCAGAAGACGTAGCTTTAGCGGTTAGCCCAATGTAGCGTGGAGGATAAACCCAAACGCGGAAAGAAGCGAGCAGGCAGGATAACCACGCGATTTAGTTTAAGGACTCTCACAAAAGCGGAGCAAGGGAAAAACACAAATTTAACCCGCGTCCTAAAAATACACACACAATAGCAAAGACAAACGGAACCAACATGTGAGTACTCACGGTTTGCTGAAACGACAGCTGGAGCTGACATGGGCCGAACTCAATGACTGAGCGGTAAGCCATCGTTTGTTTACCTCTTTTATACTTCCTGGTTTTGCGCCCGTCTTACTTCCGGGTCCTAGTGCCGGGCGCAGATTGAGTGTGTATGACACTATTAAGTCAGATTTTATTGCTATCATTAACCATTTATGTTATATATTTATTTTATTTTATATTACATTATTTTTTATATATTATATTTACACAATGCTTGCTCTGAAGAACTTTATCTAAAAGCCAGACTGACCAAGTTTCTAATTCACTGAATAAACCAGTATTAGACACAGATATACAATATGGTAGTATATACAATGAAAAAGCTATTTACACGAGTGCTCAAATGTAAAGCAAACGCAATTATTAATTTATTGTGTATATTTAACTTCATTCAGCCATTTAAGTTATATGAAGAATAACGTTCCTAACCCACTATTATTTTAATCTTAAATAAAGTTGGCCTAATACAATATTGTTTGCAATGCTGAAGCAAACATGATTTTGTTTTAGTCTATTCGCTGAATACAACGCGACCCACATCACCTCTTGGTGAAGACCCACAGAAACCGTTACTGTAATCCCCCTTCTCACCTACAGTATCCTTGGTGTGAAAGTTATCAAACCGGTTTCGCTGATGGGGTAATTCTGCTTCAAGCACTTTCCGATGCTGTTGCTAGGAAATTCCACCCCACAGCCCACAACAACAAGCAAATAAGAGACATAATTAACGAACTTCTTAGAAAGAAAAGATTGAGTTTTCTCTTTTCTAAAAAAAAATAATTAATGAATACTCTTGCTTTTGTAAAGATTTTGAGTGAGCATTTTCCATATACAGTACGGCCTGCTTTATTATATATTTAATAAAACTTTATTGCAACTAAATTGTGTGTGTGCCTTACTGAATATTTAATAATGCTTCCGGAACATTGTTGTCCATACGTTTTACAGTATGTACAGTATATTGAAAACAATGAAACATAAAACACAAACCGAAAGGACAAATTAAGGAATGTACGAAACATTAACACCTTTACCGTGTTCAAATAAATACTGTAGAGTTACTGCATTATGTTTCAAGACATCCTTAATTAAAAAAAAATTTCCCTAATTATATGTCCACAAATACTTTGACAACATACACTTATCAACTTATCCACATAAACTTATCAACACAAACTCTCGCACGCACACACAATCTCTAAAAAAAATATATTAATAACATACATATACAAATAAACAAAAATATAAACGTCTATATTGAAGTCTACGGTGAACGCAGAGTCGGCTAAGCAGACGTGATGACGCGCGCGCCCTCACCTCTGTTACGGCTGCCTACAGTATTTGGCCAAAAGAATTATAATAATTGAACGATATGCCTGGTCCTGGAAAGAGACATCAACAGTCCGGCGCTGAGAAACGAAAGAACCGAAAGAAAAAAAAAGCCTAAGATGAAGCCCGTGCATCAATTCCAGAAATAAAACTTTACTTTATTCTGTCGACGTTAATAATGTAATAACTTAACGTTAACGTAAAATAACGCAAATTTCATTTAACAGCAGGGGGGACAATAAATATATATTTTAATAAATTTATTGCATTGTTTATGTTGTTTACAGTCAAGCCATCAACATACAATAAAATGTAAACATGAGATCTAAACTAAAAACTGTGCTCCCTGTGCTGGTGCTGGCAATATCATCTCTTTGTTCTGCTGTCTCCGGCTCCCTCCCTGGTTCTGAATCTGCCCCTTCCTCTACTCTCACTGCAGGGATTAAAGTGAAAAAAAGTCTTCTGACTGAACTTTTTTCAGGCCAAGCCATATTCCTTTAACAAACACTTTATTTAAATAGTCAAGACCAATAGCTTTAGGGGAGATTAAACCGCTTTAATATTGCCAGTTTGCATATTTAAAATCCACAGACTTCAGATATTGATGTAACTTATTTAAAAGTATCTCACATCGTACTCCATTTGATGTCAACCATTTAAAAAATTTTTTTTTTTTTTTTTTTTTTTTGCGTCATGCTGTTTTTGTCTTGTCATTTGTATTTTTTGTTCTGGAAGCTCCGTCACTAAAACAAATTCCTTGTACGTGCAAGCGTACTTGGCAATAAAACTCTTTCTGATTCTGATTCTGATTCTGATTCTATTTGTAATCTTTGAAAAAAAAATACCTTGACAAATAATCAACCATCTACCACATATCTTTTCAGTGCATGTTTTGCCATTCAACAATGTTTTGTGAAACTCTTAATAATTAACAGAAAAAAGTAATAGCACCGTTGTGGTTCTTGTCGCAGCAGACAGGGAGCATGTGTACTGTTAGAGCACGAACCGCAGCATTGTGACTAGCTGCTGACTGATGGCGAGCTCGCACTTTGTTTTGCCATTATTGCCATATTGAAGTTTCCTGTGGCATACTGTGCAGAGACACCTACCTGGATGTTTGATTTTTTTTAGTCCACGAACTAAAAGGCTTGCCATTCTCCCCAGTTTCGCTAAGCCAAGACCATCTCCACTTATTTTATTTTTTTTTACACTTTTATCAATCTCCGAAACATCGGAGCCTTCCTGCATTAAGTGTGTCCATGCTATCTTAAATATAGTTATACCTCAGCCTGACACGTAGTTCTTCAAAACTAAACCAAAACCCGGAGTGGATCCATACCGGAGTGATAACAAAACGCTTAGAGTGGAGAGAGGAACGTGCAGTCGCTCCACTCCAGGCTTTGATCACATCCTCCTCAGCAGGCTGAATACACGTTGTCTTTCCTTAATTTAAGACCCATGTAAGCCTATATATACACAGCATTAAAATTATGAAAAGTGAATTTTAAACATTAAGGACAGGCGGAACAGTGTGATTGACGGAAATCCGTCGATGACTCGCTACAATTAACGGAAATCCGTCGTAACGACGGAGAACTTTAATCCCTGTCACTGTCTCAGAACAGACTGACTCCTGAAGCAGAAAAAAAATGCAGGAAATGATGTTTTCTAACATGCGTTAGATAGTTTTTTTTTTTATCACTCTATACACAATACTTTGCTATTTTTATAGATGTTGAGCATCGTGAGCAAGCCCTAGATCATATTAACGTTAATTATCACCAGCCGGCATTAATAGGCCGGCTCACGAGTAACGTGAGTTGGACGCACACCAATCGATTCGACTATGGTTAATCGCTCACTCCGTAGGCTCCCTGAATAGGCGGGAAAGAGATGGAGCCGCGCATTTCTGCCGGCTGGAAAAAAAAACTAAACAGATCTAACAGATGAGGACTCAGATTAATATGCAAAAGTAATAAAACTATATAAGTCTACATAGCCTTTATAAGACTCTATCTTAAGCGCACTTCAAACATTTTATTTAGTTTTAAAATAAAACAATTTCATCATCACTCGGGATTCGAAGCGGGGCTTTGCAGATCTCTGGTCGAGCGTTCTAACCGCTACACCAAGCGGCCACTTAGAAACAATGCACCCCAGAGACGTTAATAAGCCACTCGACTTCTTTGAAAGCAAGTGTACTTCTTTGATAAGTGACGAAGTAAGCCTGTTATAATAATAACTTGGTGTTATTTGATCTTATTGGTTTAGAAAATTATATTTAAATAAAACCCTACACACTTCTTTTCTAATTACACGTGATAAAATCTAAAGGCTCACTGTGTTAATATTCATTGTGCTTAAATTTGATCTTAATAAGATTTGATTTAATTTGAATTCTACATTTGTACTGTAATTATAGTACTGTGATTATGAATTCGATCAACTACAGTGTTTCACTTGATGTTATCGGCTACTACGTGTATTATTTAATGGGACGCGTCTCATTAGTGAGGCAGAGAATGAAGTAAGGCATGAGGCGTCAGTCTGTAGTTATATAGCGCCACTCAGTGGTAAAAGCCAGCAAATGCACAGCAAATGCACATGCCGTAATGCGGCGGCGATGCTAAATACGACGCTCCGATTTTGTAACCACTGTATAAGGCCGCCTACAGCCTCTCTGTACTTCTTGGCGTCAGTCATCTTAGGTGCATCCACAGAATAGTCTATCTTTTGGTCACACAGTGTTTCCCTAGTTCTACACTCCTGCATGTCAAAACGATTCAGGATCTTTCCAACATACCTCTCTTGTGACATTTTTATGCAACCATCCGAGTGGTCGAAGTCCATGCCCAGGAAATTCTTCAACTTGCCTAGGTCTTTCATCTTAAACCTAGTGGAAAGCATGGTCTTCACTTGCTCTAGACTCTTGTTGTTGCTGGCTGCAATGATAAGATCATCCACCCAAATAACAACTATTACTTTACCAGTCTGTTTGGATTCTTTTGCGTAGACGCAGTAGTCTGCTGGGTTCTGTGTAAAACCATCATCAATTAGACATGTGTGAAGCATCTCATTCCAGTTACGTCCCGACTGTTTCAGACCGTAAATGGACTTCTTTAACTTACACACAAGCTCTTTTCCTTCCTTCTTGTAACCCTCAGGTTGTTCCATATAAATGTCACGATCGATGGGCGCGTGCAGATAGGCTGTTTTTACGTCCATTTGATGTAATATCAAGCTTTCTTGGGCTGCCTTCTGCATCACTACGCGCACACTGGTCAGATTGGCTGTAGGTGAGAATGTCTCGCCATAATCTATCCCTGCCTTCTGACTATATCCTTTGGCTACGAATCTAGCCTTGTATTGGTCACGTCCGTCACTGCCCTCCTTAATTGAATATACCCATCTACCTCCCACTATCTTTCTGCCCTCTGGTAATGTAGTCAAGGTGAAGGTCTGGTTGTCCTCTAAAGACTGAATTTCCTCATCCATTGCTCTCCTCCACTTCTCTGACTCAGTTGATGTCATAGCCTCCTTAAAAGTTAGTGGTATACCACAAACAGCTCGATAGCAATAGTCCATACTAGTGAGTGTGCTATCATCCTCATCACTATCTTCCTGGCTATAATCCTTCAGATACCCTGGAGGCTTACGCTCTCTGATGGGATATTTCCCTCTGTTTGGGGCATGTGGCGTCACCCTAGGGTGCTTCTCGCCATGATCCTCTAGCGACTGTTGTCATGAACTAACCTCGGTGACCAGAAGACGTAGCTTAGCGGTTAGCCCAATGTAGCGTGGATGGTAAACCCAAACGCGGAGTAACAGCGAGTAGGCAGGATAACCACGCGATTTATTCTAAGGACTCTCCCGAAAACGGAGCAAGGGAAAAACACAAATTTAACCCGCGTCCTAAAATACACACACAACGATAGGAAGCAACAACCAAAAGATAGTGAGTACTCACGGTCTGATGAACGCCAACCTGAACCGACATGGGCCGAACTCAATGACTGAGCGGTAAGCCAACGTTTGTTTACCTTTTTATACTTCCTGGTTTGGCGCCCGCCTTACTTCCGGGTCCTAGTGCCGGGCGCAGATTGAGTGTGCATGACAGTACCCCCCTGTCCAGGACCGGCTCCTGATGGTCCTGGGGTGGAGGATACCCCGCGACGGTAGTCTCGAATCAGTTCGGGGTCGAGAATGAACCGGGCCGGGATCCAAGACCGCTCCTCGGGGCCGTAGCCCTCCCAGTCAACAAGGTACTGCGTACCTCTGCCCCGAGGGCGCGAGTCAAGGATTCGGCGTACGGTGTAGGCGAGACCGCCGTCGATGGTCCGGGGAGGAGGAGCTGGGGGGGTGGGTGGAATCATGGGTGATGTGATGAATGGTTTGAGTTGAGAGATATGGAATACTGGATGGATCCGGAGTGCCGCAGGCAGCTGGAGCCGGTAGGTGACAGGGTTGATACGATGAGTGATGCGATATGGTCCGACGAATCTGGGGGAGAGTTTTTTGGATTCTGTGCGGAGGTGCAGGTTTCTAGTAGACAGCCATACTTTGTCACCTATGTGGTACAATCGTCCCGGTGGGTGTCGACGGCGATGTTGGATGGCGTAGCGGGTGTTGGCTTGTTGGATGGCTGCGTTGGCGAGGCGCCATATCCGTCGACACCTGCGGAACAACTGTTGGGCCGAGGGTACATCAACCTCCGGTTCTTGGTGTTCGAACATCGGAGGTTGGAAACCATGGCACACCTCAAATGGGCTTAGCTTGGTGGCGGTGGAGACGTGAAGGTTGTGTGAAAGTTCCGCCCAAGTGAGGTGGCGGGCCCAGGAGCGCTGACGATCTGCCACGAAACACCTCAAGTAGCGCTCCAGTTGTTGGTTGGTCCGCTCCGTCTGACCATTGGTCTGAGGGTGGTAGCCAGATGAGAGACTACAAGTGGAGTTGATCAGACGGCAGAAGGCTTTCCAGAACCGGGCAGTGAACTGGGGCCCCCTGTCCGAGACGATGTCCTTGGGGAACCCATGCAGTCGGACTACGTGCTCTAATATCAGCTCGGCTGTCTGTTTAGCTGACGGGAGTCCGGAAAGGGCCACCAGGTGCACAGCTTTGGAGAAACGATCCACAATGGTTAAAATGGTGTCCTTATCTTCTGAAGCCGGCAGGCCCGTGATGAAATCAACGGCAATGTGCGTCCAGGGCCTTCGGGAAACTGGGAGCGGGTGGAGTTCCCCGGGTGTTGGTTGGTTTGTGTCCTTGGCCCGGGCGCACACTGGGCATGCCTGAACGAACTCATTGACGTCCTTGGCCATGGAAGGCCACCAGAAGGCACGGCGGATGAACTGGAGGGTGCGTTGGGTGCCTGGATGTCCGGAGATGGGAGTGGAGTGACCCCACTGGATGACCTCCGTTCGAAGGGTCTCTGGAACATAGAGTCGTCCAGGCGGCACACCTGCCGGTTCGTCCTCCGCAGGCTGTGCCTGGCGAACCCTGGTCTCCAGTTCCCAACGGAGTGGAGCGATGATTTTTGATGGTGGCAGGACAGGCGCGGGGTCCGCCCGGGGGCTGTCCTCTTCATGTTGTCGTGAGAGGGCGTCAGCTTTGATGTTCTTGGACCCCGGACGGTAGGACAGATGGAAATTATACTGCTCGAAGAACAATGCCCACCGCGCCTGTCGAGGGTTCAGCTGCTTAATGTTGCGGATGGTGATGAGGTTCTGATGATCGGTCCAGATGAGGAATGGTTCTCTGGCGCCCTGGAGCCAGTGTCGCCATTCTTCCAATGCCCACTTTATGGCCAGCAGCTCGCGGTCCCCTACCCCGTATCGCTGCTGAGTGGAATCAAATTTTTTGGAAAAGAAACTGCAGGGTTGCAGCTTCTGACCTCGTTGTGAGAGGACCGCCCCGGCGCCCACATCCGAGGCGTCCACCTCCACAACGAACGGTTGATCTGCATCCGGGTGAAGGAGAATGGGGGCGGTGGTAAATCGATGGCAGAGTTCATGGAAGGCGGATATGGCCGTAGGGTTGAGCTGGAAGTGATGGGGCGAGAGTCGGGTCAGAGCAGTTAAGGGGGCCGCAACTGTACTGTAGCCCCGGATAAAGCGACGGTAGAAGTTCGCAAACCCGAGAAACCGTTGAAGCTGCTTGAGGGTCTTGGGTAGGGGCCAATGACGCACAGCCTCTAGCTTCTGCGGGTCCATGGCCACACCCTGGGGCGAGATAACAAAACCCAGGAACGTGGTGGAGTGCTCGGGGAAAGCACAATTTTCCAACTTACAGTACAGTTGGTGGGCGACTAATCTCTTTAGTACCGCTCTGACGTGTTGAATGTGTTCGGTGAGGCTGTGTGAGTAGATGAGTATGTCGTCTAGGTAGACGAATACCCATCTGCCGAGCATGTCTCTGAGGACATCGTTAATAAACTGTTGGAAAGCTGCTGGTGCGTTGCAAAGTCCAAAAGGTATTACCAGGCTTTCGTAGTGTCCTGTGGGGGTGATGAAGGCCGTTTTCCACTCATCGCCCTCTCTGATACGCACCAAGTTGTAGGCACTCCGGAGGTCCAACTTAGTGAAAATGGTGGCACCAGAGAGAGCGTCCAGGGCAGAGTTGGTAAGCGGCAATGGATGTCTGTTCTTAATGGTTATGTTGTTGAGCACCCGATAGTCAACACATGGGCGTAGGTCACCGCCTTTTTTCTTCACGAAGAAGAACCCCGCGGCGGCAGGCGATGAGGATGGTCGGATGGTGCCGTTACGTAGGGCCGAAGATACATATTCCTCCATCGCCTGAGTCTCGGAGGTGGATAGGGAGTAGAGATGGCCGCGGGGAGGAGTGGAACCCGGCTGAAGGTCAATCGCCAGGTCGTAGGGGCGGTGAGGCGGTAGGTGAGTCGCCCGTCGCTTACAAAATGCTTCAGCCAGGTCCTGATAGGCGGCGGGAATGGCGTTGGTGTCGACGTCGGGGGCCTCGGACTCCCTAGAGCACGTCCCAGCCGAAGCCCGTAGGCAGAGTTCTGAACAGGTCGGGCCCCACTGTAGGATCCTGTTTTGATTCCAGAAAATGAGCGGATCGTGCTGGAGAAGCCACGGGTGTCCAAGTATGATTGGTGGTGATGAGACGGAGGTGAGGTGAAACTGGATTGATTCATGATGCTGACCAATGATGAGGGTGATGGGTTGAGTCTGAGTGGTAATGGGGCTGGAGGAGAGGGGCCGACCATCGACTGATGTAATTCTAACAGGCTGGGATAACGCTTCAAATTCCACTTCCAGACTTTTGGCATAAGATGAGTCAATGAAGTTACCTGCAGCCCCGGAGTCGATGAATGCGGTACTTCTGACCCGTTTGTGGCCAAACTGGAGGTGTACCTGGACCGTGAGACGAGAGACGCTAGGTGTGGTAGCAGAGAGGTGAAGATGGCCCGGTGAGCTGCTCCCAACGCTCACCGGGCCTGGGCGTTTCCCTGGCGACGTGGGCAGATGGCTCTGTGGTGCTCTGCCGACCCACAATAAGCACAAAGTCCTTCTTTAAAGCGTCTTTCTCGTTCTTCTGCGGTCAGGGATGCGCGCCCTAATTGCATGGCTTCCCCGGCTCCGGTGTAAACCACGGCAGTAGGTGGAGAACCAACATGTCCTTGGGAAGTGTAGGTAGCTGACTTCGATGGACGTGAAGTGATGGAGGTGAAAGTGGGTGTTGGCGGCAGGGTCTTAGGGGCCGGCGTCGGACGAGAGAGGAGGCGTTGGTCGATCCGAAGGGCGAGTTGGATCACTCCCTCCAGCGTGGCAGGAAGCTCTCGCCCAGCTAATTCGTCCTTAATCCTCGAAGTCAGTCCCTCATAGTAGGAGGTCCGGAGCGCTGCATCGCCCCAGGTGGTCTGAACGGCGAGAGTGCGGAACTCGGCGGTGTAGCGACTCACAGACGATCCTCCCTGCCACAGGTGGTAAAGTTTGGTGTTGGTCTCCACCTCGCCCGCAGGGTGTTCAAAAG
This sequence comes from Channallabes apus, assembly GCA_030522415.1. Classification (NCBI taxonomy): domain Eukaryota; kingdom Metazoa; phylum Chordata; class Actinopteri; order Siluriformes; family Clariidae; genus Channallabes; species Channallabes apus. The sequence continues at coordinate 27,551,078 of CM060116.1, read as the reverse complement.
TGAGCCGGAGTTGATGTGTGAACTCATTGTATGAGTGGGCGGTGTCTGTGTCTGCTTGGAGAACTGCCGTGGCCCACTCAGCTGCCTGCCCTGTGAGCAACGAAACGAGGAGAGCAATGCGTATCCGATCGGTGGAGTACTTGATGGGATTGAACTCAAACACCAGGTCGAGCGCCGTCAAAAACACACTGCACCTCCCGTCCGTGCCATTCCATTTCTCTGGTAACGATATAAAGATGTCAGAAGAGGGGGGGGGGAGGGGGATGCGGTGCCGCAGCCGCCACGACAGGAGGCCGGTTAGCCGCGCTGGCAACAGCCGCCCGAAGATCCGCGTTCTCCCGCCTGAGATCCGCAACCTCGCGGCGCAAGGCCGCGATGTCTTGGACGCTCCGGCGAAGAGTAGCGACCTCCTCGGGTTAGTCTATTAACCAGCACGGTATGCCGATCCACCACGCCGCAGAGGCGCACGTGATCCGCTGGGTTCACCGTCAGGGGCTCAGTCATTCTGTCATGAACTAACCTCGGTGACCAGAAGACGTAGCTTAGCGGTTAGCCCAATGTAGCGTGGATGGTAAACCCAAACGCGGAGTAACAGCGAGTAGGCAGGATAACCACGCGATTTATTCTAAGGACTCTCCCGAAAACGGAGCAAGGGAAAAACACAAATTTAACCCGCGTCCTAAAATACACACACAACGATAGGAAGCAACAACGAAAAGATAGTGAGTACTCACGGTTTGATGAACGCCAACCTGAACCGACATGGGCCGAACTCAATGACTGAGCAGTAAGCCAACGTTTGTTTACCTTTTTATACTTCCTGGTTTGGCGCCCGCCTTACTTCCGGGTCCTAGTGCCGGGCGCAGATTGAGTGTGCATGACAACTGTAAACCTTCAGCCTGTATATCAGTGTTGAGCGTACTAGACTGTGGTGGTTCTCTATCTTCACTATTTACTATGGGGTCCAGTTCTAGCTCCTTAGTCTGGGTCTCGCTCTCACAAGTTGTCTTTGTGACAAACTTCACTAGTCTGTGTTTTTGTACTTTCTGTTTACCGGGATAGTAAACTAGGAAGGCGGGGCTACCCTTGTCATGTCCTACAAACAGTCCCTTCTCACACCTAGAATCTAATTTACCCCCATCTGGCTGGTACGCGTAACACATTGACCCAAATTTGTGCAACTTGGCTAGATCACACTTCTTCCCCGTTAGTGCTGTGTAAGGTGTAGTACCCGTGTGTTTGTTAAAGCACCGATTTCTGGTGTAGGCAGCTTCCTGAATGGCATAATGCCAAAGGCTTTTGGGCAAACCACTGTCAATGAGTTTACACCTTGCCATTTCAAAAAGAGTGCGTCCCTCCCTCTCTGCTATCCCGTTCTGGTGTGGCGAGTAGGGACAAGACGTTTCGTGTTTGATTTTATTCTGTCTCAGTAGTGTCTGAAATCCTCTATTGGTGAACTCAGTCCCATTATCTGACCGTATGCATTTTACATTGCCATAAGGCGCTACATCTGCCAGGAACTTCTCAGTGGCCTGAACTGAATCACTCTTTGCTTTGAGAAAGTAAACAAATACCGCCCCTGTACACACATCTGTGAAAGATTGCATATACTTGAAACCTTCTATTGATCCATTGCTTACTGGACCAGCTAGATCTGTGTTTACCAGCTCAAGTGGTGTCTTTGCTTTGTCGGTGGGCTCTCTGTTTCTTGTTTGAGTAAACTTACCCTCTATGCATACACTACATTCTTTGTCAGGCCTACGCTTTGCACCTTTAATGTGCATGCCTATTGTTACTTCCTGTAATTTCAAGATGTCCTCATAATTACAATGGCCCATGATCTCATGCCATGCTTGGATATCATGGCTGACATTACACATATCACCTTCATCATACTCAGTTTGCAAGTAATACATTCTCTTACATACATGAATATTAAACTTTGCTCCACCAGGTGCTACAAGAACATTTTTACCTTCATCAAAGAACACCTTGGCACCGTTAGCGGTGGCACTCTTAACGGAGAAGAGTTCTTGTGGGAAGGAAGGGATGTAGAGGGCGTTTTTTAACGTCACTGTACACCGGCGCCCCTCGCGGTCGTTGAGGCACACCTGTGCGTCTCCCCTGCCCTGTGCCAACCCGAAGGCTCGCTTCCCATCTGCTAGCTCCATGCTGTGCCTCTCGGGCTTGAAGGTGCTGTCAAAGTTCTTGAATCGGCTCCTGTCATTGATGATGTGGGATGACGCACCCGTGTCCACGAGCAGCCCTTTTCTCTGTATCGGTGGCTGTTGCCCTGACCGGCTGGCCTCTTTTGCCTGCGCCCCGAACGTGAAGTCTTCTCTTCCCGCGTCTTCCCACGTGCCATCTCGCCCACGACTAGCTTTACGGCTATCGCCTCCACGGCCGCTTTCTTGAGCACACGCGCACCGAGAGCCTTGTGCACGTTCTTTCTTTCTGCACGCTTTATCTGTGTGACCTGTGGTTTTGCAGAAACTACACCAAGCTTTCTTTGTGCAGTTATTTTTCCGGTGGCCCTTTTCTCCGCATCACCAGCACACTATATCCGTGGCGTGTGCGTCCTTCTTCTTTGGTGCCGCCTGAGCCTTCAGGACCCTCTCTCCCGCTTCCTCTGCGATTGGGTCTGAATCTTCCGAGGCCTCAAAGTTTCGCAACTTAGCTTTGAACTCTCCCAACTTCATATCCGCTGAACCATGTGTAACCATCAACATGAATGGCTTGTACTTTTCTGGTAATCCCCTCATAACCATCGCCATCATCATTCCTTCACTTGGTGCTTCACCTCAACCTCTGAGCGCCATAATGATTTGCTCTGCTCTGATAATGTATTCGGTTACAGTCTCTGTGTCCGTTTTCTTCAGCAAAGTAAGTGTTATGTACAGGGAGACAATCCGGGGCCTACCTTTACCGATGTAGTGTTCTCGTAACACTCTGAGACTCTCTCTGCCTTTGTCTTTAGTGTCTCTGAATATCAGTCCCAAGCTCGTATTGTCGAGTAATGGTGCCAGCGCGCAATATGCGTCCGCATTAAGCTTGTCCTCTTGGGCCTGTTCCTCCACCGTCAGAGGTGCAGCAGGTTCGTTTAGGATTGTCTGCTTCAGGCCTACACTGTGCATGCAGCACAACATCCTTTCATCCCAGAGCTCATACTCCTCTGCTCTTCCGTCAAACGTGGGCCACTTGGTCTTGCTTCTGTTTGTCATGGCTTTCTGTGCATGTAGCTCAGCTTAACTCCCTTTTTCAGCTTCGATTTAGTTTTTTCCAGGTCTCTCGTCACTAAACTAGCTATTACTTTCAGCTAATTAGCTACTTCTTGGCGTGCTAGCAACTAGACGTCTTGCTATCGCACATGTTTGCCGCCGCCTGGGCCCATAACCTGTTAGCAGAATAACTTTGCCTTCTTGCAGTGGAACAATAATGGACACCACAACATTTATCTTCAGCCCTTACGTGGCGTAGTTTATTATATAAGAACACAAACAGATACACCGCTCTTTATGAGTCAAGTGCAGAGAGAGAGAGAAAGAAAAAAAATTATTCCCTTTATATACCTGCTAAACACTGCCAACTTTTGGGCATGTATTGGTACAGTCACATGCAATCATACATATATCAACACATATTAATGTATTTGGCAAAAGTTTAACTATAAAATAAAATAAAATACATCACAACATAATTATCTTAACATTTGGTAACATAATTACCACAATGAGGCTGTAAAACTGGGTGATTTTAATGTTTTTCTTTTAGGTTTTTCACTGCACACGCTAACTACTTATGATATGCTGCGCGCCGTGACTCGGGAAATACTGCTGCTCATGCCATAACGAATGAACACTGTATTGCAGAGGATTGTGATGAAAATTATACGTTACCGTTTTTATTTTTATACATTTATACATTTTAGTCTCGTCTTTTTTCATCAACAATATTGCATGCTGATTTCTTCACTGTCATTGTTCACTGATATCTGTGACGTCTCGTCATCGTCTCTGTCACAGGAAATATCCGTCAACTACTGTAATATTTTTTGTCATTATTTTCGCTGACGAAATTAACACTAAACCTTAAAGGTTAAACTAGCTTCTCACACAAGGCTGAATCCCAAATCCATCTGTAAACCCTGATCAAGGGCACGACTTGATGTGTGGAACCAGTGATTGTACACCTTACAAAGCAAACTTTTTTTTATTATTATAATTTTTTTTACTCTGGGTGAAATAGATGTTCTGGTAATATATACTCAACAAAAAAAGAAACGTCACTTTTTCAGGACAGTATTTCAACAATAATGTAAAAATCCAAATAACTTTACAGATCTTCATTGTAAAGGGTTTAAACAATGTTTTCCATGCATGTTCAATTAACCATAATCAATTAATTAACATGCACCTGTGGAATGGTCGTTAAGACCTTAGCAGCTTACAGAAAGTAGGCATTTAAGGTCACAGTTCTAAAAACGCAGGACACTAAAGAGACTTGTCTACTGGCTGTGAAAAACACCCAAAGAAAGATGCCCAGGGTCCCTGCTCATTTGCGTGAACGTGCATTAGGCATGCTGCAGGGAGGCATGAGGACTGCTGATGTGGCTAGGGCAATAAATGTAACAACACCTGCACAGGATGGGTACATCCGAATATCACACCTGCGTGACAGGTACAGGATTGCCACAACAACTGCCCGAGTCACACCAGGAACACACAATCCCTCCATCTCACAGCAAGAACTGACAAATCTGGTCCAGTACATGAGAAGGAGATGCACTGCAGTATACTTCAAGCAGCTGGTGGCCACACCAGATACTGACTGATTTTGAGCCTCCCTTCATTCAGGGACACATTGTGAAACATTTTTAGTTTATGTCTTATGGTGTTGACTCTTTTAGTGTTCATACAAATATTTACACATTAAGTTTACTGAAAGTAAAAACAGTTGAAAGTCAGAGGACTTTTTCTTTTTTTGCTGAGTATATTTCCACTTAGTAGTGCCCTTGATAAGGGGTTAGAGATGGATTTGGGTTTCAGCCTTGTGTTCAGAGCTAGTTAGCTTTGTAGTTGCTGAAAGTGCTTCTGTGCTTCTCTCTTTTCAGTACTGTGGACTGTACAGACCTACTTTCCTCCTTGCTTCACCAAACAGTTATTACAGGGTCATTAATGATTGTAGAACACCTGGGATACCGTGATATATATAGTTAAACATCCCTTTTAGCAATTATCAGATCATGTGGAATGCCTCTCATCCGATGAGATTAAACTGTTGGAACTAATTGTTGTATAATGCTGGTAAATTGTGATGTTTGAATGCTTTTCTCTCCATATAAAATAAAAATTTGAATACATGGTTATTTATATTTACATTTAGGCATTTGGCAGATGCTCGTATCCAGAGAGCCTTGCAAGAAGTGCTTTGAAGTTTTTGTCATTGGATAGATACTTGTTGTTGTTAGGTTTTACTGAGCATGCTAGAAAATATGAGTTCTTCTTGTATAAATATTTTTTATATATTTTATTAATTTTTAAGTGTGAGGGTTAACCCCTAGAGGGCGCCAAACGCCCATTTTTTGGTTGTAGTTTGTTTTGTTTATACTTCAGTTCCCAGTTTGCACCTCGGTCAGGTGACGTAGAAGCTCACCTGAACCGAGGGAAGATAATTATGTTTAGTTATGTTTAGTTGTTATAAATAGCCTGATTGAACTTCAGTCAGATGTCTATCTTTAGTTCAAGTGCTTATGTTTATGTTTGTGTTGGGATACTTTATGTTCTTTTCAAAGAAAAGAACTGTTATTTGAACCGCCAGCTCGCATCCTCTGCATTCATGCCACGCACACACACCCGACGCAAACGTGACAGAAAGATAGACTGTCTAAGTGGCATGGCGGAGGATTTCTCCCTAAACTATTTTGGGGGGCGCAACCACGATCTCGCCCGAGCTGGCGGACTGGCTGGAGGACAGCGAGGATGACATGTATCGGAGCTGGGAGTACAGCTTGCTCGAGGAACAGGAGCACTTGCTGGAGAGCAGCGAGGAGCAGAGAGAGAGAGAAGCACGACAGAGCTGGGAGGGCTGCAGGCTCGCCATTAGGCGGACGCCATTTGGGGGCGGCGCAACAAGGGGTGACAGGGTTCTCCGCACCGGCCGGAAGGGAAGGGCCAGGAAGGCCAAGTACGGCGGTGAGGTGAGGGAAGTAAAACCCCAGGCGGAGCAGCAGTGGAGAGAGGAGAGCCATGAAGCAGGCTCTGAGCTTCCTCTTCCCCCGCCCGCGCTCTTCGACACTGAGGAAACAACGCTTCCGGTACCTTCGCTGAGCAGCGAGGAAGAGGCGTTTTCTCCGCCGCCGTTGCCACGTTTCGACATGGAGCAAGACGCGGCTCCTCCACAGCCGCCGCTCGTCTGCACTGAAGAAGACGCGTTTCCTCCACCTCCTCCACCTGCGATCATCGAGGAGGAATACGAGCAGTGAGGACGCAGCAGCTCCACCTCTGCCGTCGAGCTCCCAGTCAGCTCCGCCGCCGCCGTCGAGCCCCGAGTCAGCTCCGCCGCCACCAGGACGGCGGTTAACTTCCTGCCGCTCCTCATGCTGCTCCAATGTTTCAATTGTCCTTACTTCTGCCTGATGTATGGTACAGTATGCACTGTCGCTGTAGATGCTTCATATCTGATCCAGGGTTTCAGCCTGACATTCGCCATAGACGTTTCTGCCCACTGTTACATTCAGCGGGAACTCTGCTTACTGTTACAGTCAATTTGGAACGCCTGTGACACGCTTACATTATGGCATAAAAGTTGACGATGGCGCTGCCTACTATTGTCTCAGCAAGGAATGCCTGTGACACGCCTGTCATGGAACTACTGACCGACCAAACAGAATTTCTGGTTTATGCCTCCGAGTGGCGCAGTGGTAAAGTGCTTGTCCTATCATCCGGAGATCGTTGGCTCGATTCCCGGGTGCTGCTGTAACTTCTCGTGGCCAGAGGTCTGGAGAGAGCTGATTGGCCAGAAGTGAGAGATGAGAGGTACTTAGTGCTCCCACATTAATAACGGCTCTACAGCCAATCAGTAGCCTTAACTATCGAGAGCATCCTGAGCGGCTGCATCACTGTCTGGTTTGGGAATTGTGCCATATCGGACCACAAGACCCTACAGCGGATAGTGAGGACAGCAGAGAAGATCACCGGGGTCTTTCTATTTACCCCGATTCTAGTTACATAATTTCACTGTGAAGACGCTCAAGAATTGTTTTGAAGAGAGACCCAGTCAGACCCAGCTGAGGTGATGCAACAGGATGAATCTGGTAAAGGAGAGAGCCTGCTGGAATTGACAATTTTTTTTTTTACTGATTGAATACAGTATATTTAAAGTGCCCCTATAATGCTTTTTCAAATATGATCTTTCATGCAATAAGTCATGTACAGTGGTGTCAAAAGTATTCACATTCATTACTTGAGTAAAAGTATAGATACTAGGGTTCAAAAATACTTCTTTAGAAGTTGAAGTATCAACCCAAGCTTTTTACTTAAGTAAAAGTTTAAAAGTACTGGTTTCAAAACTACTTAAAGTACAAAAGTAAAAGTACCGTGAGGGGCGACAAAAGCATTAAGGTCTCGCTTTCTGAGGGATTGGGGGGAACGTTGTGCGTGTTCTAATCATGCGACCGGGGGGGGGGGGGGGATGTTGCGCATTCTGATCATAAAAATAGAGTAACGAGGCTATTTTTAAAATGTAAGGAGTAGAAAGTACAGATAATTGCTTAAAAATGTAAGGAGTAGAAGTAAAAAGTTGGCTGAAAAATAATTACTCCAGTAAAGTATAGATACCAAAAATTTATACTTAAGTAAGGTAACGAAGTATTTGTACTTCGTTACTTGACACCTCTGGTCATGTAGCTGTACTGTATGTGAACATTAACTATCTGCACTATCTGTGACGTCGACAGTGCACGATAAATGACGTTTTTGTCTCTTAAAAAAAGAGTCGGCTCACATCCGCCTAAACGAGTCGTTAGCAATTCTAATATTTCTCTGTTACGGATCCACGTAACTCCGTAACATATTTGCATAATGTCCGCCTTGCCCGTATGGGAGAAATTTTTATTTGATTTCATTTGATTTTACTTACTTTTGGGGGGTTAGAAGATACCTTATCAGTATAAAATTGTGGATGTGTGTGAAAGCTGGGACCTAGGCTTCTTTGTGTGCATTGCGTATAGGAAACCCAAGCTTTACATTGGGGGGGCTAAAGACGGCCCTTTAATGAAACCCAGATGTTGGAGAGAGGAGGGGCAGGCACTGCATATGTACTATAACGCACATCAAGAGAGTTCAGTTGCTCCACGGACACAGCTCCGGCCTTGTTGTTTGATAATAAAGGTCGTAATCTTCTGTAAGCAAAGCCCGACTCTGAGTATTTTTCCACAACATAATGGCGCTGCGAACAGGGTGGAAAAAGGGCAAAGGTGACTCACCGACGTGGGCTTCCTTGGTCGGCAACACAAACAGGTGGCCACTTACAAAGGTAAGCAACTTTTGCTTATATACTTAGGTTGTGTTGTTGGCTGAGGATCACCCATGGTGGTAAGGACACCTAATAAAGGCCTCTCCAACTCAAGTAATTTAAAATGGGCTTTGTTTCCAGAAGAGAATGAATGCATCAGATTACTAACAGTTGTACTGATAGTGAATTGAGAAGATAAGCATTGCATTGGTCTGGGTGTTGTCAAGTGGGCATTGATTGATGGCAACAGCAGAGGTGGAAAGAGTAATAAAATTTTGTACTCAAGTACAAGTACTGTTACTTCAGTGAAATTTTACTTAAGTACAAGTAACGTTACCATTATAATAATCTACTCAAGTAAAAGTAAAAAGTAGCTCATTAAAAAATGTACTCAGAGTAAAAGTTACTGAGTTACTTTTTAATTTTTTTTAACAGCGGGGGTGGGATGAGTCATTCTAGCGTAGTTCAAAAAAGATGAGCAGATATAAATCTCAAACTAGTTGTTTTTAACTGAAGGAACACCTTTGCATAATAAAGCTGTTGTCTTTCTTGTGCTTGAAAATCAAAGTGGTCACTTAAATATGGTGTTACGTCCCAGTCTAGGGCCATACAGCAAAAGAATGGTTCAGGGTTCTATTTATAATATGTATAACTGTATGGAAATGGTGGTATATGGCAGAAAGAACTAGATCCAATTATTAACTGATGAAATAATGAGGTTTGTACACACACACACACACACACACACCAGGAGGAGGATCAGATTCAGGATGGACCCAGGTCAAAATAATAAACAAAATGGTATTTATATTTAGTAGCTAGATTACCTGCAAAAAAAAAAAAAAAAAAACAAACAAAAATACAGGTACCTTCCCGGACTCCCTAAACCAAAAACAATGAAATTATCTACAAATATAGACAAAGACCAACCAAACCAAAGGGACAAAGCAATAATCAAAGTCAATTGGAGACAAAAAAGTCAAACCGGAATACACAACCAAATATCAAAACGCCAAAATCACAACCTCTTTCATCTTTCCCGCGTCTCTCTCCGGTTTATACATGGTCGCGCTAGTCGATGACGTCACTCAGGGCGGAAGCGACCATGTGGAAGGTCAGGTAGATGCCGATGTCAGAAAACCTGGAGTGGAGTCTGGAGCGGCGCGCGACCAGGACATGATACACACACGCGAGCGCAACGGAGCATTTATACAAAGCATAATATTTTTATTTTATCATTTTCATTCATTTATTTTTTTACTCAGTAGCGAATATGATTTAAAATGTAGCGAATTACAATACTTCAAACAAAACGTACTTAAGTAAAAGTAAAATTACAGATTTTTAAAACTACTTTAAAAAGTAGAAATACACAAAAAAGCTACTCAATTACAGTAACGCGAGTAAATGTAATTCGTTACTTTCCACCTCTGGGCAACAGTAACAGACGGTATGAGGAAGCGCATTTGGGTGTCTATTTGTTTTGTCAAGTGGGCTTTGATAGATGACAGGACAGGAAAAAGGTAGATAATCTCGATATTAATTTGTACTCATTGTCAAGTGGGCCTTGATTTGATGGCATGAGTAGTGCAGCAAGTTAATAAGGAATTGCGCTTAATTAGTTATATTGCTTGTGTAAGGTTACCCAGCAATTAATAAAAAATACCTTTTTGTATGAGGAACATACTGTTGTATGTCATAAGCATTTTGTAGCCACCGTAAATGTTATATGGTATGAGGTTTGGTGGTAATTAATTAATACCCTTCGTATGTGGAATGTACAATTGTACATCATAAGAAATCACCCCTTATGTTTTATTGATATGAGTGACAGGGGTAATGAATATCCTTCGTATGAGGAGCACGATTTGTGCCATTAAGTTGAATGCAATTGCAATTGTTTGTGTCTAATTGATGTTGTGTCTACAGTATCTGTTTCTGTCTGAGTGTATGAGAGCTCTATGTTCGCCTAGTGTGTGTGTGAGAGAGAGAAAGAGAGAGAGAGAGAGAGAATGGTTGAATGAGAACCATAAGCTCTGTGTTCTGTGAACAGGGCTGGACCTCCCGAGGGAATTGTGTGTGCAACCCTCAGAGGGGGGGCAGCTTGCTGCCAGACCAGAGACGTGTGTGTGTGAATGAGCCCTATTTAAGTAATAGCTAGCCTAATAATTAAATAGATAAATATTAATCAATAAAGGGACACGTGTGAGTGGAAAAATGAGCCCTTTTAGCAGGGGGACAAGTATGAAAAGAATAAGCCCAATTTTCTAGGAAAAGAGGGATAAAGTCTGAATGCATAGGCCTCTGAATAAATAAATAAATAAATAAATAGTGTGGAGTGGTGAATGTGTATGAACCCCATATTAATATTGTGGCATTACACACTTATTGATGAAAGTGTTCACGGTGCATAAAAGTACTATGCTTTTTGGCAAGTGTTAATTTAAAAATAAGTGGTGTAGATTAAGGAATGATTATCATTAATGAGCCTTGGTAAGTGGAGGTGGATACTTCTGTGATTCTAAAAGAGTGTATATTGTTGTAAGTAAATTTAGCCATTAAGTAAAAATTAAAAAGTCATAAAATAAAAAAATAAATAAATAAATATCTAAGTGGTGACATAGGCTAAAGCATAATGGCAGCCTCTCCGGTGGAGACTTTAGTGCCGAAGCATCCTTTGTGTGAAGATCTCATCACTAAGCTCTCCAATAAGTAGCAAAAGAGGACCAAAGATATGATTACAAGATGGCCAAAGGAGGGGACATTTGATTTAGCACTGTGTTCTGAGATGGACACCTTGATAAAAAATTATAAAGCGGCGGCAAGAGAGAGAAAGCATGTCCAGAGAAGTTGAAAAGACAGCAGGAAAGAGTGGTCCTAGCTTTGTTTAAGAAAGAATAAGTGAAGTTGGTAAGAAAGAAACAGGAAGTGATGGAAAAAGTTAAGAAAGTCAGGAAGTGAGGCCGAAGTAGCGAGAGAGAAGTTAGTTACACTTCCCCCATACAGTAGGTATAGGAAGACAGTCGAATTCCTAAGCGTAAGGGAATGGGGGAAGTTTCTGGTGAGACGGAGAAGGAATGTTATGCAGAGAGATATAAAAAAGTGGGGGTAGAAAAGCTATGTGGAGAGAAGGATGTAGAGGAACAGGAGGGGGTGCAGACATGTGGAGAGAGGTCAGACAGAAGCACTAAAACACCAGTAAAAAGCAGATAGCTACACCATTAAAGACTGGACATATATCTTTGTACAGTAGAGAGGATGGGGGTGAAGAGGATTTGTTATTTAATATGGGCAGTTCCACAATTCCCAATTTTAATTAAAGGTGGGGCATGGGCAACTCAAGGTCTCGAGGGTGTTGTCGACCGCCTCCCCAGCATTCAACGAGGGTGCAGGGACATGGTCTTAGACAAGCATAAGACTTTGTGGAGAGAAAAAACGTGCTTTTGACTCGAGTGAGGCTGTAAATACATACCACATGGATGAACTGTCTTTGAGGCTTTGAGGCTGTTGTATGGCAGACTTTGCATGCAGAGTGTTGACCCAAGGACATTAAAGGGTGACCTGGAGGCAGTTACAGCTTGAAAACCTTACAGAGCGAACCAAGGAAAAAAGCTCAAGCTACTCTGATTACCAGAAAAAACAGAGAGGGCCACAAGCAATCCTTCATCAAAAATCCAGCCAGCTTCAGTCAGTGATGACATCACCAGCAGCATTTTCTCCAAACTCAAGCCAGATGCCTGCGTCTGTCACCAACGTTTTCACTCCAAGGCCAGGGAAGAGAGAGGGGATATGGATTAAATTGCCTCACATAGCCATTGCCCGGCCTCGAGGGATGAGAGGGGGGTGGAGACAACATCCCAGGTCCGATAAGTCATGCTTCTCACATCTGGAAAAGTTTGCCAGAACCGTAGGATTCTCGGGAAGAAAAAGTAGTTACTACAACCTAACAATAAGAGTGTGACTATACCTGTATTAGTCTCAAGTTAATTTACTAGGAAGAGAATCATTAGGTGAATTAGGACTGCAAATATGGTGTTCTCCAGAAGGGGTGTATGTTGAACATAATTCCTGAAGCACAATTACCCTGTCAGACTTTCACTGTACAATGATGTATGACCCATCACAACACATCATCATAGGTCGGCAAGGAGCAGCTATCAGTGTAGAGGAGTGTGATTTTGTAAAAAGGTGGTTCAATGATTCTGATTCTGTTCTTTAGGTGACATTGTATGTACTGCAGGATAGAATTGCAGCTCATAGGATTTATGACCAATAGTGAGGAAAGCTGAAGAAGTCCGGTGGGACTCAACCATAAAGCTGTTGATTTTCATTCTGCAGATAAAACCTGTGTAAAAATCTTGTGTGGTAATAAATTGATTCGTACTTCTTAAAGAAGTTGTAGTTAGCCACAAGTCACAAACATAAATGGCATCAGCATCTGAAATCGACTGTGGGAAATTAGCTATATAGGCAAATGGATAGTCAAGTCCCATCTGAATTATAGTCTAAACATGATACAGATGTAGGCCTACTTAAATCAGCCAGCTAACTATAAGTACAACGTAAACCAGATGTAGAACCGCCCAGAAGGTAGGCTTTCTAGGGTTAACAGGTTTCATGCTGACTGGAGTAAGGAATATGCAGGAAAAAACAGCTCCACTAAGGGAGATAATAATGAGAAAAAAAGAACTGCAAGATCTAAGTGCTCCCTTAAAATAGAACACAGATATACTGTTAGCATTTGAATCCATCAAAAAGAAATGCAGACTGCACCTACTTTAGGTATACAGTACAGTACCTGATTATAGCAATCCGTTGTATCGGTATGTAGTGAACCAAGCTGATGGATCTGCCTCAGCTTTACTGATGCAGGAAACTTGCAGTGATAGGAAAAAACAGTCCCTAGCTTACTACAGCACTAAGCTAGATAATATAACTCAAGGTGACCCAACATGCTACCAATATGGTTTTGTAGTTGTACATTATGCATATAGAACAGCATCTTCATTGACAACAGGTTACCGATAGATTGTATAAATTGATAAAACAAGGGGAAGGTGTTCTAACCCAAGCTCGCCTCCAAGCATATTCTTCACTGCTCACATATCCCGACATTAATATAAAGCGATGTGACACAGTTAATCCAGCTAAATCACTCACTTAAACCTATAAAGGAGTGACTCATAGTTTTGTGGCGAACTCATTGGCATTTATTCGGTTATGACCTGATCTTGAATCTAAGCCTATAGCTGAAGCGGAAGTGACTTATTTTGTTGATGGATCTAGTTTAGAGACCAGGTAGAAAGTCACACAGGGTATTCAGTAGTGATGAAGGATGGAGAAGATTTTAAACCTATCCTATCTCAGCATTGTACACAACCGTGTTCAGCTCAGTTAGCTGAGTTGAAATCGCTCACCGCTGCTTGTCAATTAGCCAAAGGACTAGTGGCAAATATTTTTACAGATTCAGCCTATTCCATGGTGTATGTCATCTGTTTGGAACCGTATGGAAGCAAAGGTTTAAAAAGTATGAAGGAACTCCCATTCAAAGTGCTGAATGGATAAGTAAACTAATGTCTGCTCTGATGCTACCAAGATGATTGGCTTTCATTAAATGTCAGACCCGTTAAGAAGGGAAATGACTGTGTTGCTAAAGGTAACAACATGGCAGATTTAGAAATGAAGCGTGCATCAAAATGGCAACTAGCTGTGCAAGCGCCCATAGTCCTTATAGAACCACAGCCTCAGTAAGAGGATATCATTTGTACTCAACATCAAGCAGGTCCGTACGAGCACTCGATGTGGCTCCAGAGGGGAGCGCATAAGGACGCACAGGGTATTTGGTGTCCACATGAAGGTCTGATTATAGCACCCATAGCACTGGTGAATATTTCTGGTTTAAATGCTCATGGACTGGGCCATTGTGCAAGAAGACAGGTTGTGAGAAAAATCAGGCAACATGAGTATTGGTCTTTATATCTGCAGGCTATGGTTGAAGAGATCCTAGCTTCATGGGAGATATGTGCTATGCATAATGTCAGGAAGGAAACAGCGACCGGTACCAGAATGACCATTTAATCACTTAGTGGTGAACTATGTGGGTAGGATAAAGTAGTGTTCTGGGCAAAAGCTACATGCTTATAATAACTGACATATTTAGTAGATGAGTAAAAGCAATAATATCTGCAGATGAAGAGTAAGGAACAGTTATCAAATCGTAAGGGAAGTGATATCTAGATTTGAAATTCCATCAGAGATGAGTTCCGACAATGGATCAATATTCATTCAGAAAATGTAAGACAGGTGCTGCAACGGTTGGGAAAAAGCTAGGATTTGGGTATGTCCACAGTCCCAGGGGAAGGTAGAGAATGTAAATGGTAATCTCAAAGTCAAGGTTAATAATAATTGTAGTAGTACAATGCTACACTAGGTTTTAACTGATGCTGTACCAATGAGCTAACAAGCATGCAACCTAACACAAATGCACACCTAACCCCGCATGGAATGCTTACGGGTCGACCCATGCCTGTGCCATTCTGTAGAAGCCATATAAAGGCCCACCGCTTAAACAATTTTGAAAATCTTATATGAAGAAACTAACTGCCGTACATGAAGTAATCTATGTGCAGGAAAAGAACGAGGAGGAAGAGACGCTCCGTGTCCCATCACTCCAGGAGACCAGGTCTATCTGCGAGTGTTCAGGAGGAAGTGGCACAAGCCCAGGAGGGAGGGGCCCCGCAAAGTGTGGCAGCCACTCCAACAGTGATTCAAGTGAAAGACAAAACCATGTGGTATCACTTGAACCATTACACGAGAGTCACAAAGAGCTATGGGTACCGAAAACGAAGGAAGAAAGAAAGAAGAACCTAACATCAGAAAAAAAACTAACAAAGAAATTAAATAATTATTGGAAAATAACCAACTATTGGCACAAGTTGGATACCAAATTGCACAGCGTTGAACACTCCGCTGCTCCAAATTAAGAATGAGAATCTGCTTGAGAGCAGCATCCACTTCTGATACAAACAAGACTGACTGACTGACTGACTTCGACCAGGTTTCTCCTGACACAATTAACAGGACAAACAATTGTAAAGATTATGTGTGACAACTAACTGTGTCCTTAACATTGTATAAATGCATTTCTGTTTAACTAACACTACAGTATATTGCTTTTACAGATAAAACAGCAGCAGCGACAACTAATTTTAATTTCCTCCACAGTAAAAATGCACGAGAAGGAAGCAAGCCTTAAACAGATTATGACAATATGTAATGCCACTAAACACAGTTCTCTTTTATTCCAGGTGCAGAAGTTTAATTAAAGCAGTTAATGGGTGACTTTATTGTGTCAAGTAAATTTATGAATGTGATTTATGAATTTATTAATCAAAGGTTTCCTAAAATTAACAGCATTTCCTAGCAACAACAGACAAGGATGAATTTTTTGGACACAGTCATCAAGGATATCCCTAACTCAGCCATATATATCTCTAACAAGAGACTTTACTGGTTCATAGCGTACAGTATCTTCCACGGCATGAGCCCACAATGACGTGCTGGCAACCTCTCTTGTGGGCTCCAACTGACTCCCTGCGGTGTGCAAAGCACCTGAGTTGAAGACTATTATATTACAACAAGGCTGTTTAAATGTATATCCATTCTTACAAATTGTATTGTGTTATTGTGTAATTTACATTTACATTTAGGCATTTGGCAGACGCTCTTATCCAGAGCGACTTACATTTTTATCTCATTATACATCTGAGCAGTTGAGAGTTAAGGGCCTTGCTCAAGGTGTGCCCAACAGTGGCAACTTGGTGGTTGTGGGGTTTGAACCTGGGATCTTCCGAACCATAGTCCAATGCCTTAACCACTGAGCTACCCCTGGCCGTGTAATTGTATGTTCCATTGTAGGTTATATGATTTATCCAATTGATGTAATCCTAGAAAATCACAGTATTAAGTACATGTTCATGTCATGTTATTGAGTAATGGGAAGTGCGATGTCATGGAGGTCGAGTCTTTTACTCCTATTCCTAGTCAAGGGTGGAAGGAGAGGTTTGGCCGATTCTCCACTAGAGGGCGAATCCATGGGTCGGTCATTGATAAAAGTCCAGTGATTTAATTTAATCACTAGTTAGTATAAGGAAGACTGACTCATGGAGTCGCACTCTAGATTAACCAATTAGTGTGGGACTTATAAGTCCCAGAGGGGGGATATATGGGAGAAATTTTTATTTGATTTCATTTGATTTTACTTACTTTTGGGGGGTTAGAAGATACCTTATCAGTATAAAATCGTGGATGTGTGTGAAAGCTGGGACATAGGCTTCTTTGTGTGCATTGCGTATAGTAAACCCAAGCTTTACATTGGGGGGGGGGCTAAAGACGGCCCTTTAATGAAACCCAGATGTTGGAGAGAGGAGGGGCAGGCACTGCATATGTACTATAACGCACATCAAGAGAGTTCAGTTGCTCCACGGACACAGCTCCGGCCTTGTTGTTTGATAATAAAGGTCGTAATCTTCTGTAAGAAAAGCCCGACTCTGAGTATTTTTCCACAACACCCGCCATCTTACAATTAATGTTACCACACTCTGGTTAATGTGACGGAGCATTCATGCCAAGTTTGTAATAAAAAAAAAACTGTAAAAATGAGAGCACAGGAAATCCATTTTAACTGTTTATTCTCCACCATTCACCAAAATTGAACTCTAACACTCGTGACACTCCAGAACAGGAAGTGTGCATGCCCCTTGCCCTTCTACAGCAAGCCCCGAGGGGATGTATGCATCACACACACACATATGCACATCACGCGCACCCGTGCATTTAAAATTAGCACAATATAACAAATTAGGTCTGTTACATTAACATATGACACTTACCACTGAGAAATGTCCTGCTCCAGTCGTGCTAGCAAAACAGTTTCTTGTCGATGTGCCACTTCAACCCGTTTCATCGTCAGACTCCGGCTCGAATTGATACGGTAAAACCGACGCCATCTTTTCTATGTATTGATGGGTCTCCAGAGCTGTCGTTAAGTTTATAGGCGTTTCATTTTCCGACACACGCTGTAGCGGTAGAACAATCATAAAGGACCGCGCCATCTGACCAATCATAGCAATGAGGGCTCACAGAAAGGAGGGGTTTAGACAGACTGAATCTTCAAACTGCTTCACACGAGTCGTTTATGAATCATTTAAAAATGCCCCCCTAGTGACGGGAAGGAATTGGACATGACGAAATTAGGGAGAAAAATCTTGGGGAAAAAATAACAATAATATACTGTATACAAATGTGTAAAGTCTGGTCAAAATAGTCCTGTTTTTTAAATGATGTTTATGAAACAAAATATATCATGATTATATACAGTAACTCATGGAAAGATGATTCTTTTTCTTTCTCTTTCTACTGTTCCCTTTCAGGGGTCACCAGAGCTAATCATCTGCCTCCATCCCATCCTATCCTCCGCATCCTCTTCTCTCACACAAACTAACTTCATGTCCTCTCTCACTGCTTCCATCCTACTCTCCTTCTTCGACCAACAGTAGCTCAATTTTCACCAGCACCCTGTAGTTCAACAGCACCAATGGCGGTCGTTATTAACCTGGGTCATGACCAATCCAGTATGGAAAACCTATCAATGATTGATTGCTTTGGCAAATGTTTTACGTCAGATACCCTTCCTGCCACAACCCTCTGCATTTATCCAGACCCTGGAGGTGCAAGGCGACAGTGCTAACCACTACACCACCGCGCCGCCTCTCTCTCTCTCTCTCTCTCTCTCTCTCTCTCTCTCTCTCTCTATATATATATATATATATATATATATATATATATATATATATATATATATATTCACAATCACATTCCAGCTCTTATTCCCAGCCGTGGTCAAATAATGGATTAAATAATTATTCAATGCTGGACACAAACAGCAAAAAACATGAAAAGCCCTAAGCACTTTATTGCTTTTCATCATGTTTTTTGCTGTTTGTGTCCAGCATATATATATATATATATATATATATATATATATATATATATATATATATATATATAGTTAATTCATGTTTATTTATTATCTAAAAAATATGTAAAAACATGATCTTTTTGAGTTATGAGTTGTTGTTTTTTATTATTCATAAGACAACCTTTCAGTTTTGTAAATATTCTAGTTATAGTGTGTTAAGTCTTTCTTAAACGGTTTTGAGAATTAGAACATCCAGCTAAGATCAATATTATTAATATTAAACATTTTATTTCTATTTATTCTATGTTTTGCTGGAGAAATACATTTTAGGCAGAGATGTCTCGGTCTTGTTAAATATTTTTAAACCTCTCAATTGTGCCAATTCCCCCATCCGAAACCAGTTTGATAACTTCACACCTATCAAAGGTGAGAAGAGGGACTGTGAGGGTTGCTCCCTGTAGAGGGGAGTGTTTTTAGACTGTAGTTTTGTAGTCATCGGCCGCCCGACTTGGAGGGCGATTCAGTGCTGCAGACCTCGCTCAACAGGCAAGAGCGACACAGCACTGCCTCCAACGCCCGGCCTACACCAGCGATCCGGCACTGCCTCCGCCGCCTGGCCTACGGCATCGGCCCAGTGCTGCCTCCGCCACCCGACGACGGGTGCAGGCCGCTGCTGCATCCGGCGCCTGGCTTCGGCGGCAATTCAAGCTCGCCCACCCTCCCACCCACCTCGGGGAGTCTGCTCGTCGGCGTCGCAGTCGGGTGGAATGACCCGGGACATGGGGAAGGGTACCCAGGACCTCCGTTAGCGCTCCGGAGGAGCGTTTTTAAGGGGGGGGGGGGGGTACTGTGAGGGTTGCCCACTAGAGGGCAGTGTTTTTAGACTGTAGTTTTGTTTCTAGACTCAGTTTCCCAGAAGCCTCCTCAGTCAGGTGACGTGGATGCTCAGCTGAACTGAGGAGGCTCATTAGCACCGTTATAAATACCTGTTTGTTCTGGGAAACTGGGTCGAGCATTAATTTCTGTTATGTGGGTTTTGTTTCCTTGTTTTAGTTTGGTTTGATCATAGTTGGCATTTAGTTTCTGGAGCTCTTTAAGTTTGTATTTGCTTTGATTTAGTTTATGTCTCTTTGTCTCTGTGTCTCCTAGCAGGATTAGCCTCTAGGAGAATTAGCCTTTTGTGTTTACCCTTTTGTGTAAGTAACCCCCATTGCATGTTTAGCTAGTAGTCTGTTTAAATACTAATGAGGGTGATACTACCATGTTTAGATCTTAGTCTGTCTACTCTTTGAGTCTGTCTAGTCTCCTTGTCTGCTTAGCTCTTAGTCTGTTTAGGTACTAACATCTTTAGCCACTAACCTTTAGAGTTCTTAGTCTGTTTCATACCTAGTCTGCTGTGTACCTTGTCTGTTCATTCCCTTTGGTCTCAGGCTACTGGCCTGTGTAGCCATTAGTCTGATTAGCTATGAGCTAGCTTAGCAGCTAATGTGCAGCTCAGCCAGTGGACCTAGCCAAGCCTGTCTTGTGTTTGTTTATCCCTTGCATGCACAGTCCCTAATGTTTAGTCCTTTAGGCTGTTTCGTGTGTCTTGTCTTGTCCAGTTTGTATCCCATGTCTGCATTGTGTATCAATGTATGTAATCCCCAGTCTTATGTCTAAGTGTTTATGAGTTCTGTTTACATTATGCTCCCAAGCTTTAGCCAACTTCCTTAGTTCATGTTTTGTTCATGTTTGTATTTTATTATTAAAGACTCTTTTGTTTCACTGCATGGCCTCTGCATCTATGCCTCAACACCAAGCCCACAGTCCAACATCATAGCAGGACGTGACGGGGACTGAGCTGTAACTGAGTGCGCTTTTTGTATATACTGTACACATATACTGAACAGTCTTCCATTTTGCCACACTCCATTTTAAATGATCCCTGGCCCAATGAAAACGCCTGTGCTTGTGGATCTTGCTTAGAAATGGCTTCTTCTTTGCACTTTAGAGTTTCAGCTGGCAACGGCAGATGGCATGGTGGATTGTGTTCACTGACAATGGTTTCTGGAAGTATTCATGAGCCCATTCTGTGATTTCCTTTACAGTAGCATTCCTGTTTGTGGTGCAGTGTCGTTTAAGGGCCCGGAGATCAATATATACAAACCGGATTCCAAAAAAGTTGGGACACTAAACAAATTGTGAATAAAAACTGAATGCAATGATGTGGAGATGGCAAATGTCAATATTTTATTCAGAATAGAACATAGATGACAGATCAAAAGTTTAATCCGAGAAAATGTATCATTTTAAAGGAAAAATATGTTGATTCCAAATTTCACGGTGTCAACAAATCCCAAAAAAGTTGGGACAAGTAGCAATAAGAGGCTGGAAAAAGTAAATTTGAGCATAACGAAGAGCTGGAAGACCAATTAACAGTAATTAGGTTAATTGGCAACATGATTGGGTATAAAAAGAGCTTCTCAGAGTGGCAGTGTCTCTCAGAAGCCAAGATGGGTAGAGGATCACCAATTCCCACAATGTTGCGCAGAAAGATAGTGGAGCAATATCAGAAAGGTGTTACCCAGCGAAAAAATTGCAAAGACTTTGCAGTTATCATCGTCAACTGTGCATAATATCATCCGAAGATTCAGAGAATCAGGAACAATCTCTGTGCGTCAGGGTCAAGGGCGTAAAACCATACTGGATGCCCGTGATCTCCAGGCCCTTAAATGACACTGCACCCCAAACAGGAATGCTACTGTAAAGGAAATCACAGAATGGGCTCAGGAATACTTCCAGAAACCATTGTCAGTGAACACAATCCACCGCGCCATCCGCCCTTGCCAGCTGAAACTCTATAGTACGAAGAAGAAGCCATTTCTAAGCAAGATCCACAAGCACAGGTGTTTTCATTGGGCCAGGGATAATTTAAAATGGAGTGTGGCAAAATGGAAGACTGTTCTGTGGTCAGACGAGTCACGATTCGAATTTGGAAATGTGGGACGCCATGTCATCCGGACCAAAGAGGACAAGGACAACCCACGTTGTAATCAATGCTCAGTTCAGAAGCCTGCATCTCTGATGGTATGGGGTTGCATGAGTGCGTGTGGCATGGGCAGCTTGCATGTCTGGAAAGGCACCATCAATGCAGAAAAATATATTCAGGTTCTCAAACAACATATGCTCCCATCCAGACGTCATCTCTTTCATTTTTCAACAAGATAATGCCAGACCACATTCTGCATCAATCACAACATCATGGCTGCGTAGGAGAAGGATCCGGGTACTGAAATGGCCAGTCTGCAGTCCAGATCTTTCCCCTATAGAGAACATTTGGTGCATCATAAAGAGGAAGGTGCGACAAAGAAGGCCCGAGACGATTGAACAGTTAGAGGCCTGTATTAGACAAGAATGGGAGAGCATTCCTATTTCTAAACTTGAGAAACTGGTCTCCTCGGTCCCCAGACGTCTGTTGAGTGTTGTAAGAAGAAGGGGAGATGCCACACAGTGGTGAAAATGGCCTTGTCCCAACTTTTTTGGGATTTGTTGACACCATGACATTTTGATTCACCATATTTTTCCCTTAAAATGATACATTTTCTCAGTTTAAACTTTTGTTCCGTGATTTATGTTCTATTCTGAATAAAATATTGACATTTGCCATCTCCACATCATTGCATTCAGTTTTTATTCACAATTTGTTTAGTGTCCCAACTTTTTTGGAATCCGGTTTGTATATATTGATCTCCGGGCCCTTAAACGACACTGCACCACAAACAGGAATGCTACTGTAAAGGAAATCACAGAATGGGCTCAGGAATACTTCCAGAAACCATTGTCAGTGAACACAATCCACCGCGCCATCCGCCCTTGCCAGCTGAAACTCTATAGTACGAAGAAGAAGCCATTTCTAAGCAAGATCCACAAGCACAGGTGTTTTCATTGGGCCAGGGATAATTTAAAATGGAGTGTGGCAAAATGGAAGACTGTTCTGTGGTCAGACGAGTCACGATTCGAATTTGGAAATGTGGGACGCCATGTCATCCGGACCAAAGAGGACAAGGACAACCCACGTTGTAATCAATGCTCAGTTCAGAAGCCTGCATCTCTGATGGTATGGGGTTGCATGAGTGCGTGTGGCATGGGCAGCTTGCATGTCTGGAAAGGCACCATCAATGCAGAAAAATATATTCAGGTTCTCAAACAACATATGCTCCCATCCAGACGTCATCTCTTTCATTTTTCAACAAGATAATGCCAGACCACATTCTGCATCAATCACAACATCATGGCTGCGTAGGAGAAGGATCCGGGTACTGAAATGGCCAGTCTGCAGTCCAGATCTTTCCCCTATAGAGAACATTTGGTGCATCATAAAGAGGAAGGTGCGACAAAGAAGGCCCGAGACGATTGAACAGTTAGAGGCCTGTATTAGACAAGAATGGGAGAGCATTCCTATTTCTAAACTTGAGAAACTGGTCTCCTCGGTCCCCAGACGTCTGTTGAGTGTTGTAAGAAGAAGGGGAGATGCCACACAGTGGTGAAAATGGCCTTGTCCCAACTTTTTTGGGATTTGTTGACACCATGACATTTTGATTCACCATATTTTTCCCTTAAAATGATACATTTTCTCAGTTTAAACTTTTGTTCCGTGATTTATGTTCTATTCTGAATAAAATATTGACATTTGCCATCTCCACATCATTGCATTCAGTTTTTATTCACAATTTGTTTAGTGTCCCAACTTTTTTGGAATCCGGTTTGTACTATAAATTTCAAACTAAAGTTGCAGGAAGGATGTATAGTAGAGAGATGGTGCTTTCATAAAGCGGAATGGGAAAAATTTAGAGAACATTGCAAAAAATGTGTGGCAGCAATAACGATGGAAGGTAACATAGACACTTGTGCAGAAGCAGTGACGAAATTGATTGTCAATGCTGTAACAGCATGCATCCCCAAAAGCAAAATAAACGGGAAAAAGAAGATGGTTCCATGGTGGAATGATGATTGTAGAAATGCTATAAAGGATAGAAATAAAGCTTATAGAATATTAAGGAAACAACTGAGTCAAGAGAATTAGATTGAATATCAAATAAAGAGAGCTATGGCACGGAAAATAATCAAAAAAGCAAACAGGAATGCTTGGAGACATTTCTGTTCAGTTATCGGTAGAGAAATAAGATTGGACGATGTTTGGCTGATGATTTAAAAAATGAGTGGGAAAAGGAAATATGATAAAATTCCAGTGTTAGTTGATGAATACTTGGCAATTACAAACAAGGAGAAAGATGGGTCTAAAGATCCAGGAAACAAGCATGTTGGAGCTGGAGTGTATATACCTGAAATCAATATAACTATAAACAAAAGAATTAATAATAAACTATCAGTTTTCACAGCAGAAATAGTTGCCATAATTTTAGGTTTGCAGCGGATAGAAGAAATAAGACCGAAGAGAGCAGTCATTTGTTCAGATTCTAGTGCAGCCCTCAGGAGCCTGAATGCTAGTGAAACAAAAAGAGATGTCTTGATGAAGGAAATATCAATGACATTACTACGGATACAAAGCGCTGGAACTTTAATACAGTTTTGCTGGGTACCGGCACACGTCGGCGTAGAGGGTAACAAGAAGGCAGATTCAATAGCTAAGAATGCATTAAAACTAAAGGATGAAGAGATAATGGAAATTCCCTTTGGGAAAGGTCAAGTCAATAATTAAAGCAGCAGTAGAGAACACATGGCAAATGATATGGGACACAGACTGCAAAGGGAGACATTACTATAAAATACAGAAATCAATAAAGGTAAAAGCTTTTAAAGGAAAATGTAGAAGGGAAGAAGTGGTTCTTACAAGAATTAGACTAGGACATACTGGACTTAAATCAACACTCTTCAAAATGGGAAAATGCAGTACAGATAAATGTGATGTTTGTAATATCTCTGAAAATGTTGAGCATGTTATTTTATGGTGTAAAAAAATATAATGCAGAGAGGAATATACTACAAGATAAAATATATGAAATGGAGAGAGAATGGAGTTTGCAAGGGATTCTAGGGACGTGGGAGAAAATGAGGGAAAGTAGTAGAGCAGTGCTTACATTTCTTAAGTACAGGATTAGAAGTGAAAATATAAACAGGATAATGCAAACATCGCTGGGTTTATTTATTTCTTTTTAACTGAAGAACAAAACCTTGATATTACACACCCCGGTACAGTAGGTGGCGATATACACCTATGAAGTTGGTTGCGACCCGCCAGAAACCAGAGAGAAGAAGAAGAAGAGCAGACAATGGCATCCAGTCGACCGCAGGTGAGTTTCTGCCGGGGAGAAAAAAAACCCCTAAAAATAATGTTTGTGTAGACTTTAATACATTAATTTTAAAAAAGACTTTAAATGACTAAAATAGTGTTTCTTACAAAGATAATGTTTTTATAATTACCTCAGCAAGAGCACGAGGCTTTAGCTTGTTAGCTAATTTTTATTTTTTTTTATAATTAATAAATGTTCAAAAATATTTTCGTGTTAAAAATACAATCTTCATTATTTTTCAATCTTACAAATTCAGGTTGCGAAAATTCAGGTAATAAAATTCAAGTGGCTAAAATTCAGGTCTCCACATCCGGGATATCACAGGAAGAGCAGTGGAGTGCCGCGTGGTGCTGTCTGTGCACTTTAAAGTGTGTTTCCTGCTCCCTGTTCAGTCTACTTCTCATAAACTACTTACCGATCGGAACGCAGCACTCCACTTAACGAACATCCTGGGTTGCCAGGTGCACAATAAACGGTTAAAATAACCCCTCTGCCGTAAACGCTATAATAAAATTTAACAAAGTGTAAACAGCATGTATGTTGTTGCTGCTGCTGAGTAAATTAATCCCATCTTGTTACTGAATGTGACTGTAACATTGCCGAGCTCAGGGGCGGGAAATCCGTCGCTCTCGCGTGTGAATTAAAGAGCGCTGGCTTTGCTTTGAATATAGCGTTTACGGCAGAGGCGGAAATTTAACCGTTTATTGTGCAACTGGCAACCCAGCCTGTTAGTTAAGAGTGCGGCATTCCGATTCCGTTTATGAGAAGTAGACTGCACAGGGAGCAGGAAGCACACTTTAAAGTACACTGCGGCATGGACAGCAGCACGCGCCACTCCACACACACACACACACACACACCTTAATTTTCTTAATTTTCAACCGATTTTCAAGCCGTTTGGTTTATTATAAATGTCAGACATATATTTATGATAGAACATAGACTAATTATTGTAAGATTTTTTTTATAATCTATCATATACAATACTTAGAAACACCTACATAACTTGTTCTACAATGCACAAAACAATTACAAGGATGCAGATAGTGATATGAAAAAAACATGAATAATATAAAATGAAGTATATATAAAATATAAATAATTAGATGAATAATAGAGCTAATTTTAAATTAATAAAGGCATGAGTTAAACAAACAAAGCGGAAAAAAAAAACAATTATGGACTCCCTGACCAACAGACCTCAGAATGTTAGGATGGGGAACCGAGCATCTGCATCTAGGCAGAAATTAAATCATCATAAATCGTCCAAATTCAAATGATTTTTGTTTTTTGGTTTGTTCCAACTGACAGACATGTATTTATGATCGAGTCCAGAGAAAATTTAAGCTTTTGATAATGTACTTCAGAACTAGGTGAAAGTTTATTATTCTCCCACTTAAGTGAACTTAAAATTAACTATTGTTACTTACCTTAGCCTAGTCTACTGCACACAAAATGGCTACAATGGTGTGATATCCATACTTAAAAATACATGTTAATTAAAACATTTGCATTGTACTGGTTTATTTTGTATATCAGCAAGCCTGTAATACAATGACCCAGCGTAAAATGGTTATGCTTATTAACTCTTATTTCCAACTACAGTGGTTATTCAAGCGGAATGTCTATTATTGCCGCACACTGTCGTGGCCAAACGGCAACAGCTGAAATAAATCAGTCGCAATTCAAAGTAATTTGTGAAATGACCGCCAGGTGGCGCAAAGGGACAGTTTGCAAAATGGCTGCAATTAATTTTGTTTAGTCAGACTGTCTGTTTCTATCTGTCTATTGTTATTATTAAAGAAAACAGCACAAACAGCTCAAGGCAGGGATTAAAGTTCTCCGTCGTTACGACGGATTTCCGTTAATTGTAGCGAGTCATCGACGGATTTCCGTCAATCACACTGTTCCGCCTGTCCTTAATGTTTAAAATTCACTTTTCATAATTTTAATGCTGTGTATATATAGGCTTACATGGGTCTTAAGGAAAGACAATGTGTATTCAGCCTGCTGAGGAGGATGTGATCAAAGCCTGGAGTGGAGCGAATGCATGTTCCTCTCTCCACTCTAAGCGTTTTGTTATCACTCCGGTATGAATCCACTCCGGGTTTTGGTTTAGTTTTGAAGAACTACATGTCAGGCTACGGTATAACTATATTTAAGATAGCATGGACACACTTATAATGCAGGAAGGCTCCTGTAGATGCGGTCATATTATTTCACCAGTTTTGACGCGTAGCTAATGTCTTAAAGTTTCACTCACAAGAGAAGTCCGATCTCTTTGTCTCTTGTAGTTTATTTGTCAGCATCAAAGAATAAACACTTCATACAGTCGTCTTGAGTAAATCCACTGTGATTACAGACACCAGTTGCTGCATCTTGCAAATCTCTGACTTTTACAACAACCTATTTGCTGTATCTTGTAGATTACAATCTTGGCTTGGGTATATAACAACACTCTCGTTGTATCTAACATTCCCAGCTTACTTTAGCTTACGGTTACAACAACCTAGTTGCTGTATCTTACATTTCTAGCTTACCGGGAGCTCTCATTAGCTGACGGTCAAAAGCTTGTGTTTCCGTAGCCTTCCACATCTATACTGAACTCTCTAACATATGACAGTCACACAAATGCATGTAATAGTAGAATGACATCACAGACCAACTTACGATTGTCAACTTATGATGCATGACTAAGAAATATAAAGCTTATGGCTTATGTACAGTGGGTGCACAGGCAGTATGCGACTTCTACCGTCGCCCGTGTATGGCGTCAGCATTTGGGTTTGTGCGTTTGCTGGCTTTTACCACAGAGTGGCGCTATATAACTATAGACTGACACCTCAGGCATCAGTTCGTTCTCTCCAGGTTTAATGAGGCGCAGGTCGTCCACAGCTGCACGTCGTTGCAGATAAAATAAAGTGAAACATTGTAAATAAAAGAATTCATAATCACAGTAGTAACATTACCGTACAAATTTATAATTAAAATTAAATTCAGTTTTTTAGGATCGAATTTAAGCAACGTAAACTGTGTAATTACAGTAGAAAGGCTACACGTGTAGGGTCTTGTCATCTTATATTTTGTGTTCTTTAAATTTGTAGCTTTTATAAGACTCTACTTTTATTTAGGTGCACACACAATGACGAAAAAACTTTATGATTTTGTTAAATAAATAAAGTAAACGGGGTTCTGTATTGATTTTGGTGAACCTGAGCGCGTCAGAAAATGAACCCAAACTCTGTGTATACTCGCTGCACAGACGTGAAAAATATATACTTATAGAAAGAGAAATATCTGCTTTAATATAAACTAATGAAAAAAACAATTAGATATGTAATTCGTATGAGAAGTGAATTACTGTATAGGCGCGCTCACTGACGACGAGATGACATGATCAGCACAGCCGTAACCAAAGGAATCACTAACTTATCAATGAATTATTAAAATGGTCAGAGTGAGTTTCCTGGCTGTTTTAACAAATATTTGAAGTAGATAACAGTAGCCCACATTTATAAAAGCATTTTTATTTATATAAAACTATAAATAAAAAAAATTATAATAATCCGGCATTTATTATTAGGTGTGCCCGCTGCCAAAGTTCTTCAGTAACAAACGTATAAAACATGTACATCTGTATGAATAAATTGTTTAAATCTGATCAGTGATTTATGTAAATGACTCAGTTTAGATGTAAGTAAATGCTCCTGTAAATGTGTTTGCTGAAAGAGATATCTAATCTCTCATATCGGCGCGCCCGTTCATCTGACTTTAGATCAAAACTCGGCAAAGTTAAACAGCGCACACATTTAACGTACATTGACTAAAAGGTTTATTCACAAGCATCAAAAATGCTCCCGATATGAGCCGACACGAGCAGATTTGTTTCAGTCAGAATATTTATCAATCATAAAGAGAGGCGACATACTTGCTGATTAAACACTGCATTTTTTTTAAAAGTGAAAGCGCGCGATGTGAGCAGCTTTAATTACTGATAATTAAATCATTATTAAATGGTGGACATAAACAGCAAAAAAAATATTACTCTTTTGATTATTATCATGTTCTTTTGCAGTTTGAGCGTCTATGGATTCCAAAATTGATATTTTTACCGTTTTTTTTAATCACTGGAATGTTTTTAATTGCTCGATACACGACCCATCATTTTAATGCTATTTTACAAAGGGTAAATACACATGGAATAATTTTATTTGGTTTGTTTATTTATAAATAAAATCTAAAATGAAAACATTGTAGAGTAATTAAAAACAGTGTAGAGTGATTAATAACACTACATGTTATGGTAAGAAAAATCTCATTCCAGGGATTACAAACTGTAACAATGTCAATTTTAGAATTCAAAAGATTTTAAATTTACACAAATTTAAGAAGAGGCCTGAAGCAAGATCCAAGATCCTCCCCAGTTTGCTGAAACCATGAACAGTGGTGATTTTAGTTTCTCCGAGTGTATAGGTGAGAACAGCTATTCACACTTGAGGTGTATTACAGTATTTGCATGTGTCTGACATGGCAAAGCACACACAGTAACATGGCAAGAACAACAACCCCGTACTGTAATTAGAAAAAATATATACTTATAGAAAGAGAAATATCTGCTTTAATATAAACTAATGAAAAAAATTATTAGATTATGTAATTCGTATGAGAAGTGAATTATAGGCGCGCTCACTGCTGCGGAGACGACGAGGAATCACAAATTTATCAATGAATTATTAAAATGGTCAGAGTGAGTTTCCTGGCTGTTTTAACAAATATTTGAAGTAGATAACAGTAGCCCACATTTATAAAAGCATTTTTATTTATATAAAACTATAAATAAAAAAAATAATAATAATCCGGCATTTATTATTAGGTGTGCCCGCTGCCAAAGTTCTTCAGTAACAAACCTATAAAACATGTACATCTGTATGAATAAATTGTTTAAATCTGATCAGTGATTTATGTAAATGACTCAGTTTAGATGTAAGTAAATGCTCCTTGCTATAGGGACTGACATCGGCGTGCTGAAAGATCTAATCTCTCATATCGGCGCGCGGGTTCATCTGACTTTAGATCAAAGTTATAGAGCGCACACGCGGGATCATGCAAACATTTCCCCTTCTACTCTCCTCTTTCATAAAAAATGAACAATCCGACACGAGCAGATATGTTTCAGTCAGAATATTTATCAATCATAAAGAGAGGCGACATATACTTGCTGATTAAACACTGCATTTTTAAAGTGAAAGCGCGCGATGTGAGCAGATTTAATTATTGATAATTAAATCATTATTTAATGGTACACATAAAAAGCAAAAAGAATAATAATATTATTTTGATTATTATTATCATGTTCTTTTGCTGTTTGAGTGTCTGTGGATTCCAAAATTGACATTTTTACCGTTTTTTAATCACTGAAATGGAAGAGATACTGTACAGTAGAAAGGTTCCTTATCATAACGTGCCTTGTATTGTTTTTTAATCGCTAGATACACGACCCATCATTTTTAATGCTATTTTACAAGGGGTAAATACACATGGAATAATTTTATTTGGTTTGTTTATTTATAAATAAAATTAAAAGTAATTAAAAACAGTGTAGAGTGATTAATAACACAACATGTTATGGTAAGAAAAATCTCATTCCAGGGATTCTAGTTTCTCCGAGTGTATACTGTAGGTGAGAACAGCTATTCACAGGTTATTTGCATTTGTACAGTACTGTATGTGTCTGACTTCGCAAAGCACACCTGTAAAACCTGTTTAAATGTAAATGCTCCTCGCTGCGCTGCTTGGGGGAGGGGCACGCTAATGACGATTTGGTCAGCTTTGTGAACGCTCACCCGTTAGATGTTGCGCGCGCACTACACGGCAAAAATGTTAGTATATCATGACTGAAATACAGATACAGAAAGCAAAATGTCTGCTTTTATATAAATTAATGGGGGGGAAATCAGGTTATGTAATTTGTATAAAACGTGGATTACTACAGCGCATTCACTCACAGCTGAAACCAAAGACATCAACGTATCAATGAATTATTAAAATGGTCAGTCAGTTTCCGTGCTGTTTACTTATCCCCACCCCCGTTAAAAAGGCGCACTGTATTCAGAGGCTCTGCCTATTCAGTAAAGAAAAACACTATTGTTATTATTTCAATTCATACTGTACAGCTGTGAGAATTGGGGCAGGGATATTATGCCAATATTAAATATTATATACGATATTAAATTTCAAGCCCAGGTCAACAGAATTCTGTGAATGAAGGAAACAGACAGAGGCAGAGATTGGTACCCTTCGGAGTTTGCAAGGCAGAGAAGGATGCTCTTCGGAGTGAGTTGCGAGTTTGATGAGACGGCATAAATATTTAATACAGCAAATTAAATATTTTGGTTTATATTTTGGTTTATATTATATGGTTAATGTACTGTATTTAAGTTTATATTGCAAACGAATAACGAATCAAGAGCCTGTGATTATATTGCATAAATATTATTTTGTACAGACAAATATCTGAATTTTTATTTTTTTATTTTTTTTATTTTTTTTTTTACCAAATCTCTCAAAAATAGTAAGATGTATTTTGGTTTTATACTGCAAACGAAAAACGAATCCACGGTCTTGTCATCTTATATTTTGTGTTCTTTAAATTTGTAGTAGATTTATTAAATGAAATAAATTACACTAAACGGGGTTCTGTATTGTTTTCGGTGAACTTGAGCGCGTCAGAAAATGAACCCAAACTCCGTGTATACTGGCCTCACAGACGTGAAAAATATATACTTATAGAAAGAGAAATATCTGCTTTAATATAAACTAATGAAAAAAAATTATTACATTATGAAGTACTGTAGATAACAGTAGCCCACATTTATAAAAGCATTTTTTATTTATATAAAACTATAAAAAAAATAATCCTGCGTTTATTTTTAGGTGTGCCCGCTGCCACAGTTCTTCAGTAACAAACCTATAAAACATGTACATCTGTATGAATAAATTGTTTAAATGTGATCAGTAAATGCTCCTTGCTAGTGACTGACATCGGCGTGCTGAAAGGTCTACTGTAATCTCTCATATCGGCGCGCGCGTTCATCTGACTTAACGTTTCAGCCATTCACACATGCATTGTGCTGTTGTTTGTACACACTTTCAGTTTTCCCCTTCTTCTCTCCTCTTTCATAAAAAATTAACAATCCGACAAGAGCAGATTTGTTTCAGTCAGAATATTTATCAATCATAAAGAGAGGCGACATATACTTGCTGATTAAACACTGCATTTTTAAAGTGAAAGCGCGCGATGTGAGCAGCTTTAATTAGTGATAATTAAATCATTATTAAATGGTGGACATAAAAAGCTTTTATAAAAGGTTTTATACTGCAAACGAAAAACGAATCCAGAGCCTGTAATTATATTGCATAACTATTATTTTGCACAAATACTGTAAATCTCTGAATAAAACAATGATATTTTATTCACAAATGTAAGACAATATATTTTGGTTCAGTGCCAGACGAAGTGCGAGCAAATAATGTAATGAGAGGCCCCGATTATACTGCATACATCTTTTTAATTTTATTTTTTTTTTATTATATATTCTGGAAGTTTGCTCTATTTGTTGTAGTTATTTCTATATTTAAATCTTGATGTCTTAAACTCTAACAGCGAGAGACAAAGAGACTACAAGAGACAAAGAGATCGGACTTCTCTTGTGAGTGAAACTTTAAGACATTAGCTACGCGTCAAAACTGGTGAAATAATATGACCGCATCTACAGGAGCCTTCCTGCATTATAAGTGTGTCCATGCTATCTTAAATATAGTTATACCGTAGCCTGACATGTAGTTCTTCAAAACTAAACCAAAACCCGGAGTGGATTCATACCGGAGTGATAACAAGTATTGTCGAAATAATTTTTTTTAAAGCCCTAGTGCTGTTTGTGCTGTTTTCTTTAATAATAACACTAAACAGATAAAAACAGAGAGTCTGTCTAAACCAGTGGTTCTCAAACTGTGGGGCGCTCCACTAGTGGGGAATACAGACATGACAGGTGGGGCGCAATGAACGGGAGGGAATTAGTGGAAATATAACAGGAAAGTACCTATTCTAATTCATGCTTTTCTTTATTGATAATGAAGAGCGTACGCTCAAAACTAAACAATCACACACAAATAAATGGATCATTAATACAAGTAAATTTAAAATAACATCAGTTGTGGGCCGGGAGAAAAAGTGGAACCATAGGGGAACAATAATGGTTTAACGTCGGACGAACTTAAGCAGCGCTGCTCGAATCACAAACCTGCGCGAGCCACTGGGCAGCGCTGCGCGACTCTGACAGAAATAAACCGCGCCGACCATCAAAATAAATTTTCTGGGATGCGCACATACAAACCAGGCATGGCTAGGCGGAAACAATAATAAACAGTCCTGACATTTTAAATAGTTTGTAAATAAAAACATAGTGGGTCGCATTCGAGCGGCGCTGCGCGATCCACCGGGCTGCGCAAATAAACCAGATCATCTCTGCGCTATTCAGTCGCGCTGCACTGTATTTGCGCAGATATTTGGTTCAATCGGGTGCCACGGTTTCGTCCCACTTTTGATGTGTTTGGCTTCACATACACTTCGACAATGGAAGAAGACGAGCAGTGAGCTTGCTTATATGTGACAAAACCAACAACGAGGAGATTGTAAAGAAAAAAGCTGCCTCGTCTGTGGTGTGGAATTAGTTTGGGTAGAAGAAAAGTGATACGAATGAGATGAACGTGATCCACTTTAAACATGTGGATTGCACAATCCTGGACATTACCATTCATTTCCTACTCGTACAGCTGCTCTTATTGTTCACATATTCTTCATATATTTTCTATATTGTGTATTGTTGTACAGTTATTTTATTTTAGTTTTTATATTTTATTTTATTCATTCCTAGTTAAATTTACCCCCTATTTTATTTTTCATATTTATTTCCTATTCATAGTGTTTTATTTTAAGGTTTGAATTAAATAGAATTTTTGAATTTGATTTGCAAGGTACGCAAGTTCACTGTTTTAACAAGTGGTGGAAACACGTCAAACCTCTTCTATCATCTGAAATCCAAGCATCCAAACGAATATGGCCAAAGTAAAAAAAAATGCGGCAAACCTCAGCAATTCACAGTTTATATAAAATTACATTATGTAAAACAGTTTCTTTGTGTTTGAATTTTTATTTATGCATTTTCAGATACAAATTGCTATATTGTGATTATATTGTTACCGAGGTAGAAAATAGCTTCTACTGTGATAGAAGATTTTGGTTATATCGCCCACCACTAATGAAGCCTAACTTGCTTCATGGTGGGGATGGTGGGGGCACAGGAGAGACCTGTGTGTGTTTTGTGTCTTATACCGCTGGCAGCAGACCGCATGAGACCCAACAAATTAGGAAGACACTTAGAGACAACACACGTTAATAAGCCACTCGACTTCTTTCAAAGAAAGCTGGCAGAATACAGACAGCAGGAGAATCGCATGGTAACATCTGAATCAGTGGACAGCAAAGCACAAATGGCTTTATTCAAAGTTGCATACAGAATTGGCCAGTGCAAAAAAACTACAAACGATTGCTGAGCAGCTAATAAACATGGGGTCAGTTATGCAAAGATAAGTGACAACGTAAGCCTTTTATAACAATTGCACATGTATTTTATCTGTTTTTAACTTGGTGTTGTTTGATCTTATTGGTTTAGAAATTGATATTTCAATAAACAGTAAACTTGGCAGATTTCGTTATTATTTTGTTGACAAGTGGGGCTTGAAAATTTGCTCACCCCCTTAAGTGGGGAATGACAGAAAAAGTTTGAGAACCACTGGTCTAAACAAAATAAAACCAATGTTTTCTAACTCATATTTTTTATATTTATAGTTTTTCATGTTTGTTGGATGTGTAAATTATCATAATTGTAGTATTACTTCGCTACAACATATTGTTTTGACTTTATTATGACTTAAGCTCTGAATATATTTAAAAACCGATACGACGGAAAATGTCAATTTGCGCCACCTGGCGGTCATTTCACGAATTATTTTGAAATGCTCCTGGTTTATTTTGGCCGCTGCCGCTTTTAATGAGCAGTCTGGTTGTCACACCACTGTAAGAAACTTAATGCTTAATGCTTTACTAATGAATAGAACAAGGTAGAATAAATGAAATAACAGCAAATAAAATAAAATAGAATAAACACAACAAACTCATAAGTGCGATATGGCACTTACATTCCAGCCCCTAATTGACAGGCATGGAGACTGACAATTACAATTTTTTTTTTTTTTTTTTTTTTGATAAAGCCATGAAATGAAACATTCTTAACCTTCTAAAACGTTTTAAATCTTTTAAGTGTGTAATATTTATCTCAGGTGTTTATATTTGCATATCAAATTTCATAACATATTACCACACATTTAACAGTCCATTTCATATATGAGGCACAGCTTGTCGATGGGTCTTTCCAGAGTGTTGGTCTTAGTTTTAACTAGCACACGTCTCACAAGCCCCCCTTTGTCGGGGAACACTTTCGTGATTCTTCCCATGACCCATGCATTTCTTGGAGACGACTCATCAGTTGTTAAAACTATATCTCCAAGCGAGAGTTTTTTTTTTTTTTTTTTTTTTTTTTTTTGAACCATTTTTGCCATTCCTGGTGAAAGGGCAAGTGTTCACGCACCCACCGCTTCCAGAGCAGTTCTGATAGATGCTGGATCTGCTTCTCCCTGCGACGTGCATAGATGTCTTCCCTTTTGAAAGATCCCGGGGGAAGGTTTGGCTCTTTTTTCATCTGCGGCAGGTGGTTAGATGTCAGGGGTTCCAGATCTGTGGGATACTCCGAAACAGTAGTGAGGGGTCGATTATTCATTATCGCTTCTACTTCACACATGAATGTATGCAGGCTCTTGTCAGTTAATGTTTGTTCTTTCAGCACTGATCTCAAAATCTTTCTAACTGACCTGATCTGTCTTTCCCATATTCCGCCAAAGTGAGATCCAGAGGGCGGGTTAAATGTCCATTGTATGTTCCCTTGAGTGAGGAGGCTTTCAATTTGTGACTGATTCCATTGCTGAATAGCCTCGCGCAGTTCAGTCTCAGCGCCTATGAAGTTTGTTCCATTGTCACTTCGCATCACTGACACCTGACCTCTCCTGCTTATGAAGCGTCGCATGGCATTCACACAAGAGTCTGTGTCCAGCGAATGAGCAATTTCAATGTGCACGGCTCTTGTTGTCAGACAAGTGAAAAGTACGCCATATCTTTTAACGTTACTTCTGCCACGTTTGACCTCGAAGGGTCCGAAGTAGTCTACTCCCACATTGGTGAAGGGTGGGTGGTCTGGTATTATTCTGTCGAGTGGCAATTCTGACATTTTTTGCTCACATGCTTTAGCTTTAGACTTCCTGCATATTACACACCTGGAGAGAAACTGTCTTACGAGTGAGTTAGCAGTCGGAATCCAGTATTTTTGCCGTAATTCTGAGAGCATGTAATTTCTGCCACTGTGTCCTATCTTGTCATGAATGTCTCTTAATATTAACGTTGTGATATGTGAGTCTTTAGGTACAATGACTGGGTGTTTAACGTGCTCTGGCATTGCGGACCTGCCGAGACATCCTCCGACTCTCAGCAGTCCATCCTGTAGTACTGGGTCCAGTTTGGACAAGCAACTGTTTCTTTTTACAGATGCCTTGCGTTTTTGCTGTGTGTGAATTCCCTGTTTGAGTTCTGCTGCTGCTTTATTCTTTTGCAACATGAGAATTTCTTCCTTAAAATTTTGTCTTTGAGTAAATTTAATGATTTTGTTTTCTGCTTTTGTTAGTTCTTGAGCTGTTAGCGACTTGTGATTTTGTGTCTTTGGGTTATCTACTTGTGTTTTAACCCTTTCTGTTTTTTGTTTGAGCATGTCTCTGATGCGAAGGATCCAGGCAACGGATCTTTTTAACTTGTGCCAATCAGAGTGATGATTAATCAGTTTACTCACTGTGTCTGTGCATTTTGTAATGCTCACAATATTCACCAAAGCTGAGAGCTTAACTTCATCAGCATTTTCATCAAAATGTTCTTTTATTGATGTGTCATGAATATTTTCAGGCCATTTGCACTCTGCTTCTTTGAGAAAGGAGGGACCATGGATCCAGTTAACATTTTTAATGAACTTTTCACAGGATACCCCCCTGGAGGCAGAATCGGCTGGGTTTTGTGAGGTATTAACGTACCTCCATTGCTGTGACTTGGTTGACTCTCTTATAATGGCGATTCTGTTGGCCACAAAGGTTTTAAAACGAAGTGTTTCGTTATCAATGTATCTCGAAACAGTTGTACTGTCAGTCCAGAACAGAGTCCAGCAATTTCAATTCTAGCTGTTCTTTCAACATTGTCATTTTTTACAACGACCACTGCCGCAGTCAGTTCCATTCGTGGAATGGTGGTTTGTTTCAGGGGTGCTACGCGGGAGTTCCCCATCATGAATGCACAATGTGCAAGTCCATCAGCGTTTACTAACCTGAGGTATGAGACAGCTCCGTATCCCATTTCACTTGCATCCGAGAAGTGGTGGAGTTGTGCTGTAGCTGTAACTCCGAAGTCGGCTGGTTTTATGCACCTTGCTATGCTGAACTCAGACAGTCGGTGCAGCTCTTGCAGCCAGGTTTTCCACTCTGTTGGAAACTGCTCGGGAATGTCATCATCCCAGGCAAGTTTTTCTTTACATAGCTGTTGCATTAGAGTTTTGGCTGGCAGTATGACAGGTGGGAGAAAGCCTAACGGGTCGTATGTTGAGCTAGTGATTGACAGGATTCCTCGTCTTGTCACAGATCGTTCCTTTAAACTAATCTTAAACTTGAACATGTCTGAATCAATGCACCACAGCACCCCCAGAGCTCTCTCAATGGGCAGTGCATCTTTACTCAAGTCTAAGTCTCTCATGTCTTTGATCATTTCACTCTCGGGAATGACAGTCAGTAGGGCACGGCTATTGCTTGCCCATTTAGTGAGGTTAAACCCTCCGCTTGCACAGAGACTTGAGATCATTGTATAGGGCGACTGCTTGGTCATGACTCGAAACAGATTTCAGGCAGTCGTCTACATGAAAGTTTTTAAGCACTGTATTAAATGCCACAGCAGGTGCATTGCTGCGGTTTTCTTCTGCTGTCTTTCTGAGGGCGAAGTTAGCAACACTAGGCGACGATTTTGCACCGAACAGATGAACTACCATTTTGTATTCAACTAAGTCTTGGTTCACATCTCCATTCGGCCACCACATGAAGCGCAGCAGATCTGTGTCCTTCTCGGGGACTTTCAGGTGATAGTACATGGCTTCTACGATTATGTCCTTTTTCTTGGACTTTATTTTAACGGGCACAATGGGGAGGATGCAATTACCTCCAGCCCCAGTGAGCTAATTTGATTCGTGACTCTCTGCCGGTGGTGTATTTGTTGTGCCACTTTCAGTTTCGTTTCTACGGGCGCTCGCAACTGACTGCGCCGTATCTGGCACTGCTATGTGTAGCATGCTTGGATGTGGCTTTGAACACAATGAACATGTAATTTTTTTGGTACAGTCTTTCCACAAATGACCCTTTGTTAAACATCCGAAACAGAATCCTTTTCTTTTTAAGAATTCTACTTTGTATTTGTGTGTCTTATCATTAAATTTGAAGCAATCGTCTAAGATATGCTCCCCTTTGCAATGTGCGCACGGTTTAGTGAAGGCGCTGACAGGTAATGTACCGGCATTCTTCATTGTAATCAAGTCTTTGTGAATTTTACCAACCTGTCTGTCCTCGGTTGCGACGCTGACCCTGGGTTCTCCTTGGCCCCTTTGTTTGTGTCCTTGAAGGGATGTGTAACAGGGTTTTCCGTCGCTGATTGCGGCGTCCAGGTCCGTAGAGTGCGCGCTGCTCGGGCACGCGCTGTTCGATTCAATGAGTGCGCTCTCGTTCGCAGGCTGCGCTCGGCTGTTGCATGTTGAG
This sequence comes from Channallabes apus, assembly GCA_030522415.1. Classification (NCBI taxonomy): domain Eukaryota; kingdom Metazoa; phylum Chordata; class Actinopteri; order Siluriformes; family Clariidae; genus Channallabes; species Channallabes apus. The sequence goes on along the minus strand of CM060116.1, from coordinate 27,512,297 downwards.
TTGGAAACATGAGAGTGCGCGCTCTCATTTTTTCTGTTAATTATTAAGAGTTTGACAAAACATTGTTTGGTGTTATAAGATAAATAAAAACATGCACTGAAAAGATATGTGGTAGATGGTTGATTATTTGTCAAGGTATATATTTTTTTTCAAAGATTACAAATAACTTTTAAAATATGCAAACTGGCAATATTAAAGCGGTTTAATCTCCCCTAACGCTATTGGTCTCGACTATTTAAAAAAGTTCAGTCAGAAGACTTTTTTTCACTTTAATCCCTGTCAAGGGCTTGTAAAAACATTTTTATTTTTACACGAAGCGATTCAGTTTCAAATAATCATTCAATGCTGAACCCAAACAGCAAAAGAACATGATGATAATCCAAAAATAATAATCGTGATTTTTGCTGTTTATATGTCCAGCACTGAATAATTATTTAATTATTAATAATTAAGCTGGTCACATCACGCGCGCTTTCACTTAAAAAAAAAATGCTGTGTTTAATCAGCAAGTATATATTTGTGCTCTTTTGTTTTTCTGGGGTACTGATTTTACATTTTGTTTGCTTTGCAAATGCCCCCCCCCCTCCCGTTTTACGGGGGTGGGGATAAACACCGCACCGGCAAAAGTAGACTGATGATTATGAATGTGTCGGGGGGGAAAACCGCACGGAAACTGACTGGCCATTTTAATAATTCATTAATAAGTTGATGTCTTTGGTTTCGGCTGTGAGTGGATGCACTGTAGTAATCCACGTTTTATACGAATTACATAAGCTGATTTTTTTTTTCCCCCCATTAGTTTATATAAAAGCAGACATCTTACTTTCTGTAAGTATATATTTTTCACGTCTGTGAGACGAGTATACACGAAGTTTCGGTTCATTTTCTGATGTGCTCAAGTTCACAGAAACCGATACAGAATAGCGCTCTATCCCTCTTTTCTTTCATTATTTTACAACATCATAACGTTTCCTCGTCATTGTGCGTGCACTTAAATAAAAGTAAAGTCTTATAAAGGCTATGTAGCTTATATAGGTTTATTATATCGTTTTTGCCCATTAATCCGACAACACCTGTGGCTCACCCACGTTTTCTGATGCACACCGCCAGAGTTTTCTGGCTATGCGAGTGTTGCACATGATAAAATATAAAGGCTCACTGTGTTAACATTTACTTTGCTTAACACTAGAAGCGCAGAGCAGCTGTCATTTGACCTCAAGGGGGGGAAAAGTAATAAATACTTCACACTCGATCAAAATCCAGAACCCTCCTTTCATGACTTTTCCTAGATCTGTGAGCTTAATCACCCAGCATGCTTAAATTTTCAAAATCGGACCAGTTAAAGCCAGTATAAAGCTATTTTGTTCTTATTTGCGTGAAATTGCTGACAGCTGCGCGGCCTCGTGAAGTTTCCTGCCTTTTCCAACCTGCGATTCACATTTCTCTCAGCGGATGGCGCAAGGGATCGCGCATACTATCCATGCGTCATTCAGTGCATAAATGTAACTCTCAGTTTTCATTCCATATATGCAGTTTATATATATGCTTCGCCATGCATTCCCGCATTGATGATGCAATATTTTATACGGAGATTTAGGGATTTAGCTGTACATTTAGGCATTTGGCAGACGCTCTTATCCAGAGCGACTTACATATTTTTATCTCATTACACATCTGAGCAGTTGAGGGTTAAGGGCCTTGCTTAAGGGCCCAACACTGGCAACTCGGTGGTTGTGGGGTTTGAACCTGGGATCTTCTGAACCTTAGTCCAATGCCTTAACCACTGAGCTACCCCTGGCCTGTACTTAATTTTATAACGTTTTAAGAAAATTCATTAGTTTGTTCATTCTATTTGAAGCTTCTGAACTTCTCTGATGTTTTTTTAGTGTGACAGTGCGTTAGATTTGTTCTGAACTCGCTTACGTGAAATTATTGCTAAAACAATGTAATGAGCCCTCCTGAGGATATAAAGCTTTATTATTTTGTTTGAATGAATCAGATCTACCACAGCAGATAATAAACTATGCTATGTCAAAACGAAGTAAACACCACGATTATGCCTCGTTTTGTTCGACGGGAACGTGGTTCACTTGGCCGCAGTGTATTATAAACCTGTGGAATGTTTCACTGTTTATGCTCACATAAGAGTAATAAAAGCGAGTGAAATGTGGAAGTGATGTGTGGCAACTCAATGAGAACTTAAACCAAAGACTTCGGTAACTCCACTGAGTGCAACATCTGCATAGTGACACTGAACATCTTCACTTTTCCGTTAACCTCTGAAAAAAGCTGTATTTTGTTTGTTTATATTGCAACGCTGCAACTGCGCGCACACACCTCCCCTTAGCCCTCGGTAAACATCCAATCACCGTCGGTATACAAATGAGTCAAGACGTAGCCTAACGTAGTGTCGTGTCGGATTTCAGCGGTCACGGAGTGGAAAGACTTTGAAGCAGTTGCAGCGTTTTTTTTTTTTTTTTTTTTTTTCAGTTACAACAAGCACAGCGATGAGTCCACGTTGTGTCACTGTTTATGACAGTGACAGTAAACAGCTGAACAACTTCACTTTTCCGTTTACCTCTGAGAAAAAAAAAAGCTGTATTTTGTTTGTTTATATTTAGAATTTTTATAGTAGTACGAGAAGGTTACAGTTTGGTCTGTGCCCTTGTAGAGAATAAATAAATGAATAACACCTTCATATGCCCTCTCAAGTGCCATAGTCAATTGTTAGTTTTAATGATTTGGCTGAAACTAATTATCACTACATATTCATTATCACATTCATGAAACATTATCACTACACAAACTAATTCTATACTTGTAACAGAAAATGTACAAACCGGATTCCAAAAAAGTTGGGACACTAAACAAATTGTGAATAAAAACTGAATGCAATGATGTGGAGATGGCAAATGTCAATATTTTATTCAGAATAGAACATAGATGACAGATCAAAAGTTTAAACGGAGAAAATGTATCATTTTAAGGGAAAAATATGGTGAATCAAAATGTCATGGTGTCAACAAATCCCAAAAAAGTTGGGACAAGGCCATTTTCACCACTGTGTGGCATCTCCCCTTCTTCTTACAACACTCAACAGACGTCTGGGGACCGAGGAGACCAGTTTCTCAAGTTTAGAAATAGGAATGCTCTCCCATTCTTGTCTAATACAGGCCTCTAACTGTTCAATCGTCTTGGGCCTTCTTTGTCGCACCTTCCTCTTTATGATGCGCTATAGGGGAAAGATCTGGACTGCAGACTGGCCATTTCAGTACCCGGATCCTTCTCCTACGCAGCCATGATGTTGTGATTGATGCAGAATGTGGTCTGGCATTATCTTGTTGAAAAATGCAGGGTCTTCCCTGAAAGAGATGACTAGATGTTGTTCTAGAACCTGAATATATTTTTCTGCATTGATGGTGCCTTTCCAGACATGCAAGCTGCCCATGCCACACGCACTCATGCAAACCCATACCATCAGAGGTGCAGGCTTCTGAACTGAGCGTTGATAACAACTTGGGTTGTCCTTGTCCTCTTTGGTCCGGATGACATGGCGTCCCACATTTCCAACAAGAACTTCGAATCGTGACTCGTCTGACCACAGAACAGTCTTCCATTTTGCCACACTCCATTTTAAATGATCCCTGGCCCAATGAAAACGCCTGTGCTTGTGGATCTTGCTTAGAAATGGCTTCTTCTTTGCACTGTAGAGTTTCAGCTGGCAACGGCGGATGGCACGGTGGATTGTGTTCACTGACAACGGTTTCTGGAAGTATTCCTGAGCCCATTCTGTGATTTCCTTTACAGTAGCATTCCTGTTTGTGGTGCAGTGTCGTTTAAGGGCCCGGAGATCACGGGCATCCAGTATGGTTTTACGCCCTTGACCCTTACGCACAGATTGTTCCAGATTCTCTGAATCTTCGGATGATATTATGCACAGTTGATGATGATAAATGCAAAGTCTTTGCAATTTTTCGCTGGGTAACACCTTTCTCCACTATCTTTCTGCAACATTGTGGGAATTGGTGATCCTCTACCCATCTTGGCTTCTGAGAGACACTGCCACTCTGAGAAGCTCTTTTTATACCAAATCATGTTGCCAATTAACCTAATTACTGTTAATTGGTCTTCCAGCTCTTCGTTATGCTCAAATTTACTTTTTCCAGCCTCTTATTGCTACTTGTCCCAACTTTTTTGGGATTTGTTGACACCGTGAAATTTGGAATCAACATATTTTTCCTTTAAAATGATAAATTTTCTCGGATTAAACTTTTGATCTGTCATCTATGTTCTATTCTGAATAAAATAATGACATTTGCCATCTCCACATCATTTCATTCAGTTTTTATTCACAATTTGTTTAGTGTCCCAACTTTTTTGGAATCCGGTTTGTAGATGCAGATTCCAAATAATAAAGATGCATGCTATTTTATAAATTTAATAGATAGATGGATAGGTGTGTGTGTGTGTGTGTGTGTGGGCTCTACGCAGGGGCAAATAAATGTCTGCACATGTTAATATATTCCAAAAAAATATATATTACAATTTGATAAACTGATCTGCGGTAGCGGAAAAATCTGCTGAAAAAAGGACAGGCTGCAGCGCACGCACACACACACATATATGTAATATATATATATATATATATATATATATATATATATATGTATATGTATGTATGTATATACAGTGGTGTGAAAAACTATTTGCCCCCTTCCTGATTTCTTATTCTTTTGCATGTTTGTCACACTTAAATGTTTCTGATCATCAAAAACCGTTAACTATTAGTCCAGTGGTTCTCAAACTGTGGGGCGCGCCCCACTAGTGGGGAATACAGACATGACAGGTGGGGCGCAATGAACGGGAGGAAATAACAGGAAAGTACCTATTTTAATTCATGCTTTTCTTTATTGATAATGAAGAGCGTACGCTCAAAACTAAACAATCACACACAAATAAATGGATCATTAATACAAGTAAATTTAAAATAACATCAGTTGTGGTCCGGGAGAAAAAGTGGAACCATAGTGCAACAATAACGGTTTAACGTCGGGCCAACTTCAGCAGCGCTGCTCGAATCACAAACCTGCGCGAGCCACTGGGCAGCGCTGCGCGACTCTGACAGAAATAAACCGCGCCGACCATCAAATTAAATTTTCTGGGATGCGCACGTACAAACCAGGCATGGCAAGGCGGAAACAATATTAAACAGTCCTGACATTTTAAATAGTTTGTAAATAAAAACATAGTGGGTCGCATTCGAGCGGCGCTGCGCGATCCACCGGGCTGCGCAAATAAACCAGATCATCACTGCGCTATTCAGGTAGTCGCGCTGCGCTGTATTTGTGCAGATATTTGGTTCAACCGGGTGCCGCGGTTTCGTCCCACTTTTGATGTGTTTGGCTTCACATACACTTCGACAATGGAAGAAGACGAGCAGTGAGCTTGCTTATATGTGACAAAACCAACAACGAGGAGATTGTAAAGAAAAAAGGTGCCTCGTCTGTGGTGTGGAATTAGATTGGGTATAAGAAAAGTGATACGAATGAGATGAACGTGATCCACTTTAAACATGTGGATTGCACAACCCTGGACATTACCATTCTTTTCCTACTCCTACAGCTGCTCTTATTGTTCACATATTCTTCATATATTTTCTATATTGTGTATTGTTGTACAGTTATTTTATTTTAACTTTAGTTTTTATATTTTATTTTATTCTTTCCTAGTTAAATTTACCCCCTATTTTATTTTTCATATTTATTTCCAATTCATAGTCTTTTATTTTAAGGTTTGAATTAAATAGAATTTTTTAATTTGATTTGCAAGGTACGCAAGTTCACTGTTTTAACAAGTGGTGGAAACACGTCAAACCTCTTCTATCATCTGAAATCCAAGCATCCAAACGAATATGGCCAAAGTTAAAAAAAATGCGGCAAACCTCAGCAATTCACAGTTTATATAAAATTACATTATGTAAAACAGTTTCTTTGTGTTTGAATTTTTATTTATGCATTTTCAGATACAAATTGCTATATTGTGATATATATATATTGTTACCGAGGTGGAAAATAGCTTCTACTGTGATAGAAGATTTTGGTTATATCGCCCACCACTAATGAAGCCTAACTTGCTTCATGGTGGGGATGGGCAGAGGAGAGACCTGTGTGTGTTTTGTGTCTTATACCGCTGGCAGCAGACCGCATGAGACCCAACAAATTAGGAAGACACTTAGAGACAACACACGTTAATAAGCAACTCGACTTCTTTCAAAGAAAGCTGGCAGAATACAGACAGCAGGAGAATCGCATGGTAAAATCTGAATCAGTGGACAGCAAAGCACAAATGGCTTCATTCAAAGTTGCATACAGAATTGGCCAGTGCAAAAAAACTACAAACGATTGCTGAGCAGCTAATAAACATGGGGTCAGTTATGCAAAGATAAGTGACAGCGTAAGCCTTTTATAACAATTGCACGTGTATTTTATCTGTTTTTAACTTGGTGTTGTTTGATCTTATTGGTTTAGAAATTGATATTTCAATAAACAGTAAACTTGGCAGATTTCGTTATTATTTTGTTGACAAGTGGGGCTTGAAAATTTGCTCACCCCCTTAAGTGGGGAATGACAGAAAAAGTTTGAGAACCACTGTATTAGTCAAAGATAACATCATTGAACACAAAATGCAGTTTTTAAATGAAGGTTTACGTTATTAAGGGAGAAAAAAAACTCCAAATCTACATGGCCCTGTGTGAAAAAGTGATTGCCCCCCTTGTTAAAAAATAACTTAACTGTGGTTTATCACACCTGAGTTCAATTTCTGTAGTCACCCCCAGGCCTGATTACTGCCACACCTGTTTCAATCAAGAAATCACTTAAATAGGAGCTACCTGACACAGAGAAGTAGACCAAAAGCACCTCAAAAGCTAGACATCATGCCAAGATCCAAAGAAATTCAGGAACAAATGAGAACAAAAGTAATTGAGATCTATCAGTCTGGTAAAGGTTATAAAGTAATTTCTAAAGCTTTGGGACTCCAGCGAACCACAGTGAGAGCCATTATCCACAAATGGCAAAAACATGGAACAGTGGTGAACCTTCCCAGGAGTGGCCGGCCGACCAAAATTACCCCAAGAGCGCAGAGACAACTCATCCGAGAGGCCACAAAAGACCCCAGGACAACATCTAAAGAACTGCAGGCCTCACTTGCCTAAATTAAGGTCAGTGTTCACGACTCCACCATAAGAAAGAGACTGGGCAAAAACGGCCTGCATGGCAGATTTCCAAGGCGCAAACCACTTTTAAGCAAAAAGAACATTAAGGCTCGTCTCAATTTTGCTAAAAAACATCTCAATGATTGCCAAGACTTTTGGGAAAATACCTTGTGGACCGATGAGACAAAAGTTGAACTTTTTGGAAGGTGCGTGTCCTGTTACATCTGGCGTAAAAGTAACACAGCATTTCAGAAAAAGAACATCATACCAACAGTAAAATATGGTGCTGGTGGTGTGATGGTCTGGGGTTGTTTTGCTGCTTCAGGACCTGGAAGGCTTGCTGTGATAGATGGAACCATGAATTCTACTGTCTACCAAAAAATCCTGAAGGAGAATGTCCGGCCATCTGTTCGTCAACTCAAGTTGAAGCGATCTTGGGTGCTGCAGCAGGACAATGACCCAAAACACACCAGCAAATCCACCTCTGAATGGCTGAAGAAAAACAAAATGAAGACTTTGTAGTGGCCTAGTCAAAGTCCTGACCTGAATCCTATTGAGATGTTGTGGCATGACCTTAAAAAGGTGGTTCATGCTAAAAAACCCTCAAATAAAGCTGAATTACAACAATTCTGAAAAGATGAGTGGGCCAAAATTCCTCCAGAGCGCTGTAAAAGACACATTGCAAGTTATCGCAAACGCTTGATTGCAGTTATTGCTGCTAAGGGTGGCCCAACCAGTTATTAGGTTCAGGGGGCAATTACTTTTTCACACAGGGCCATGTAGGTTTGGATTTTTTTCTCCCTAAATAATAAAACCCCTCATTTAAAAACTGCATTTTGTGTTCAATTATGTTATCTTTGACTAATAGTTAACGGTTTTTGATGAGCAGAAACATTTAATTGTGACAAACATGCAAAAGAATAAGAAATCAGGAAGGGGGCAAATAGTTTTTCACACCACTGTATATATATATATATATATATGTGTGTGTGTGTGTGTATATATGTGTGTGTATATATATATATGTGTGTATATATATATACACACACACACACACACACCTCCCTTGAGCCCTCGGCAAACATCCAATCACCGTCTGTCGGATTTCAGCGGTCATGGAGTGGAAAGACTTTGAAGCAGTTTATATATGAATCTAAGCTTGAACTTATCAGCATTGTTTCGTTAAGATTCCGCTTCAGTGTGTTTCTTAATATTTCTCCACATTTTTTGTCAATCAAACTCACACACACACACACACACACACTTTTATATATATATATATATATACTTGACCCTGAAGTTTAGTTTAGCGCACACACAAAAACAGAAAATTTATTTCTGAACAATCAACTGCATATGTAGTTTATTTACAGTAATTCCGAAAAAAATATATATACATTGTACATATACAAAGATTTCAAAATGAAAAAAACAGTGTCTACTTTATAAACAGTTTAGTATACTATGTCGAGATGCTGAAATCCCTTGCATGTTGCTGCTCCATTTTATGCTTCCAAATGGAGAGATATTTGATAGCCTAGAACAAAAGAACTGTAGGTGTGCTCACAACGCCCTCCGACCGACCGTGCCATCAATCACTGACCACCTCAGAAGTTCTCCCCAATGTATGGTTGATGTTTTGCAAGTATTTTTATCACCATTCAAAGGCTTACAATTCATTTAGTTTAGAATTCTAGCAGGTGCCATAGTTTTGTTCTCTGAACATCTGCTGACTTGATTTTCATTTGCTTACGAACACAAGTTCCCTTGAACATTGTGAATTTTGCCCATGATGCTTGCATTGCTTTATTATCATTCCAAGCATAGCTTTTCTGCATTCTTTGAGCATTTGTCACAGACAAGCCGCTTATAGGTCTGGCAGATATAAGAGGTTTTGTTCCCTGCACATCTGCCAGTCTGACACTGCCTCCTTTTCGCAGGTGGAGAAGGAGTTTCAGGTAAAGGTCGCTTGCATACCATTTGCCATTGCCCCTGCTGCCTTTGCCGTTTTCTGTTGTGCACATAGCTCCTTTACCAACTCCAGTATAAATCTCCTCCTGCTTATAGTCACATTCATGCACTGTTTATATAGAATATGTGCATTAATTGCCGCCAAGTCTAGGAGGTTGTAAAACACAGCCACAGGCCAGCGTCGGGTGCCTCCCTTTACTGAATACAGCCGCACCATTTGATCCATAACATCAACGCCAACTTTAGTGCTGTTGTAGTAGAAAATTATTTCAGGCAGTTTCTTTTCGCCATTATCAGTTGAAACTGCCTGATGCATTGTGCTCAGAACGCATAAATTTTTCTTTCGTTTTGCCTGATAAATCGTGAGCGTGGCCTTTCCAGCCTTCAACAACCTGGTCGAATATCGTTCAGACTGTGCCTGTGTACAAGGGGGGCATTTCTCGTCTGATTTTATTCATTGTGCGAACAATGGTGGTTTTATTCGCCAAAAGATTGTTTGCCAGTGCCAACGAGGTGAAGAAATTGTCTGTTATTTCTTCCTTTCCCCAGGAAAGGCTCCACAATACGCATTATAACGGTGCCTGATAACCGCTGAGCAGCCGCCCTACTGTCATCTTTCCCTAGATAGGGAATAGCATTCAACATGTATTTTGTTTCAACATCAGCGGCCACCCAGAATTTGATACCAAAATTGTCTGGTTTATTGGCCATGTACTGCGTGAAGCGGCACCGCGCTTTAGTAGGGAACAGTTGCTCATCGACTGTTATGCTCACACCGGGTATGTAAGGGGCAATGCAGTTTTTCACATTCGTCGTGTAGTAGATGCGGTCATATCATTTCACTAGTTTTGACGCGTAGCTCTGGTTTAAAGTTTCACTCACATAACAGAAGTCCAATCTCTTTGTCTCTTGTAGTTTATTTTGTCAGCATCAAAGAATCAACACTTCATACAGTCGTCTTGAGTAAATCCACTGTGATTACAACACCAGTTGCTGCATTTTGCAAATCTCTGACTTTTACAACAACCTATTTTGCTGTATCTTATAAATTACAGTCTTAGCTTACGTATATAACAACACTCTTGTTGTATATACCTACTTACGGGAGCTTACGGTTACAACAATCTAGTTGCTGTATCTACATTCTTGGCTTACCGGGAGCTCACGGTTACAACAACCTAGTTGTTGTATCTTACATTCCTAGCTTACGGTCAAAAGCTTGTGTTTCCGTAGCCTTCCACATCTAAACTGAACTCTCGATCATACGACAGTCATACAAATGCATGTAATAGTGGAATGACATCACAGACCAACTTACGATTGTCAAAATGGATGCATAACTGAGAAATTTAAAGCTTATGGCTTATGTAACAAACTTAATGCTTAATGCTTTACTAATGAATAGAACAAGGTAGAATAAATGAAATAACAAAAAATTAAATAAAATAAACACAACAACTTCATAAGTACGATATGGCTCTTACATTCCAGCCCCTAATTGACAGGCATGGAGACTGACAATTACAATTTTGTGTTTTTAAAAAAAATATTTTTTATAAAGGCATGAAATCAAACATTCTTAACCTTCTAAAACGTTTTAAATCTTGTAAGTGTGTAATATTTATCTCAGGTGTTTATATTTGCATGTCAAATTTCATAACATATTACCACACATTTAACAGTCTATTTCATATATGAGGCACAGCTTGTCGATGGGTCTTTCCAGAGTGCTGGTCTTAGTTTTAACTAACACACGTCTCACAAGTCCCCTTTTATCGGGGAACACTTTCGTGATTCTTCCCATGACCCATGAATTTCTTGGAGAAGACTCGTCAATTATTAAAACTGTCTCCAATCGAGAGGTTTTTTTCTCTCTTGAAACCATTTTTGCCGTTCCTGGAGCAAGGGCAAGTATTCACGCACCCATCGCTTCCAGAATAGGTCTGATAAGTACTGAACCTGCTTCCACCTGCGCCGTGCATAGATGTCTTCCCTTTTAAAAAGTCCAGGGGGCAGGTTTAGCTGTTTTTTGATCAGCAGCAGGTGGTTAGGTGTCAAGGGTTCCAAATCTGTGGGATCTTCCGAGACAGTAGTGAGGGGTCATTATCGCTTCTACTTCACACATGAATGTATGCAGGCTCTCGTTAGTTAATGTTTGTTCTTTTAGTACTGATCTCAAGATCTTTCTAACTGACCTGACCTGTCTTTCCCATATTCCGCCAAAGTGAGATCCAGAGGGCGGGTTAAATGTCCACTGTATGTTCCTTTGAGTGAGGAAGCTTTCAATTCGTGACTGATTCCATTGCTGAATAGCCTCGCGCAGTTCAGTCTCAGCGCCTATGAAGTTTGTTCCATTGTCACTTCGCATCACTGACACCTGACCTCTCCTGCTTATAAAGCGTCGCATGGCATTCACACAAGAGTCTGTGTCCAGCGAATGAGCAATTTCAATGTGCACGGTTCTTGTTGTCAGACAAGTGAAAAGTACGCCATATCTTTAAACGTTACTTCTGCCACGTTTGACCTTGAAGAGTCCGAAGTAGTCTACTCCCACATTGGTGAAGGGTGGGTGGTCTGGTATTATTCTGTCGATTGGCAATTCTGACATTTTTGCTGACATGCTTTAGCTCTAGACTTCCTGCATATCACACACCTGGAGAGAAAAACTGTCTTATGAGTGAGTTACAGTGGGTGCACAAGCAGTATGCGACTGCTACCGTTGCGGCGTATGGCGTCAGCATTTGGGTTTGTGCGTTTGCTGGCTTTTACCGCTGAGTGGCGCTATATAACTATAGACTGATGCCTCAGGCATCAGTTCGTTCTCTCCAGGCTTAATGAGGCGCAGGTCGTCCACAGCTGCACGTCGTTGCAGATAAAATAAAGTGAAACATTGTAAATAAACGAATTCATAATCACAGTAGTAACATTACAGTACAAATTTATAATTAAAATTAAATTCAGTTTTTTAGGTCCGAATTTAAGCAACGTAAACTGTGTAATTACAGTAGAAAGGCTACACGTGTAGGGTCTTGTGTCATCTTATATTTTGTGTTCTTTAAATTTGTAGCTTTTATAAGACTCTACTTTTATTTAGGTGCACACACAATGACGAAGAAACAACGATTTTGTTAAATAAAGTAAACGGGGTTCTGTATTGATTTTGGTGAACTTGAGCGCGTCAGAAAATGAACCCAAACTTCGTGTATACTCGCCTCACAGACATGAAAAATATATACTTATAGAAAGAGAAATATCTGCTTTAATATAAAGTAATGAAAAAAATTATTAGATTATGTAATTCATATGAGAAGTGAATTACTGTATAGGCGCACTCACTGACGACGAGATGACATGATCAGCACAGCCGTAACCAAAGGAATCACTAACATATCAATGAATTATTAAAATGGTCAGAGTGAGTTTCCTGGCTGTTTTAACAAATATTTGAAGTAGATAACAGTAGCCCACATTTATAAAAGCATTTTTATTTATATAAAACTATATATAAAAAAAAATAATCCTGTATTTATTTTTAGGTGTGCCCGCTGCCACAGTTCGTCAGTAACAAACCTATAAAACATGTACATCTGTATGAATAAATTGTTTAAATGTGATCAGTGATTTATGTTTAGATGTAAGTAAATGCTCCTTGCTATAGGGACTGACATCGGCGTGCTGAAAAATCTAATCTCTCATATCGGCGCGCGCGTTCATCTGACTTTAGATCAAAGTTAAAGAGCGCACACGCGGGATCATGCAAACGTTTCCCCTTCTACTCTCATCTTTCATCAAAAATGAACAATCCGACACGAGCAGATTTGTTTCAGTCAGAATATTTATCAATCATAAAGAGAGGCGACATATACTTGCTGATTAAACACTGCATTTTTAAAGTGAAAGCGCGCGATGTGAGCAGCTTTAATTATTGATAATTAAATCATTATTAAATGGTGAACATAAAAAGCAAAAAGAATAATAATATTATTTTGATTATTATTATCATGTTCTTTTGCTGTTTGAGCGTCTGTGGATTCCAAAATTTATATTTTTACCGTTTTTTAATCACTGAAATGGAAGAGATACTGTAGAAAGGTTCCTTATCATAACGTGCCTTGTATTGTTTTTAATCGCTCGATACACGACCCATCATTTTTAATGCTATTTTACAAAGGGTAAATACACATGGAATAATTTTATTTGGTTTGTTTCTTTAAATAAAATTAAAAGTAATTAAAAACAGTGTAGAGTGATTAATAACACTACATGTTATGGTAAGAAAAATCTCATTCCAGGGTTTCCAGTTTCTCCGAGTGTATACTGTAGGTGAGAACAGCTATTCACAGGTTATTTGCATTTGTATGTCGCAAAGCACACCTGTAAAACCTGTTTAAATGTAAATGCTCCTCGCTGCGCGGTTTGGGGGAGGGACCATAAAATTTGCGTTAGATGTTATACAGCAGCGCTTGTGTTTTTGTGTTATCAAGTACGGGCTAATGCTTAACAGTTGCGCAATTATATTTCTATTCAGTAAAGAAAAACACTATTGTTATTATTTCAATACATACTGTGCAGCTGTGAGAATTGTGGCAGGAATATAATGCCCTACGATTCACATTCATTTACAATATGTGCGTCAATGTCCAACTTAAACCAAGCATGCGTTGCCACGCTTGGAGTAGTGTGCAAATTTATTTGCCAAATGTGAACAAATAACGAAATAAGAGAGCTTGATTATACTGCATGAACATCATTCAGTACATAAATATATAAATATTGCATAAATATTATTTTGTACAGACAAATGTCTGAAAAAAAAAGATTTTTTTTACGATGAATCTCTCAAAAATAGTAAGATGTATTTTGGTTTTATACTGCAAACGACAAACGAATCCAGAGCCTGTAATTATATTGCATAACTATTATTTTGCACAAATAAATCTCTGAAAAAAACAATGATATTTTATTCACAAATGTAAGACAATATATTTTGGTTCAGTGCCAGACGAAGTGCGAGCAAATAATGTAATGAGAGGCCCCGATTATACTGCATACATCTTTTTTATTGATCTGGAAGTTTGCTCTATTTGTTTTAGTTATTTCTATATTTAAATCTTGATGTCTTAAACTCTAACAACTGTAAGTATTGTCGAAAAAAAAATTTTTTTAAAGCCCTAGTGCTGCTGTTTGTGCTGTTTTCTTTAATAATACTAAACAGATAAAAACAGAGAGTCTGTCTAAACAAAATAAAACCAATGTTTTCTAACTCATATTTTTTAATATTTATAGTTTTTCATGTTTTTTGGATGTGTAAATTATCATAATTGTAGTATTACTTCGCTACAACATATTGTTTTGACTTTATGACTTAAGCTCTGAATATATTTAAAAACCGATACGACGGAAAATGTCAATTTGCGCCACCTGGCGGTCATTTCACGAATTATTTTGAAATGCTCCTGGTTTATTTTGGCCGCTGCCGCGTTTCCACGGCGGTGAGTGCGACGGTAATGAGCAGTCTGGTTGTCCACCCACTGTAGCAGTCGGAATCCAGTATTTCTGCCGCAATTCTGAAAGCATGTAATTTCTGCCACTGTGTCCTATTTCGTCATGAACGTCTCTTAATATCAACATTGTGATATGTGATTCTTTATGTACAATGACTGGGTGTTTAACATGCTCTGGCATTGCGGACCTGCCGAGACGTCCTCCGACTCTGAGCAATCCATCCTGTAGTACTGGGTCCAGTTTGGACAAGCAACTGTTTCTTTTTACAGATGCATTGCGTTTTTGCTGTGTGGAAATTCCCTGTTTGAATTCTGCTGCTGCTTTACCCTTTTGCAACGTGAGAATTTCTTCCTTAAAATTTTGTCTTTGAGGGAACTTAATGATTTCGTTTTCTGCTCTTGTTAGGTCTTGAACTGTTAGAGACTTGTGATTTTCTGTCTTTGGGTTATCTACTTGTGTTTTTTGTTTGAGCATGTCTCTGATGCGAAGGATCCAGGCAACTGATCTTTTTAACTTGTTCCAATCAGAGTGATGATTAATCAATTTACTCACTGCGTCTGCGCATTTTGTAACGCTCACAATATTCACTAAAGCTGAGAGCTTGACTTCATCATCATTTTGTGTTGTTGATGTGTCATGAATATTTTCAGGCCATTTGCACTCTGCTTCTTTAAGAAAGGAGGGACCATGGATCCAGTTAACATTTTTCATGAACTTTTCACAGGATACCCCCCTGGAGGCAGAGTCAGCTGGGTTTTTTGAGGTATTAACGTACCCCCATTGCTGTGACTTGGTTGACTCTCTTATAATGGCGATTCTGTTGGCCACAAAGGTTTTAAAACGAAGTGTTTCGTTATCAATGTATCTCAAAACAGTTGTACTGTCAGTCCAGAACATAGAGTCCAGCAATTTCAATTCTAGCTGTTCTTTCAACATTTTGTCATTTTTTACAGCGTTCACTGCCGCCGTCAGTTCCATTCGTGGAATGGTGGTTTGTTTCAGGGATGCTACACGGGAGTTCCCCATCATGAATGCACAATGTGCAAGTCCATCAGCGTTTACTAACCTGAGGTATGAGACAGCTCCGTATCCCATTTCACTTTCATCCGAGAAGTGGTGAAGTTGTGCTGTAGCTGTAACTCCGAAGTCGGCTGGTTTTATGCTATACTGAACTCAGACAGTCTGTGCAGCTCTTGCAGCCAGGTTTTCCATGCCGTTGCAAACTGCTCGGGAATGTCATCATCCCAGGCTAGTTTTTCTTTACATAACTGTTGCATTAGAGTTTTGGCTGGCAGTATGACAGGCGTGAGAAACCCTAAGGGGTCATAAATCGAACTGGTGATTGACAGGATTCCTTGTCTTGTCACAGGTCGTTCCTTTAAACTAATCTTAAACTTGTCTTAAAGTTAATGCACCACAGCACCCCCAGAGCTCTCTCTCTATGGGCAGTGCATCTTTACTCAAGTCTAAGTCTCTCATGTCTTTGATCCTTTCGCTCTCGGGAATGACAGTCAGTAGGGCATGGCTATTGCTTGCCCATTTAGTGAGGTTAAACCCTCTGCTTGCACAGAGACTTGTGAGATCATTGTATAGGGCAACTGCTTGGTCATGACTCGAAACGGATTTCAGGCAGTCGTCTACATAAGTTTTTAAGCACTGTATCGGCTGCCACAGCAGGTGCATTGCTGCGGTTTTCTTCTGCTGTCTTTCTGAGGGCGAAGTTAGCACCACTAGGTGCCGATTTTGCACCGAACAGATGAACTACCATTTTATATTCAACTAAGTCTTGGTTCACATCTCCATTTGGCCACCATAGGAAGCGCAGCAGATCTGTGTCCTTCTCGGGGACTCTCACTTGATAGTACATGGCTTCTACGTCTGCCATCATGGCAATTTCTTCTTGTCTAAAGTGTGTGAGCACACCAATGAGTGAGTTTGTTAAGTCTGGTCCTTGTAGGAGCTCACTGTTTAGTGACACTCCTTGATAACTGGCAGCACAGTCGAAAACCACCCTTAGTTTATTCTTTTGAGGATGATTGACTCGATGATGCGGTATGTACCACACCTGACCGCCTTGGCCGTTTACGTGATGTGTAGGGACCCTGACTGCATGACCCTTTTTTTAGCATGTCACTCATGAAGTTTGTGTACTCATCATGAAAGGAGCTGTTGCTGCTAAGTTTTCGTTTAAGGTTTAATGCACGTTGCATAGCTGCATTTCGGTTGTTGGGCATTTGAACTGACGCTTTCTTAAGTTGGAGGCCGATGTAGAAGTGATTGTCTGTGAACTGCAGGGAGTTATTAACAAGGTTTAAGAACTGATCATCTTCTTGTGACATCTCTGCCTTGTCACCGCAATTTTGTTCGGGAAAATCTTGGTGATATTGCTCTCAGCATTCGTTCTACACTTTCAATGGAGGTTCGGTTAACTGTAACGGTCACTGGTTCGTCGGGTTCTCGGAGAGGCCCGTTCAGTCCATCCGAGAGCGCACTACACCGCGTATGGCCCTTCATGCCTGCTATTGATTACTCGCCGTGGTTCTAGGAGTTTGTACTCTGTTTCCTATGAGAATTTCAATTCCAGCGCTAATCTGGGCCACTTATCTATGTCGTGCTGTTGTGGAATGTTTTCCACTGTAGCTGGGATATTCTTTTGTGTAAAGACATTGGGAAGTTCAATAAAGGTGTTTTCTTCCAGGCTACTGATCTCCAAATCATTGAGCATGTAGCTTTCTACTAGTTTTGTGGAGTTCATGGTGCTCAGCCATATCTTAACTCTTCTGCCTCGTACATTTAGTCGCCTTGCTAATGACTGTACAGAATGTGGCGGAACTGCCTTGGTCTATAAATGCATACACTTCTGTGATTTTGTCACCTTTCTTGGACTTTATTTTAACGGGTACAATGGGGAAGGATGCAATTACCTCCAGCCCCAGTGAGCGCATTTGATTCGTGACTGACTGCAGGTGTTGTATTTGTTGTGTCGCCTTCAGTTTCGTTTCTGTGGGCGCTCGTAACTGACTGCGCCGTATCTTGCACTGCTATGTGTAGTGTGCGTGGATGTGGCTTTGAACACAATGAACATATAATTTTTCTGGTACAGTCTTTCCACAAATGACCCTTTCTTAAGCATCTGAAACAGAATCCATTCTTTTTTATGAATTCTACTTAGTCTTTGTATGTCTGATCGTTAAATTTTACGCACTCGTCTAAGATGTGGCAGTTTTTACAATATGCGCACGGCTTAGTGAAAGCGCTAACAGCTAACGTACCGGCATTCTTCATTGTAATCGAGTCTTTGTGAATTTTACCAACCTGTCTGACGTCGGTTGCAAAGCTGACCCTTGCTTTTCCTTCCCTTTTTTTGTTTGTGTCCTTGAATGAATGTGCGACCGTATTTCTTATCGCTGGTCATGGCGTCCAGGTCGGCGAAGAGCGGGTCAGAGTACAGTCTGGCTTGTTGATCTATGAAGTCCACCAGCTGGGCGAACTTTGCTCTTGTCCGTAGTGCTTGTAGTGCTGGCGTGCGCAAGACTTCCACCTGTCGATCAGCTTGTAGGGCAGTTTCGTAAGAATGGTGTTCATGCACTCTCTGCTGTTCAACTCGTCCACAGATTCACAGTTTGCCGTTGCGTTTTGGCAAGTTGTCAGGAAAGAGGAGAGGGCGCTTAATGCCCGTCCGTCGTTTGTCTTTGTTTGGCCAATTAATTGCCTTTTGCTTACAGGCTGCTGCAATTCTCAGCTCGTTTCCGAACCTGTCGCGCAGCAGTTTCTTTGCTCTTGCATACCCATTTGTCACACAACAACTTCATAACAAGTACGAAATGGCTCTTACACCTCGAATATCTCCGAGATCATGGCAAATTTATTATTCCAAGTCGGGCAGCCCTTGTGTTCTTGTCATCAAAGCGCATATAGTGCATAATGTCTCTAAATTTTTTGTCGAGACATTATCTCTTTGACAATAGGATTTCCCTAGTCAGCGGACCAGTAATCATCCAGATTCATGCTTTTACCACCCGTGATACTTCTCAAATAAATGAGACCAACGAATTTAGTTCATCAACTGTAAGCTTGAACTTATCAGCTTTGTTTCGTTCAGATTCCGCTTCAGTCTGTTTCTTAATCTTTCCCTACATTTGTGTCAATCAAACACAGTAGACTGCTCAATGTGCTAGTAATATTGCCCTTAGGATAAGGCGTGGGCCCTGGGGTTTCTTTCATTATATTGCACTCTTGCGCTCTCCCCCGAGGGTTTCAGCCTTTTGTTCAACCCATACTGTGCCATCTCTTGCCTCTTGAAATGAGTCCCCTGTACACTCAATTTCAGAGTCTGATTCTGAATCAGATTCAACATTCAGATTTAATTCGCTTTCGCCCTCTTGCTCATCTGCTCCATCTGACACCTCACATTGCTCGCCCTCCGATTCCATCTCATCAATATTCCACAGAATGTCCAGCACTTGCTTTGGGGTATATCGCACTCTTTGAGTAATTGTAAATAATTCACCACTCAATCGCCCAAACTATGTAGCCGCCCCAACTACACAGTGAGTTGTAGACGTACCTGTGGACTTATTTATAGGTCTCAATGTATAAGAAATGCTATTGATCATAATAGCTCCGCCCTCATGATCAATGGTGTTAGGGTACTTATGTAGTGATAATGAGTTTCTGCCGAATCATTAAAACTAACAACTGTTATAAAAATTCTAAAAATAAACAAACAAATACAGCTTTTTTTTTTTTTTCTCCGAGGTAAACGGAAGTTGTTCAGCT
Organism: Channallabes apus; assembly: GCA_030522415.1. Taxonomy (NCBI): domain Eukaryota; kingdom Metazoa; phylum Chordata; class Actinopteri; order Siluriformes; family Clariidae; genus Channallabes; species Channallabes apus. The sequence continues at coordinate 27,492,829 of CM060116.1, read as the reverse complement.
GTTTAGTGTCACTATGTCATAAACAGTGAATCATAAATATAACAAAATTAAATTAAATATCCTTAATCCAGACTTTATTAAGCAATGATAGATGAATATAGTCAAATTTACGATAGGCTTTTACTATAGTGGATTCCTGCCAACAGGCCAAGAACTTAAAAATGTAATGTTTAGCTTAGATTTGGTTTTTGATAATCTTATAGTAGAAAACAAAATTTGACTATATTCATTTACTTAGGCTAAATGAATTGTAAGCCTTTGAATGGTGATAAAAATACTTGGTCAGTGATTGACGGCATGGTCGTTCGGAGGGGGTTGTGATCACACCTACAGTTCTTTTGTTCTACGCTATCGGTCAAATATCTCTCCACTTGGAAGCACAAAATGGAGCGGCAACATGCAAGGGATTTCAGCATCTCGACGCACAGTATACTAAACTGTTTATAAAGTCATCATCATCAGTGTTCTGCCCAAGGGCAGGTTCTAGGCAACCATTCTCTCCACTTCTCTGTCCATTGCTCTTCGTTTGATTGTCACGTATGAGTCACCTTTCTTAATATCGTCTAATAACATGATAGGTGGTCTTCCTCTACTTCTTTGTCCTTCAAACCTTCCTTCTAGAACGTCTTTCACTAGGCTTTCTCCTCTCAATATGTGTCCGATCCATTTCTTTTTCTTCTTCCATATCACATCCAACAACTGCCTCCTTTCGCCCACTAACTCCAGCACATATTCATTCGTTTTATGATCCTTCCAGCTGACCTTCTCCATATTTCTCCATATCCACATCTCAAATGCTTCCATCCTATCTCTTTCTCTCTTCTTTAAGGTCCATGTCTCTGACCCATATAATGCTACACCCCATACCACTGCTTTAATTACTCTCTTCTTTAGGCCTTTGCTCACTCGCTTTGTAAACAGTTCTCTTTTCTTGTTGAATGCGTCTTTGGCCATCACGATTCTGCTCTTTATTTCCGCTTCACATGAGCCATCATCTGATATAAGCGAACCTAAGTAGCAAAATTGATGCACTTGTTCTACTGCTTTGCCATCTATCGTGATGTTTAACTTATTGCCTCCTTCCTTTTCTTTGCCTCTTCTGCAAACTCTCATGACTTTTGTTTTCTTGACATTGATCTTCATATCATATGACTTTCCAGTTTTGCTTAAGGTGTTCATTAGATTTTGTAGTCCTTTTTCTGAATCGGCTACCATACCTTGATCATCTGCGAACTTAACATCGGTCAAAAGCTCACCTCCTACTCTAACTCCACCTTGTACCTCTTCCATCGCCTCAATCATCATTTCCTCCGCGTATATTGAGAAGAGTAGTGGTGACAACAGACATCCTTGCCTCACTCCACGTCCAATCTCTCCTGATTCCGAGTCTCCATTTTGTGTTCTTACCACCACCGTTTGATTCATGTAGAGGTTCCTGATCAATCTTCTATCTCTCCAATCAACTTTTATTTTCCTTAGGATCCCTAGAAGTTTAGTCCAATTAACTCGGTCAAATGCCTTCTCAAAGTCTACGAAACAGATAAATACCTCTTCATTTAGCTCTAACCTTCTCTCACACAATATCCTCATAACAGCAATCGCATCTCTTGTCCCGCATCCTTTTCTGAATCCAAACTGAGTCTTACCGATAGAGTAATTCGCCTTCTGTTCCAGTCTTCTAGCAATTATTCTCAACATTATCTTCGAGGCATGTGAAATCAAGGCTATTGTTCTATAGTCCGAACATTCAACGGCATTCGCCTTCTTTTCCAAAGTTACTATCGCAGCTTTTGTAAAGTCTTCAGGCCATTCTCCTGTATCGTATATTTGCTGACACAATTTTATCAGCTCTTTTTTGCCATTTTCTCCGAGTGCCTTTATTAGCTCTGCTGGAATCTCAACACCCTCTGCCTTCCCGCTCTTCAGATCTTTAATCGCTCTCTCAATTTCTGCTTGTAGTAAATCTGGTCCCTTTTCATCCACATCAACCTCCTCCTCCACTTCAATGTCAAATTCCTCCATTCCTGGTTTTCCACTCTTGTCATACAGTTCTTCAATGTATTCCTTCCATCTTCTCTTGATTTCCTCATATTCCTTCAGCACCACTCCGTTCTTGTCTTTGATGTATCTGCAAGCAGCCTTTACTTTCTTATTTCCTATTAATTGTTTGATGTTTGCATACATGAGATCTATTCTTCCTTGTTTCTCCAATAACTCAAGTGTTTCACACTCTTTGCCACCAGTCTTCAAAAGCCCTCTCTGTTGTTCTTCTTAATTCGTTATTGAGTGCTCGATACTTCTTCTTTCCTTCGCTTGAGTTTGATCTCTTTGCTATTCTTCTCTCCTCCATCTGCTTTATCATCTCCTCGGTAATCCACGGCTTCTTGATTCTAACTCCTCCTTGTAACCTAATTTCTCTATTGCATTTATATGTCTTTCAGCCTGTTCCATCTTTCGTTGGTTTGTGTTATTTCAGGTGTTGTTTTATTGACCAACTTCTCCTCTATCTCGAAATGCCATTCCGTTATACTTTAGCTTCTCCAAGTCTAGCCTTCTTTTCTTTTTGCTCCCTTTGATCCTTTTCAAACTTAATGTAGTTACGTGCATTATCACCAGATTATGGTCTGAGCCGATGTCCGCTCCTGGGTATCTCCATGAACTCTTTATGCTGTTTCGATATCTTTGTCTCGTAAAAATATAATCAAGTTGATATCTGCCTATGTCACCTGGCATTTTCCATGTGTACCTCCTTCTTTTGTGCTGTTCAAAGCATGTGTTCGTTGCCACCAGCTGATTTTTTCGACAAAACTCTACCAATCTATCTCCTCTTTCATTTCTTCTACCCAAACCATACTTGCCTATTTCTTTCCCGTCAACTCCTTCTCCTACCACTGCATTCCAGTCTCCCATTACAACCAACTGTTCATTTGCTTTCTCTGCTTTGATTACATCATCAATCTTTTGGTACATCTCTTCTATCTCTTCGTCTTCATGGTTTGATGTTGGTATGTATACCTGAATCACTATTAAGTTTCTTGGTTCCGCCTCAATTTTTATCTTAAGTAATCTGTCGCCATGTTGTTGTTCAACGTTGATCACTCTCTTCGCTCTTTCCGAGTCCAATACGATTCCGACTCCTCTTTGTCCTTGTCCTCCACCAACACTGATGAATCGATATCCTTCAAAACAACAGTGTTTTTCTTCCATTTGACTTCGCATAGACCCAGTATGTTCAAGTTGTTTATCTTCATCTCTCTTACTACATTCAACATCTTCTCCCTCTTGGCTGCCTCATTTGCTCCCATCGTCATGACATTCCATGTTCCAATTCTAAGCAAGTTCTTTTTTCGCGGATTTCGTTGGATGACGACCTTGGAGGCCGCGCTACCTCCACTGCCGAACGCGACATCAGTAGCTTTTTTCCTATTGATCTCGTTCACGTTATTTACGATATTTCTTTCCGTTGTACTTTTCATTGCCTTTTAAACACGGGATTTAGTCAAGGTAGTTTCCCGTTGCTTTCCTTGACCATGGTAGTCTAGATCGTATCAGTTGGACCGAATTCTCATCTATCTTTTCGCCCTGCTTGCCGAATGTGAGTCCATATTGCCCTCATAAACGCCTAACAGATCATAAAGTACCCCACGTAGTACCCTGTAGCCATGTAACCCCAGGCAGGGACCCTTACAGGTGCTACCGATCTGGGTCAGACCGGACCTGGAGTAGTTTAACGTCATGCTCAGGACCCTGTATATAAAGTAGACACTGTTTTTTCATTTTGTAATCTTTCTCATGTTTACTTTGTACTGTACATTAATTTTTTTATGAATTACTGTAAATAAACTACATATGCAGTTGATTTACCAGAAATTACTTTTCTGTTTTTTGTGTGCTAAACTAAACTTCAGGGTCAAGTAATAGCGATTTTATTTTAAAAGTAGTTATAAAATATGTTTGAAACAAAAATGTGGGGAAAGTTTAAGAAACACACTGAAGCGCAATCTAAACGACTGGATGATTTACCAAAGGCTCAAGGGAGGTGTGTCCTTTTTTCAGCAGATTTTTCCGCTACCGCAGATCAGTTTATCAACTTGTAATATATAAAGTTTAGGAATATATTAACATGTGCAGACATTTATTTGAGGGTGTGCTGCCCCCTCTTGCCCCTGCGTAGAGCCTACACACATCTATCTATCTATTTATCTATCTATTTATCTATCTGTCTTATATTTATATATTTTTGTTTGTATATATATACACACAATAGCATGCATCTTTATACATTTGGAATCTGCACCTACAGTGGTCACCTAATCGGAGCTTCGTATCTATCGTCGCCGCCGCATTTCGGTATATGCATTTGCTGGCTTTTACCACTAAGTGGCGCTATATAACTACAGACTGACGCTTCATGCCTTAGTTCATTCTCTGTGGCATTAATGAGACGCGTTCCATTAAATAATACACGTAGTAGCCGATAACATCAAGTGAAACAGTGTAGTTGACGGAATTCATAATAACAGTACTAAAATTACAGTACAAATGTAGAATACAAATTAAATCAAATCTTATTAAGATCAAATTTAAGCACAATAAATATTAACACAGTGAGCCTTTAGATTTTATCACGTGTAATTAGAAAACAAGTGTGTAGGGTTTTATTGAAATATAAATTTCTAAACCAATAAGATCAAATAACACCAATTATTATAACACGCTTACTTCGTCACTTATCTAGCGCATGCTTTATTAACCTTGCCTTATTAAAGTCACTTGGGTGCATTATCTCTAAGTGCCCGCTTGGTGTAGCGGTTAGAGTGCTCGGCCAGAGATCTACAAAGCGTCGGTTCGAATCCCGGGGGATGATGTTTTACAATTGTTTTATTTTAATTATAGCAAAATTCAAATAAAATGTTTTATTTTGATTTTGCTTCAGCATACTATAGGAAAAACAGCAAACTCGCACGCAACCAGTTTGTATTCTTTAAATTTAGGGGTTATAATGCAAAATATGACTTTTTTTTTTCTTCTGCCATTTTTTCTCTTCGTTTGTCCCAATAAAGACTCTGTAGTAGGTTTTCTCAGTTGAATATGAAAAAAAAAAATACCGTTGATTATCAACGCGGAATTGACTGGCGCATTGCCCAAGTGCAAGTTGATCTTGGAGCTAAACTATTTGCTTTGTGTGAAGGCGCCATCTAGCGATCATTGTGTGTCAGCAACAGCTTCCCATTCAAAACAATAGGCGGTCGAATGACCGCTGAACCGCGTTATAAGTGGGTGACACTGGCGCGGTGCTTCTAGTGTTAAATGCGATGGAACTAAGAAACGCCTATATTTTAAGTTCTAAATTTGTACAGCAATTTTAGTACTGTGATGGTACATTTGTTTAATGGGGTGCTGGGATGTAAAAATGTAATTTGTTAAAACATTTTCATTATACATTAAAGAACATTATGATCATCATAACAGCCTAATTAGATATTATAATAACATAACACATCGATATCTGCTGACGCAGTAGCATGTCTTTTTTTTATTTTTTATTTTTTTTATTTTTTATTTTGATGTAGCAGTTTAAACAACAGTACAAGTATTTCAAAATAAATGTTAATACATTGTTCTCTGCCAATCAATTTACTTTTTTTTAACATAATACAGAAACAAAGTAAAATAAAATTCAGATAATATTAATAATAACAATCATTTGTACAATCGGGGGAGGGTAGATATAAACTTAATAATAATACTCTGTACTGAATAATGTCAAGTGTTTGTTCCTGGTCTACGTTGTAAACTGTGGGGAAAACTGGTGGCTTCCGACAGGGAAAAGGCCTACAATAGAAATTACAATATTTCCCAATCAGAAAAGCAAAGTCAATTGTTTTATGCTTCCACAAAGTCTGGCCGTAATGGTTTTATATATTTGACCCACCTGGACCAGACTTTTCTAAACATATTCTTTTGCAGACGAAGGGAGAAAGTAATTCTTTCCATAAAGTAAATATCATTTACTATATCCATCCACTCTTGTATTGTGGGGGGTTCAGGAAGCAGCCAGCGTCGTGTAAGTGTTTTTTTACCAGCAGTAATTAAAATGCCAAATAGGTATCTCTCAGAGGAACTCATTTGGAAGTCAACACTTCCCAGAAATAGTGTGGAAAAATGCAAGGGCATTGAAGTTTTAAGAATGCTTTCCACTGCTTTATGAAGGTCTGCCCAGAAGGGTTTTAGCACCGGGCACTCCCAAAATATATGCCAATGATTGGCTTCCCGAAACCCACACTGTCTCCAGCATTTGGTGTCCCCTTCCTCAATATATGCCTTCTGTTTTGGTGTAATAAAAAATCTGACAAGACATTTCCACCCAAATTCTCGCCATGTGTGAGAGTTAGTACATTTCCATGTGAATTTACATACATTAAGCCATTCCTCATTTGATATAGAAAAATTACCCTCTTTTCCCCATTTTTCTTTAATATATTCTGTAGAGTGATTTTTTTTTTTAATCCTAAGACCTTTATAAAATTTGGATACGACTCCTTTATTTGAAAAACCTTGATAAGCACCTGTAAATATCTTTACAATTGGGTCGTCAAAGTCTGTTTTACTTTTAATATTGTTTTCAAAGTGATTGCGTAGTTGGAGATATCTATAAAAAATCATGTTTCTCAAGATAATATTCTTTCTTCAAACTTTCAAAATCTTTCAAATCTCCATTTTTCGTAAGAAAATAGAATGTTGTTATTCCTTTTGAGATCCATGACTTGAATCTATAATCCATTCTATTTGGCTTAAAATCAGGGTCATAAGCACACCATTGAATTATTTGTAATTTACCATCCAATTTATACTCTTCTTTTATTGTGTTCCAGATTTTTAGTTGGGCTTTAATCCATGGGTTTTGCACCTCATCTATAAATCTTCAAGTTTTTATGTGCCAATACTGCTTGAATTGGGGGATCGTTCATTATTGCAAGTTCAGTATCTTTCCACCTAGCTTTATACACCGGATTACATATGTTAATTAAATATTTAGTCTGGGCCGCATAAAAATAATCCTTAAAATGGGGTAATGCCATACCTCCTTCCTCTTTTGAAAGCTGCAATGTTTTGACTTTAATCCTGGGTTTTTTCCCTTGCCAAATAAACCTAGAAATTATCTTATCTAATTCAGACCAGTGTTTTGAGGGAATTTCTACTGGGAGAGCTTGAAACAGATAGAGATACCATGGGAGGATGTTCATCTTTATTGAGTCAATTCTATGACTGAGGCCCAGGAAAGAGACAGCATTCCATCTATGTATATCATCTCTGATTTTTGTTAACAGTGGGTCTAGGTTTGCCTCTGTTAGCGTTGAGATTTCCTTCGTCAAGTGTATTCCCAAGTATTTCAATGAATTCTGATGCCAATTAAGTAAGAATTTATCTCTAATATATTTTGGAGGTGTATAATTCAGAGTCAAAATTTGCGTTTTTTGTATATTTAATTTATATCCTGCAAATTTTTCTATAAGATTCATTAATTCAGGAAACGAGTTGGTGGGTTTAGTTTAATAAATCAAAATATCATCAGCATATAAGGCCAATTTGTGATCTTCTCCATTTATACTGATGCCTTTAATGTTTCCAGTTTGCCTTATCCATTGTGCGAGAGGTTCTATATAGAGCGCAAAAAGCAGTGGTGAAATTGGGCATCCCTGTCTTGATCCACGTTCCAAGACAATGGTATCTGAAAGGTACCCATTTATTTTTATTCGGGCAGATGGTTTATTATATATCGTTTGGATGCTCCTAACAAAAGTGTTGTGAATGCCAAATCTTTCAAGAGCCCCATACAGGAAGGGCCAACTCACGGAATCAAAAGCCTTCTCCGCATCTAAACTAATTAGAAGAGCTTCCTGTCCGTCTTGTTGAATATGACTCAATATCTGCAGAGATCGTCTAATATTATCATGAGTTTGTCTTTGAGAGATAAACCCAGTCTGATCATTATGTATTAATTGCGGGAGAATCTTTTCAAGCCTTCCGGCAAGGATGCTTGTATATAGTTTGTAATCTACGTTCAGAATTGAAATTGGTCTGTATGAATTGCATTCCAATTTATCTTTTCCGTCTTTTGGGATAACTGAGATGACTGCCTCGCTCCATGATGGAGGCACTTTGGCCTCCAATAAAGATGCATTGCAAGCCCGAAGAAGACTTGGTTCTAATTCAGACCGAAAAGTCTTATACCACTCTGACGTAAAGCCATCGGGGCCAGGGGACTTATTTGTCTTGAGTCTGGAGATGGCGTTATTTAACTCTGTCTCAGTTATGGCAGCTATTAATGTTTGATTTTGTTCCTCTGTTATAACTGGTAAATTGAGGGAGTTGAGAAATTGTCTAATCTGCTGCTCATCCTCTAGGCGTGGTTGTGTATACAATAATTTATAATATTTTTTAAACGTTTTTTGTATTTCCTTTTGTTTATATTGCATGTTTTTAGAGTATAAATCCCTTATTCTATATATTGTATTATCAGTTTGTTGTTTCTGTAGCCTCCTTGCCAAAAGTCTAGTTGATTTAGAGCCTGATTCATAATATTTCTGTTTTGTAAATATCATCTTTTTTTCAATTTCTTGAGAGTATATTTATTTCGTTTCTGATTTTCTTTATCTTAGTCATCAAGTTTAATTTTTGTTCTTTTTTTATGTTGTCTCTCCAGTTCTTTTAGTTCGTTGTTGAGATTTGTTAGTCTTAACTGCTTTAATTTCTTCTCATAGGTACAAAAGGATATAATTTTACCCCTAATGACCGCTTTTAAAGCATCCCATACTATGGCTGAGTTAACTTCCCCATTATTATTTTCTTCAAGGAATATTCTTATATCTTCTTTAATTTGTGTTTGAAATTGTTGGTTATTTAGAATGTTTGTATTTAACCTCCACTGTGTTGTTCCCGGATTATCTCTTATATTTATAATGCATGAGAGAGCTGCATGATCAGACAAATCAATAGATCCTATATCGCAGCTTTGTATTCTATGACGATCTCGCTTTAGTACGAAAAAATAGTCTATCCTTGAGTATACATCATGGGGACACGAGTAAAAAGTATAGTCCCGACCTGAGGGATAAAAATCTCTCCAAAGCTCCAGTATACCCAGCTCTGCCATTAGAACATTTATTTTCCTGTGTAATGAAGTGGAATTTGAGTTTTTCGATTAATCTAATTTTGGGTTAAGACGGATATTCCAGTCTCCACCACATAACACAACTCCTTTGGCACCTATCAACAAGTCAAATATTTTCCTATAAAAAGCGAAATCAGTTCCAGGGGGGGCATAAATATTACATATTATGTTAGTGTCATCTATTTTCCCTGAAATTATTATACATCTCCCTTCCTTATCTGAGATTTCTGAGTGGTAATCAAATGGTAATTTTTGTGATATTAAAATTGCTACACCTCTTCTATGGCCTGATTTATAGGATGAGTAATACACTTTAGAGAAACCCATTTTCTTTAGTTTTTCATGTTCTCCAGGAGTGAGATGTGTTTCTTGTAGGAGCACAATGTCCGCATTTTCCCTTTTCATTTTTAACAATATTTGACTTCTCTTGACTGGGTTCAAGATACCATTCACATTAAATGTGGTTACTTTAAGTTTATGCTTATCCATAGTCTTTTTTTTAATTTTAATTTTATTTTTTAACCAAGCTTAACCCCTCCCAGTGCTTCCACTGGTATTCACCCTGTACATTAACAGTCCCTCAGTACAAACTCTAAACAAGAACCAAACTAAAACAATTTTGAACAACAAAACGCCACCATAACAAACAAGAACAGTTTTTTCCGGTGTTGAGGCTCGTTTTAAAAGAGCCTTGCGGGGCTTCATACAGTCAAAGCCTCCGTGAGGGAAAGTCCCACGTCGTGTCAGAAGTGGGGCCCTACTATATGGTCGTATGGTACTCCAAATGAAATTGTAAATAATTAAATTAGCTACAAGCTACAAAACCTATTAAAAAAATAGATAAATAAAATAATAATTTCCGGATAACACGCCAATTAACAAGTCCCGACTACTTTAATTATTCAAATAATAAACCGTAGGATTTACATTAAATAAAAGTCGGTAACAATCAAAATACAAAGTATGCCTATAAAAGTCTAGAACTTATCTGCATTTCTGATTTAGGCGGACTTCTCATAGATGATCATTTCCTGAACTTTTGGAGTTTTTCTTTATATTGCGAGCGGGGATTTTTATTGGGTTGTGTGCAGCCTTCTGCTGCTCCAGATTCCTGATCCTTGCCCCGGTCATGTCGCTTCCCCGCCACTTGCCAAGTAGATAATAGCGCGACTTGCTCCTGATCTGTGTTAGCGGATGACTTCACCACTGTAACAGAGAATCCTCTTGAAACCATGTCCCTCGTTGCCTCCGTAGCATCCTGGTACAGCCAAGTGCCGTCATCATAAAATACGCGCATCCTTGCCGGATACGGTGTCTGGAACTTTATTTGTTTTCCTTTTAACACTTTCTTGGCTTCGGCGTACTCCCCTCGTTTCTTAAGCACGTCAGGGGGGAAATCATGGTCGATGTAAAAACGAGCATCATTGCAGAACACTTCTTTTTTTCTGCCAGGCTCTCCGAAGCACCTCTTCCTTTGTCCGGTAACTGCTGAACTTGACTATGATTGACCGCGGCCTTGCTTGCGGATTATTAGGTTTCGGTGTCAGTGCTCGGTGTGCTCGTTCAATCCCAAGTTCTCTGTCCTGGGGAAAGTCCAGTGCACTTTTCAATAAGTTATCTAGAAAGCTCACCATGTCCGTACCTTCCGTATCTTCGGCTATTCCGTAAATCCTTAAATTGTCTCTACGAGCGCGGCCCTCCTGATCTACCAGTCTGGCTTCCAGATTAGCTTGACGCTGTGTTAGTCGTTTGATTAGCATTGATGTAGCCTGAAGCGCTGTTTCTGTTTCATTAATTCTCTCCTCTGCCTCCTCCAGTCTGTCATTTGTTCTCTTCAACTCTTGTTTAATATCGGAAAGCTGTACCTTATTGTCCACTCTGAACCCCCGAAGTTCGTTGAGAATACATTGCAGGCTAACTTCGGAGCTATCTTCGCCATGAGGTAATGATGTCGGAGAGCTGCTTCTGCTATTTTGTCTTGTTTCATGGTCATTTTCTGTTACACCCGCCGTTATCCTACTCCTAGTAACAACCCCTTTCTCCATAGTGGTGTAAAATATTCACAAAGTGTTTCAAACACAATTTTTAGGGGTTATTTTACAAAACCGTCGGGGAGCTCGAAAATTATGCTGTCATCCTCTTGGTGGCGTTACCGGAACCCTCAGTAGCATGTCTTGACAATGTTTGAATTTTATGGTCATTTTGTTTAGTTTTTCAGTTAAAAAATCTACTTCAAATTTAAAGAACACAAAATATAAGATGATAAAAAAAACATACATGCATAGCTTTTCTAATTACTTCTAACGTGATAAAATCTAAAGGCTCACTGTGTTAACGTTTACTTTACTTAACCCTTAGGAGTCTGAGAGTGTTTTGGAGTCCTGAAGAGATTCTGACATGTCCTGACATTTGTGTATTTTTCAGTTACTTATAAACATATAAATGTCTAAAGTCTCATATTTTATTCAGCACAAACTGGGCTACAATAATATATGAGCAGCATGGATGTACAAGTTTGTATATTTGAGGAAAAAAAACAGTTGTGTGATTTTTGAAAACAACATAAAAATAAGTAACTGAAATAAGACCACAAAACACATTCATGACATTTGTGTACACGACTTTTGTGACCTGGATCTTATTTAGAGGTTTTACTTCAAAATGATGACAATCATCTCCCTTACTCATTTACAGAAAACACTACATTCATTTAAATTTTCTAAGACACTTTTTATTTAGAAAGGCCGTATGCGAAGAGGCAATCATGAATAATGCTGTAATTCACACCAGAGAAGACAAAGACCCGCATAATGAGCTGTATAATTACCCCTTTCAGTCAGGTATGGGACAGAGGAAAGTGTTACAAGAAAATAATTTGAGGATAGAATAGGGCTGGGCGATTTGGCCTAAAATCAATATCTCGATTAATTGAACATTTTAACTCTATTTCGATTAATAAATGATTTATTTTTTTTTGCCCTCATAGTTCACTGACAAGTTTTGTACAGAGAATATGCTCACAAGTGAGAGATTTTTGAATGAAGGCTGCATTACTTGATTGATTAATTGAAGGCAACACACACTATCTACTATCTGATTATTTACTGAACATCAATGTTGAACAACTTAAATTAAACTGAAGCCACAAAAATTAAAGGGTTCATTAAATTACATTTTAAAGTATAGTTTCTTAACAAAAACAGATGACAGATTTGGCCTTAAAAATTAAGATACTATAGGCACATGCTCAGAATCTTTACAAGGCAAAGATTTTTATTAAAAAAAAAACTTGTTTGTGATGATAAAAAGTATCTTGTGATGATATATTAATGTTTTGAGATTTTTAAACAATAATGAGAAACAACATTTAGACCACACACACTAGGGCTGTCTTTTTATCCCACAATTCAGAGTTAAATGAAGGCTATTTCACACGGCCCCAATAAACTGACATAATGGCTTAAGCATGCAATGACAACAAAAATGGAATGAATTATGCAGCTATCAATCTGGGCCAGGACAATTTCACTTTTACTATATAGTTGGGTACCTGCTAGGTGTTGTATAGTTCATATTTGCTTGGCCAGAATGGTTTAAGCTACCAAAATAATGTTTGATTGATAAACTGCGCAGCATTCGGCAACGTGAACACGAGGCGAATAAGGAGCTAAACTTCAGCCGTAAAATGAGACGCTGCGCAATAAGTAGGGTTGGGTATCGTTTGGGTTTTTTTCGGTACCGGTGCCAAATCGATACTTTGAAAACGGTACCGGTGCCAAAACGGTGCCTGAACCGATACTTTTAAGCCAAAAAATTATAGTGGATGACTCAAGAATGAATTTTTATTGAACAAAAAATTTTATGCTTAAAATTGAACAATATATTAAAAGTTTAAAGTATATATGAATATGTAAGCTTAAAATTTTAGCAATTCTTTTGCAGAAATTTCACCATATTTGCCTTTTCTGTCAAAATATGACCCCTTTCCTGACTTATTGCCCTGCACAGGACATGCATAGCCTTCTTTACAATGGTAAATGGGGTCACTGTTGTAGTGCTACTAGTACTAGCTGGAAAGCCATAATTATAAACAGAATCCATGTTACATTAGTTTTTTTACAAATCGTTTGACTATTTGTTAGCATGAATGCAAGATTTGCATTTTGCTATTAACATTACATTATCCTACTACTAACCTGCGGAAAGGCTGCTGACGTCATCATAATCGGTGATTCCTTTTTGCTACAGTTGGTATGACTGGGACTGAGGGTCGTCCACACTGATAGCGCCAGCTGTTGTCCGCAATCTGTTTAACACGGTGCCTCCCTCTGCTTTTAACTTTATTCCGTCTGCCCTCGAATGTTTCATTAGATTTAACGTGTTTCCGCCTTTACACGCAACTGCTATAAGACATTTGCTGCACGTCGCGGTGTCTGAATCCTTTCTTGTGAAATGCAGCCACACTTTCGACCGTTTAGTTTTAGGCATTTTAACGAGAGTTGTTTACTTTAGCATGCTAAGCTATCGGTAGACCGCCTGCTGCCGTCAGAGCGAGTGTAACGTTAGTTACTGCATTCACACGCATGTCGGATGGTCTCTCATTTCCGGATGATTTGTGCTTTTAATTTTTTTTTTTAATCTAATAAACGATTAATCTACAAAAATATATGAATCTAGAGAACAAATATTTCAATTGACAGTTCAGGCATTTAAGTGGCACCGAAATGAGGCACCGGAATTCTCATTTTGTTTCGGTCCGGTACATACCGGTTCTATAGGTACTGGTGCCGTATTGGCACCGGGTTTCGGTACACAACCCTAGCAATAAGGAGTCAAACAAACCGGAAGCTGCGAATAAGGAGCTAAACTTCAGCCGCAGAGTGAGACGCTGCGCAATAAGGAGCCAAACGAATCGGAAGCTGCTTTTATTGATAAACTGCGCAGCTTTCGCCAGCGTGAACACTCCCGTTAGTAACGAGGCGAATAAGGAGCTAAACTTCAGCCGCGGAATGAGATGCTGCACAATAAGGAGCCAAACAAACCGGAAGTTGCGAATAAGGAGCTAACCTTCAGCCTCGTGTGCTTAGGGGCATCATATCTTTCGCTAGAAAGTTAGAAACGGCCCTGGTTATATCCTTGCTCCTTTTGGACACCTTTCATAAAGTGTAATGGTCACGAAAGACGACGCAATCGATATCTGCTTTGGTACAGCCCCACTGCTAGCGCTGCTAGTTGACGGAGTAGCATCGGCCCGCATGTTCAAGCTCTATGTGGTCGTGTGGGTGATGCGTTCATATAACGGAGTTCGTGCTACCTTTTTTGTCGACAATTTCAACATCTTTGGATAATAACTCGAGGTTAGATTCACTTTCATCGCTGCTTCCACTTTTTTTTTTTTTTTTTTTGTCGTCCTGGTGTCAAGTTTGCTTCGCAAAGTGCGGCAGGAAATTAACTTTGACCTGCACGGCACGCGCAAGCTGCACGCTGATTGGTTGCTGTCGTGTTGTTCTGCTGTGTGATTGGCTCTTAGATGAATCCATATCGAGCAAAAAATGTCTATAGCTTTTCATCGTTTTTAAAATCAAATAAATCGCGATTCGATATGATATCGTTTATCGGCCCAGCCCTAGGATAGAAACATATTTCTTTGTTTATTGTTTATTTAGAATAACTTAAGATTCACTTGCAAAAATTCCAGGAACAGTTCAAAATAAATGCAAAAATATTTTTTTTTAAAGTGCAAACAACATTCAGGGTAAAATGGTGCAAACCAAAAACAGTAAAAGGCACAGTACAAAATAAAAACTGAAGAAGAAAAAAAGACAGACATTCAGGGCAAAACAGTGCAAGGTAAAATAAAACAGTGCAAAAACATACATGCAGGGTAAGCACTGGTGGCAGCAAATGTCCAAGAAGTGTAGAAAAATCTTTCTGTAACACTTCATTGTTTTGTGCTGTGCAGTGTAGTACTGTAATAGCTGATCAGAGAGATCAACCCCCATGTGCTGGTTGTACGCAGTCATAGGTGCAGGACATGGAAATGTCTTTGTAGTCCATGTACCTTGTAATTTCACCCTCATCTTCACCGTGTCTACTGTACAGATCTGGCCTTTAAAAACGCACGTTTTCAGAAAAGGGATCACGCGACATGCCGCAGCTTCCCGCGGGAAGCTGTGAAAATGCCCTTCATTACCTGTAGGGGGCAGTCGTGTTTCAGTCTGAAGTATTGGTGTCTACTGAAGCCGAAAATGTGTTATGTCTCTTAGGCACCCATTGACAGCAAGCGACAGAGCTCATAAACGTGTCAAGCTCAAACTGATATGTATTTATTCTTCATTTTCTTCTTTCCTTCAATGATGGTACTTCTTTGACTGCGCTTTCTCCATTCAGAATTATTGTTATTATTATTATTATTAGTAGTAGTAGTAGTTCTCCGAATTTATTATTGTTCTTATTCTTATTGTAACGCACCCGTGCGTCTGTGCAAAAAGACTACAAAGATGTATAATATGTTAGCCTAAAACATTATTGTGGTGATTCGCCTTCCATGCGGAAGACCCGGGTTCGATTCCCAGCCAGTGCCCGAAGCGCTGGTTTGTACTAAATGCATTTTTGCAATTGAGATTTCTTTTCTTAAGCTATGAAACACATTAGCACTCACCTCACAGTTGCTATAATTTAATGATCATAAGCAAAAAGTGTAAAACAATGGTTTCACATTCATTACATTTTTACCCAGAGCGGTATTCGAACCAGGGTCTGGACGATTTTATACTATTATTTAAGCAACGCCACACCACGTGGAAAGCCGCAAAAATGCTTAAATTTCATTGGCTGTCACTGAGTGTGAGACTGGTGCTACTGGACACTGAAAATACTGTAGTTTTATATGTTTTGTCTTATTATTCTTTCCTTTGTTTTACAAATATGACCCAATATATGCTCAGTGAAACTTGGTTTTACGTTTTTGTGTTGTTATATTTTTATACTAGTAAGTGGTATAAAGTAAGTAAATTTTTTGCATGTAAAATAAAATAATGAACAGCAAATTCAAGCGGTTTATTTTCCACATTCTCATAATAAAAGATTATATCTTTAATAGTAAAGAAGTGAGATACATTATAGTGGTTCAAGAGGTGGTCTTTTAAAAGAGTTAAGAATTTTTTTTGTTTTCTCACACTCAACAAACAAATTAATCAGAGATAAAAAAAAAAAAAAACATTTATCCTCTACCTCCAAGTATTTAGATAAAACT
The DNA here is from genome assembly GCA_030522415.1 of Channallabes apus. Lineage (NCBI taxonomy): Eukaryota > Metazoa > Chordata > Actinopteri > Siluriformes > Clariidae > Channallabes > Channallabes apus. The sequence goes on along the minus strand of CM060116.1, from coordinate 27,476,399 downwards.
GAGTTTACCGGGTAAATTTTGTGGAGAATCTTAAAATAAACAAAAAGCCTTAACAAAAGGCACCATTTTGATCAAAGGATGATAAATGCATGCGAAAAAATGCAGCCATGAAGGACTATACTCGACAAGAATATAGAGAACAATAATCATGTTTATAAGAAGATAATTAATTAAATAATAAAATTGTATCAAATAAGAACTTCATCTAAAAGCCAGACAGACCAAATTTCTCATTCACTGCTGAAGTAGTAAAGTATGTTTATTCTATAGGATACGTAGGTTACATTTTAAAATATGAATAAAACAGTATTAGACACAAATATATGATATGGTAGTATATGCAATGAAAAGGCTATTTACACGAGTACTCAAATGTAAAGCAAACACAATTATTAATTTGTGTATATTTAACTTCATTCAGCCGTTTAAGTTATATGAAAAATAACGTGCCTACCAGCCCACTATTATTTTCTGTTCAAATTTAAAGATGCCCTGTGTAAACAAAGAATACAAAAGTGTACAATCTTTAATAAAGTTAGCCTAATACAATATTGTTTCCAATGCTGAAGCAAACATGATTTTTAGTCTATTCTTTGAATACAATGCGACAGCGCGCTCCGAGGTGAAGCGCCCCCACAGTTACTGTGGTATTTGGTAGTTGTTATTTGTAGTTTGGTTAGTTGGTATTTCAAATAGCATGGAAAGAGAGCATCCTGAACTATAGGAAAGCTCTTAGTGTAGCTAGATCAACGTATCTCTCCACTCTTATAGAAGAAAATAAAAATAATCCTAGATTTTTATTTAATACCGTAGCCAAATTAACCAGAAATAAGACCACTACAGAAATCTCCACAACAACATCATGCAATAGTGAGGACTTCATGAACTTTTTTAATAATAAAATTGTAAATATCAGGCATAAAATTGAGGCTTTGAAACCAAACAATGTAATTGATACTGATGTTAACCTAGCCATGTCAGATTCAAACCTAGAATACTTTACTCCTCTTGAAGAGAATGAACTAATTTCACTCATCTCTTCTGCAAATTCATCAACCTGTATATTAGATCCTATACCGACACATTTTCTTAAACAGATAGTACCAGTAATAACAGAACCGATGTTGAGAATAATTAATTCCTCACTCAGCATTGGTTATGTTCCAAAATCTTTTAAAGTAGCAGTTATTAAACCAATAATTAAGAAACCTGACCTCGACCCCTGTCAGCTGTCCAATTACAGGCCAATATCAAACCTCCCCTTTATCTCTAAGATTCTGGAAAAGATAGTAGCGGAGCAGCTATGATCATATCTACATAGAAATGGCATACATGAACTGTATCAGTCAGGATTTAGGCCTCATCACAGCACAGAAACAGCACTCGTTAAAGTAGTAAATGACCTCCTATTGGCCTCTGATCAGGGTTGTGTAACTATGCTTGTATTACTCGACCTCAGTGCAGCTTTTGACACTATTGATCATGCTATTCTTCTTCACAGATTAGAAAATTTAGTAGGAATTAAGGGTACAACCCTCTCCTGGCTCAGATCCTATTTGACCGATCGTTATCAGTATGTAGACTTAAATGGTGATTATTCTGCATGTTCTCTAGTGGAGTTTGGCGTTCCGCAGGGTTCAGTTTTAGGCCCACTGCTTTTTTCCCTTTACATGCTTCCTCTGGGCAACATAATCCGTAAGCATGGTATTAGTTTTCATTGTTATGCTGACGACACACAACTATACGTCTCAACAAAACCTGATGAGAAAAACCATCTTACTAAAGTTGAGCAATGTGTTCAGGACATAAGAAATTGGATGCTAATTAACTTCCTTCTGCTTAATCCGGATAAGACAGAAGTTCTAGTCATAGGACCGCATACAGCTAGAAGTAAAATCTTAGATCACACCGTAACTTTAGATGGCCTTTCTGTTCCGTCAAGTGCAACAGTAAAAGACCTCGGCGTGATTATAGATTCCAGCCTTTCATTTGAAGCTCATGTAGATAATATCACCAGGATAGCATTCTTTCACCTTAGAAATATCGCCAAAATAAGAAATATATTGTCGCTAAATGATGCAGAAAAACTAGTTCATGCTTTTATCACTTCTAGGTTGGTCTATTGTAATGCCTTACTGTCTGGTTGTTCAGTTAGGTGCATAAACAAGCTTCAGCTAGTCCAAAATGCAGCAGCGAGAGTCCTCACTAGAACCAGAAGATATGAGCACATCACCCCTATCCTATCTTCACTGCATTGGCTCCCTGTGAAATTTCGCATTGATTTTAAAATACTACTCTTGACATATAAGGCATTAAATGGTCTCGCGCCGCAGTATCTGAGTGAACTGCTAGTGTCTTACGATCCGCCACGCCTACTTCGGTCAAAGGATGCAGGCTGCTTATCAGTACCGCGTATTATGAAAACTACAGCTGGGGGCAGAGCTTTTTCTTACAAAGCCCCAAAATTATGGAATAGTCTTCCAAATAGTGTTCGGGACTCAGACACAGTCTCAGTGTTTAAGTCTAGGCTCAAAACCTATTTATTTAACCAAGCATTTTATAAATAGATTTGCCATAAGGTAAAGGAGCAGATCTGGGGGACTCATGGACGTAGAGTATTATGGTGAACTGGTATGTTTAGATGCTGTCTTCCTCAGTCTCATTTGATCACTCAGGTTTGTTGACGGTGAGGTGATTGTTTGCTTTACATCTCAGGGAGCCCTCATGTTTGTGTTTCCTTCTGGCTCTCCCTTTTAGTTATGCTGTCATAGTTAGTCCTGCCGGAGTCCCTGCTTGCACTCTACAGTAAATATACATTCACATTAGACATTGTGACTGTGACCATACCTAATTGCAATCTCTCCTCCTCTTCTCTTCCTCCCCCTCTTTCTCTTTCCTCTCTCCCCCTGTCTCCCCCTTTCACTCTTTCTCTCTCTCTCTCTGTCGAGCTACACATGTGGTTCCTGAGCTGCCAGTGATCCAGACTCCCTCTGCCCTCCGGACCTGTCTGATCCATCCTGGTGCCCGGTTTCTGGTTGGAGGTCTCATCGCATGGATGCCCCGTGTGTCTCTTTAGGATGCGTCTGGTGTCTGGGGATGATTCTCTATACTTAGAAGATGGTTCTGGCCTCGACTGGTGTGGTCAGCTGTTTCTCTGAGGACTTGACAATTCGATAGTTCAGGACTGGAACTTTCTACAAGTCTATCTGAATCTCGAATAACTACTGGACTCCATTTTACATCAAGTATTATAACATCAATTAACATCAACTATTATAGCTGAACCTAACACTTAACACTGTATAAATGCAGATCATTTCCTGCTATCTGTTTCACCCAGATGAGGATGGGTTCCCTGTCGAGTCTGGTTCCTCTCAAGGTTTCTTCCTATTACCGTCTCAGGGAGTTTTTCCTTGCCACTGTCGCCCTCGGGCTTGCTCGCCAGGGAATATCTGAACATTTTGATTCATACACATTCACATTCCATACAAACTTAAATAATTTTTTTGATTGTGTAAAGCTGTTTTGAGACAATGTCAATTGTTAAAAGCGCTATACAAATAAAACTGAATTGAAAAAAAAAGTTACTGTAATCCCCCATCTCACCTTTCATTCATGACACTGTACTGTAGGTGTTAAGCTATCAAACCGGTTTCACTGCTGGGGAAATTCGCAGAATTGGGTTTTAAAACAAATTCACCCTCTGAGGTTTGCGAACGCATATATGCGTTTTGAGGTGCTTTCCCCTGATGATGCCAATAAGAACTTAAATTACACTTTCAGTTTTGATCGTACAGACAAGATCTATATATTAATCGAATCTGTAAAGTGTCTACTTTTATTTGTATGCACACATGTTAAAAATAAAACTTTGTGCATTAATAAAATAAATAAAATAAACCGGGTGCTCTTTCAGCCGTCTCAGTCTCCGCGAAAATCTTTTTGAATCATGTCACTAAAATGAACTGAAAATCCGCGAATACTGCACAGACAGACATGAGAAATATATCTATAGAAAGCTTAAAGGGTCTACTTTTAAATGATCCAAGTCACTGTGAAAACAAATAATCTGTTTTTATGTAATCCGTATGAAAGTAAGGAGTGGTACAGATTCTCCTGTATCGGCTCATTACAGCTAATGCGCTCCCACGTCCCTGCGCGCGTGCGCGCGCTGTTCATATGGAAATGAACAGAGGTGAGCCAGGTAATCATCTACACGACCCCATGGCATAAAACAAGCAGCTTCATCATAGTTACTTACTGTTCCTGCGCGTTAGAATGATGGCACGCTACACGGGTGAAGAAGCGCTTCAGATGGTTCTGGACAGCGATGAAGAATTTACTTTCTCATCAGAGGAAGAGCAAGACTCGGACGAGGAACGTCTTTATTTTGAACAACATCTGGACTCAACGGAGGATGTAATTCCTGACGAGTAAGTCTTTTATTCTCACCATCATTGCTATATATTTTATATGTACATTTGGAAAATACTAAATACCAGCAAGAGTAAAATTGGTTAAAATATGAAATATGTACGTTACTTACAAGCCCGCAATAAAATCTGATTACGATCTGTCTAAAGTTTGATTTTTATATATATATATATATATATATATATATATATATATATATATATATATATACACACACACACACACACACACACACACACACACACACACACACACACACGTGTTTTGTATTGTTTATACCGTGTTTCAAATGGTCAAATTGTTCACCAGCTGTTGTTTGCTAATGATTTTATGCGCGTCCATTCTTCAAGTTTAAATTTTCTTTTTTGTTTAGGACTGTGGCTGCATCACCGGCGCCGTGCACAAGAAAGACACGCAAGTGTTCAGTTTCGAGTTCACTGGAGAACCACGAGTAAGTGCACATTCAGTATATCATAGATGTCAGTTAAATAGAACTCTATTATATAAATATATAATACAATATATTCATCATAGTAAACTGTAGTGTATTGTAGAAAAAATGTTGTACAGTATTGGTAAAGTCATTTGTTCTGGTAATTACAAAGAGCTGTTGTTGTTTTCTATTGTTAGCTATATTTTCTGTTATAGTGACTGCAGTAATGCTGCTAAAAAGTCAACTTTGATTGTTCCTAATAAACTGTTTAACTGAACTCGCAAATGAATCTCAAGTTTGTTTTGTGTCAAATACATTCTCAAATAACCTAAACACTGAAAATTCTTTCTTGTAACTCTCCTCTCTGTCACATACCTGTCTGATGGCTCATTATGCAGATCAGTATGCAGGCCTTTGTCTTCTCTGGTGTGAATCACTGCATTAGTAATGATAGATCACGCCTTCTCGCATAGACCCTTTACACTCAAAAAGTGACTTAAAAAGTGTTAATCACTATATTGTTTTCTGTGAGCAAGTAAACAAGATCATTTTCACATTATTTTGAAGCAAAAACACTAGTCCACCAGCCCTTGTGAAAATGTCTTGTGAACAAATTGTATGAGTTTCATGGCCTTATTTCAGCTACTTTTTTTTCACTAAACTTACTAACCACGCATAATATTTTTTTCCTAAAAAATGCAAACACGTACATTCATTTTGGTCACGTATTATTGTAGAACAGTTTGTACTGATTACAAGAAAAATACACGTTGGTCAATAATATAAGTAGCTGAAAAAAGCACAAATATCAGAGCATATCCAAACACCTCAAGGGCCCCAAAATCACCTTGGACCTCAGAGGGTTAACAAGACCGAGCCTAAATGTATTTCGCCAGCAAAACATAAACATAAAAATAAACATAAGTAGATATAATGTTCAATCTGAGTAAAACTGAACTGTTGTTCATCCCTTGTGACTCATCCCCAGGTCAAGACCTTGTGATATCCCTGGACAACAACCAAATCACTCCTTCAGCCACTGCCCGCAATCTTGGGGTAACAGTGGACAACCATCTGTCATTTTCCCCACACATCGCTAACCTTACTCGCTCTTGTAGATTTCTTCTTTACAATATCAGAAGAATTCGCCCATTTCTTTCTTCACAGGCTACTCAGGTGCTTGTTCAGTCCCTTGTTATTTCAAGACTGGACTACTGCAACTCACTCCTGGCAGGTCTGCCTCTGTCCACGATTCGTCCTCTGCAACTGATCCAGAATGCACGTCTCGTTTTTAGCCTCAACAAGTTCTCCCACACCACCCCACTCCTCCGCTCCCTGCACTGGCTTCCTGTAGCTGCCCGCATCAAATTCAAAACGCTAATGCTTGCCTCCAAAGCTAAAAATGGCCCTGCACCCACTTACCTCTCTGCTCTAATCACACCACGCACTGCACCACGTTCCCTCCGATCCTCCAGCACTGCTCGCCTCATCCCACCATCTCTCAGGGATCGAGGGCGACATTCATCCAGGCTCTTTTCTGTTCTGGCACCTAGGTGGTGGAACGAACTTCCTCTAGATGTCCGTACAGCAGAGACTTTGACTATCTTTAAACGACGACTCAAGTCCCCCCCCCCCCCCCCAAAAAAAAAAAAAAAAAACTCTTCCCAGTTGTGTTCGACTAATGGCACTTAGTTATTAACCTAGTTAACCCAGTGTAAGTATGTATCCAGTGATGTTAACTTTAAAGCACTTTTTGTAAGTCGCTCTGGATAAGAGCGTCTGCCAAATGCGTAAATGTTAATGTAAATATAAAATGTTTAATGGTAACAATTAAATCAGATTTCATAGTTGGATTTGATACTTTGAGTGAAATTCACAAATTTACTATATATATGCAGATTGTGTAAAGTAACTAAACCTGTTTCCTTTCTAGACCTTTTGTACCACACTGTAAACCCTAGTGCTCAAAGTCATTAAACATATGAAGTACTGATAACTTAAATAATTACAATTAGTTCAAATTAATAGACCGTGATGAGTATTTATTTATTTATTTTTTTAGTTTTGCCAACTTATTCGGGTTTACAGTGCATTAAACATTTTCTAAAATTCGTTTCAAACCGGCGTGCTTAAACCCGTGGCTTGCACTTTCACTTTACGCTTAAGTTTAATCAAATAAACACAACACACGCAAATATGTCTCAAAGCTTTTATTTTTTGGGTCATAAATGCAGTGTTCAGTTACATTCCTGTTTGTCCACCCTGATTTTTAACCACTGCTGGAAGGACTTTAAACAACCTATTTATGTATTTATTACATGCCTCATATGTAAGTATCTCTCACCAGATTTTTTCAATGGCAGTAATTAAATCGGATTTTGTAGTCGGTTTTGCTTCTTTTCGAATATAGTCTTTCAGAGCATGCCACACCATTTCAATGGGGTCCATGTCGGGAGACTCGGCAGGTGTCTTCACCCAGTTAATTCCCTCTTCAGCGATCACTTTTCTTGCAGCAGTGTGCTTTGGGTCATTGTCCTGGAAAAAACGTTGAGGAATACCGAAGGTTTCCTTAATGTATGGGGCAGCGGTTCCTTTTATAATCCCCTCTTTGAAGACAGACTTGTCCATTATTCCTTCAAAGATGACAATAGGTCCTGGTCCACGTCTAGAAATGGCTCCCCAAACATGAATTTTAACAGGATGTTTCGGCTTGGGTTTGAACACTTGTCTACCTGTTTTACAAAAGGACATTGTGGCAAAGCGATCCAAAGCCACCGTAGTTTCATCAGTGAAAATGACGTCGTGAAATTTTTCCTCTTCATTGATCCATGTCTGAGCTTGTGCAAGAATGTGCAATTCATATGAATGTCAAATATGAGACGTGCGCGCACACACACACACAATCTCAACGCGAGTAGCCTACAGTATAGACAGTACATGTATTTTTCTTTGCTGCATTTCTGGCCGAGAATGTCTGCATTTTTATCGATAAATCGCATTTAAAACCCCATTTTGAGGGGTTTAAAACAAATTAATAAGTCCGAGCAGACCCACATGAAAGGTGAGAAGTGGGATTACAGTACAGTAACTGAGCGTGCTGTGGCTCATTAAAGTGCAGATTAAATTTTAAAACTACTTACTAGTATAAAAATATAACACAATACAAAAACGTAAAAAAAGTATGACTGAACATATATTGGGTCATATTTGTAAAACAAAGAAACAAAGGAAAAACGGGAACAATGTCAACTTTAGAATCTAGAATCCAGAAGATAGGTGAGAACAGCTGATTCACACTTGGGGAGAGTGAATAATTTGAATGTTGTCTGGCATTGTAAAGTGACACTAGAAGAACAACAATAGGATTAGTAGGAATAGGAGGCACTAAAGAGGAGGATTCAACTTTTGTGACTTGTGATTTTGTACATGTTTGAACGCAAATAAGGTGCGCTGTTCTGTATTGTTTTTGGTGAACTTGAGCATGTCAGAAAATGAACACACACGTTTTTTTTTTTAATGCTCAGAGACCGTATGCTTGCTGTTTTCCCAACGCATTCATAATCATTAGTTTACTTCTGCCGGTGCGCTCTGAAAACCTCACATGACATCAAACATATTACACGGTTAGGCTACAATATGGATTATTTGTTTATTTCTTTTTGTTTAATTCATTAATAATTATTTTCATGTACATTATAAAATAAATCATTACACAGACAATTCTTGTGCCAATAAAACAGATAAGTTGTTAAATGAGAGTTGGGCTGTTTTTATAACTGTACTCTAATCCACTCTATCATTTCTAATAACTACAACCATTCCCTTTGCAATATTCAGTTTAACATATTTTTGTTTTATTTTTTTAAAATATGAATTTTTTCAATAGCTTTTCCGTTAAGTGGGCTACATAGGTTAAAACAGTTGGACTATAATCCACTCTAAAGGGCTCTAAAAACTACAGCAATATGAATGACAATGGAATATAGAACGTGCGAGTTGACGACCATGTATGACCATGTTTGATGACCAAATATTAATATTTTTTCATATACAACATGTAATCTTTTATACTGTTTATTTTATAATAAAATTTGTTTCGTTTAATTTTTCATCATAAACAATATTTATTTGTATTATATATAAATGTTTATTTGCACATTGCATATTTGCAAATATAATATAAATCTAATAATATTTGATAGCGAATCCCTGGCTGGGAATCGAACCCGGGTCTCCTGCTTGGAAGACGAATCGCCTACCATTGAGCTACCAAGATTAACAGGAATAGCGCTGATTTAAAACTATGTAGTAAATTAAAGAGGAGAATCACGATGCTGAATCGAAGTCCTGAGCCAAACCTCATTTAAATTAAATTAACAAATATTATAAGTAAAAAAAACAATAGCCCACGTTTAGAAACCGTTTATAAATTCTTTCTGACATGAGTCGACCGGGTGTTATGTGCAGACCGCCGGGAGATTTCCTGAAGCTCCGAAATCACTGGGGCATTTTTTCTAAATAGACGCTATCTTTAATAACTGATGGAGGTTTTGAGCTGTATACACACATTTTTTAGGGTTTAAAATTAATTAATAAGTCCGAGCAGACCTACATGAAAGGTGAGAAGTGGGATTTTGGTAACTGAGCGCGCTGTCGTGTTGTGTATATAATATGAAGCACATATACACACATTCATCATGAAAGATCTGTTGTCAAACAAAATAAAATTCATGTTTGCTTCAGCATTGGAAACAATATTGTTTTAGGCTAACTAATTATAAAAATTCTTCGTTGTACTGTACTTGGTCTGGCTTTTAGATAAAGTCCTTCCATGCGCCATCTGGCGGATATTCAATGAAGCACAACACATTTATTTAAATTCCCGAATGTTGCTTGCGGCAAGTCGCGGGAAGCCGCGCGCTAAATTGCGGGATCTCGCGGGAAAACGCGCATTCTTAACGGCCACATCTGTATAAGCAGAATGGATGAAAGGTACTTCTCGTGTGTCCATCCAGTTCACAAATACAAGAGGTCAATCTGAATGGTGCTTGCATGTCCTGATGTGAGGTGCTGGTGAAGGCAAGGGTGATGCAGACACATTCCTAAAAACAAATAAATAAATTTAAAAAAATTAGCCTATACTGTTCAGAGTAAATGGATGTACAATTAATAGTTATGGATGCACAATACGCTCTCCTAAAGAATTATTAGGAACACCATACAAATATGGTGTTTGACCCCCTTTTGCCTTCAGAACTGCCTTAATTCTACTTGGCATTGATTCAACAAGGTGCTGAAAGCATTCTTTAGAATTGTTGGCTCATATTGATAGGTTGGCTCCATGCAGTTGATGGAGATTTGTGGGATGCACATCCAGGGCATGAAGCTCCCGTTCCACCACATCCCAAATATGCTCTATTGGGCTGAGATCTGTTGACTGTGGGGGCCATTTTAGTACAGTGAACTCATTGTCATGTTCAAGAAACCAATTTTAAATGAGTCGAGCTTTGTGACATGGTGCATTATCCTGCTGGAAGTAGCCATCAGAGGATGGGTACATGGTGGTCATAAAGGGATGGACGTGGTCAGAAACAATGCTCAGGCAGGCTGTGGCATTTAAACGATGCCCAGTTGACACTAAGGGGCCTAAAGTGTGCCAGGAAAACATCCCACACACCATTACACCACCACCAACAACCTGCACAGTGGTAACAAGGCATGATGGATCCATGTTCTCATTATGTTTACGCCAAATTCTGACTCTACCATTTGAATGTCTCAACATAAATCGAGACTCGTCAGACCAGGCAACATTTTTCTAGTCTTCAACTGTCCAATTTTGGTGAGCTTGTTCAAATTGTAGCCTATTTTTCCTATTTGTAGTGATGAATGGTACCCGGTGGGGTCTTCTGCTGTTGTAGCCCATCCGCCCCAAGGTTGTGCATGTTGTGGCTTCACAAATGCTTTGCTGAATACCTCGGTTGTAACGAGTGGTTATTTCAGTCAGCTTGAATCAGTCGGCCCATTCTCCTCTGACCTCTAGCATCAACAAGGACTGCCCACAGGACTGCCGCATACTGGATGTTTTTCTCTTTTCACACCATTCTTTGTCAACCCTAGAGATGGTTCTGCATTAAAACCCCAGTAATTGAGCAGATTGTGAAATACTCAGACCGGCCCGTCTGGCACCAACAACTATGCCACGTTCAAAATTGTTTAAATCCCATTCTGACATTCAGTTTGGAGTTCAGGAGATTGTCTTGACCAGGACCACACCCCTAAATGCATTGAAGCAACTGCCATGTGATTGGTTGATTAGATAATTGCAGTAATGAGAAATTGAACAGGTGTTCCTAATAATCTTTTAGGTGAGTGTATATACAGAGAGGCCCAAAACATGTATCCACACTTCAATATGAAAAATATACACCTCTCTTCTGTAGGTCACATGACAGCATCAATGATGGTGATACAACTGTATACATTTTTAGAGGAAATATAATACTACACAATGCTGCCATAGTTCATTTTGAGTTTTTAAAAAGGCCATAGATATCAATTGTGAAAGTGTGTATACATTTTTGTGCCCCTCTGTGTCTGTTGATGGGCAATAAGCTGGACAAATACCAGTTGATGGCCAATAGACCATGTAGTGCATCTCAAACATTTACACCCGAGACATTAGCAAACACCATCCACTGGACATGCTTTATATAAATATTTAACACATTCTAAACACTTATACCTAAGCAGGTATTTGTAAATACAAGCTAAACAAAAGGCATTATATACATTTACACCACAGAAATATTCATAAACATCACTTAGCTACATAAGGCAGTATTTTAGCTGACTGGAGCTTAACATTTTGTTTGTGCTAAATGTACCAAAAGCAGTGTTATAAGCTAACCAAAACGAAGCCATATAGCAACCATAATCTAAAACTCATCAAAACAAGGTGAAATACATTAGAACATTTATAAACATCTGTAAACTCCACAAGACATTAGCTTAGCCACCGGAAAGGTTTGCTACATAAGGCAGCATGTTAGCAGTGTTATCTACATGCTACACAAAACTATGTAAATGGCAGTAAGAGCCAATGTGTCACATAAGCTGACAAAAGCTAGCTGAAGTGAGGAAAATATTTACTAATATTAGTTTAATATTATCAGAATAAGTTATATAAGACTTAATAACTTGCGCATTGTCATAGCAGCTTGCTTGAATGTCCTCTGCTGGATCTGTTCTCTTCAAAATGCGTCAGTCACAGTCGTCTTCTGAGGAAAATGTAAACTCCTCCCACTGTCCAGAACATTCTGTAGCGCGCGCCATCTTCCAAACGTGCAGAAAAACTCACTGAATCTGTGTGTAAACTGTGTTTTCAAGCCTGTCTCTGTGTGTGTGTCTGTGTTTTCGTGCCATTGCCAGGGGGCGTGGCCTTGTACGTTGATTACCCTGTGACTTCCGTGTGGGCGTGTCCTGCTTCGGGTCATTAGCAGATAATGAAGTGCTGCAGAAATTCTGTGTCTCTCCTTGGTTTCATATGGATTTCATAAACTGAGAATATTAGTTTTCAATGCGACTTGCATCATTTAAAAGTAGACACTTTAAGCTTTCTATAGATATATTTCTCATGTGGCTGTGCAGGTATTCGCAGAGTTTCAGTTCATTTCAGTGACGTTTTTCAAAAAGATTTTCGCGGAGACTGAGACGGCTGAAAGCGCACCGTTCATTTTCTTTATTTTACAAAAGCGGAGCATTTTAAACTCTTTTCACGGTTACCAGAAATAAATGCACGTGTGCCTGCCGACGGGTCTGCCGAATCCTAAGGGTTAAAATTGTTAACAAATCATACAATGTGATTTCCGGATTCTTCTTTTTTGATTCTGTCTCTCGCAGTGGAAATGCACCTATGCTGAAAATTGTAAACCCCGCCATGATTTCTAAGTAAGAGAACTTGCAAAATCACATGGTTTTCAAATACTTAGTGACCTCACTGTATATCCGGACATGAAACGCAACACCCCACTCAACTTAAACTGAAGAATTACAATTGTACTATGCAGAAAATTAGTATTTGCAGTGTTGACCTTCCAAGGCCTCTGCAGTTCACCCTGACATGCTGTCAATCATATTCTGGGCCACACCCTGACTGATGGAGCCCATTTGTACATAATCAGTGCTTGTGGGTTTTTGTTTGTTCAGCCATCTCTTGAGGATTGACCACAAGTTCTCAGTGTGATTAGGGTCTAGGGAGTATTCTGGCCTTTCCTGGTTTTGTTTCCTCAGACACTTATCACTTTTGCCTGATGACAAGATGCTCCATCATGCAGCAGACTTTGTTAAAATTAATATTTGTGTCATTCTCAAAACTTTTGGCCCCTGGCTATAGAGGGAAACCTTTCTGGAATGAGTCTCCAGTGTCAGTGCTTCGCAACAGTAAAACTGTAGCTTTAAGGTTTCTGACATCTTCAGGACAGATGAGTTTATACTTTTACAGTTTCTCAGTAACTTAATGACTTGAGTAACTTGTGATAACTTATATTTTTAGGTTATTAAAGATTAAATGTAAAATCTGACACTCCATAAATAAAGCAATGTCATTGTTAACAGATTGCTTGTGGTGTAAGATGAATAAAACACAAGGACATGTCTGCTTCATCACTTTAGCTTATTTTACTAACAAACACATGTACACAGTTACATAAATAATTAATTTCACTCATGTTTTTAAGAAACAGACCATCAATCTTAATTTACAATGGGCTTATTAAAATTCAGATTAATTTAGCTAATTTACCAGTAAAACAACACACACACACACACACACACACACACACAAACAGTTACATAAATAGTCAAAATAATTCACCTTTTATGTTTTTATTGCTGTTAGAAAGAAAGACAGTGGACAAAGAGTGCATGTGTACTTAAAGGGGAATGCCTGAAGTTATTAGCCACTTTTCAGCATTAGGGCATCGCCATGGCTACACTGTTTGAGATATCAGAAATCCCATTGCAGTTTTGCATCCTCCGTATTTTGAGATTAATGTTTGGTGGAGATGATTATGGTGCAGGTGCTTGGACCAGTCACTGTGCGGGATATGTAGTGTGTGTGTGTAGGATAATTACATGAATAGTCAAATTAATTCAACTTTTATGTTTTTATAAGGAACATGTGGTGCAGGTGGAGGACCTGGACAAGGTAACTTTACTTAATTCACAATAAATTCAATAAAATTCAGTTTAATTTAGCAGTAAAACACACACACACAAAGTTACATAAATAGTCAAATTAATTCACCTTTTATGTTTTTATCCAACACCAGATCCTCACACAGGCGGAGAAGAAAATGGAGCATCTCAAGAGCAGGGTAACTTAATTTACAATAAGTTCATTCAAATTCCGTTTAATTTTGCAGTAAATCAACAATACACAACACACACACACAGCTACATAAGTAGTCAAATTAATTCACCTTGTATGTTTTTAAGACAATAAAGGCGATGAGGTTTTGTGGTTTGGACCCCAAAATGGAGGTAACTTTACTTAATTGACAACAAATTCCTTAAAATTAGGGATGCACCGATGCCGGTATGTGGTATTGGGCTCGATACCACATTTACAAAGTACTCGTTAAAAATCCCCCGATACCGGGGACCGATACGACGGTCTGAGAAATGTCTATTTTTTTCCGGCGTATAAGGGGTTAATCACAGGTGCCGAGTGCCCGCCTCCAGGTTCCGCCCCCCAGCTCAGAGCGGGAAGAAGGCAAGGCGAGACATGTCAGTTGTGTGAAACTATTTCAATGTGTATGAAGACGACAAAACAAAAGGCGGACTGCAAATTGTGCTCAGTGAAATTGTCCAGAGTAGGCTCAAAAGGTAGCGCATTTAACACAAGTAATTTAATCAAGCACGAGAGTTTCACGCCGCAACAAGCAATATTACATGCGAAACAATTCTGCATCTGTTTCTGTAAATTTAAATCATTTTTATTAAGTACTTGGTATCGGCAAGTACTGAAATGCAAGTATTTGTTTTCCAAAAATGTGGTATTGGTGCATCTCTACTTAATATTCATTTAAATTTAGAAGTAAATCAGTAACACAGAGGTGATTTATTTAACATAAATAGTCAAATTAATTCACCTTTTATGTTTTTAAGTTATCTGCGCTGGAGAAAGTGAACGAGCAGGTCGAGGGAGGAGGTAACATTACTTAATTTACAATGAAATCATTAAGATTCAGTTTAATTTAGCAGTAAAACAACACACAGTGTTACATAAATAGTAAAATTAATTCACCTTTTATGTTTAAGCTGCAGAAGTTGATGCTGGAGGTTGAGGAGGACTTGGAGAAGGTAACTTTACTTAATTTACAATAAATTTATTAAAATTTGGTTTAATTTAGTAAAACAACAATACCCACACACACACAGTAATATAAATAGTCATATTAATTCACCTTTTATGTTTTTAAGGAAAAGAGTGTGGAGGAGGAGTTGACGAAGGCCAAGGAGGAGGTAACTTTACTTAATTTACAATAAGTTAATTAAAATTCAGTTTAATTTTGCAGTAAAACAACACACAGTGTTACATAAATGGTCAAATTAATTCACCTTTTATGTTTAAGTTTCAAAAGATCAAGCAGGCCAAGGAGAAGCTCCTGAAGAAGGTAACTTTACTTAATGTACAATAAATTCATTAAACTTCTGTTTAATTTAGCAGTAAGTCAACAACAACACACACACACAGTAATGTAAATAGTCAAATTAATTCACCTTTTATGTTTTTAAGAGAGACATGGAGCTGCAGGAGTTGACGGAGGTCCGGAAGATGGTAACTTTACTTAATTTACAATAAATTCATTAAAATTCAGTTTAATTTAGCAGTAAAACAACACACACACAGTTACATCAATTGTCAAATTAATTCACCATTAATGTTTTTAAGTACGGTAAAATCAATCTGCTGAAGCACGAGTATGACAAGCACCAGTGTGAGGTAACTTTAATCTATAATGAATTCATTAAAATTCAGTTTCATTTAGCAGTAAATCAACACAAACACACACACAGTTAGATAAATAGTCAAATTAATCCAGCATTTATGTTTTTATCCAACACCAGATCAACAAACTGATGGCGGACAAGAAGGTGGAGCTCACGAAGAAGGTAATTTTACTTAATTTACAATAAGTTTAAAAATTCAGTTTAATTTAGCAGTAATTCAACACACACACTCACACAGTAACATAGTCAAATTAATTCACCTTTTATGTCTTTAAGGATAACATTTCGAAGCAGACGACAGCGCTCCGGATGGAGGTAACTTTAATTAATTTAGCAGTAAAACACACACGCTGTGTCACATAAATAGTCAAATTAATTAACCTTTTATGTTTTTAAGTTATCAACGCTTCAGAACGAGAAAAGGCAGCTCCAGAATAACGTAACTTTACTAAATTTACAACCAATTCATTAAAATTCAGTTTAATTTAGCAGTACATCAACAATACACACACACACTCTGTTACATAAATTGTCAAATTAATTAACCTTTTATGTTTTTAAGTTATCAACGCTTCAGAAGGAGAAGGTGGAGCTCCAGGACAAGGTAACTTTACTTAATTCACAATAAATTCAGTTTAATTTAGCAGTAAATCAACAACACACATATATATATACACACGCGCGCGCACACACACACAGTGTTACACAAGTAGTCAAATTAATTCACCTTTTATGTTTTTAAGAAATCTGACCTGGAGCAGAAACAGAAGGTGGCCATGGTGGAGGTAACTTTACTTAATTCACAATAAATTCAATAAAATCCAGTTTAATTTAGCAGTAAAACACACACACACAGTGCTACATAAATAGTCAAATTAATTGACCTTTTATGTTTTTAAGATACCTCAGCTGAAGCTGCAGTTGGGGGATCTCCAGAATGAGGTAAACTCACTTAATTTACAATAAATAAATTAAAATTAGGTTTAATCTACTGTTAAATCAACAACACACACAGTGTTACATAAATAGTCAAATGAATTCGCCTTTTATCTTTTTAAGATGACTAAGGCGATGCAGGAGATGCAGGAGCTCATGAAGAAGGTAACTTTACTTAATTTACAATAAGTTCATTAAAATTCAGTTTAATTTAGCAGTAAAACCTTTATTAACAGTAAACTTTCTGTTATATGGACTGGAATTTATAGTTAATTTTGAGTCATTAAACGTAAAATATTTCAATATTAATACGTAAAATATTTCTGCATGTGGCTCTTTAATCCTTCTGCTGTGGCTCTTTGTGGCTTCAGGAAATAAATAATGAGTGTTTAATTTAAATAAATTCTATTTTAGTCAGTTATTTTTCTTAATATGATGATCATGGTGATCTTGTAAATGCACATTACGGAGAGCAGGGGAAGGAAAATTTAAAGGACTAGCAAAGAAAGAGGAATGCTTACCCATGCTCTGTCCCTGCACAACTACTAAATTCAATGAGAATGGTTAAAAAGAATTATAAAATAAATATGGAAACTAGACAAATTATTTAAAAAGCTTATTGTTTTTTTTAGAATCTTTGAGATGAATGCAGGATTAAATATTAGATTGAAATTGTTGAGATTATTGGAGTTTGCACCGGGTTTTTTGAGGATAGGAGTTATTGCAGATGTTTTGAGGGATGATGGGACACTGCCGGAAGTGAGCGAGGAGTGAATAATATGAGTTATGAGAAAGGAGAGCGATGGTGAACAGGCTTTAACCCACTGGCTTGGCAGAGGATCAAGCTGACATGTGGAAGATTTCAAAGTTCAAAAAGTTCAGTTCAAAGGCTTTATTGTCATTTCAACCATATACAGTTAGTACACAGTGAAACGAAACAACGTTCCTACAGGACCAAGGTGCTACATGCAACATAAATTTACAACATAAATTAACAGAAACACTAAACTAGCTAACTAAAGAGGCCTAGTTAGCTGGCTATCAGAGACAAGACAGATAGACCTAACACATTTGAACAAAAATTAACTAACTAGCTAAGTAAAGACTACAGGTTTTACAGACAACATAAAGTGCATGTGCAAATGTGCAAACGAGCAACAACAAAGTGACAGTGCAATGAACACGACATAACATAACAGAATGCTATAACAGAATAATATGGTGTTGAAGTAGTGAGAAACTGTAAACATTTCTTAACACAGCAGCAAGAATTGAGGAATTAGTGCAAAAAAGTTGGCCAGTAATTTTTTTGTGTGCAAACGAGATAAATAGTGAAGCATTTACAGGTTGGTGCGTATGATAGTAAGGTAGTGTAGATCAATGTGTCTGCGCTTGTCTTAGTCCAGTCCCAATATTTTGAGGTAGTTGAGTTAAGCTGAGTGTGTGTGTGTGTGTGTGTGTGTTTATCTATCAGTCCAGTGCCTTTTTGTTGAGGAGACTGATGGCTTGTGGAAAAAAGCTGTTGCACAGTCTGGATGTGTGTGCCTGAATGCTTCTGTACCTTTTTCCAGATGGCAGGAGTGTGAAGAGTGTGTGAGAGGGGTGTGTCCGATCAGCCACAATGCTGGTTGCTTTACGGATGCAGCGTGCGGTGTAGATGTCTTCAATAGAGGGGAGAGAGACCCCAATGATTATCTTTGCAGTCCTCACTATCCGCTGTAGGGTCTTGCGGTCCGATATGGCACAACTCCCGAACCAGACAGTGATGCAGCCGCTCAGGATGCTCTCGATAGTTCCTCTATAGAAGGTGGTCAGTATCGGTGATGGAAGCTGAGCCTTCCTCAGTCTTCTCAGAAGGAAGAGACGCTGAAGGGAGCTGGTGTTGAGGGACCAGCTGAGGTCATTCTCCAGGTGGACGCCCAGGACTTTGGTGCTTTCGACAATCTCCACAGAGGAGCCGTCGATGCTCAGCGGAGGATGGTCGGCTCGTGTTCTCCTAAAGTCAACAACCATCTCCTTTGTCTTGTCAACATTCAGAGACAGGTCGTTGTCTTCACACCAGTCCATTAGCCTCTGTATGTCCTCTCTGTATGCTGACTCATTGTTCTTGCTAATGAAACCCACCACGGCCATTAATGATGTGATTGGAACTGTGTCTTGCTACACAGCCGTGAGTCAGCAGTGTGAACAGCAGGGGACTGAGCACACAGCCTTGTGGGGCCCCAGTGCTCAGTGTGGTGGTGCTGGAAGTGCAGTTCCCGATCCGTACTGACTGAGGCCTTCCGTTCAGGCTCAGCTTCCCAATCAGTTGTTGGGGGATGATGGTGTTGAATGCTGAGCTGAAATCTATGTACAGCATTCGAACATGTGTGTCCTTCTTGTCCAAGTGTGTGAAGGCAAGATGGAGTGTAGTGGAGATGGCATCGTCCGTTGAGCGGTTAGGACGGTACGCAAATTGCAGTGGGTCCAGTGAGGGGGCAGCAGGGTCTTGATGTGTCTCATGACGAGCCGCTTGAAGCACTTCATGATGGTGGGTGAAAGTGCAACGGGACGGTAGTCATTGAAACAGGACACAGTAGACTTCTTGGGCACGGGGACGATGTTGGTGGCCTTGAAAGCAGCATGTAGGAACGATGGCGCTGCTCAGAGAAATGTTGAAGATGTTGGTGAGATCATCTGCCAGCTGTTCAGCACATTCTCTGAGCACTCTGCCTGGGATGTTGTCTGGTCCAGCAGCTTTACGTGGGTTGACTCGGCGTAGAGTTTTCCTCACCTCAGCTGTAGTGAGACACAACACCTGGTCTTTCGGAGGAGGGGTGGTCTTCCTCGCCAAAACGTCGTTCTGCCTGTCGAACCAAGCGTAGAAGTTGTTCGGCACATCTGGAAGGGAGCCGTGACCGTCACAGGCAGGTGATGTCGTCCTGTAGTTAGTGATGGCTTGTAAGCCCTGCCACATGCACCGTGATTTAGACTTAGAGTAATGAAATCTAAATCTTGGAGTTTAAAAGAAGAGAAAACTATGAAAGGATGGTCAGCAGAGATGATTTGAGACAAGCTATGGGAAAAATTTGATGAAGAGGCTACCTGCTGATGAATAATAGTAATGTTGGCATTAAAGTAGGTCATGACGGTATCACACTGAGCAGTATTACATGTGGGATGCATGTGGGTCAGAGGTTTTCAGGATACTATTTACAGGGGTGAACAAGACTTTGGTGTTTCCTTCACCAGATGCAAGCACCTGATTGTAACCAGCAGATTTAGCTGAATTAAGAGTGTATTTAGTGGTGCAAGCTCATCCAGGAGGATCTGTATTTCATTGTTAGGTACCAGATGGTCAGTGCATGGGAGATTGTTGATTGCCATGGACAAGGTTGAAGGATAGATGTTTTTTTTTTTAAAAGTCCTTGAAGGACATTGAGTGCTGCTAAGGAGATTTGGATAGTGAAACATTAAGAGTGAATGAGACTAATTCATGGCCAGATATTCAGATACAGCAGAGTCAAAAGGTGTAACACCTGAGAAACAAACAGGGTGTGACCTTGTGAGAGAGTCAGAAAATCAATGAATTGTTGTAGATCAAAGGCATCGAGGCACGACATAAAGTCCCTTGTGAGCCCATTTAACTTGTTATCCACATGAACGTTGAAGTTACAGAGTGAGATAACGTTAGGAGAATGTGTACAGAGTGAGGTTAAAAGTGCAGAGAATTTAGTTTCAAATGTATTCCAGGATTTCTGGGGTATTCTATCAATTACACTTTTATTCTCAGTCTTTTAAAACTAATTTTAATGGTAATACTTTTAAATGTGAGAGCATATGCAGTCATGTCTGTGGCTGTATTTTTAAACAGTTCGTTTTTAAACAGCATGGTTTGAGAATGATTTGTTTGTTTTTATTGATGTGTATGCTCCTAATAATAATATCTATCTAAAAAATTCACAGTGTGACTAAGGACCCAGAAGACTCCTGCTGTAAGGGCGGAAGGAGAGGCATGAAGTTCAATATCTTTTTTTTTTTTTTTTTTTTTTTTGTTTGTTAATTATTATATTAATTATATTATTAAAAATGTTATAGTTTGTCTTGTTCAAAATAAAGGAATTATTAGTGAAAATATGTCCATCTCCTTTGTGCAGCCATATAGTCTAAATGTGTGCTTCAAACTAGTGTGTGTGTGTGCGCGCACGCGCGCCCTGTGATCGATTGACACCATGCCCAGGTTGTACTGTACATTGGCTCATACCATACAGTAAGTCTCCTGAGATCCCCATGACCCTGTACACACAATAAGCAGTATAGAAAATGAATGAATGTAAGAACGATCAGTAGTAATAACAATACAAGTAATAACAAAACAGTACAGTACAAGTAGCTTCCTGTTTTCGTATCGTTGCCGCGAAAGTTTCGCGTTTGTATCAGTGTTTAAATTACATCGCTTTATACAATAACAATATTAATAGCAACTACCTTTTACATCTCCATACTATTCGGCTTCGCCTTTTTTCTGCAATTTTTGGAGAACGTGCGAGTTTCCTCGTCTAAAAACAACAAACGGAATTCATCTCCAAACAACTAAAACTCCGACACAGAGGTACGTTATAATGTCTACCATTCAGCTTGTTCAGTGTGTGGAGTGCAGGATGTTTAGACATTCTTCCTCCGTCATTAGCGATAATTTTATTTGTGATAGGTGTGTGTTAGTGAGCACTCTGACGGAGAAGATATCAGCGTTAGAGGAGCGCATCCAGACTTTAGAGAGGGTTAGACAGTGTGAGAGCAGCGTTATTCCCGTAGCGGACAGTCTGGGTGCCACAGGCGAAGATAATCAGCCCCCGACTCCGGCATTAGAGCCCTCACAGCGGGGCGAGTGGGTGACGACTCGGCGGCATAATCATTCAGCCAAAGCTAACGCTAAGGCTAGCCCACCGGAGCACACCTCCTCTGCGCTTCACGTGTCCAACAGGTTTGCTCTCCTCGGTGCTGCACCCGCTGAGAAACCTGAAAGAGCTCTGGTTATAGGAGACTCTATACTGAGACACGTGAAATTAGCTAGACCTTTAGGGGCGCCAGCGGCAGTGGTTAGGTGTATCCCGGGAGCCAGAGCACCGGACATAGCAGGTAATCTTAGGGCTCTAGGACAGCATAGGTTCTCTAAGATAGTGGTACATGCTGGAGCTAACGATATATACGCCTTCGTCAGTCAGAGGTTAGTAAGAATAACTTTACAGAGGTGTTTAAATTAGCGAAGGCGATGTCCGATGAACTAGTATGCTCTGGTTCCATGCCAATGTGACATGGTGACATAGCTTACAGCAGGTTATGGTCGCTGAACCGCTGGATGTCCAGGTGGTGCTCCAAAAATAATGTGGGCTTCATAGATAATTGGAAGACCTTTGAGGGCAAAGCTGGCCTGTTAGGGCGGGACGGTGTCCATCCCACTCGGGAAGGTGCTGCTCTCATTTCCTGTAGTATAGCTCATAGTCTCAGTAGAGGTCTAGTTAATCGGTGACAATCCAGAGCCCAGGCCAGGGAGCAGACAGGCTAAACCAACCGTCTGCTAGCTGCATAGAGTCGTCACTCAGGGTTCACCTTATTGAGACTGTGTCTGTTCCCCGAGCTAAGCAAAAATGTAGAAAGACTCAGTCTGTTTCAATAATTTAATTAACATAAAGACCACAAACTCGGATCATACTGAATGCGCAGCCGGCACCTCTGATCTGAAGCTAGGATTGTTAAATATTAGATCTCTCGCATCAAAAGCAGTTATTGTTAATGAAATTATCACAGATCAGGTGTTTGATATACTCTGTTTAACTGAAACATGGGTTAAACAGGACGAGTATGTAGCTCTAAATGAAGCTAGTCCTCCTGGATACAGATACATACACCAGCCTCGGTTAACTGGTAGAGGAGGAGGCGTCGCAGTTATTCATAATGATAATCTGTCTATCGTACAAAAACACGGACACAAATTTAACTCATTTGAAATTCTCTATAGTAACATAAGTGTATTTAAGTATATTAAATCAGCTCAGTCGATTCCACTAATTATAATTTACAGACTTCCAGGGCCGTATTCAGAATTTCTTAGTGAATTTGCAGATTTCATCTCAGACCTGGTCGTTTCTGTAGACAAAGTGTTAATTGCTGGAGATTTTAACATTCATTTTGAGAATCCAGAAGACCCTCTGAGAACAGCATTTATGATTTATGTCCATACTGGACTCCGTAGGCGTAAATCAGTGTGTAGTAGGACCCACTCATAAAGCAGGTCACACTTTAGATTTAGTAATATTCTTCGGATTAATTATAAGAAATGTATTCACAATTCCACTGTCTGAAATTATCTCAGATCACTATCTTGTCTCCATTCAAGTGTGTCACAGTGATAATGTATGCACAGCACCGCGCTACCGTATTAAACGTACATTCACATCAACTACCACACAGAGTTTTATCAGTAATCTCCCAGAGTTACCAACTTCGATTAGGCCACCGTCTGACCACACAGAACTCGATCAGGCGACTGAATATTTAGAGTCGACACTTCGTTGTACCTTAGATAATGTAGCTCCAGCTAAAAGAAAAATTATTAGAGATAAGAAACTCGCTCCCTGGTATAACGATCACACGCACACTTTAAAACAGACCGCTCGGAAATTAGAGCGTAAATGGCGTCAAACTAAATTGTTGGTATTTCAAATAGCATGGAAAGAGAGCATCCTGAACTATAGGAAAGCTCTTAGTGTAGCTCGATCAACGTATCTCTCCACTCTTATAGAAGAAAATTAAAATAATCCTAGATTTTTATTTAATACGGTAGCCAAATTAACCAGAAATAAGACCACTACAGAAATCTCCACAACAACATCATGCAATAGTGAGGACTTCATGAACTTTTTTAATAATAAAATTGTAAATATCAGGCATAAAATTGAGGCTTTGAAACCAAACAATGTAATTGATACAGATGTTAACCTAGCCATGTCAGATTCAAACCTAGAATACTTTACTCCTCTTGAAGAGAATGAACTACTTTCACTCATCTCTTCTGCAAATTCATCAACCTGTATATTAGATCCTATACCGACACATTTTCTTAAACAGATAGTACCAGTAATAACAGAACCGCTGTTGAGAATAATTAATTCCTCACTCAGCATTGGTTATGTTCCAAAATCTTTTAAAGTAGCAGTTATCAAACCAATAATTAAGAAACCTGACCTCGACCCCTGTCAGCTGTCCAATTACAGGCCAATATCAAACCTCCCCTTTATCTCTAAGATTCTGGAAAAGATAGTAGCGGAGCAGCTATGATCATATCTACATAGAAATGGCATACATGAACTGTATCAGTCAGGATTTAGGCCTCATCACAGCACAGAAACAGCACTCGTTAAAGTAGTAAATGACCTCCTATTGGCCTCTGATCAGGGTTGTGTAACTATGCTTGTATTACTCGACCTCAGTGCAGCTTTTGACACTATTGATCATGCTATTCTTCTTCACAGATTAGAAAATGTAGTAGGAATTAAGGGTACAGCCCTCTCCTGGCTCAGATCCTATTTGACCGATCGTTATCAGTATGTAGACTTAAATGGTGATTATTCTGCATGTTCTCTAGTGGAGTTTGGCGTTCCATAGGGTTCAGTTTTAGGCCCACTGCTTTTTTCCCTTTACATGCTTCCTCTGGGCAACATAATCCGTAAGCATGGTATTAGTTTTCATTGTTATGCTGACGACACACAGCTATACGTCTCCACAAAACCTGATGAGAAAAACCATCTTACTAAAGTTGAGCAATGTGTGCAGGACATAAGAAATTGGATGCTAATTAACTTCCTTCTGCTTAATCCGGATAAGACAGAAGTTCTAGTCATAGGACCGCATACAGCTAGAAGTAAAATCTTAGATCACACCGTAACTTTAGATGGCCTTTCTGTTCCGTCAAGTGCAACAGTAAAAGACCTCGGCGTGATTATAGATTCCAGCCTTTCATTTGAAGCTCATGTAGATAATATCACCAGGATAGCATTCTTTCACCTCAGAAATATCGCCAAAATAAGAAATATATTGTCGCTAAACGATGCAGAAAAACTAGTTCATGCTTTTATCACTTCTAGGTTGGACTATTGTAATGCCTTACTGTCTGGTTGTTCAGTTAGGTGCATAAACAAGCTTCAGCTAGTCCAGAATGCAGCAGCGAGAGTCCTCACTAGAACCAGAAGATATGAGCACATCACCCCTATCCTATCTTCACTGCATTGGCTCCCTGTGAAATTTCACATTGATTTTAAAATACTACTCTTGACATATAAGGCATTAAATGGTCTCGCCCCGCAGTATCTGAGCGAACTGCTAGTGTCTTACGATCCGCCACGCCTACTTCGGTCAAAGGATGCAGGCTGCTTATCAGTACCGCGTATTATGAAAACTACAGCTGGGGGCAGAGCTTTTTCTTACAAAGCCCCAAAATTATGGAATAGTCTTCCAAATAGTGTTCGGGACTCAGACACAGTCTCAGTGTTTAAGTCTAGGCTAAAAACCTATTTATTTAGCCAAGCATTTTTATAAATAGATTTGCCATGAGGTAAAGGAGCAGATCTGGGGGACTCATGGACGTAGAGTATTATGGTGAACTGGTATGTTTAGATGCTGTCTTCCTCAGTCTCATTTGATCACTCAGGTTTGTTGACGGTGAGGTGATTGTTTGCTTTACATCTCAGGGAGCCCTCATGTTTGTGTTTCCTTCTGGCTCTCCCTTTTAGTTATGCTGTCATAGTTAGTCCTGCCGGAGTCCCTGCTTGTACTCTACAGTAAATATACATTCACATTAGACATTGTGACTGTGACCATACCTAATTGCAATCTCTCCTCCTCTTCTCTTCCTCCCCCTCTTTCTCTTTCCTCTCTCCCCGTCTCCCCCTTTCACTCTTTCTCTCTCTCTCTCTCTCTGTCGAGCTACACCTGTGGTTCCTGAGCTGCCAGTGATCCGGACCTGTCTGATCCATCCTGGTGCCCGGTTTCTGGTTGGAGGTCTCGTCGCATGGATGCCCCGTGTGTCTCTTTAGGATTCGCCTGGTGTCTGGGGATGTTTCTCTCTACTTAGAAGATGGTTCTGGCCTCGACTGGTGTTGTCAGCTGTTTCTCTGAGGACTTGACAATTCGATAGTTCAGGACTGGAACTTTCTACAAGTCTATCTGAGTCTCGAATAACTACTGGACTCCATTTTACATCAACTATTATAACATCAATTAACATCAACTATTATAGCTGAACCTAACACTTAACACTGTATAAATGCAGATCATTTCCTGCTATCTGTTTCACCCAGATGAGGATGGGTTCCCTGTCGAGTCTGGTTCCTCTCAAGGTTTCTTCCTATTACCATCTCAGGGAGTTTTTCCTTGCCACTGTCGCCCTCGGGCTTGCTCACCAGGGACTATCTGAACATTTTGATTCATGCGCATTCACATTCCATACAAACTTAAATAATTCTTTTGATTGTGTAAAGCTGTTTTGAGACAATGTCAATTGTTAAAAGCGCTATACAAATAAAACTGAATTGAAAAGTAAGATTTTGGTATTTAATTTCTACGGGTCCTGTGAGGGGACACATGCACAGTATCTTTTAATGCATTTCGAGGCATAGCTTTGGAAATCCAAGTCTGTCTTCAAAGACTGTAATCACTCCTTGGCTGATTGTTTCCCTCCAGATTTATTCCAGTGTAGCACTGCAAAAAAAGAATTTTGAAACTTTCTCTAGAAGTGTTG
The DNA here is from genome assembly GCA_030522415.1 of Channallabes apus. NCBI lineage: Eukaryota > Metazoa > Chordata > Actinopteri > Siluriformes > Clariidae > Channallabes > Channallabes apus. The sequence goes on along the minus strand of CM060116.1, from coordinate 27,449,805 downwards.
AGTAACAATAACAACTCTGATAGTAAGGTGATATTCACGCAGCATTGACTAACAAAAACATCTCAACTCAACATTCTTAACATTAATAAAGTTTTCTTAACTTTTATGAAATTTTAAGCTTAGCCCCAAGTGAAATTAAGTATAATTAAAAATAATTATGTATATAATTAACTATGTAGTACCAGATCATCAGAATTAATAATAATAAATAATTTTTAGCAAGCAATATTTGATCAATTCTAAGAACAGTTACATTCAAGGCCATGATACTGTAACCTCTGGGATTTTGGGATTCACATAGACCACTCACTGTGTAAACACATGTTAAAAAGAGTTTCTATCAAATTAAAATGTGTCATTTAAAAAATATATATATATTTTTAAAGCTTTTGTTCTTTTTGCCACAGTTTTTTTTAATGAACCTTTATTCGTTCATTATGTTAAATAATGCCTTGACTGTTTTAACAGAGATGTACTATTACTGTTGCACTATACTGTTATACGATTACTACAATGGGAACTTGGATTGCGAGTTACTCAGTCTGCAAGTGTTTGCAAGGCGAGCAAAATGTTTGTGATTGGTCGCTCTACATCCCAGTTCCCCCTCATGTCTGTTTGTCCTTCTGGCTCTTCCTTTTAGTTATGATGTCATAGTTAGTCCTGCTGGAGTCCATGTTTGCACACTACACTAAGGCTACGTTTACACTGCCAGGTAAATGTGACCCAATTCCGATTTTTTGCTCATATGTGACATATCGGATATGTTCTATGTCCGTGTAAACAAGAAAAAAACGCATGCATTCCGATATTCGAGATCGGTTTCAGGCCTCCTTCATATGTGGAAATAAATTGGATATAAATCAGATATGTGCTAATGTGATTGTCGTGTAAACAGACAGATCGGATTTCCTGAGGCGTTGTGTTCTGTACGTCATTAAAACAGCGACTTTTTCGCGATTTAATGACGTAATGTTATTCTCCGGTGGAAGCGCGTGTGGAATGATAACATCGCAGGTGACATGGAAGAAGGAAAAGAACAATGCCCCCCCCCCCAAACACACACACACCTTGTGTTAATGCTTATTTCGGTTAAATAACATTGTAAGTGCCATATCGTAACTTGCTGTTATTTCATTTATTCTACCTTGTTCTATTCATTAGTAAAGTATTAAGCATTAAGTTGTTACACAAGCCATAAGCTTTATATTTCTTAGTCATGCATCATAAGTTGACAATCGTAGGTTGGTCTGTGATGTCATTCTACTATTACATGCATTTGTGTGACTGTGATATGATAGAGAGTTCAGTTTAGGTGCGGAAGGCTACGGAAACACAAGCTTTTGACCGTAAGCTCGTCAGCTAACGTGAGTAGAGATATACAACAAGAGTGTTGTTATATTCGTAAGCTAGGAATGTAAGATACAGCAACTAGGTTGTTGTAACCGTCAGCTAACGTGAGTAGAGATGTACAACAAGAGTGTTGTTGTATACGTAAGCTCGTCAGCTAACGTGAGTAGAGATATACAACAAGAGTGTTGTTATATGCTTAAGCTAAGACTGTGAGTTATGAGATACAGCAAATAGGTTGTTGTAAAAGTCAGAGATTTGCAAGATGCAGCAACTGATGTCTGTAATCACAGTGGATTTACTCAAGACGACTATATGAAGTGTTGATTCTATGATGCTGACAAAATAAACTACAAGAGACAAAGAGATCGGACTTCTGTCGTGTGAGTGAAACTTTAAACCAGAGCTACGCGTCAAAACTGGTGAAATAATATGACCGCATCTACAAACATTAAATCAGTATTTGATGAATAAAGCATACGTGCAGGCTGCAATTATGCCGTTTTATTTTCTCCTCCTCCGTTTTAAAACCATGGTGTGCGAACTTTGCATATATAGCAGAGATAGCGTTAAGCATATTTCACCTTCATCTTTCTTGGCTAGTGTGTTGTGCAAGAACCTCCCTTTAAGTATGCGCGATGTTTCAGATGGTATAGCAAGTGTAAACACGTGAATCGGATATGAGTCATAGTTAAAAGAACGTGTAAACAGACGGTCAGAAAAATCAGATATAGGCAACAAATCGGAATTAAGCATCGAGACCTGCAGTGTAAACGTAGCCTAAATATACATTCACATTATACTTTGTGTGACTGTGACCAGACCTAACTGTTATATCTCCTACTCTTCTGCTCTCTCCTCTTCTCTCTCTCTCTCTGCGCATGCGCTGGGTGTGAGCGAGCGTGAGGAAGGCTGCTTGGCGTCTCGCCAAGTTTTTTTCTTCCGGCGACTGTTTATTTATTTATATATATATACACATTTTTTTTCTTTTCTAATCAGTAAATGCTTTTTAGTTTAAATAAAAGTTTAAAGTGAGAGAGAGAGTGAGCAGGCACCATGGCCTCTGAGGTCGGTGTGGAGACTCTGTCCCTCCGGCATGGTGTTAGGTGTGTGCCGGAGGAAGGTGTGCTGATTGAGGACGTGCTGCTAGTGGTGGGAGAGCAGGTCGGGTGTGAGAACATCTACTCCACCTCCCGCATGAACAAGGCCGTGGTGGTGTTCATGAACAGAGCTGACCTCGCGAGCGCACTGACGCGGAGTGGATTATGTGTGAGAGGAGCTGCGGTTAAAGTCATCCCCCTGTCTGTACCCGCAGCGAGGGTGGTCATCTCCAACGTGCCTCCCTTCATAAAGAACGAGGCAATAATGAGGGAGCTGGCCCGTTTCTGGAAGTTTGTCAGCCCCATGAGAGCCATCCCACTCGGGTGCAGAAGCCCCAACATGCGGCACATCCTGTCCTTCCGCCGGCAAGTTTTAATGGTTTTAAACAACGAAGAACAGACACTAAATGTGAATTTTAAATGTAAAGACGGCAACAACAGCTACACTGTCTACGCCACCACGGAGCCGCTGCGGTGTTTCGAGTGTGGGGACGTCGGTCACAAGAGACTGAGCTGCCCTCACGGAGCCGTGCAGCCGGCGGAGCACCAAAGAGTCCGGGCCTGCAGAGGGCCTCACCGACACCCGAACTCCCACAGGTCAGTACTGAACACAACGGCAGCACTGAGACACACCCTGCGCTCGGCGTTGAACCAAACACCGGTACTACTGTACACAGCGCGAGCGCAGAACCTGATGCCGGTACAGTGTTCAGTGCTGACAGTGACCACGCCCACAACGTCCGCACCGAGACACAGCAGCCGCAGACCAGCGAACCACCACAGACACCAAAGGGGAGAAAACGAGATGAGACGTCCGAACTGACAAACGGAAAACCCGCAGTCAGACTCAGAACACCGCAACACAGGAGAGTGAGGAGGCCGCGTGCAGCACCGCACACACACCTGCTGGTATAGAGGAGCAGGTCAACCTGTTCCTACAGCTGTCCAAAACACAGAGAAAAAATGTAGTCAAAACGTTAAAAGAACTGAAAAAAACCAACACAACAGGTAAAAACAAACAAACTGCTACTCAGAACTGTAAATAAAACTGTAAAATAATGGGCAAAAAAAAAAAAAAAAAAACTGGAAAAAAAAGACTTGTTGATAACAGGAACGTGGGGGGAGGGGTTAGTGGGTGTTTTTATTTTTTAAAAAAAGTATATATATTATTGTACATATGTTAATATATTGTGTGCATGTGAGTGTGTATGTATATGTGTACAAGTAAGGATGTGTGTGTGTGCATGTGAGTGTGTATATAGTGTATGTATGTGTGTATATGTATGTATATATATGTGTGTATGTAATATGTGTAGAAAGGTGCATGTGTGTAAATATACGTACATACATACATTTTTTTCTCTTTTTCCTCTATCTTCACTCTTTCTTTTCTTTCCTTTTCTTAATATAAAATTGTAAAAAAGTTCTTCAACGTGTTAGAATAAAAGTGAGTTTAAAACCTCTCTCTCACTATTCATGTCTCTCCTGAGCTGCCAATGATCCAGACTCTGATCCCCTCTGCCCCCAGACCTGTTTGACTCATCCTGATACAGACAGCTGTTTCTCTGAGAACTCCTGACTGCAGTCGTTTGATACTATAGTTCAGGACTGGAGTTTCCTACAGTCTACCTGAGCCTCCAATAACGAACTGGACTCTATTTAACTTTTTTAGTTTTGTTTTTAAATTAAATACATCTCCTGTTATACTGAACCTCCAGCCTCCTAACACACAGTATGAGTGCAGATCAATCCCTGCTATCCGTTATCACCCAGATGAGGATGGGTTCCCTGTTGAGTCTGGTTCCTCTTAAGGTTTCTTCATATTGCCTTCTCATCTTCCTTGCCACTGTCGTCCTCAGCTTGTTTATCAGGGACAATCTGATCATTTTGATTCATATTTTTTGTGAAGCTGCTTTGAGACAATGACCATTGTTAAAAGCGCTATATAAATAAAATTGAATTGAATTCATACACATTTACTGTACAGTTCATACACACGTCAGTACTTCTTTTGATTGTGTAAAGCTGCTTTGTGACAATGTCAATTGTTAAAAGCGCAATACAAGCCTCCAAGTGGCGCAGTGGTAAAGTGCTCGTCCTATCATCCGGGGATCGCTGGTTTGGTTCCCAGGTGATGCTGTTAGAAAGAAAGACAGTGGACAAAGAGTGCATGTGCACTTAAAGGGGAATGCCTGAAGTTATTAGCCACTTTTCAGCATTAGGCATCGTCATGGCTACACCGTTTGAGATATCAGAAATCCCATTTCAGTTTTCCATCCTCAGTAATTTGAGATTGGGTTTGGTGGAGATGATTATGGTGCAGGTGCTTGGGCCAGTCACTGTTTCTGCAGGATGTGTAGTGTGGGTGTATGTGTGTGTGTGTGCAGGATTTGTAATGTGTGTGGGTGGGGGGTGCAGTGTGTGAAGTGTGTGTTCTATGTGTGATGAATGTGCAGTGTCTATGGAAGCAGAATAGTCTCATTAATAATTCACACAAAAGACACGATGCATACATGCGTATCCCAAAATTATCATAAAAATTATATATATATATATATATATATATATATATATATATATATATATATATATACAGTGGTGTGAAAAACTATTTGCCCCCTTCCTGATTTCTTATTCTTTTGCATGTTTGTCACACTTAAATGTTTCTGCTCATCAAAAACCGTTAACTATTAGTCAAAGATAACATAATTGAACACAAAATGCAGTTTTTAAATGAAGGTTTACGTTATTAAGGGAGAAAAAAAACTCCAAATCTACATGGCCCTGTGTGAAAAAGTGATTGCCCCCCTTGTTAAAAAATAACTTAACTGTGGTTTATCACACCTGAGTTCAATTTCTGTAGTCACCCCCAGGCCTGATTACTGCCACACCTGTTTCAATCAAGAAATCACTTAAATAGGAGCTACCTGACACAGAGAAGTAGACCAAAAGCACCTCAAAAGCTAGACATCATGCCAAGATACAAAAAATTCAGGAACAAATGAGAACAAAAGTAATTGAGATCTATCAGTCTGGTAAAGGTTATAAAGCCATTTCTAAAGCTTTGGGACTCCAGCGAACCACAGTGAGAGCCATTATCCACAAATGGCAAAAACATGGAACAGTGGTGAACCTTCCCAGGAGTGGCCGGCCGACCAAAATTACCCCAAGAGCGCAGAGACAACTCATCCGAGAGGCCACAAAAGACCCCAGGACAACATCTAAAGAACTGCAGGCCTCACTTACCTCAATTAAGGTCAGTGTTCACGACTCCACCATAAGAAAGAGACTGGGCAAAAACGGCCTGCATGGCAGATTTCCAAGGTGCAAACCACTTTTAAGCAAAAAGAACATTAAGGCTCGTCTCAATTTTGCTAAAAAACATCTCAATGATTGCCAAGACTTTTGGGAAAATACCTTGTGGACCGACGAGACAAAAGTTGAACTTTTTGGAAGGTGCGTGTCCCGTTACATCTGGCGTAAAAGTAACACAGCATTTCAGAAAAAGAACATCATACCAACAGTAAAATATGGTGGTGGTAGTGTGATGGTCTGGGGTTGTTTTGCTGCTTCAGGACCTGGAAGGCTTGCTGTGATGGATGGAACCATGAATTCTACTGTCTACCAAAAAATCCTGAAGGAGAATGTCCGGCCATCTGTTCGTCAACTCAAGCTGAAGCGATCTTGGGTGCTGCAGCAGGACAATGACCCAAAACACACCAGCAAATCCACCTCTGAATGGCTGAAGAAAAACAAAATGAAGACTTTGGAGTGGCCTAGTCAAAGTCCTGACTTGAATCCTATTGAGATGTTGTCGCATGACCTTAAAAAGGCGGTTCATGCTAGAAAACCCTCAAATAAAGCTGAATTACAACAATTCTGCAAAGATGAGTGGGCCAAAATTCCTCCAGAGCGCTGTAAAAGACTCGTTGCAAGTTATCGCAAACGCTTGATTGCAGTTATTGCTGCTAAGGGTGGCCCAACCAGTTATTAGGTTCAGGGGGCAATTACTTTTTCACACAGGGCCATGTAGGTTTGGATTTTTTTTCTCCCTAAATAATAAAACCCCTCATTTAAAAACTGCATTTTGTGTTTACTTGTGTTATCTTTGACTAATAGTTAAATGTGTTTGATGATCAGAAACATTTTGTGTGACAAACATGCAAAAGAATAAGAAATCAGGAGGGGGGCAAATAGTTTTTCACACCACTGTATGTGTGTGTGTGTACTCACCTAAATAATTATTAGGAACACCATACTAATACGGTGCTTGCCCCCCTTTCGCCTTCAGAACTGCCTTAATTCTACATGGCATTGATTCAACAAGGTGCTGAAAGCATTCTTTAGAAATGTTGGCCCATATTGATAGGATAGCATCTTGCAGTTAATGGAGATTTGTGGCATGCACGTCCAGGGCACGAAGCTCCCATTCCACCACATCCCAAAGATGCTCTATTGGGTTGAGATCTGGTGACTGTGGGGGCAATTTTAGTACAGTGAACTCATTGTCATGTTCAAGAAACCAATTTGAAATGATTTTGATTCGAGCTTTGTGACATGTGCATTATCCTGCTGGAAGTAGCCATCAGAGGATGGGTACATGGTGGTCATAAAGGGATGGACATGGTCAGAAATAATGCTCAGGTAGCCCGTGGCATTAAAACGATGTGCAATTGGCACTAAGGGGTCTAAAGTGTGCCAAGAATACATCCCCCGCATTATTACACCACCACCAGCCTGCACAGTGGTAACAAGGCATGATGGATCAATGTTCTCATTCAGTTTACGCCAAATTATGACTCTACCATTTGAATGTCTCAACAGAAATCGAGACTCATCAGACCAGGCAACATTTTTCCTGTCTTCAACTGTCCAATTTTGGTGAGCTCGTGCAAATTGTAGCCTCTTTTTCATATTTGTAGTGGAGATGAGTGGTACCTGGTGGGGTCTTCTGCTGTTGTAGCCCATCTGCCTCAAGGTTGTGCATGCTGTGGCTTCACAAATGCTTTGCTGCATACCTCGGTTGTAACGAGTGGTTATTTCAGTCAAAGTTGCTCTTCTATCAGCATGAATCAGTCGGCCCATTCTCCTCTGTCCTCTGACCTCTAGCATCAACAAGGCATTTTCGCCCACAGGACTGCCGCATACTAGATGTTTTTCCCTTTTTACACCACTCTTTGTAAACCCTAGAAATGGTTGTGCGTGAAAATCCCAGTAACTGAGCAGATTGTGAAATACTCAGACTGGCCCATCTGGCATCAACAACCATGCCACGCTCAAAATTGCTTAAATCACCTTTCTTTCCCATTCTGACATTCAGTTTGGAGTTCAGGAGATTGTCTTGATCAGGACCACACCACTAAATGCATTGAAGCAACTGTCATGTGATTGGTTGATTAGATAATTGCATTAATGACAAATTGAACATGTGTTCCTAATAATCCTTTAGGTGAGTGTGTGTGTGTATACTCAGCAAAAAAAGAAACGACCTCTGACTTTCAACTGTTTTTACTTTCAGTAAACTTAATGTGTAAATATTTGTATGAACACTAAAAGAGTCAACACTATAAGTCATAAACTAAAAATGCTTCACAATGTGTCCCTGAATGAAGGGAGGCTCAAAATCAAATGTACCAGTCAGTATCTGATGTGGTGTGGCCACCAGCTGCTTGAAGTACTGCAGTGCATCTCCTCCTCATGGACTGGACCAGATTTGTCAGTTCTTGCTGTGAGATGTTACCCCACTCTTCCACCAATGCACCTGCAAGTTGTTGTGGCTATCCTGTACCTGTCACGCAGGTGTGATATTCGGATGTACCCATCCTGTGCAGGTGTCGTTACACATGGTCTTCCACTGTGAGGATGATCAGCTGTCCTTCCTGTCTCCCTGTAGCGCTGTCTTAGGTGTCTCACAGTGCGGACATGGCAATTTATTGCCCTAGCCACATCAGCAGTGCCAATGCCTCCCTGCAGCATGCCTAATGCACGTTCACACAATCCTCTTTGGGTGTTTTTCACAGTCGGTAGACAAGTCTCTTTAGTGTCCTGCGTTTTTAGAACTGTGACCTTAAGTGCCTACTTTCTGTAAGCTGTTAAGGTCTTATCGACCATTCCACAGGTGCATGTTAATTAATTGATTATGAAATAGACTTTCCTTATCATAACATAAATTGTATTGGTTGTAATCACTCTATACACAATAATTTTCTTTGGTATTTTTTTTATAAAATATTGAAAGTTAATATTTTATTTAAAAAAATGAAAAATTCAATTCATTTTTATTTGTATAGCGCTTTTAACAATTGACATTGTCTCAAAACAGCTTTACACAATCAAAAGAATTATTTAAGTTTGTATGGAATGTGAATGTGTATGAATCAAAATGTTCAGATATTCCCTGGCGAGCAAGCCCGAGGGCGACAGTGGCAAGGAAAAACTCCCTGAGACGATAATAGGAAGAAACCTTGAGAGGAACCAGACTCGACAGGGAACCCATCCTCATCTGGGTGAAACAGATAGCAGGAAATGATCTACATTTATACAGTGTTAAGTGTTAGGTTCAGCTATAATAGTTGATGTTAATTGATGTTATAATACTTGATGTAAAATGGAGTCCAGTAGTTATTCGAGACTCAGATAGACTTGTAGAAAGTTCCAGTCCTGAACTATCGAATTGTCAAGTCCTCAGAGAAACAGCTGACCACATCCCCAATCATCCCCAGACACCAGACGCATCCTAAAGAGACACACGGGGCATCCATGCGACGAGACCTCCAACCAGAAACCGGGCACCAGGATGGATCAGACAGGTCCGGAGGGCAGAGGGAGTCTGGATCACTGGCAGCTCAGGAACCACATGTGTAGCTCGACAGAGAGAGAGAGAGAGAGAAAGAGTGAAAGGGGGAGACAGGGGGAGAGAGGAAAGAGAAAGAGGGGGAGGAAGAGAAGAGGAGGAGAGATTGCAATTAGGTATGGTCACAGTCACAATGTCTAATGTGAATGTATATTTACTGTAGAGTGCAAGCAGGGACTCCGGCAGGACTAACTATGACAGCATAACTAAAAGGGAGAGCCAGAAGGAAACACAAACATGAGGGCTCCCTGAGATGTAAAGCAATCAATCACCTCACCGTCAACAAACCTGAGTGATCAAATGAGACTGAGGAAGACAGCATCTAAACATACCAGTTCACCATAATACTCTACGTCCATGAGTCCCCCAGATCTGCTCCTTTACCTTATGGCAAATCTATTTATAAAATGCTTGGTTAAATAAATAGGTTTTGAGCCTAGACTTAAACACTGAGACTGTGTCTGAGTCCCGAACACTATTTGGAAGACTATTCCATAATTTTGGGGCTTTGTAAGAAAAAGCTCTGCCCCCAGCTGTAGTTTTCATAATACGCGGTACTGATAAGCAGCCTGCATCCTTTGACCGAAGTAGGCGTGGCGGATCGTAAGACACTAGCAGTTCGCTCAGATACTGCGGCGCGAGACCATTTAATGCCTTATATGTCAAGAGTAGTATTTTAAAATCAATGCGAAATTTCACAGGGAGCCAATGCAGTGAAGATAGGATAGGGGTGATGTGCTCATATCTTCTGGTTCTAGTGAGGACTCTCGCTGCTGCATTTTGGACTAGCTGAAGCTTGTTTATGCACCTAACTGAACAACCAGACAGTAAGGCATTACAATAGTCCAACCTAGAAGTGATAAAAGCATGAACTAGTTTTTCTGCATCATTTAGCGACAATATATTTCTTATTTTGGCGATATTTCTGAGGTGAAAGAATGCTATCCTGGTGATATTATCTACATGAGCTTCAAATGAAAGGCTGGAATCTATAATCACGCCGAGGTCTTTTACTGTTGCACTTGACGGAACAGAAAGGCCATCTAAAGTTACGGTGAGATCTAAGATTTTACTTCTAGCTGTATGCGGTCCTATGACTAGAACTTCTGTCTTATCCGGATTAAGCAGAAGGAAGTTAATTAGCATCCAATTTCTTATGTCCTGAACACATTGCTCAACTTTAGTAAGATGGTTTTTCTCATCAGGTTTTGTTGAGACGTATAGCTGTGTGTCGTCAGCATAACAATGAAAACTAATACCATGCTTAGGGAGTATGTTGCCCAGAGGAAGCATGTAAAGGGAAAAAAGCAGTGGGCCTAAAACTGAACCCTGCGGAACGCCAAACTCCACTAGAGAACATGCAGAATAATCACCATTTAAGTCTACATACTGATAACGATCGGTCAAATAGGATCTGAGCCAGGAGAGGGCTGTACCCTTAATTCCTACTAAATTTTCTAATCTGTGAAGAAGAATAGCATGATCAATAGTGTCAAAAGCTGCACTGAGGTCGAGTAATACAAGCATAGTTACACAACCCTGATCAGAGGCCAATAGGAGGTCATTTACTACTTTAACGAGTGCTGTTTCTGTGCTGTGATGAGGCCTAAATCCTGACTGATACAGTTCATGTATGCCATTTCGATGTAGATATGAGCATAGCTGCTCCGCTACTATCTTTTCCAGAATCTTAGAGATAAAGGGGAGGTTTGATATTGGCCTGTAATTGGACAGCTGACAGGGGTCAAGGTCAGGTTTCTTAATTATTGGTTTAATAACTGCTACTTTAAAAGATTTTGGAACATAACCAATGCTAAGTGAGGAATTAATTATTCTCAACAACGGTTCTGTTATTACTGGTACTATCTGTTTAAGAAAATGTGTCGGTATAGGATCTAATATACAGGTTGATGAATTTGCAGAAGAGATGAGTGAAATTAGTTCATTCTCTTCAAGAGGAGTAAAGTATTCTAGGTTTGAATCTGACATGGCTAGGTTAACATCAGTATCAATTACATTGTTTGGTTTCAAAGCCTCAATTTTATGCCTGATATTTACAATTTTATTATTAAAAAAGCTCATGAAGTCCTCACTATTGCATGATGTTGTTGTGGAGATTTCTGTAGTGGTCTTATTTCTGGTTAATTTGGCTACGGTATTAAATAAAAATCTAGGATTATTTTTATTTTCTTCTATAAGAGTGGAGAGATACGTTGATCTAGCTACACTAAGAGCTTTCCTATAGTTCAGGATGCTCTCTTTCCATGCTATTTGAAATACCAACAATTTAGTTTGACGCCATTTACGCTCTAATTTCCGAGCAGTCTATTTTAAAGTGCGCGTGTGATCGTTATACCAGGGAGCGAGTTTCTTATCTCTAATAATTTTTCTTTTAGCTGGAGCTACATTATCTAAGGTACAACGAAGTGTCGACTCTAAATATTCAGTCGCCTGATCAAGTTCTGTGGGGTCAGACGGTGGCCTAATCGAAGTTGGTAACTCTGGGAGATTACTGATAAAACTCTGTGTGGTAGTTGATGTGAATGTATGTTTAATACGGTGCGTACATTATCACTGTGACACACTTGAATGGAGACAAGATAGTGATCTGAGATAATTTCTGACAGTGGAATTGTGAATACATTTCTTATAATTAATCCAAAGAATATTACTAAATCTAAAGTGTGACCTGCTTTATGAGTGGGTCCTACTACACACTGATTTACGCCTACGGAGTCCAGTATGGATATAAATGCTGTTCTCAGAGGGTCTTCTGGATTCTCAAAATGAATGTTAAAATCTCCAGCAATTAACACTTTGTCTACAGAAATGACCAAGTCTGAGATGAAATCTGCAAATTCACTAAGAAATTCTGAATACGGCCCTGGAGGTCTGTAAATTATAATTAGTGGAATCGACTGAGCTGATTTAATATACTTAAATACACTTATGTTACTATAAAGAATTTCAAATGAGTTAAATTTGTGTCGGTGTTTTTGTACGATAGACAGATTATCATTATGAATAACTGCGACGCCTCCTCCTCTACCAGTTAACCGAGGCTGGTGTATGTAGCTGTATCCAGGAGGACTAGCTTCATTTAGAGCTACATACTCATCCTGTTTAACCCATGTTTCAGTTAAACAGAGTATATCAAACGCCTGATCTGTGATAATTTCATTAACAATAACTGCTTTTGATGTGAGAGATCTAATATTTAACAATCCTATCTTCAGATCAGAGGTGCCGGCTGCGCATTCAGTATGATCGGAGTTTGTGGACTTTATATTAATTAGATTATTAAAACAGACTTTCTGGGTCTTTCTACATTTTTGCTTAGATCGGGGAACAGACACAGTCTCAATATGGTGAACCCTGAGTGACGACTCTATGCAGCTAGCAGACGGTTGGTTTAGCCTGTCTGTCTGCTCCCTGGCCTGGGCTCTGGATTGTCACCGATTAACTAGACCTCTACTGAGACTATGAGCTATACTACAGGAAATGAGAGCAGCACCTTCCCGAGTGGGATGGACACCGTCCCGCCCTAACAGGCCAGCTTTGCCCTCAAAGGTCTTCCAATTATCTATGAAGCCCACATTATTTTTGGAGCACCACCTGGACATCCAGCGGTTCAGCGACCATAACCTGCTGTAAGCTATGTCACCATGTCACATTGGCATGGAACCAGAGCATACTAGTTCATCGGACATCGCCTTCGCTAATTTAAACACCTCTGTAAAGTTATTCTTACTAACCTCTGACTGACGAAGGCATATATATCGTTAGCTCCAGCATGTACCACTATCTTAGAGAACCTATGCTGTCCTAGAGCCCTAAGATTACCTGCTATGTCCGGTGCTCTGGCTCCCGGGATACACCTAACCACTGCCGCTGGCGCCCCTAAAGGTCTAGCCAATGTCACGTGTCTCAGTATAGAGTCTCCTATAACCAGAGCTCTTTCAGGTTTCTCAGCGGGTGCAGCACTGAGGAGAGCAAACCTGTTGGACACGTGACGCGCAGAGGTGGTGTGCTCCGGTGGGCTAGCCTTAGCGTTAGCTTTGGCTGAACGAGTATGCCGCCGAGTCGTCACCCACTCGCCCCGCTGTGAGGGCTCTAATGCCGGAGTCGGGGGCTGTTTATCTCCGCCTGTGGCACCCAGACTGTCCGCTACAGGAATAACGCTGCTCTCACACTGTCTAACCCTCTCTAAAGTCTGGATGCGCTCCTCTAATGCTGATATCTTCTCCGTCAGAGTGCTCACTAACACACACCTATCACAAATAAAATTATCACTAATGACGGAGGAAGAATGTCTAAACATCCTGCACTCTACACACTGAACAAGCTGAACGGTAGACATTATAACGTACCTCTGTGTCGGAGTTTTAGTTGTTTAGTTGAGGAAACTCGCGCGTTGCGAAACTTTCGCGGCAACAATACGAAAACAGGAAGCTACGTCACAAAATAAATAAATCACAAAAAAGATTCCGTTTGTATTTCCCATCTCTAACATAGCATAAAAATCACGGGTTGTGTATAGAGTGATTAAAAACAATACAAGACATGTTATGATGAGGAAAGTTTCTATCTCTTCCATTTCATCGTCTCCGCATCAGTGGACGCGCCTGCAATTCACTTTTCATACAAATTACATAATCTAATTTTTTTTAGTTTATATAAAAGGCAGATATTTCGCTTTATATAAGTATATATTTTTCACGTCTGTGAGGCGAGTATACACGGAGTATCTGTTCATTTTCTGACGCGCTCAAGTTCACCGAAAACAATACAGAACCCCGTTTAGTGTAATTTATTTCAGTTAATAAACCTACTACAAATTTAAAGAACACAAAATATAAGATGACACAAGAACCTACATGTGTAGCTTTTCTAATTATGAATTTAGTTTTACTAAATAATATTTATGCAGTATAATCGGGGGCCTCTTATTTCTATTTACTTTAGGTTGTTGTTCTTGCAGTGTTACTGTGTGTGATTTGCAATGTCAGACACATTCAAATGCAAATAATACACACTGCAAATTATCTGACACTTGCCATGATTTAAAATCTGACTTTCAGACATGATAGATAATTTGCCTTGTTTTAAAAATTACTTACTTGTTTTTAATACTTGATTTTATATCATAATCTTAAACTGAGCATGAGTATATCATTTTTTCTTTATTAGTCCAGAAATCCTAAATTGGATAGAATAGCTCTTAAAATAAGCTAAATTAGTTATTTCACCAGACGTCTCACAAAATAAAACTTCTTTTAAGATTCTTTGACAAACTCAAAGATTTGTTTGCTCAGTTTGCTTGATTTAAAAATCTTATTTCAAGATTTCTTACCAAGTAAAATTTACTTGCTGCATGGACAGATAATTTCACTAGTTTTAGGTAATTTTTTTATCAAATGTAGTAATTGTTTCTTATTTTTAGACTAACAATTTTTGCAGTGCACCCTCCCCAAGTGTGAATCAGCTGTTCTCACCTATACACTCGGAGAAACTAAAATCACCACTGTTCATGGTTTCAGCAAACTGGGGAGGATCTTGGATCTTGCTTCAGGCCTCTTCTTAAATTTGTGTAAATTTCAAATCTTCTGAATTCTAAAATTGACATTGTTACCGTTTGTAATCTCTGGAACGAGATTTTTCTTACCATAACATGTATTGTTATTAATCACTCTACACTGTTTTTAATTACTCTACAATGTTTAAATTTTAGATTTTATTTATAAATAAACAAACCAAATAAAATTATTCCATCCTGAAATGATCCTTAAAGACATGGTAGCGTCTGTAATTTGTCTATACTGATCATTGTAGGTACGGAATAAAAACGCGGGCTATGTACAGTACTTCATATTACGGTGTATTTTACCTAGTTCCATTTAATATACTGATTGATAATATTTTGCTGCAAAGTAAAGCTCAAAATGTAACGTCTGCTTGGGTTTGCTTTCGTTATATTTTTGATGATGTTTTTTTTTTCACTGATAGTCAACAAGTGGCATAAGAAAGGCAATTAATGGCGCATGCAACCTGGAACAAATATCTGCCCATATGGATCAGTATTTCTTTAGTCATTTAATCATGCATAATGCTCCCCCGTCAAAAAATCTGATGGGGCATCAATCACTTATCACAACTGTGAATGGATGCAGCAGTAGAGACAGATTAAATCCTATTAACACTTGGAAACAATAGTAAAAAAGTTCCAGAGGGTTAGCGCCTGTTATACTAATGTATTTTACTGATTTTTTTACTGCTTATATTTCGTTTGGTTTTAAGCAATTTCGTGTGTGTGTGTGTGTGTGTGTGTGTGTGTGCGCGCGCGCGCACGCACGCGAGAAAGAGAGGATACTCTGACAAGACCAAATTCCGTGTGGCTCCCGTGGCGCAATCGGTCAGCGCGTGACACTTATAAAGCGGTCCAGGTGAAGCAATGCCGAGTTTGAGTCTCACCTAAAGCACCCAAAGCATTTTACTGCATATCGCATTGTGTATGTGACAAATCACATTTTTATTTGAAAGTAAAGCTTAAAATGTAACTTCTGCTTTGGTTTGTTTTCGTTATATTTTGATGTTTTCGCTGAAAGTCAAATTGGCATAACAAATAGATTAATGGCGCATAATATCTGGAGCAAATATCTGTCCATACGGATCAGTGTGTCTTTAGTCATTTAACCAGCATAACGTCCCACATCAAAGATCTGATGGGGCATCAATCACAACGATCTTATCAATAGATGCAGCAGCAGAGACAGATTTAATCCCCATAAACATTCACACTTGAAAACAAAACTAACAGAAGTAAACAGTTCTAGAGTGTTAGTGCCTGTTATCACAGGACAGGAATCACCTACAGGATACTACTGTATTTTTACTGCTCATATTTTTTTACCCTAGTTTCATTTGGTTTTACGCGATTTCATGTGTTATTTGTGTGTGTCTGTGTGTGTACAGTGTGTGTGTGTGTGTGTGTGAGTGTACAGTGTGTGTGTGTGAGTGCGAGAGATAGCGTGAGAGCGCGTGCGCGAGAGAGGGCTTACATGGTGATTTGTCCAAGGTTACTAAAACCTGGCTTACTACCTATAAACATTATTTCAATTTAACTCATGGGTCTCAATCACAGATGACACGACGAATTATATACTCTGAAACGTTCATTTGAACATTTAAAAATATATACAAAAAACATGAATACTAATGTTATCATGGTGTAAATTATTAACATTAGGTTAGGTCCTGCCCTTAATTAATTCATATTATAATTACTTTTACATAGTAGTTACTCGACTGACATGACCAAAACTATTTCATTTAGCCTTTCTAAAATCAACCCATCATTTATAATCATAAAACATATTATGATCTGTTCAATAGCCCATCTGTTTTAATTTAGTTTGTATTTTTTATTATTCATAAGACAACCTTTCAGTTTTGTAAATATTTTAGCTATAGTGTGTTAAGTCTTACTTTAGGTTAAACGTTTTTGAGAATTTGACCATCCAGTTTAGATAAATGTTATGTCATTGATTGATCAAATCTGGATTAAGGATATTTTATTTTATTTATTTATTTCTTTAATTAAATTTTCTTTAATTAAATTGTAAGTTTCCCCCCTGAGGGATTGCCACCTTATTGTGGTCAGGGGGTTTGCGTGCCTCAACACAATTCAGCAAGGACAATACTGTTACTATAAGCCCAGGGAAAAACAGTGCTTGAACATGATGCCCCCTTCAAATTTCTGACTGCGCCCCTCCCCCCCTGGTCTAGAACGGCCCTGCGTCTGACCGTCTTTTGTCTTGTAAATGAGTATTCTCACTCACCTTCCAATCCCCCGAGCGCGCACACACTGTTTGTCCTGTAAACTGTAACTGTGTTTGCTAGGGCACTTGGTTATACACAGTACTTTAATGTATGGAACACTTAGGCTGAATCCCATTTCTATTTTCTACCCCTTCCCCTACCCCTTCCCCTACCCCTTGCCCCTTCCCCTTGTCCCTTGAAACGAAGTGGAAAGGGGAAGGGTTTAAATTTTTCCCCTAAGAAATGGGACACCACTACAACACTGTTATACGTCATCATACGTTGTCACTAGTTCCTAATGTTACATTAAAGGACATGCGCCGATGTTTATCACACATTGCAATAAGAGAGAGATTACTCACTCCCAAAGTTTTTTTGCGCCGTATTTCATCCCTATACATAATATAAATTATAAAAATATATAAAAATAAAATATATATTTGTAATATCGTGCAATCGGTGCTAGCCGCTAGCAAACTTTAGCGATTTTTTTGCAAACATTTCTTTACAGAACATCACCATAAACACAAACACAAGACTAGAGGTAATATACATATAATGAAAACTTGTCATAAAAATCTTTATTTATGGCAAAAATTTACATTTATGGGTCTGTTTGCTCGAGTGAGCAGCCATGTTGAAAATTTCGCTTAGCCCTTCGTTTGAAGTGAGGTCCTGAAAAATCTTCGTTTGGAGGGCTATCTGGCCCTTCCCCTTCCCCCTCCCCCTCCAACCAAAAGAGAAATGAGACACCACTACCCCTTCACGTGAACGCGCCAAACGGAGGGGTAGGGCTATGTGAAGGGGTAAGGGGTAGAAATGGGATTCAGCCTTACTTAACTTACTGGTTTGGTTTAAATATCGCTTATTACCTATATATTCAGCAAAATAAATTAATTATTAACGTATTGAAGTATTTTAGTTAAGGACCAAAATCTGTGCTTGTGTTTAGAGCTGCTGAACAGCCGAAAACACACACACACAGAGCAATTAACACCATGTCATACTCAGGAGTGGAAGGTGAGAAACCTCAATGGAGAATACCAAGTTTGTCGTTGCTCTTTTGGAGTTCTTAAAACCCAAAACATTTATTTATACTGAGAAAAAATTATGGGTCACATAATCACAAATACATATAATCAAGTGTTTAACTGTTTTCATTTGTTTCTATGACCAATAATTATTATGATTTTCAGCCCAACTCTGACTATTTAAAACAAAGTTGTGTCCCATTTTTTGCCCATTGAAGTTGTTGGTTCAACTAAACGGTTTTTAAATACCCAAACAATCCCCCAAAATTAAAACACGCAAACATGACTTTAACAATTCAATTTATTCTTCCAAAACTAGTCAAAGTTAAAACAGTAATTTACATAAAACAGGTGAATACATGTCTTTTGCAGGTTAAAGGTCATTCCTCCTACAGCTCCCTCAACAGCTTGTTCAGGCTCTTCCAGTACTGTAGCTCCAAAAGTCCAGCCGTCAGCAGTCTGACCCCCCCAATCCTCCACAGTGGAGCTCTGCTTAAAGACAACAGGAGAATTTAGTGAAGACAAAGATAAATAAACTTTATAGAACATTCATTCATTCATTCATCTTCTATACCGCTTAATCCTGTGTTCAGGGTCGCGGGGGACCTGGAGCCTATCCCAGGAGACTTCGGGCACTAGGCGGGGTACACCCTGGACAGGGTGCCAATCCATCGCAGGGCACACACACTCACACACCCAATCACACACTACGGGTAATTTAGGAACGCCAATTAGCCTAACCTGCATATCTTTGGACTGTGGGAGGAAACCGGAGTCCCCGGAGGAAACCCACCAAGCACGGGGAGAACATGCAAACTCCATGCACACAGAGACGGGAATCGAGCCTGGCCGGGGAATCGAACCCTGGACCCTGGAGGTGCAAGGTGACAGTGCTAACCACTACACCACCGCGCCGCCTCTTTATAGAACATATAGTTCTAATAAAAATAATATATATTAATAAACCTATTTACCACAGAGTGTGTAAAATACTGTTTTGGGGATTCTGGAATGTAAATAAACTGCCTGTGCTAATGTTAACCAGTGAACAGTGTTAGTGTTAACCACGGTCTGTCTGTATTATCGTCTGAATTAAATTAACTGAGAATTTACTTAATGCGCTTCTGATACAAATAAGTTAAGCGATATAACACTTGTATATGAGTATTAGTTCATCCCTGAAGCGAAACTATAACTTACTGAAGCCCCTCATACCTCCCCCCACACACACACACACATACACCTCCCCCCCACGCACACACACATACACCTCCCCCCCACACACATACACACACACACACCTCCCCCTCCTCCTCCTTAACTGATAAACACTTCAGTGTTTTTATCCAGCTCGTTAACTAAGCGCTCGCGCTACCGCGGAAAGTCACGGACAAAGTGTGTAAAATATAAACCCGGTTCTGAGCGTTACTAGCTCCTGTACAGCTACCCTCAGTCTGTGTCCCTCATGAACTGCATCACATTATATTCCAGTCACAGAAATAACCTGCAGATTAACTCTTTAACCAAAGAATAAATAAATGCTGAATTTATCCAGACAACGCGTGGTGAAATTCTCTCAGTATTTACAGAGAGCACAAACACTCTTCATCGGGTAGTGCAGCTCTTGTAATAGGGACATTAATAGTATTTTCGAAGCTTGCGCATGCTTTTGAGTTAAAGTGGAGTGACATTGTGAGTGTGTGACACTGACAGTAAGCTGTAATATTAACTCCAGACTTGGTAAACAGATCACTAAGTTCTCTGAAGTCACATCTGACCGCTGCTGGTGCTGCCAGTGATATTTAAAACAGCCAATAAAAAACTAAACTGGGAAATACAGTGGGTGGACAACCAGACTGCTCATTACCATCGCACTCACCGCCGTGGAAACGCGGCAGCGGCCAAAATAAACCAGGAGCATTTCAAAATAAGTCGTGAAATGACCGCCAGGTGGCGCAAATTGACATTTTCCGTCGTCTCGGTTTTTAAATATATTCAGAGCTTAAGTCATAATAAAGTCAAAACAATGTTTTAGCGAAGTAATACTACAATTATGATAATTTACACATCCAACAAACATGAAAAACTATAAATATAAAAAAAATATGAGTTAGAAAACATTGGTTTTATTTTGTTTAGACAGACTCTCTGTTTTTATCTGTTTAGTGTTATTATTAAAGAAAACAGCACAAACAACAGCACTAGGGCTTTTTAAAAAAATTTATTTCGACAATACTTACAGTTGTTAGAGTTTAAGACATCAAGATTTAAATATAGAAATAACTAAATCAAATAGAGCAAAATTCCAGAATAGATAATAAAAAAATAAATCAATAAAAAAAGATGTATGCAGTATAATCGGGGCCTCTCATTACATTATTTGCTCGCACTTTGTCTGGCACTGAATCAAAATATATTGTCTTACATTTGTGAATAAAATATCATTGTTTTTTTCAGAGATTTATTTGTGCAAAATAATATTTATGCAATATAATTACAGGCTCTGGAGTCGTTTTTCGTTTGCAGTATAAAACCAAAATACATCTTACTATTTTTGAGAGATTTGTTTAAAAAAAAATCTAAAAAAAAAAAAATTCAGATATTTGTCTGTACAAAATAATATGTATGCAATATAATCATAGGCTCTTGATTCGTTATTCGTTTGCAATATAAACCAAAATACATTTTTATTGAAATAATAACAATAGTGTTTTTCTTTACTGAATAGGCAGAGCCTCTGAATACAGTGCGCCGTTTTAACAGGGGTGGGGATAAGAAAGCAGCAGTGAAACTGACTGGCCATTTTAATCATTCATTGATACGTTGATGTCTTTGGTTTCGGCTGTGAGTGGATGCGCTGTAGTAATCCACGTTTTATACAAATTACATAACCTGATTTTCCCCCCATTAATTTATATAAAAGCAGACATTTTGCTTTCTGTATCTGTATTTCAGTCATGGTATACTAACATATTTTTGCCGCGTAGTGCGCGCGCAACATCTCATGGGCGAGCCTTCACACAGCTGACCAAATCGTCATTAGCGTTCCCCTTCCCCAAACAGCGCAGCGAGGAGCATTTACATTTAAACAGGTTTTACAGGTGTGCTTTGCAAAGTCAGACACATACAAATGCAAATAATACACCTCCCCAAGTGAATAGCTGTTCTCACCTACAGTATACACTCGGAGAAACTAAAATCACCACTGTTCATGGTCTTGCTTCAGGCCTCTTCTTAAATTTGTGTGAAAGCCTGAAAAATGGTTGTGAATAAACCTTTTAATGAATTTAAAACGTTTGCGTGATCCCGCGTGTGCGCTCATTAACTTTGCCGGGTTTTGATCTAAAGTCAGATGAACGCGCGCGCCGATATGAGAGATTAGATATCTCTTTCAGCAAACACATCAGAATCAGAAAGAGTTTTATTGCCAAGTACGCTGCACGTACAAGGAATTTGTTTTAGTGACGGAGCTTCCAGAACAAAAAATACAAACGACAAGACAAAAACAGCATGACGCAAAAAAAAAAAAAAAAAAAAATTTTAAATGGTTGACATCAAATGGAGTACGATGTGAGATACTTTTAAATAAGTTACATAAATATCTGAAGTCTGTGGTATTATACAGTATATTGCACAGTGGTATTGTACACAATATTGCACATATATTTATTGACCGTTAGAATGATGTTTATCTGTTAAGGAGGTAGATTGCCTGGGGGGAAAAAACTGTTCTTATGCCTGACTGTCCTGGTGTTCGGTGCTCTGTAGCGTCGACCCGATGGCAAAAGTTCAAAAAGAAGGTGGCTTGGGTGTGAGGGGTCCAAAGTGATATTCCGTGCCCTTTTCTTCACTCTGGATATATACAGTTCTTGCAGCGTGGGCAGGGGAGTGCCAATAATTCTTTCAGCAGTCCGAACCGTCCTTTGTAGTCTTCTGATGTCTGCTTTCGTAGCTGAGCCAAACCAGACAGTTATTGAAGTGCACAGGACGGATTCAATGACGGCTGAGTAGAACTGTGTGAGCAGCTCCTGTGGCAGGTTGAATTTCTTCAGCTGGCGAAGGAAATACAACCTCTGGTGGGCCTTTTTAACAATGGAGTCAATGTGAATGTCCCACTTCAGGTCCTGAGAGATGGTCGTGGCCAGGAACCGGAATGACTCCACTGCCGTCACAGTGCTGTTCATGATGGTGAGTGGGGGAAGTGCAGGTGGGTTTCTCCTGAAGTCCACGATCATCTCCACTGTTTTGAGCGTGTTTAGCTCCAGGTTGTTGTGACTGCACCAGACAGCCAACTGCTTGACCTCCCTTCTGTATGCAGACTCGTCACCGTCCTGGATGAGGCCGATGATTGTAGTGTCATCTGCAAATTTCAGGAGCTTGACAGTGGGGTCTGTGGAGGTGCAGTCGTTGGTGTAGATGGAGAAGAGCAGTGGGGAGAGAACGCATCCCTGAGGGGCTCCAGTATTGGTGGTGTGACTGTTGGACATGAATTTTCCCAGTTTCACTAGCTGCTGCCTGTCTGTCAGAAAGCTGGTGATCCAGTGACAGATAGAGCTAGGAACAGAGAGCTGGTTTAATTTGGTCTGAAGCAGTGCTGGGATGATCGTATTAAAAGCTGATGAAAAGTCTATGAACAAGACCCTTGCATAAGCCCCTGGTTTGTCCAGATGTTGAAGGATGAAGTGCAGTCCCATATTAACTGCATCATCAACAGACCTGTTTGCTCTATAAGCAAACTGCAGGGGGTCCAGTAAGGGTCCTGTGATGTCCCTCAGATAGGCCAACACCAGTCTTTCAAATGACTTCATGACCACAGATGTTAGGGCGACTGGTCTGTAGTCATTAAGTCCTGTGATTTTAGTTTTTTTTGGAATGGGGATGATTGTGGAACGTTTAAAGCACAAAGGCACTTCACATTGTTCCAGTGATCTGTTGAAGATCTGTGTGAAAATGGGCGCCAGCTGGTCAGCACAGGATTTCAGACAGGCTGGTGTCACGCCGTCTGGGCCTGGAGCTTTCCATCTCTTTTGTTTCAGAAAGATCTGGCGAACATCCTTTTAACAGACCTGGAGTGCAGGGGGGGAAGAGAGGGTGGTTGTCAGAGGTGATAATGGTGGTGTAGAAAGAGGGTTAGGACAGGAGTGTGGTGTGAGACTGGGAGTTTCAAATCTACAATAGAACTCATTCAGGTCATCAACCAGTTGTTGATTCCCTACAGAGTTGGGGGATGGCGTCTTGTAGTTAGTGATGGTTTTCAGGCCTTTCCACACTGAAGCAGGGTCGTTTGCCGAAAACTGGTTTTCCAGTTTTTTAGAGTAGCTCCTCTTAGCTGCTCTGATCGCCCTTGTTAGTGTGTTCCTGGCCTGGTTGTACAAGATCCTGTCCCCACTCCTGTAGGCATCCTCTTTGGCCTGACGAAGCTGTCTGAGCTTTGCTGTAAACCATGGTTTGTCATTGTTATATGTTAAAAATGTCCTGGTAGGGATGCACATGTCCTCACAGAAACTGATGTAGGATGTTACAGAATCTGTGAGCTCGTCCAGATTGGTGGCAGCAGCTTCAAAAACACTCCAATCAGTGCAGTCAAAACAGGCCTGTAATTCCTGTTCTGCTTCACTGGTCCATCTCTTTACTGTCCTTACTACAGGCTTAGCAGATTTAAGTTTTTGCCTATAGGTTGGGAGAAGATGAACCAGGCAGTGGTCAGAAAGTCCTAAAGCTGCTCTGGGGACGGAGCGATATGCATCCTTTATTGTGGTGTAGCAGTGATCCAAAGTATTTTTGTCTCTGGTGGGGCATGTAATGTGCTGTTTGTATTTAGGCAGTTCACGTTTGAGGTTTGCTTTGTTAAAATCCCCAAGTATAATTATAAGAGAGTCCGGGTGTTGTTGCTCCGTGTCTGTGATCTGAGCAGCCAGCTGTTGCAATGCTGCGTTCACACACGCTTGTGGAGGGATGTACACACTCACAAGAATGAACGAGGTGAACTCGCGCGGCGAATAGAAAGGCTTGCAGTTGATGAAATATGCCTCTAGATCAGGACAGCACATCTTCTTCAATGGTGTCACATTTGTACACCAACTTTCGTTGATGTAAAAGCATGTCCCGCCGCCTCGCGATTTCCCCGTTGATTCTGTGTCGCGATCCGCTCTGAACAGCTGGAAGCCCGGCAGGTGTAGCGCGTTGTCCGGGATGGCTTCATTCAGCCAGGTTTCCGTCAAACACAGCGCGGCAGAGTTTGAAAAGTCCTTATTTTTCCTGGAGAGCAGGAAAAGTTCGTCCATTTTGTTGGGTAGAGAGCGGAGATTCGCCAGATGTATACTCGGCAGCGCAGTTCTAAAGCCGCGCTGTCGGAGCTTGACGAGCGCGCCGGCTCTCTTCCCCCGCCTGCGCTTCTTAAAGCATTTAAACAGCGCAGCTGCTCCGCCGGTTACAATGTTCAGTAAAACGTTTGAAAAATCGAAAAGTGGTTGAAAATATATGTGAAAATAAACACATATTATAGGTGTTAAATAAGCGCTATGCGGCGATGGGAGAAACGCACGCCGATGTCAGTCCCTAGCAAGGAGCATTTACTTACATCTAAACTGAGTCATTTACATTAATCACTGATCACATTTAAACAATTTATTCATACAGATGTACATGTTTTGTAGGTTTGTTACTGAAGAACTGTGGCAGCGGGCACACCTAAAAATTAATGCAGGATTATTTTTTTTTATAGTTTTATATAAATAAAAATGCTTTTATAAATGTGGGCTACTGTTATCTACTTCAAATATTTGTTAAAACAGCCAGGAAACTCACTCTGACCATTTTAATAATTCTTTGATAAATTAGTGATTCCTTTGGTTTTGGCTGTGCTGATGGTGATCATGTCATCTCGTCGTCTCCGCAGCAGGGAGCGCGCCTATAATTTACTTCTCATATGAATTACATAATCTAATTTTCATTAGTTTATATTAAAGCAGATATTTCTCTTTCTATAAGTATATATTTTTCACGTCTGTGAGGCGAGTATACATGGAGTTTGGGTTCATTTTCTGACGCGCTCAAGTTCACCAAAATCAATACAGAACCCCGTTTACTTTATTTATTCAACAAAATCATAAAGTTTTTTCGTCATTGTGAGTGCACCTAAATAAAAGTAGAGTCTTATAAAAGCTATAAATTTAAAGAACACAAAATATAAGATGACACAAGACCCTACACGTGTAGCCTTTCTACTGTAATTACACATAATAAAAAGGTTCAGTGTGTTAACGTTTACGTTGCTTAAATTCGATCCTAAAAAAACTGAATTTAATTTTAATTATAAATTTGTACTGTAATGTTACTACTGTTATTATTATTTTTTATTTATTTTATTTTATTTATATATATTTTATTATTCATTTATTTATTTTTTATTATTATAATATATATTTTTTTTTGTTAAATGTCTTTAATTTTTGTGAAGCTGCTTTGAGACAATGACCATTGTTAAAAGCGCTATATAAATAAAATTGAATTGAATTATGAATTTGTTTATTTAAAATGTTTCACTTTATTTTATCTGCAACGACGTGCAGCTGTGGATGACCTGCGCCTCATTAAGATTGAGAATGAACTGATGCCTGAGGCGTTAGTCTATAGTTATATAGCGCCACTCAGCGGTAAAAGCCAGCAAACGCACAAACCCGAATGCTATCGCCATAGGCCGTGACGGTAGAAGTCGCATACTGCTTGTGCACCCACTGTAAACTGTAAACTACCCCAAACACATTTTATAAAATAAAACATCACTTACCATGAATAGTCTGTTAAGCCGCCATCTTCATCTCTGTAGTTTGGTAGCGTCAGTTCGGCGGGAGTGGAGGCGGGTTGTTAAAATCACGTGATTGCAACTCAGCGCAGCTGGCTTGTTTTAACGTGTTCTTGAGAACGAAGCGCCATCTAGTGGTGGCACCAGGTAAATGAATAAATAGGGCTTGAATGGGCGTGTTTACTGTGAAATCTTGACACGCCTTTCTGGCAGAAAAGGGAGGGGGGATTACGGCGTGCATAGGGCATTCACACACCGTTTACACGCCGTTTGCACGGTAGCGGCTATTTGGCGTGTCTCCCACTGTAGATGTCTTCCCTTTTGAAAGATCCAGGGGGCAGGTTTGGCTGTTTTTTCATCAGCAGCTGGTGGTTTGGTGTCAGAGGTTCCAGTTTGGATGAGCAGCTGTTTCTTTTTACAGATGCCTTTCGTTTTTGCTGTGTGGGAATTCTCGGTTTGAATTCCGCTGCTGCTTTACCCTTTTGCAATGTGAAAATTTCTTCCTTAAAATTTTGTCTTTGAGTGAACTTACTGATTTCGTTTTCTGCTCTTGTTAGGTCTTGAACTGTTAGAGACTTGTGACTTTCTGTCTTTGGGTTATCTACTTGTGTTTTGACCCTCTCTGTTTTTAGTTTGTGCATGTCTCTAATGCGAAGGATCCAGGCAACGGATCTTTTTAACTTGTGCCAATCAGAGTGATGATTAATCAATTTACTCACTCGTCTGTGCATTTTGTAATGCTCACAATATTCACGAAAGCTGAGAGCTTAATTTCATCATCATTTTCTTTTATTGATGTGCCATTAATATTTTCAGGCCATTTGCACTCTGCTTCTTTGAGGAAGGAGGGACCATGGATCCAGTTTACATTTTTCATAAAGTTTTCGCAGGATACCCCCCTGGACGCAGAATCAGCTGGGTTTTTTGAGGTATTAATGTACCTCCATTGCTGTGGCTTGGTTATCCCTCTTATAATGGCAAGTCTGTTGGCCACAAAGGACTTAAAACGAAGTGTTTTATTGTCAATGTATCTCAAAACAGTTGTACTGTCAGTCCAAAACATCGAGTCTAATAATTTCAATTCTAGTTGCTCTCTCAGCATTTTGTAATTTTTTACAGCGATCACTGCCGCCGTCAATTCCATTCATGGAATTGTGGTTTGTTTCAGGGGTGCTACACGACAGTTCCCCATCATGAATGCGCAATGTGTGAGTCCATCAGCATTTACTAACCTGAGGTATGAGACCACTCCATATCCCATTTCACTCGCATCCGAAAAGTGATGAAGTTGCGCTGTAAGCGTAGCTCCAAAGTCAGCTGGTTTCACGCACCTTGCTACACTAAACTCGGACAGTTGGGGCAGCTCTTGCAGCCAGGTTTTCCATGCTTTAGCAAACTGCTCGGGAATGTCATCGTCCCATGTGAGTTTTTCTTTACATACTGTAACTGGTGCATTAGAGTTTTAGCTGGCAGTACGACAGTTGCAAGAAAACCTAAGGGGTCGTAAATCGAACTGGTGATTGACAGGATTCCTCGTCTTGTCACAGGTCGTTCTTTGAAACTAATTTTGAACTTGAACATGTTTGAGTTAATGCACCACAGCACCCCCAGAGCTCTCTCAACCGGGAGTACATCTTTACTCAAGTCTAAGTCTCTCATGTCTTTGATCATTTCGCTCTCTGGAATGACAGTCAGTAGGGCACGGCTATTGCTTGCCCATTTAGTGAGTTTAAACCCTCCGCTTGCACAGAGACTTGTGAGATCGTTGTATAGAGCGACTGCTTGGTCATGACTCGAAACAGATTTCAGGCAGTCATCTACATAAAAGTTTTTAAGTACTGTATTGACTGCCACAACAGGTGCATTGCTGCGGTTTTCTTCTGCTGTCTTTCTGAGGGCGAAGTTAGCAACACTAGGCGACAATTTTGCACCGAACAGATGAACTACCATTTTATACTCAACTAAATCTTGGTTCACATCTCCATTCGGCCACCATAGGAAGCGGAGCAGATCTGTGTCCTTATCGGGGACTCTCACTTGATAGTACATGGCTTCTATGTCTGCCATCATGGCAATTTCTTCTTGTCTAAAGCGTGTGAGCACACCAATGAGTGAGTTTGTTAAGGCTGGTCCTTGTAGGAGCTCACTATTTAGTGACACTCCTTGATAACTGGCAGCACAGTCAAAAACCACCCTCAGTTTATTCTTTTGAGGATGATAGACGCCATGAAGCGGTATGTACCACACATGACCATCCTGAATGTTTACGTGATGTGTAGGAACCCTGACTGAATGACCCTTTTTTAGCATGTCATTCATAAAGTTTGTGTACTCCTCGTGAAAGGAGCTGTTGCTGATAAGTGTTCGTTTAAGGTTTAATGCACATTGCATAGCTGCAATTCGGTTGTTGGGCATTTGAACTGATGCTTTCTTAAGTGGGAGGCTGATGTAGAAGTGATTGTCTGTGAACTGCAAGGAGTTATTAACGAGATCTAAGAACTGATAATCATCTTGTGACATCTCTGCCTTGTCATCGCAATTTCATTTGGGAAAATCATGGTTATATTGCTCTATCAGCATTCGTTCTACACTTTCAATAGAGGTTCGGTTAACTAACGCTCGCTGATTCGTTATTGGGCTGGCTGTCCTCGACGGGTTCCCGGAGTGGCCCATTCACAATCCAGCCGAGGGGGGTCCGTACTGCGTATGGGCCCATGTGCCTGCTATTAATGATTCGCGATGGTGCTAAGAGCTCGTGCTCTCTCTTTCCTATGAGAATTTCAATTCCGGCGCGAATCTGGGGCAACTTTACATCGCTAAGGTAGGACCACTGGTCGATGTCGTGCTGTTGTGGAATACTTTCCACTGTAGCAGGGATATTCTTTTGTGTAAACACGTTGGAAAGTTCAATGAAGGTGTTTTCTTCCATGCTACTAATTTCCAAATCATTGAGCATGTAGCTTTCTACTAGTTTTGTGGAGTTCATGGTGCTCAGCAGCATTTTAACTCTTCTGCCTTGTACATTTAATAGCCTTGCTAACGACTCTGTACAGAATGTGGCGGAGCTATCTTGGTCTATAAATGCATACACTTCTGCAATTTTGTCACCTTTCTTGGACTTTATTTTAACAGGTACTATGGGAAGGATGCAATTACCTCCAGCCCCAGTGAGGGCATTTGATTCGTGACTCACTGCAGATGGTGTATTTTTTGTGTCACCTTCAGTTTCGTTTTCGTGGGCGCTTGTGGCTAACTGCGCTGTCTTGCACTGCTGTGTGTAGCATGCAAGGATGTGGCTTTGAACACAATGAACATATAATTTTTCTGGCACAGTCTTTTCATAAATGACCCTTTCTTAGACATCCGAAACAGAATCCATTCCTTTTTAGAAATTCTACTTTGTCTTTGTGTGTCTTATCATTAAATTGGAAGCAATCGTCTAAGATATGCTCCCCTGGTGCAATGTGCGCACGGTTTAGTGAAGGCGCTTGCAGGTAATGCACTGGCGTTCCCTTTTATAATCGAGTCTTTGAAATGTTTACCAACCTGTCTGACATCAAGTTGACCCTGGGTTTTCCTTGGCCCTTTTGTTTGGGTTCTTGAAAAGATGTGTGATTGGGTTTTCTGTCGCTGGTTGCGGCGTCCAGGTCAGCGAAGGACAGTTTGGAGTAGAGTCTAGCTTGTTGATCGATGAAGTCCACCAGCTGGGCGAACTTGGCTCTTGATCCGGGGAGCTCGTAGTGCTGGTGTGAGCGAAGCTTCCACCTGTCAATCAGCTTGTGGGGCAGCTTTGTGAGAATTTCATTCATGCACTGGCTGCTATTCAACTCGTCCAAGGATTCATGGTTCTCCATGGCGTTTTGGCAGGTTGTCAGGAACGAGGAGAGGGCACTTAACGACCTTCCATCGTCTGGCTTTATTTTTGGCCACTTAGCTGCCTTTTGCTTATATGCTGCTGCAATTCTTAGTTCGTTACCAAACCTGTCGTGCAGCAATTTCTTTGCTCTTGCGTAGCCATCTGTCATGTTCATGCAGCTCGCTACAAGTTCTTTGGGTTCGCCTATGGTGAAGATAGGACAGCTTTTCAACGTTCGAGATAGGACAGCCTTTCAACGTCGTTATCAGCTTTGGATTCAACGAAACACTCAAAGGATATCATGAAGGATGAGAATTTAAACGGGTCCCCGTCATACGGAGGAATGTTGCGCTGGGGCAAGGTTGACAGCACGTGGCTTCTCGAGAGCAGTTCTGTGAGCTCTGCTTGACGTTGCACCTGGAGCCCTACTGTGTCGAGGCTCTGACCTAAGTATTCATTGTCTTGAGTAGTGCATTCTGTCATACTAAATGGGTTTCTTAAGGTGCTTATCGGTTGCTGATTTGTGTTTGCAAGCGCGCCTGGGGAATCTGCCTGGCATGGCTGACGCCATGCTGCATCATGACCCTGCCATGGATGTTCGTTGTTGAGGGTAGAACATTTCTTTGGGGTACTTGTCATTTGTGGGTTTGAGCTCGTGGGCATGCCTGAATGGGCTGCCCCGTAGGGCGTTGGCATTCGATAATGTGCTGTATCGAAGCTCTGACATAACTGTTCATTGTCCAGGATGGGACTTTCATTTTGGGTACTTGCCATTGTAGGTCTGGCACTGTTGGGCTCGCTTGAACGGGCTGCCTCGAAACGTGACTCTTGAACAGGCTGCCACGAGGCCGCCACGTGTTCCGTGGGCACGCTGTACTCATAGAGTTTATTGGGTTCTAAGTATGTAGATTGAGCTCTACTCAGGTGCGCGTTACTCAATTCGGTGAATGCGCTCTCCTTTGCAGGCTGCGCTCGGCTGTTGCATTATGAGTTGAACGGGTGAGAGTGCGCGCTGCTCTGACGCGCGCTGCTCGATTCAATGAGTGCGCTCTTTCTCGCGGGCGATCGGCTGTCGTATTTGGAGAAAACATTTATTTCAGCTGCGGCCTTTGCGAGCTCCATGTCAAGTCTCAGCCTTTCCTTCTGTGTCTTTAGTTTTACCTTTTCCATTTCTAGTTGCGCCTCCTGCTCTTCCAGCTCCTGCCGTTGGTCTAAGGCTGCTGCTTCAGCTAGCAGGGCTGCACTAGTAGCTTCTGCCCTTTTTAGCCGAGCTAATGATGTTGTAAATGATGAGGAGGACCTCTTGGACGCTGCCGTTATCTGTTACACGCTGTCGCCTGGCGAGACATCGTGTTCGCGACGTAATAGAGTGGCCCTTGGTGTCCGCTATCCAGCGATCCACCTTTTCCTTAAATTCTGTAATGCGCAGTGATTTGGGCCTGTGCCAATTCTGCTGGTCCAGTTCGCATTCGTTTTCGTTTAAACGCGATTGCACTTCTCTATTGCTCTGAGTAAAGTTCTTTAGCAGCTCTTTGTAGTCTGTATGGTACCTAATTTCAACGTTGTACAAGTTACAGACATCGTACATGAGCAATCTTATTTCGTTGGATAGTGTAGTTACTTCACTCCACTTTTCTTCTCGAATTCTCATTAATTCTGGAAACTTCCTTATTGGGTCTTCTTCCTCGAGCGCCGTCTCACGCTCAGACTCAACTGTAACTGTGTCGGTCTCGCCGTCAAACATAGTGAAGCACAGAGCACTCGAATCCTCTTTCATTTTCAATTTCAACAGTCACTTATCTTCGCGCTTAAAACAACGGAGAAGCTTTTGACTTTAATGTAGATGCGGACATATCATTTCACTAGTTTTGACGCGTAGCTTTGGTTTGATCATTTACTCACAAGAACTGAAGTCCGATGATTTCTTTGTCTTGGTATTTTATTTTCAGCATCAAAGATTCAACACTTCATACAGTCGTCTTGAGTAAATCCACTGTGGTTATAACACCTGTTGCTGTATCTTGTAAATTTCTGACTTTTACAACAACCTATGTTATATCTATCTCATTGCGTTCAGCTCACGCATCTAACAACACTTTTGTTGTATATATCTGCTTATGGGTAGCTCACGGTTACAACAACCTAGTTGCTGTATCTTACATTCTTAGCTTATGGTCAAAAGCTTGTGTTTCCATAGCCTTCCGCATCTAAACTGACTTTTCTGTCATGCGACAGTCATACAAATGCATGTCATAGTGGAATGACATCACAGACCAACATATGGTTGTCAAAATGGATGCTTAACTAACAAATTTAAAGCTTATGGCTTATGTAATAAACTTAATGCTTAAATAATGAGCAGAAAAAGATAGAATAAATGAAATAAAACAGATAAAATAAAATAAACACAACAAATAATTCTGCAGATCCATCTCACATAAGAAATGTGATATGGCTCTTACAATTCTTTTTGCTGTTTATGTCCACCATTTAATAATTATTTAATTATCAATAATTAAAGCTGCTCACATCGCACGCTTTCACTTTAAAAAATGCAGTGTTTAATCAGCAAGTATATGTCACCTCTCTTTATAATTGATAAATATTCTGACTGAAACATATCTGCTCGTGTCGACTCATATTGGGAGCATTTTTGATCAAAGAGGAGAGTAGAAGGGGAAACCTTAAAGTGTGTACAAACAACAGCACAATGCATATGTGTGAATGGCTGAAATGTGGTTGTGAATAAACCTTTTAGTGAATGTAAAATGTTTCGTGATCCCGATGCGCGCGTGTGCGCTCTTTAACTTTGCCGAGTTTTGATCTAAAGTCAGATGAACGTGCGTGCCGATATGAGAGATTATTTTTTATTTCCCATCTCTAACATAGCATAAAAATCACGGGTTGTGTATAGAGTGATTAAAAACAATACAAGGCATGTTATGATGAGGGAATAATTTCTATCTCTTCCATTTCGTTGTCTCCGCATCAGTGGACGTGCTTGCAATTCACTTTTCATACGAATTACATAATCTAATAATTTGTTTTTTATTAGCTTGTATAAAAGGCAGATATTTCGCTTTATATAACTATATATTTTTCACGTCTGTGAGGCAAGTATACACGGAGTATCGCTTCATTTTCTGACGCGCTCAAGTTCGCCGAAAACAATACAGAACCCCGTTTACTTTATTTATTTAACAAAATCATGAAGTTTTTTCGTCATTGTGAGTGCACCTAAATAAAAGTAGAGTCTTATAAAGGCTACAAATTTAAAGAACACAAAATATAAGATGACACAAGACCCTACACGTGTAGCTTTTCTAATTACACATAATAAAATCTAAAGGCTCAGTGTGTTAACGTTTACGTTGCTTAAATTCGATCCTAAAAATACTGAATTTAATTTTAATTATAAATTTGTACTGTAATGTTACTACTGTGATTATGAATTCGTTTAATGTTTCACTTTATTTTATCTGCAACAACGTGTGGCTGTGGACGACCTGCGCCTCAATAAGCCTGGAGAGAACGAACTGATGCCTGAGCCGTCAGTCTATAGTTATATAGCGCCACTCAGCGGTAAAAGCCAGCAAATGCACAAACCCAAATGCTATCGCCGTAGGCCGTGACGGTAGAAGTCACATACTGCTTGTGCACCCACTGTATAAAATGAAAATATTATGTATAAATGAAATATAATTTATATATTCGTTTTTTATTAAATTCTTAACATTTTAATGGTTAGTGATTGTTGCAGACATTCACACAATTTTTTGAGGGGAAGGGATTGGCTTGTACAGGCGGCGCCTATAACCAGCAGATCAAAGGAGCAGTTATCGGCTATGACGCGTATGACAGTTTGGGGGCCAGAGTTGGTTGGGTTTTTTTTTCTTTTTTTTTTTTCTTTTCTTTATTGAGACAATACAAAAAAATACAGAACATGTTAAACACATATAAGCAATAATAACAAAAAACAAACAAACATTAATTAGAACAAATTAAATATAAGGGACAAGGAAATATAGATTTGAGAGTTCAAAGAAAGGTTAAAATACACGAGAGGATTGAAATTAAGTAAAAACCGTGACAAGATGTAGCAAGAGACACTTCAATTAAAAATATCATCATAATAATCTAGAAGTATATTATTCTTCTTATTAAATTGAATTAATTTAAGAGAGTTTAAAATTTAGGTCATTTCTAGAAGGAAAAGATGGAAATACAATTGTTCCTTTTTAATTTCCTGTTTATGTATAAAAAGTATTTTGCATGTAAAATAAAATAATTAACAACAAATTCAAGCGGTTTATTTTCCGCATTCTCATAATAAAAGATTATATCTTTAATGAATCTCACTCCTTTACTATTAAAGTGGTTCAAGAGGTGGTCTTTTAAAAGAGTTAAGAGTTTTTATAACAATAATCATAATAAATCATTAGATCATAATATAATTATAATTATAATTAGCCATAATATTCTCATAGATCGCTTACAAAACTATATAGGTATTCAGGGACAGACATTAAAATGGTTTAGATCTTACCTGTCTGATCGCTACCATTTTGTAGATCTAAATGGAGAATTGTCTGGTGTAATGCCAGTGAAATATGGGGTCCCACAAGGGTCAGTTTTAGGACCTCTGTTGTTCTCAATATACATGCTTCCCTTGGGTAACATCATTAGAAGACATGGGATTAGTTTCCATTGTTATGCTGATGATACCCAATTACAGATGTCGCCATTAAAAACGCACGTTTCGAGAAAAGGGATCCCGTGACTTGCCGCGGCTGCATATTTATTCTTAACATGAAGACTTATTTTGGTGATTTTATTATAAGCTTTTTACCCAGAGTTAGATGCATGCTGCACTGTTAATGTTATTATTAAATAACGCCTATTATTACATTGCATTTAGTTTGAGAGCAAAGTAATGACAACATAAACTGTACATTATTTGTTTTGTATTGCTTTTTACCTTCTCCTCAAACTCGCACTGCATGATTTTCAAAGTCATCGGATCACCATTGTTTTCACACTGTACTATCTGTGGTAGCATTTAGTTGCTGCTGTGTTCACACTGCACAATGAATTGGCGACAGGAGATTACACACTGCATGACTTTACAATAGGATGAATCGCCAACAACTCTGTCTGGTGTGCAAGCTACAGCCAAACGCACACAAGAAGTGATAAGGAAACAACGCAAGATCATGCTGGCATTGTGGTCTATAATTCCTCCCCGAACAAACAAACAAGGACGTCATCTTTTTTTAATTATTAAGATCCCATATGGTCAAAACTGAAATTTCATGGCTTTTTTCATGGTAACTGAGGTCTAGGGGCTATGTAACTACCATATAAGTTTCAAAACAGTCAATCCACAGTAGAATGCACACAGCCTGCATAAAGTAGCTTTGCCTCTACTCAGTCACCGCTTTCAGTCACCATCCCACCCTTCTTTTGCCAAAACATCACGTCCATGCCATTGCTGAACAACAATAACATGAAAACAAGTCGAAAAAACGCTGTTCAGTCGATAGATGTCGAAACTACATCATTACACAGGCTTCCGAACAACATTAATATAAAATACCAGTGGCACGTCAGCTTCAGCATCTTTCACACAGCCATTCCATTAAACTTTAAAAATTTACATAAAAAATGTTATTTAATTAATAGAAGTTAATTGATAAAGAAAATCTATTTGACATTATTTTTGACAGCATTATTTTATTTTTATTTTTTTATTATATTTATTGCGATTTTCAGACATACAGAAAGAACACAATCACAAAAGCAGACAAAACACACCTACAAGTGTAAAAAACAAACAACCCCCCCCCCCCAAAAAAAAATAAAACAAACAAAAAAAAACAGCATCTCCTTCAGTCAACCACCTCACTGTGTAAAGGCAAAAAAGGTCAAAAATAGATTTTTACTCAATATGACATTATGAATAATAGCGACAATAAAAATACAAATATTAGTATATAATCACCTAGGTACTTAAAGCAAGAGTGACAGGGGAAGTGAAAATAAAAACAGAGAACAAATAAATTTGCAAGTATCAGCACTATCGGTAGCATTAACAAGAGATTAAGATAGAGAACGAACAAAAAGAAATGGTGTATTAACACAGACACTGCGATTACAAGGTTTCACGTAGTTTCAAAATTATCAGAATTTTTTAACAGGTGATTGAAAAGAGGCCTCCAAGAAACTTCAAATCGTTCTATATTTCCAGACATAATATATCTAAGCCTCTCTACATGAAGGGTGGAGGAAAGTTCAGACAACCAAATCTTGAATAGTGGCCTTGACTTATTCTTCCACATGCAAAGAATAGATTTTTTTGCGATCAACATACCATACTGTATAGGCACTCGAAAAGCATTGTTAAGATGCTGCAAGGAGACTGACCAGCCAAAAAGAGCAGTTGCAGGGTCTAAGGGTAGTTCACAAGCATAAACTTCTGAAAGAAATTGAAAAACTTCTGACCAGAATTCACCGATTTTAGGGCATGCCCAAAAAAGATGACCAAGCGAACCCTCAGCAGATTCACATTTATTGCAGAGAGAGGAAATAGTGGGATAAAAAGTGTGAAGTTTAACCCTAGAGTAGTGCAATCTATGTAACACCTTGTACTGAATAAGTTGGTGCCTCGCATTAATAGAGCAGGTGTATATATTTTTAAGACACTTTCCCCAGTCTTCCTCAGAAACGTGAATATCCAGTTCCTTTTCCCAATCGTTTTTCAGATGATTAGTAGAGACATCTAACTGACTTGTAAAAAAATCTACAAATTTGGTAACTAACTTTGGGTTATTGGGAGTGCAAGTAAGTAGTTTGTGTAATTCATTATCAGCTGGTAGAGTTTCAAAGTTCGGCATAGTGGAACGAACATAATTTCTAATTTGTAGGTATCTAAAGAAATGCGAAGCAGGAAGTTCGAATTTCTCTTTTAGTTGAGAAAAAGTGGGAAAATTGTTGTCTATATATATAAATCTCTCAGAGTGAGTATTCCTTTTCTCGCCCAACCTGTGAACACCGGGTCTAATAATGAGGGTTTAAAGGCGATGTTATGACAAACAGGAGCAAAAAAGGAGGTATTTGGCAGTTTGAATGTCTTACCAATCTGACGCCATATCCTGAGAGAGTTATTAATCATGAAGTGGGATCTAACTGCAACTATAGATTTCTCTGGGGCAGCAAATAGCAACGAGGAGAGATTTGACAGCATTATGATTATTTATTAAAACTTCAGACAACAACAATTAGTGCCACGAGGTTATTTGCAACACTATATGTTCTACAAAATAGAGGACTACACACCTTACAGCGCAATATAATGTGGCTTTAGAAGAGGAAAGGTAGGATTAAGAAGTGAGCAAGCGATGAATTAGGATTACAAGTCCCAAGCAGATACAGTAACAATAATGGGTGCCCTACCTTATGCAGTCTCCATTGATGGCTAATAAACATTGATACAAGTAGGCTATGGTTAAAGTGGTGAACTTATAAAGTCTTAAATGTTTTGTTTTCCCTTCTCAACGCATTATGCATTTACAGATGTCGCCATTAAAAACCCGCGTTTCGAGAAAAAGGATCCCGTGACTTGCCGCGGCTTTGCGCGGCTGCATGCGGGAAGCTGTGAACATGCCCTTCATTACCTGTAGGGGGCAGTCGTGTTTCAGTCTGAAGTATTGTGTCTACTGAAGCCGAAAATGTGTCCAAATTAAACTGCGCATGCGTGTTTGGAGACGCTGTGCCCGCGCTGTGGATCAGTCGGTTGGGAATCATCACGGAGGTTACAACACGGCGTGGCTGCAGCTGGAGTTTGTCGTGTTCGAGGTAAGTTTAGCTTTCTTTTTTGGATGTGATTCTCGCGTTCATGACTCCCAATTAATGTTCATCTTAATCTCAGGACGTACAATTAGCAATATTTCAGTTTTTAATGGTGTGGAGATTCACAAAACACCATTTTCGTGTAAAAACCTGAACCTACGGAGCCCCCATGGGTCCTGTGGTAAATAAATAAATAAAATAATAACGAACCGAGCGCGCGGATTAATACACCGAGATGTGTGTTTCTTACCCCCACCCCGAGTGAAAACGGCGTGTTCAGACAAAGGCTCGCCAGTTAGATGCCATTTCTGAACAAACTGAGTCGTGTGTGTTAAAGCATTAAATGGTAAAAGAGCACTAGCAATAAACGTTTTTTTCTTAATCCGAATTTTATTAATAAGTTACAAGTTAAATTTCAACTGTAAAGAACCTGTACATATGTTCATACAGTATTGACAGCAGCTCTAATTTGTCTAAATCGCATTGCAGACAAGAAAAAGAAGTCGAGTCATCCTGTGACCCTGCATGCGCTTAATCTTTCCACACATGATTCTTGCTTCTCACTTTTTCCTTAATCTCCGGTTCGGTTCTGGTTTCGGTCTGTTCTCATGAGTTGTGAAGCGAGAGGAACAAAGTATAAATATTGTTCATTTGCTAAATTAAGTATCATGAATTTTAATTGAATATCTATCTCTATTTTTTTCACAGCAGTTTGTGACTGAAAGTGTGTCTGCATCTGACTTCAGGAGTTTCCTGACCAACCGGATCTAACGGTCATATTTAAAAATCATAAAGTACAAAACGTTTCTGTTAGTGTTTAATTTTGTTTCTATGATTAATACTTATTTGTGGTGTTTTATGTTTTGTACATCTTTTCAAATTGAGACCTTATTTGTAAGTTACTGTTTTCTCGTTTTTCTATAAATTAATCAAATGTTTGCTTGTTATTAAATGTATTTTTTTTTTTTTATAAACGAATCTGTTTTATTATTAGCTGAGAGTGTGGTTTATTTATTTATCATATTTGGTCATTGTAATTGCATTAGGGAGCATTATCTCTGCGAAGTGTGTCTGCTATCTGGGAATTAATTACCTTTACTTGGCTATTTTAAATAAATCTAATTTGTGCATTAAATATAATTATGTAACTTTTACTTGATTTCTTTGATTGTTTCTTTGATTATGTGTAAAGAAAATACAATTTATATATTTGTGTTTAATTACAAAAAAAACATTTTAAGGGTTAGTGATTGTTGCAGACATTCACATTATTTTTTGGGGAAGAGCTTGGCTTGTACAGGCTACTCATCAGCAGTCGGCGCCCCGCTGTAACCAGAAGATCAAAGGAGCAGTTATCGGCTGACACGTAGCCTTCTGAGTTTGGAGACCCACAGAACCCCCACTGTATTATAATGCCTCTTCTCACCTTTCATTCATGATTTCGCTGATGGGGGAATTCGTACAATTGGGGGTTTTAAAAACAATTAACAAGGCCGAGTAGACGTCTCTGCCTAAAATGTTTTTCGCCAGCAAAACACCTCTCTCTCTCTCTCTCTCTCTCTCTCTCTCTCTCTCTATCTATATATATATATATATATATATATATATAAATTCACAATCACATTCCAGCTCTTATTTCCAGCCGTGGTCAAATAATGGATGAAATAATTATTCAATGTTGGACACAAACAGCAAAAAATACGAAAAGCCCTAAGCACTTTATTGCTTTTCATCATGTTTTTTGCTGTTTGTGTCCAGTATATATATATATATATAGTTAATTCATGTCTATGATCTAAAAAAATATAAAAACATATGATCTTTTTGAGTTAGGAGTTTTTTTTTTTTTCTTATTCATAAGACAACCTTTCAGTTTTGTAAATATTCTAGTTATAGTGTGTTAAGTCTTTCTTAAACGGTTTTGAGAATTAGACCATCCAGCTAAGATCAATATTATTAATATTAAGCATTTTATTTCTATTTATTCTATGCTTTGCTGGAGAAATACATTTTAGGCAGAGATGTCTCTGTCTTGTTAAATAGTTTTAAACCCCTGAATTGTGCCAATTCCCCCATCCGAAACCGGTTTGATAACTTCTCACCTATCAAAGGTGAGAAGAGGGACTGAGCTGTAACTGAGCGCGCTTTCACGTTTTACTGTAAAGACACACACACACATACAGGCACGTGCAGAGGGGGGAGGGCGGCGGGCGCTTGAGCACCCGCCCCTTGCCTTCAGGATGCCTCAAGTATGGGCGTAAATTTCATTTAACAGTAGCGGGGGACAATAAATATAAAATTTCTCATGAGCAATTTTTGAAGGGGACACAATACAGTCAAATTGTACTTATAAAGATATGTCCCCACAGTGAAAAACTTTGCTTCTATCATTATTATTGTAGCACGGAGACTGCACCATTATGGTTATTTTCAAAGTTTTTCTCAGGTTCAATGACAAAGCAGATTTTTCTTCAAAACTATTTATTGCATTGTTTATGTTGTTTACAGTCAAGCCATCAACATACAATAAAATGTAAACATGTGATCTAAACTAAAAACTGTGCTGCCTGTGCTGGTGCTGGCAATATCATCTCTTTGTTCTGCTGTCTCCGGCTCCCTCCCTGGTCCTGAATCTGCCCCTTCCTCTACTCTCACTGTCTCAGAACAGACTGACTCCTGAAGCAGAAAAAAATGCAGGAAAAGATGTTTTCCATACTCATACTAACTAACTTGTTTACATTACACTTGCTAAATTGAAAGATCATACTGTAAATTGGTGAGCCTATTACTTTCTACTAAACAGCCACAACTCAAAAAACATTAAAGAAATTGTTCACCCCCCAAAAATTTTAAAAAATCTGTCATTATCCCTTCAATAAAAGCACCACACTTACCCAACACTGTACATCTGATTGACCCTGGTCTACCTGTCCCTCAATAATTTCTGTCTCCTTTGCCTGTGATTGATATTGTGACATTAGTATTTTCATAAGCACCCATTCTTAAAGCCAAATTTCCTTAATATATGAACTTGTACTTACTTGGCGTTTAAGTCACTGAAAAATTATCTTATGTCCATTTATCTAGGACACTGCAAGGCAAGTTTATTTATACTGTAGCACATTTCATACACAATGGTCATTCAAATTGCTTTACATAAAGAAAGTAAAACTATCAAAAAATAATCACAACAATAAAAACAAGGAATAAAAAAAGGTTCAAAATTGTATTTAAAATTAATTAAGACACTTAGAACAGAATGGATATTGATTATACAAAAATATACATATTTCGGACTAGGCACAGTGCTCATTTAGTAAATGTACAGCTAAACAATATGCTAATTGTGGCCGTTAATGTTAAGTTAACATTATGCCAAGTCGTCACAAATAAAACACTGCATGGGAAACGGTGTTTGTCGTGTTAGTTGCAGTGCACTTTTTTCAGCGGATTTTTCAGTTCAGTTTATCAACTTGTAATATACAGTATCTCACAAAAGTGAGTACACCCTTCACATTTTTGTAAATATTTTATTATATCTTTTCAAGAGACAACGGTAAAGATATGAAACTCTGATAGAATGTAAAGTAATCAGTGTACGGCTTGTATAATGGTGTAAAGTTGATGTCCCCTCAAAATAACTCAACACACAGCCATTAATGTCTGAACTGCTGGCAACAAAAGTGAGTACACCCCTAAATGAAAATGTTCAAACTGTGCCCAGTGTCAGTATTTTGTGTGGCCACCATTATTTTCCAGCACTGTCTTAACTCTCTTGGGCATGGAGTTCACTAGAGCTTCACAGGTTGCCATGGGAATCCTCTTCCACTCCTCCTTGATCACGTCACGAAGCTGGTGGATGTTAGGAACCTTGTGCTTCTCCACCTTCCGTTTGAGGATGCCCCACAGAATAATAAAATATTTACAAAAATGTGAGGAGTGTACTCACTTTTGTGAGATACTGTATACATTTTAGGAATATATTAACATTTGCAGACGTCATTATATGTTGAATGGAACTTGTAAGCCTTTGAATGGTGTTAAAAATACTTGCAAAACAAGTATTGCAGCCATACATTGGAGGGAACTTCTGAGGTGGTCAGTGATTGATGGCACGGTCGGTCGGAGGGGGTTGTGATCACACCTATAGATCTTTTGTTCTAGGCTATCGGTCAAATATCTCTCCACTTGGAAGCAAAAACATGCAAGGCATGCAACAGCATCTCGACGCACATACTAAGCTGTTTATAAAGTAGATACTGTTTGTTTTTTCATTTTGTAATCTTTCCCGTGTTTACCGTGTACTGTACAATGTATATTCATTTTTTAATGAATTACTGTAAATAAACTACACATTCCGTTACCAGAAATGACTTTTCTGTTTTTTGTGTGTGCAAAACTAAACTTCAGGGTCAAAGTAATAGCGATTTTATTTGAAAAGTATTATATATTTACAATGCTGATAAGTTCAAGCTTAGATTCATATATAAACTGCTTCAAAGTCTTTCCACCCCGTGACCGCTGAAATCCGACAGACGCAGGGCTCAAGGGAGGTGTGTGTATGTGTGTGTGTGTGTGTGTGTGTGTGTGTGCGCGTGTGTATGTGTGTGTGTGCGCGTGCGCTGCAGCCTGTCCTATTTTCAGCGGATTTTTCCGCTACCGCAGATCAGTTTACCAACTTGTAATATATACATTTTAGTAATATATTAACATGTGCAGACATTTAAGGGTGCGCTGCCCTCTCTTGCCCCTACGTAGAGCCTACACACACACACACCTATCTATCTATCTATCTATCTATCTATCATATAAATACACATTTGAAATCTGCATCTACATTTTCTGTTACAAGTATAGAATTAGGTTCAGCTGAGACTCATGATCAATGGTGTTAGGGTACTTATGTAGTGATAATTAGTTTCAGCCAAATCATTAAAACTAACAATGGACTATGGCACTCTTGAGAGGGGATATGAAGGTGTTATTCATTTATTTATTCTCTACAAGGGTGCGAACTACAATACAGACCAAACTATAACTTTCTCTTATACTACTATAAAAATCCTAAATATAAACAAACAAAATACAGCTTTTTTTCCTCAGAGGTAAACGGAAAAGTGAAGTTGTTCAGCTGTTTACTGTCACTGCAGCTTCTTCAAAGTCTTCCCACTCCGTGACCGCTGAAATCCGACACGACACCACGTTAGGCTACGTCTTGACTCATTTGTATACCGACGGTGATTGGATGTTTCCCGAGGGCTCAGGGGAGTGTGTGTGTGTGTGTGTGTGTGTGTGTGTGTCTATGTGTGTGCGTGCGCGTGCGCGTGTACTTCTTCTACTGTTCTAAAAACTCTAAATATAAACAAACAAAATACAGCTTTTTTTCAGAGGTAAACGGAAAACTGAAGATGTTCAGTGTCACTATGCAGATGTTACACTCATGTTACGCTGTGGTAGATCTGATTATTTAATCAAACACAATAATAAAGCTTTATATCCTCAGGAGGGCTCAGTACATTGTTTTAGCGATAGTTTCAAGGAAGCGCGTTCAGAACTAATCTAAAAAAAAAACATCCGAAGCTTCAAATAGAATGAACGAACTAATGAATTTTCTTAAAACGTTAGAAAATTAAGTAGAGCTAAATCCCTAAATCTCCTTATAAAATATCGCTGATTATCAATGCGAGAATGAATGGCGAATTGTCATATGGCGAGGGATAGGCTTCAGTGAAATTTATATAATTGATATATATGTAATTGATATACTGTATATACAGACGTGTGTGTGTCATTTTAATTCAAATGAACATTTTAATGCTTTCTGATCACTTATCACTTATCAACTTATCCACATACACTTATCAACACAAACTCTCCGTGCACGCACACACAATCTCTAAAAAATTAATATTAACAACATACATATACAAATAAACAAATGTAGGTGTAATAAAAGTAGTCGTGATGTCAGTACTCGCCCAGCAAACCAGCCTTTTGCAGCGGCTTAAAACGTATGAATTATCTTCAAATATAAAAAAAAAAAAAAGCGAAAAGACACTCGATTATTTTGCATAGGTTATTTGTTTAATTCAAAAAGTTTGTAAAAACACTTTAAAACGAGACAAAATCTGTTAAAATCCTCGTTCGCCTTCTCAGCGTTAGGTTGAGAGTGACGTCATGATTTGAATCTGCGCGCCACCGGGGAAACAGGGAAACTGACTTTCCCGGACCACCGGCTTTTAGATAAAGTCCTTCCATGCGCCATCTGGCGGATATTCAGTGAAGCGCAACACATTTATTTAAAATTCCCGAATGTTGCCTCCGGCAAGTCGCGGCACGCCGCGCGCTAAATTGCGGCCTCTCGCGGGAAAACACGCGGGTTTTTAATGGCGACATCTGTACTCACCAATAATGGCTACCTTTTTAAT
Source organism: Channallabes apus (assembly GCA_030522415.1). Taxonomy (NCBI): domain Eukaryota; kingdom Metazoa; phylum Chordata; class Actinopteri; order Siluriformes; family Clariidae; genus Channallabes; species Channallabes apus. The sequence goes on along the minus strand of CM060116.1, from coordinate 27,405,720 downwards.
TTGGTCAAGTCTCCAAGTCGAAGGTGCCCAGCAGCAGATTCCGTACCATGGCAGTAGCAGAGGTGGCAAGGCGGGCTGCTCTCCACGCTTCTGCCTGGCAAAACACCCCAGAGCCCTTTATAACTTCAATCTGAAAAATTATTTCACATCACAATATTAATTTATTGGCAACTTTTAGAAACTTTTCATGTTTCATACTGATTCTTATGTTTAGCTTCCCAATAGTTAATAGGATTTTATGTATAAATGCAGATTAATGATAAAGATACATGCAGGGTAAAACTGCAACAGGAACAGTACAAAATAAAAACTGAAAAAAGACGGACATTCAGAGTAAATCAGTGCAAGATAAAAAAAAAACTGTACAAAACATACATGCAGGGTAAGCATTGGTGGGAGCAATGTCCAAGCAGTGTAGAGAAATATTTCTGTACGACTTCATTGTTTTGTGCTGTGTAGTATAGTATTGTAATAGCTGATCAGAGTGATCAACTCCCCATGTGCTGGTTGTACGCAGTCACAGGAACATGGAAATGTCCTACATAAGGCAGTATTTTAGCCACCTGGAACTAGCTTGTTTGTGCTAAATAACATTACCAATAGCAGTGTTATAAGCTAACCAAAATGGAGCCAAATACACATAAGCAACCATAATCTAAAGCTATCCAAAACAAGGTGAATATAAACATCTGTAAACTCCATAAGGCATTAGCTTAGCCACCGGGAAATATCATGTTTGTGCTACATGAAGCAGCATGTTAGCATGATTTACCTAAACTATATAAATGGCATTGAAAGCCAATGTGTCACACAAGCTGACAAGAGCTAGCTGTAGTGAGGAAAATATTTACTAATATTAGTTTAATATTATCAGAATAAGAGTTATATAAGACTTAATAACTTACCCAGTGTAGCATGGGTCTATTCTCTGTTCAAAATGCTCCCGTTCGTCGTCGGAGTCACACAGTCTTCTGAGGTAAATGTAATCTTTCCAGAACATTCTGAAGAGTTTCCTCGGATGTGTAAGCGCGTGCCATCTTCCAAAACGTGCAGAAAACTCACTGAATCGGAGTATTTTCAAACCTGTCTCTCTGTGTTCGTTTTTCATGCCGGTGTCCGGGGGCGTGGTCTAGTACTGATTTCCGTGTGATTGGCGCGTGGGCGTGTCCTGCCTCGGGTCATTAGCATATAAGTGTGACAATAAGTTGAGGGTTAAGGGCCTTGCTCAAGGGCCCAACAGTGGCAACTTGGTGGTTGTGGGGTTTGAACCTGGGATCTTCCGAACCATAGTCCAATGCCTTAACCACTGAGCTACCCCTGGCCCCATATAGGTGCGCATATATACTGCATATAGGTTTCATATATGCGCATATATCCTCATATAGGTTCTTCTTTCCATGTGAGGCACGCACACTGCTCTGGGTCAGACACAGACAACGGGAAACAGGAACTAAGCTCTCAAACAAATGCTTCCCAACAGAATACCGTAGGTCGCATTGCCAAAATTCTTTCACCGTGAGTGGCAGGAACTTCCAGACTACAACATATTGAATTCTCATGCCTGTAGAGTGTATTATAATGACGTGGCGACAGTGTAAAAACACCCTCCGATGTTAAATGCGAGCCGAAAATTGAGTACTTTTGAACGGCAAACAGGAATTAAGCTCTCAAGTGAGTAAACTAGACAGCAAGGTAAATACACAAAACTTACCATCAAATTATTTTTTTTCCTCAATAACTATATATATATATATATATATATATATATATATATATGTATATATATATATATTTTTTTTTTTATTAATTTTTTTTTTAAGCACCATGGCAAATCTCTCGTAGTCAATTTTTTAACCTGTTTTAAACACATACACACATGCATACACATTTTTATAGAAATGCACTTAGTTAATTTAATTTGCCTTACATTGTTGAATGAGGATGGGTTCCACAACCAAAAATCAACATTGATTCAATGCAATATGTATGCAAACAGTATGGTATCTGAGCGTACGGATTGGAAATTTGTGCATACAGTTTGTTAATCCGTGGCCACGATTTGTTAAACTGAGGGAACAGTTTAAGTATTTGTGAGTGCGGGGGACAAATTGCAAAACCGTCGCCACGGATTGATTTTTTTATTTATTTATTTATTTTTTTGGTCCTACAGGTTTTTTTTTTTTTTTTTTTTGCACATAACAGACTACATTGTTACATTAAGTATATTTTTCATAGCATTGAATATGTACATTGTAGGACAACATTTGCAGATTGTGAAATAACACATACAGGTCCTTCAAAAAAAAATTGCATATTGTGATAAAGTTCATTATTTTCGTTTAGAGAACCTTTTCATGATATGCTAATTTTTTGAGATTTCATGAGCTGTATGCCACAATCATCAATATTAAAACAATAAAAGGCTTGAACTACTTCAGTTGTGTGTAATGAATCTAAAATATATGAAAGTCTAATGTTTATCAGTACATTACAGAAAATAATGAACTTTATCACAATATGCTAATTTTTTGAGAAGGACCTGTATATTAAAAAAAATCTAATGTGTGCATTGTATCTATGGAAGATTGTAGGACATTTCAAAACATATTTTGCATATCTGTACATTTGTAAAAGTCACATTTCCAAAAATTTAGGACCCACCTTCTGTCATTCATAAACAACTACCACTCCAAGTTTTTAGAGCATTGTATAGTTCTAACCTTTTGTTTGTTTTTCATTCTTTAGATGCACTACAACAACAACAGCTGAAAGCTGAAGAAAAGGAGGCCACAGAGTTTCTTTGCTTCAACAGTTCAGAAATGGCTTCGTTATGCCCCAGAACGGCTGGGGGGAATTGCTCTTGGTGGAAAACCATAAGTTCAGACTCATGTCTTATTATCTGTTTTGCTGAGTAAATACATTTCAACTTACGAATAATGTTTCAGTCATCTGTTGTGTTTTGCTGAGGCAGGCTGCCATTTTTATATTATGGTTTTCCAGTCTCTTCTCTTGGCAGTTAGATTCTGTTTTATGAATTTTGAATTAACAATCTCTTCTAATATTCTCTTCTAAAAAGTCATCTTGTCATCCAGTTTATAATAATTTGTATGTAAGTTGTAGTGTGTTTTATTATATAGTTGTTTTATTGTAATTGTGATGTTACTTCCTGTTTAAATGGGTATGGAGCATAAATAAATAAATATGTTTACATGTAAACTGAAGGATGTTGAGTTACTGACTTTTTGTTAAAAAAAAAAAAAAAAAAAAGCTTTTCAGCCCTACAGGGTCTCTGATTTAAAGAAATAAATCAAAACGGACATGATTTACTGTCATAGAATCTTGCTGTTCATAAAGCAAGACTAAACTATAATTGCTTCAATGTTGATTCAATGTAAAATAAGTGATTGAATTTACGTTGAACAAACATTGATTTTATGCCCATCTTGATCTATTTTTCATCATTGAAATAACATTTCAAGGTGCAAACCTGATGAAAAATCAACATTTAACATTGAAATTTCAACATTGATTCAATGACAAGTTGGTTGATGCTTTAATGTTGATTCAATGATGATTCAATGTTGTTCTGCTATCTGGGTATGCTGTCCTAGAGCCCTAAGATTACCTGCTATGTCCGGTGCTCTGGCTCCCGGGATACACCTAACCACTGCCGCCCCTAAAGGTCTAGCTAATTTCACGTGTCTCAGTATAGAGTCTCCTATAACCAGAGCTCTTTCAGGTTTCTCAGCGGGTGCAGCACTGAGGAGAGCAAACCTGTTGGACACGTGAAGCGCAGAGGAGGTGTGCTCCGGTGGGCTAGCCTTAGCGTTAGCTTTGGCTGAACGAGTATGCCGCCGAGTCGTCACCCACTCGCCCCGCTGTGAGGGCTCTAATGCCGGAGTCGGGGGCTGATTATCTCCGCCTGTGGCACCCAGACTGTCCGCTACGGGAATAACGCTGCTCTCACACTGTCTAACCCTCTCTAAAGTCTGGATGCGCTCCTCTAACGCTGATATCTTCTCCGTCAGAGTGCTCACTAACACACCTATCACAAATAAAATTATCGCTAATGACGGAGGAAGAATGTCTAAGCATCCTGCACTCCACACACTGAACAAGCTGAATGGTAGACATTATAACATACCTCTGTGTCGGAGTTTTTGTTGATTGGAGATGAATTCCGTTTGTTGTTTTTAGACGAGGAAACTCGCGCGTTCTCCAAAAATTGCAGAAAAAAGGCGAAGCCGAATAGTATGGAGATGTAAAAGGTAGTTGCTATTAATATTGTTATTGTATAAAGCGATGTAATTTAAACGCTGATACAAACGCGAAACTTTCGCGGCAACGATACGAAAACAGGAAGCTACTTGTACTGTACTGTTTTGTTATTACTTGTATTGTTATTACTACTGATCGTTCTTACATTCATTCATTTTCTATACTATTGTGTATTCTATGCTTATTGTGTGTACAGGGTCATGGGGATCTCAGGAGACTTACTGTATGGTATGAGCCAATGTACAACCTGGGCATGGTGTCAATCGATTACAGGGCGCGCACGCGCACACACATGCACACACACACACACACTAGTTTGAAGCACACATTTAGACTATATGGCTGCACAAAGGAGATGGACATATTTTCGCTAATAATTCCTTTATTTTGAACAAGACAAACTATAACATTTTTAATAATATTATTAATATAATAATTAACAAACAACAACAACAAAAAAAAAAGATATTGAACTTCATGCCTCTCCTTCCGCCCTTACAGCAGGAGTCTTCTGGGTCCTTAGTCATACTGTGAATTTTTTAGATAGATATTATTATTGGGAGCATACACATCAATAAAAACAAACAAATCATTCTCAAACCATGCTGTTTAAAAACGAACTGTTTAAAAATACAGCCACAGACATGATTGCATATGCTCTCACATTTAAAAGTATTCCCATTAAAATTAGTTTTAAAAGACTGTGAGAATAAAAGTGTAATTGATAGAATACCCCAGAAATCCTGGAATACATTTGAAACTAAATTCCCTGCATCTTTAACCTCACTCTGTACACATTCTCCTAACGTTATCTCACTCTAACTTCAACGTTCATGTGGATACCAGGTTAAATGGGCTCACAAGGGACTTTATGTCGTGCCTCGATGCCTTTGATCTACAACAATTCATTGATTTTCTGACTCTCTCAAAAGGTCACACCCTGTTTGTTTCTCAGGTGTTACACCTTTTGACTCTGCTGCATCTGAATATTATATATGCCCATCTTGATCTATTTTTCATCATTGAAATAACATTATTTCAAGGTGCAAACCTGATGAAAAATCAACATTTAACATTGAAATTTCAACATTGATTCAATAACAAGTTGGTTGATGCTTTAATGTTGATTCAACGATGATTCAATGTTGTTCTGCTATCTGGATCACCTGCTTCAGAACCGGTTTTGAACGCCTGACGAGTCGTCTGTATGCTGCTACCTGGACACCGTGCAGCTGCTTCTTTCGGCAAATCATGTCTCTCGCCTTCCAAAATTCAAAGCCAATCATCTTTGCCCTTTTCCAAAATTCTCCATAATTCACAGCCAATCACCTCTCCTTCCTTCCAAAATTCAGCTCGATCAATCCGCGTCGAGTCTCTCTGTCGAATCACGTCCTTGCGTTTCCAAAATTCACACTCCGGTTGCAAAATTCAAAGCCAATCAGCTTCCTCCGTTTCCAAAATTCAAAGCCAATCAGCTTCCTCAGTTTCCAAAATATCTGCCTTGGTCCCGCCTTCGGCTTCCTCAAACGTTCAAAGCCAATCAGCTTCCTCCGTTTCCAAAATTCAAAGCCAATCAGCTTCCTCCGTTTCCAAAATATCGGCCTTGGTCCCGCCTTCAGCTTCCTCAAACATTCAAAGCCAATCAGCTTCCTCCGTTTCCAAAATTCAAAGCCAATCAGCTTCCTCCGTTTCCAAAATATCGGCCTTGGTCCCGCCTTCAGCTTCCTCAAACATTCAAAGCCAATCAGCTTCCTCCGTTTCCAAAATATCGGCCTTGGTCCCGCCTCCAGTGCGGATGCAACTTAGTCAAACTTTTAAACGGTTCGGAATATGAATATTCTTTCAACATAACACGGTAAGTATCAAGTATTGATTTCAGAGATAAATAGACTTTATTTAAGCGGTTTGTGTTATATAACGTTATTGTAAATTTGCCGATGCTGTATTAACATTAATGTTTCCTAAAGAGACACGCCTCCACTAAGTTTTACAGTTATACATTAGCGGTGTATTTGAGTGTTTTCCAGTAATGACACCTTTTCTGTATTTATTAACACACAGTGGTCGCGGTGAGGTCCTGGGGGAGTTCAGCCCCGCTTATGATCAGAAGATTAACAAAACCATTGCGTGTAAAATACACGTGAACACACACGTTTTCCTTGTACATGTACAAACTAAGTGCAGGCTGCTAAAATCAGGGATTAAAGTTCTCCGTCGTTACGACGGATTTCCGTCAATCACACTGTTCCGCCTGTCCTTAATGTTTTAATTTCACTTTTCATAATTTTAATGCTGTGTATATTGTAGCGTTTTTCAACACTAAGCAGGGATCTTGGAGGACGAGTGAGCTTGGTGGCTACCCAATGTAATGACTGGGAGTATTTTATTCTCTCTCAGCACAAGCATAAACACACATACAGGTCAAAACACACACACCCACATGCTTAAACATGGCCGAAGCCACTAACCTAAAACCAACATCCCACCCATGGTGAACACAAACATCATGCTGGACCAAAGCCGGCGATCGCCAGCCCCGCCCACGCCACACTGCCCCCACCCGAGCTGTGACCGTCCCCGGTCACCCCTAATCCTTCAGTCTCTGAGACGTGCAGGCGGTCGGCGCTGGCGCTGCGAACGCCGGAGCCCTGCTGTAGACGACATGTGAACATTAACCTGAGGCGGCCGGGCCTCTGCAGCAGTCGCCGTCTCACCGGCATGCGGCTGGTAGGGAGCGAGACGGTCTCGGTGAAGCACAATCATCCGCGCCCGCCCCGCCAGCCGCACCCGGTAGACGACATCCGAAAGTTGAGCGATCACCGTACAGGGTCCCACCCAGTGTGACATAAGTTTGGGTGATAGCCCTCTCTTCCTTCTCGGGGAATAAACCCATACCTGCTCTCCCGGCTCAAAGTCTCGCCCCCGGCTGTGAGTGTCATAAACCCGGCGCTGCTTAACACCGGCGTCCGCCAAGTGTTTGCGCGCTAACTCGTGAACCCGGAACAGTTTTTCTTTTAAAGAACAAAAATAATCCAACCCCGGTGCCGTGGGTAAATCCGACTGTGGCGGTGGCCCGAAAACGAGGTCCACTGGAGTGCGCAGCTCGCGTCCAAACATGAGAACAGCTGGCGTTAGCTGCGATGACTCCTGTACTGCCGTGCGATATGCCCAAAGAACGAGAGGCAAATGTTCGTCCCAATCACGTTGCCGATCGCTGGTAAGTAGGGCGAGTTGTGTGGTGAGCGTCCGATTAAAGCGCTCCACGAGGCCGTCACTTTGTGGATGAAGCGGCGTGGTGCGGGTCTTTTTCACCCCGAGGCGTTCGCACACCGCCGCAAACACCTCCGCCTCGAAGTTGCGCCCCTGATCGCTGTGTAACTGCTCTGGAGCGCCAAACCGGCTGAACACCTCATCCACTAGTACTCGGGCCGTAGTGGAGGCGCTCTGATCAGGCACAGCGAAAGCCTCCGGCCACTTGGTGAAGTAATCCACAACGACCAGCACATAACGGTTACCCCGATCGGAAACGGGGAACGGTCCAAGAATGTCCACGCCCATACGCTTCATGGGCGCCCCCACCCGAAAGTCCTGCAGCGGGGCTCGCGAGCGCTGGGTAGGGCCCTTCTTCGCCGTGCAGGAGTCGCATCTGTGAACAAAGAGTTCACTGTCAGTGTGACAGCCCGGCCAGTAGAAGCGAGCGCGCAACCGCCGCAGAGTTTTTGTCACACCGAAGTGTCCTGAACCCGTATGCCCATGAACCAACCCCAGCACACATGCCCGCAAAGTTTTTGGTACCAGAAGCTGGAAACATTCGCCAGCGCCGCACGGCCGCTCCCAGCGACGGTAGAGTAACCCTTGCCGCAATGCTAGGCGGGTGAACTGTGAGTGCAGAGCTTTCGCCTCTAACCCCAGGTGAGTGATTGCAGTATAATCCGGTCTCCGGCCCGCTTTAACCCAACCCAGAACTTGATGCAGAACCGGATCGCTCTCCTGCTCGGCCGCGAGCTGTTCACTGTCCAGCTGTGGCACAGGTGAGATGACTGTGGGAGGTGCCCTAGGCGAGGCAGTGACTCGGCTGCACGCTGGAACGGTCAGCTGATCACCCCCGGGGGGTCCGGGGGACTGAACGGAAAGGAAGTTGTGCGCCAGTGGTTCCGGAGGTTGGCCTACGTCGCAACCGCGCTCTTCGACCCGCTCGCAGTACCGACAACGTGCTTCACTGCATGGTCGGCGCGACAACGCGTCGGCGTTAGCGTGTAGCTTCCCGGCTCGGTGTTGAATGGTGAAGCTATAATCCTGTAGGCGCTCCAGCCAACGCGCTAACTGCCCCTCAGGTTCTTTGAAGCTAAGCAGCCACACTAACGAAGCGTGATCGGTCCGCAGCAGGAAGGTTTGCCCGTATAAATATGGCCGGAAGTGTTTTAGCGCCGCGACGACAGCTAACAGCTCGCGCCGCGTGACGCAATAATTCCGCTCGGGCCCAGACAACGCGCGGCTGAAATATGCGACAACCCGCTCTTGGTTACCGGAAACCTGAGACAGTACGGCCCCCAGCCCTACATCGCTCGCGTCTGTATCAAGGGTGAACGCGCGCGCTGCATCCGGATAGCCGAGGACGGGACACGTGACCAAAGCTTCGCGCAACCGAGCGAACGCGCGCGCATGTACAACCTCCCAGCGGAACGGCTGGTTCTTTTTCGTCAACCCATGCAACGGACTTGCGACGGTGGCGAAGTCTTTCACGAACCGGCGGTAGTACGAAGCTAACCCGAGGAAAGTGCGCAGCTGTGACACATTTACTGGTTCTGGCCAATTCTGTACTGCCGCGATTTTGTTTGGGTCGGTAGCAATCCCGTTCGCACTAATTATGTGGCCCAGAAACGCGGTCTCTCGACGCAACAGCTGGCATTTCCCCGGATTGAGCCGCAAGTTCGCCCGTCGGATAGCCAAAAATACCACCCGGAGATTAGCTAGCGCGACCTCAAACTCCTTGCCGTGCACTAGCAAATCATCCAGGTAGACGACGCAACGGTTACGAGGGATATCCGCCAACACTTTCTCCATCAACCGTTCAAACGTCGCCGGAGCGTTGCATAGGCCGAAAGGCATACGCCGGAATTGCCACAGCCCGTGCCCGATCGAAAACGCGGTTTTAGGGCGGTCTTCCGGAGCGAGCTCTACTTGCCAATACCCGCTACGCAGATCTAATGAACTAAACCAAGCCGAGCCTGCGACATGCTCCAGCGCATCATCTATCCGTGGCAACGGGTATGAGTCCTTCCGCGTCACCGCGTTTAGCCGCCGGTAATCGACACAAAACCGCCAAGAATTGTCCCTCTTACGCACAAGCACAACCGGTGAAGACCACGGTCCGGACGCTGGCTCAATGACGCCTGAGTCGACCATCTCACGCAGCTTCTGTTCGGCGACAGCCCGTTTAGCTAATGGGAGGCGTCGCGGGTGCAACCGAACAGGAGCTGCGTTCCCCGTATCAATCCTGTGCTGCACCAGATTGGTATGGGTGCAATCGCGCTCGTCTACCGCGAATACATCCGCGAATTCGTTAAGGAACGATCTCAGCGTTTCGGTCTGTGTCGCAGTTAACCCCGCGCTGCTACGTCGCAAAAGCTCATCTAGCACGCTCGATTGGTCGTGTACCGGATGTGTACTTTCACATGCGGCTGTGGTTTCGGTGTTAGCAACCTAGCTCTGCCAAAATCCCCACAAAGAGTCCCGTCCGTTAGGCTGAGCACCGCCCCCCACTTTTCCAAAATGTCTAGCCCCAATATACAGTCATCTTCAATGTTCCCCAGCAAAAAATCATGAACATAGTTGTGCTCACCTATGTTGATTCGCACCGAGCGGCGAGCCCGTATCTTCAAATGGCTCCCAGACACGGTGCGGATGCTGCGGGTTGGTTTGGGCACTTTGCCAGCGCGCTCGCATGGTCCCAACACTCCGTTGCGGAGTAGTGAAACAGTGGAGCCGGTGTCCACAAGCGCACGCAGCGGGACGCCGTCTAGCACACAATCCACGTAGATCCCAGCGCGTTGTCCCACACGTCCTGAACGGAGATCAACTCCGCCAATTGGGGAAACAGAATCGGCCACGGGAGGTGGCTTCCCCTCGCTGCCTCCCGGTCCTAGTTTAACGGCTGCTGGGGTACGTTGTCCTCGCGCCTCGAACTGTTAGGGCCGTAATACTGCGGTCCCGGGCCTCTGCGTCGCCGCGGAAATTCAGCGTCTTGCTCGTAGCCTGGCCGTGACGGGTAGCCCTGTCCCCGGCCAGGTTCACCTCCCGAGCGCCCCCTAGTGGCGGGAGGTAGCTCGGCTCTTTCGCCGCCATGCTCGACCATGATGGGTTCAGTGCGCTCGGCCTCGCGCAGTGCCTCGGCCAGAGAACTGGGTGCCGCCAACCGAATGTGCTCGCGGAGCCGCAGCGGTCGGAGCCCCCGGAGGAATGCACGATGAGCTAGCTCTTCCTGCTGGTCGTGCCCGAAGTCAGGATAGCCCCGCCGCGCGAGGCATCGCACGTCCATTGCAAACGCGCCCAGCGGCTCTGAAGCGCGCCGCTCGCGGACCGCGAGCTCTTCGCCAGCCGCTTCTCTGCGGTCACCCGTGCCGAACCGGAAGTGGAGCGATTCCCGCAGCTTCGCCCAGTCGTTCCGCTCCTCGGCCCGGAGGTCCTCGAGCACCCGGAGTGCGTCGCCCTCAAGCGAGAGTGCTACGCGGACCGCGATTTCCGCTGGGGACCAGCCCGCGAGATTGGCGGCGAGCTCTACCTGCGCAAAAAATGCGTAGGGTTCGACGGCGCCGTTATAGAAAGGAAGGCGCAGCTGTAAGTCGCCTCGCCGGTTAACGGTGCACGGGGCTTGGTCTGTGGGAAGTTCCGCCCCGAGATCCAGTGCCGGGACCCTCATCTCGCCGCTCTGCTTTCGCCGCGCTGCTTTCTTTGTGCTGGCACCATCCGGAAGGTGTTTCCTCTGCAGGAGTTCTGCTGCCACTCGGCGGCCCTCTTTGATCTTCTTCAGATCCTCCGCCGTTCGCTCCAACTCGGAGATCTCCATCCCACTTCTGACACCAATGTAGCGTTTTTCAACACTAAGCAGGGATCTTGGAGGACGAGTGAGCTTGGTGGCTACCCAATGTAATGACTGGGAGTATTTTATTCTCTCTCAGCACAAGCATAAACACACATACAGGTCAAAACACACACACCCACATGCTTAAACATGGCCGAAGCCACTAACCTAAAACCAACATCCCACCCATGGTGAACACAAACATCATGCTGGACCAAAGCCGGCGATCGCCAGCCCCGCCCACGCCACAATATATAGGCTTACATGGGTCTTAAATTAAGGAAACACAGTGTATTCAGCCTGCTGAGGAGGATGTGATCAAAGCCTGGAGTGGAGCGACTGCACGTTCCTCTCTCCACTCTAAGCGTTTTGTTATCACTCCGGTATGGATCCACTCCGGGTTTTGGTTTAGTTTTGAAGAACTACATGTCAGGCTACGGTATAACTATATTTAAGATAGCATGGACACACTTAATGCAGGAAGGCTCCGATGTTTCGGAGATTGATAAAAGTGTAAAAAAAATAAATAAATGGAGATGGGCTTGGCTTAGCGAAATTGGGGAGAATGGCAAGCCTTTTAGTTCGTGGACTAAAAAAAGCAAACATCCAGGTAGGTGTCTCTGCACAGTATGCCACAGGAAACTTCAATATGGCAATAATGGCAAAAAAAAAGTGCGAGCTCGCCATCAGTCAGCAGCTAGTCACAATGCTGCGGTTCGTGCTCTAACAGTACACATGCTCCCTGTCTGGTGCGACAAGAACCACAACGGAGATTCACACATCTGTGGCCGACCGTGTGCGCGATGTAAAAGTGCGCCTATGTTCTTCATAGCGAAGCATGACCTGTCGCTCACAGTCAGTGGAGGTTTTAGGGTAGGGCGAAGTGGGCAGCCGCCCAGGGCGGCATTTTTTTATGTCACGTGGGGGGGCTGCACACGAACCTGGAGTAAAAAATAATAATCTGTACCGCTAAGCGGTTTTCTATTATCTGTGATACCTGCGCTCGCGCCGCCCCTGAATGAGCCGCACAGACTGAGAAGCGGAGGGGGGGGGGGGGTTTCAGCGGAGAGGAGAGCGGATGACGGGGGGGAGGGGGGGGGGGCGCAGAGTACAGTTCACCTCTCCCAAATGAAGTGGACATGAATGGGGCTAAATGATGTCTACCTGACTTTCTTACAAATAACGCACATTTCATTCAAAATATTATAAACACACACCAGTAATTTGCCCTTTTTTCATGTATTTAATTGTGTGAAATGGCAAATAAAAATAGATAATAAAAGCGATGATGTGGAGGTGAATTGGTTTAGTCTTGACTTCTGGTCGTGAGTGACAGCGTTGGGGGCAATCTGCTGATTGTCGAATCGTCAATTATAAAGTATAAACACAGCGATGGAGAGAAAAAGGCCAAAGCTGTCAGGGGCCCAATTTAGAAACAAAAGAAAAGAAGATGAGGAGAAACGGATAAAAGATAAAGGTATATAACAATGTTCTCTCTGTATGGTTAAGTTATTCATGTCATCATGTTAATTAGTGGTATAACGTTAACTCTTAGGTTTGTTAGCCTTCTTGCTTATGATGCTTGCTATGCTTACCTTGTTAAAAACACACACACAATAAAAGCCTAATTTACAAACCATCACAGAAATTCTAATGGTTTCTATTAAATACCACAAAATGTAACCACAAAATTATGCTTTGCAGCAAGACTGCAGCAAGTACAGTTATTTATTTCCATTGTTTATTATGTTAATGTTGGCTATAGCCGATATACAGTGGTGTGAAAAACTATTTGCCCCCCCTCCTGATTTCTTATTCTTTTGCATGTTTGTCACACAAAATGTTTCTGATCATCAAACACATTTAACTATTAGTCAAAGATAACACAAGTAAACACAAAATGCAGTTTTTAAATGAGGGGTTTTATTATTTAGGGAGAAAAAAATCCAAACCTACATGACCCTGTGTGAAAAAGTAATTGCCCCCTGAACCTAATAACTGGTTGGGCCACCCTTAGCAGCAATAGCTGCAATCAAGCGTTTGCGATAACTTGCAACGAGTCTTTTACAGCGCTCTGGAGGAATTTTGGCCCACTCATCTTTGCAGAATTGTTGGAATTCAGCTTTATTTGAGGGTTTTCTAGCATGAACCGCCTTTTTAAGGACATGCCACAACATCTCAATAGGATTCAGGTCAGGACTTTGACTAGGCCACTCCAAAGTCTTCATTTTGTTTTTCTTCAGCCATTCAGAGGTGGATTTGCTGGTGTGTTTTGGGTCATTGTCCTGCTGCAGCACCCAAGATCGCTTCAGCTTGAGTTGACGAACAGATGGCCGGACATTCTCCTTCAGGATTTTTTGGTAGACGGTAGAATTCATGGTTCCATCCATCACAGCAAGCTTTCCAGGTCCTGAAGCAGCAAAACAACCCCAGACCATCACACTACCACCACCATATCTTACTGTTGATATGATGTTCTTTTTCTGAAATGCTGTGTTACTTTTACGCCAGATGTAACGGGACACGCACCTTCCAAAAAGTTCAACTTTTGTCTCGTCAGTCCACAAGGTATTTTCCCTAAAGTCTTGGCAATCATTGAGATGTTTTTTAGCAAAATTGAGACAAGCCTTAATGTTCTTTTTGCTTAAAAGTGGGTTGCGCCTTGGAAATCTGCCATGCAGGCCGTTTTTGCCCAGTCTCTTTCTTATGGTGGAGTCGTGAACACTGACCTTAATTGAGGCAAGTGAGGCCTGCAGTTCTTTAGATGTTGTCCTGGGGTCTTTTGTGGCCTCTCGGATGAGTTGTCTCTGCGCTCTTGGGGTAATTTTGGTCGGCCGGCCACTCCTGGGAAGGTTCACCACTGTTCCATGTTTTTGCCATTTGTGGATAATGGCTCTCACTGTGGTTCGCTGGAGTCCCAAAGCTTTAGAAATGGCTTTATAACCTTTACCAGACTGATAGATCTCAATTACTTTTGTTCTCATTTGTTCCTGAATTTCTTTGGATCTTGGCATGATGTCTAGCTTTTGAGGTCTACTTCTCTGTGTCAGGCAGCTCCTAATTAAGTGATTTCTTGATTGAAACAGGTGTGGCAGTAATCAGGCCTGGGCGTGACTACAGAAATTGAACTCAAATGTGATAAACCACAGTTAAGTTATTTTTTAACAAGGGGGGCAATCACTTTTTCACACAGGGCCATGTAGATTTGGAGTTTTTTTTCTCCCTTAATAACGTAAACCTTCATTTAAAAACTGCATTTTGTGTTCAATTATGTTATCTTTGACTAATAGTTAACGGTTTTTGATGAGCAGAAACATTTAAGTGTGACAAACATGCAAAAGCATAAGAAATCCGGAAGGGGGCAAATAGTTTTTCACACCACTGTATTTACGATATATTTACAGTATACTGTAAATAGCCAGTTTAATTTACATATGGGTAGATAGTTTAAAAGACATTTTCCATTTGCTATAACTCTGTTACGTGACAAAGCATATAATTTGAGGCAGTAAATTAACCAAGGAGCTAATTGTTCCTCCCTTAGCTTAGATTATATTAGATTAATAAAGTGTCTAATGACTGCCATCAAAAACCATGAGCCTCTTTGAGCTTATCACTTTTCTGCACGATAAGGATCTATCTGAGATCTACCCCAACTTTTGGACTGCTCTCAGGATTGCACTTACATTGCCAGTGACTGTAGCTCAAGCAGAGAGGAGCTTTTCCAAACTCAGGTTAATCAAGACATACCTGAGGTCAACCATGTCTCAGGAACGGCTCACTGGCCTCGCTGTCATAAGCATAAATCATGCAATAGGGGAGCATATCTCATATGATGTCATTTGGGCTGCACGATATATCGAAAAAAATATCGTTATCGCGATAATGGCATGCGCGATAACCATATCGCAAGGAGTTGCGATAAATACTTTATTTGCCAAGCATTTGTGTGTCCAAATTTGACCAATCAGATGGGCCCTTACTATGTTTATACCCGCTTATATCTTGGCCTGTATAGCTTGGCCTGAAAAAAGCTCAGTCAGAAGATTTTTTTTCACTTTAATCCCTGTAAAATATCAGCATTCAAATATGTAACACACACACACACACACGGCATAACAGCGTTATAACGGACATGTGGTGCATATTTAACTAATATGAAATTATAATCTGATGATTTAAAATAAATCACTGCACTCGACAAAACAATGAATAATCAACTGTAACTGTAGCCAGACTACAGTAACACCATAATGTTAGTACACCAGTAGATTATATTCTCATACAGATTTAAATCACAATATGAAAGAGGTTTTTGTTATAACTTGAGTCATTTAGTGCATCTGTTGTGGCACAAATCCACCTTGAGTAAGTTTAGACTCTAATACAGGTAATATGACTGAACTGAATCTAACTGTGTATTACAGATATCCTGCCATCCTCCTGTATTATACACTGATATAAAATCCATCTATCCAATCCTTTAATCCATGTTTAAAGGAAATGCATTCTTATCGTTTGCCATTAAACAATTTTACAGATTAAGAAAAGTAAATATTGATTATGATTGATTATGTACTGTAATAGAGGTGTGTGTGATTTAATTATTTAAAATAAAGACATCACTTAAGCATCCTGTTTTTGGTTGCAGATCACAAAGCCACGGTTCGGAGGGGCTCATAGCTCTGCTTTAAAGCCAAACTTTAAAGCCAAACTTAAGACTCTGATGCATGCAAGCAAGGCAATGTTAGTATAATTTCACAGCTTAAATTTGTTTTTAAAATGTCTATTGTTATTCATTTTCTGTCCTTTCTTACTGCTTTCTTACTCTCTCAGTTCCTCCCCAGCTCTTCTGCACTGTCCAGAGCTGATACAAATGCCATGGCAAGAAGGACATTGTCACCCTCTCGCAGTCGTATATTCGGACAGTTTCTCCTCTGTCACTTTCTCCATCTTCTGTGTCAGCAACTGCCACTACCTCCTTAACGTTTCTCCACCAGACTGTTAGCCACTGTGTCAACTGCCATGACTGCTGATCTCCCAGGACCACCAGGGTGATACCCACCAGCACCTGAGCAACAGCTGCTAGGTCTTTAGGTGAGAGTTTGTAGATTGTCATGTGTATTGTTTTCTTGCTTGTGGTAGTATAGTTATTGGCTGTGGATAAGCACTGTCCCACGGATGGACAGAGTGGACCGTCTGGACAAGGACTGAAACTGGGTTAACACTCAGCAACCAGCAGGTCTGCACCATCGTAGCTCTCTGTCAAAACTTTCTGCCATATGACAAGCAGCGTGAGGCATCCTCTGCTCGGCATCACGTGCGGATGAGCACTGGACGGCTCAGGCATCCCAAAACAAAGGGTGAATTTACACCAGGTGTGGGGACCATGGCTTGTCGTGTCTTGTGTCTTAGAATCCACCGGATCACCTGGCCAGTGGATAGACTGTTGTCGCCTAGCAGAGGCCATCTTTGTCAGACTCTGTGACATCTACAAGAGCCCTCAACACACAAATTCATTATGCATTGACAAAATGGACAATGATTAAAGGGGCTGATAAAAAAAAAATAGACTAATAATTTGTGAAAACTTGATCTCTAGAGAGATCTATAGATTTGATCTCTATATACATAGATACATGTCTTCTGTTCTTTTTTTATTGTTGTTTTATCACAGATTTTACCAGAAAGACAGTCATTTTTAAGTTTTTCTTTGTATGTATTTCCTCCTAGCATTTGAGATATTTTTAAAGAATTGGAAGAAGGTGGAGAGATAATGAGTGAGTGCAATATATAACTGTATAATGATACCATAATTTGCTAATAAATTTGCATTATATTTTTAAAGCAGCTTTATGATTTATTTCTATCACAAATATCTGGTCAAACAGGAGTTAATTAGAGTTTGGCTTTTTTTTTTTTTTTAAATGAAAAAATAACAGAATATGATTCTCTTTAAAGTACATCACCAGATTAATATTTCATTTGTAATGAATTTGCCTTCATTCCAGCAGGACACAGTCATATAGAGAAGGCAAATACACTGTTGCATTGCTTTTCATGTTTATTCTATTAATTATTAATTTGAATACAAATTTACTTTTTGTGTGACACAACATAAAGCATTTAACAACAATCTCTAATACTTTTACAAGAACCTAACCTCGTGTTACGATTAATTAGGCAGTATTTAAAATTTTTGTGACACTTGTCAGATTTTTAGGTTTAAAAAAAAAAAAAAACGTCATACGCGGGAATCGAACCTGGGACCTTTGGATCCACAACCTCCCCCTGCCGAATGCATAAAAATGGTAATTTTTTTTATGCAAATCTTAAAATTACAATCACATTAGCAGTCTACAACTAGAGGGAAACATCAAAAAATGGCAATAACTCTCATTTCACCTAATTTTTTACTAAATTTTTCTTTTTCCTCTTAATTTTTTATCATTTTTCCCTTTTCCCCCTTCTTCCCCTTCTTTTCGCCCTCTTCCCCCCCCCCCCCCCCCCTCCTCAAACAGACTATTGTTCCCCAGCTTACGCCTGACTGAGCTTCAGTCAGGCTATTTATACTAAAAATGAACAATTATCTTTCCTCGGTTCAGGTGAGCGCCTACGTCACCTGACAGAGGTGTAACCTGGGAACTGAAGTTTAAATCATAAATACAGAACAGAAATCAAACTACAAACAAAAGCAAATGGGCGTTTTGGCGCCCTCTAGGGGTTAACCCTTACACTAACAGTATGGACAATGCAGTGTTTTGAAACCTTTGACTGTTGTAGGGTCTCCTATGCTCCTATGGGTCACAATAATTTCATAACATATTAATGTATTTGGCAAAAGTTTAACTATAAAATAAAATACATCACAACATAATTATCTTAACATTTTGTAACATAATTACCACAATGAGGCTGTAAAACTGGGTGATTTTAATGTTTTTTTTTAGGTTTGTCACTGCACACGCTAACTACTTATGATATGCTGCGCGCCGTGACTCGGGAAATACTGCTGCTCATGCCATAACGAATGAACACTGTATTGCAGAGGATTGTGATGAAAATTATACGTTACCGTTTTTATTTTTATACATTTATACATTTTAGTCTCGTCTTTTTTTCATCAATAATATTGCATGCTGATTTCTTCACTGTCATTGTTCACTGATATCTGTGACGTCTCGTCATCGTCTCTGTCACAGGAAATATCCGTCAACTACTGTAATATTTTTTGTCATTATTTTCGCTGACGAAATTAACACTAAACCTTAAAGGTTAAACTAGCTTCTCACACAAGGCTGAATCCCAAATCCATCTGTAAACCCTGATCAAGGGCACGACTTGATGTGTGGAACCAGTGATTGTACACCTTACAAAGCAAACATTTTTTTATTATTATAATTTTTTTTTACTCTGGGTGAAATAGATGTTCTGGTAATATATACTCAACAAAAAAAGAAATGTCCCCTTTTCAGGACAGTATTTCAACAATAATGTAAAAATCCAAATAACTTTACAGATCTTCATTGTAAAGGGTTTAAACAATGTTTTCCATGGATGTTCAATTAACCATAATCAATTAATTAACATGCACCTGTGGAATGGTCGTTAATACCTTAGCAGCTTACAGAAAGTAGGCATTTAAGGTCACAGTTCTAAAATCGCAGGACACTAAAGAGACTGGTCTACCGGCTGTGAAACCTGGAACTACACCAAACCTGGAACTACTGTCCATCATGTGTCGTCCATTTTATCTACCCCGGGAGTTCACATCGGTCATAATCAGCGCCGTTTACATACCTCCACAAGCAGACACTGACACTGCCTTATGCGAGCTGCATGAGGCGCTCACACAGCACCAGACACAACACCGGGACGCTGCGCTCATTGTGGCGGGGGATTTTAATAGTGCCAACCTCAAACGCGCAGCGCCGAACTTTTATCAGCACATCACCTGCCCCACCAGGGGCGAAAGGACACTGGACCACTGTTATACCACGGTCAAAGACGGTTACAAGGCACAATCTCGTCCAGCGTTTGGTAAATCCAACCACGCCGCCATCTTCCTCATGCCAAAATATAAACAAAGGCTGAAACAGGAAGTGCCGGCTCAGAGGGAGGTCGCGCGCTGGACGGACCAATCGGTGGCCGCGTTACAGGACGCACTCGATGACGCAGACTGGGACATGTTCAGAAACAGCTCCGATGATGACGTCAGCGTGTTTACGGAAGCGGTTGTGGGATTTATTGAGAAGCTAGTGGACGATACGGTAGAGAAAAAGACTATCAGAACGTTTCCCAACCAGAAGCCGTGGGTGGATAAAACCATCCGCGACGCTCTGAGATCTCGCACCGCTGCCTACAACACGGGACTTGCGTCGGGGGACATGGAATCGTACAAGGCTGCGTCATATAACGTCCGGAAGGCGGTGAAAGAGGCGAAGCAGCGCTACGGGAGAAAACTAGAGTCACAGCTTCAACAGAGTGACTCTAGGAGCCTATGGCAGAGACTGAGAACAATAACGGATTATAAAGCACCAACATCCGGTATGACGAACGCGGACGCGACTCTGGAAGACGAGCTCAACACTTTCTATGCTCGCTTCGATGCTGCAGCTAAAGACGCTAGCGATGCTAATGCTAACGGGGCTAATGCTAGCGGCGCTAATGCTAACGGCGCTAACGGCTGCAGACAGGAAGACACTGCCAGCACCGGGAACGCGCTCATCATTTCCGAGCACGACGTGAGGAGAGCCTTCAAGAGAGTGAACACCAGGAAAGCAGCAGGACCAGACGGCATCTCAGGTCGTATCCTCAGAGCCTGCGCAGACCAGCTAGCACCTGTGTTCACTGAGATATTCAACATCTTTTTATCTCAGTCGGTGATCCCCACATGCTTCAAAGAGTCCATCATTGTTCCTGTTCCAAAGAAACCACATCCTGCTTCCCTCAATGACTATCGCCCTGTAGCCCTCACCTCAGTAGTGATGAAGTGCTTTGAACGCCTGGTCAGAGACTTCATCATCTCTTCACTACCGGACACACTCGACCCACTACAGTTCGCTTATCGTCCGAACCGTTCCACAGACGATGCAATCTCATATCTCCTCCACACATCTCTCACCCACCTGGACACTAAGAGGGGAAATTATGTGAAAATGCTCTTCATCGACTCCAGCTCTGCATTTAATACCATAATTCCTTCCACACTCACCACCAAGCTGGAGCACCTGGGACTCAGCTCACCCATGTGTCAGTGGATCTCCAACTTCCTAACTGGCAGACCACAGGCAGTAAAGATGGGCGGTCATGTCTCAGCCTCCCTCACACTCAGCACTGGAGCGCCCCAGGGTTGTGTTCTGAGCCCCCTGCTGTACTCTTTATACACCTACGACTGCGTGGCCACTACCAACTCCACCGCCGTCATCAAGTTTGCTGACGACACTGTCGTGGTGGGCCTGATCACGAACAACGATGAGTCGGCCTACCTGGAGGAGATTGGGAATCTGGAGAACTGGTGCCAGAGGAACAATCTCCTCCTGAACGTCAGTAAGACAAAGGAGCTGATAGTGGACTTTTGTACAAAGCAGGAGAGGAACTACCAGACCCCCGTCATCAACAAGAGCCCAGTGGAGAGAGTGGACAGCTTCAGATACCTCGGTGTTCACATCACGCAGGACCTGTCATGGTCCTGTCACATCAACACCGTGGTGAAAAAGGCCCGGCAGCATCTGTACCACCTCAGACGTTTGAGAGACTTCAGACTGCCCTCCAAGGTGCTCAGGAATTTCTACTCCTGCACCATAGAGAGCATCCTGTCGGGAAACATCTCGACCTGGTTTGGAAACAGCACCATGCAGGACAGACGGGCTCTACAGAGGGTGGTGCGTTCAGCTGAGCGCATCATCCGCACCAAGCTCCCTGACCTGCACTCAATCTACACCAAGCGGTGCTGGACCAAGGCCAGGAAGATCGTGAAGGACCTCAGCCATCCCAATAATGTACTCTTCTCTCTGTTGCGGTCAGGAAAGCGCTTCCGCTCCCTGAAGGCCAACACAGAGAGACTGAGGAGGAGCTTCTTCCCGCAGGCAATAAGGTCTCTCAACCATACCACATTCGCACCACAAACACAGAACTAATACAACCTGTTAACGTCAACGGACACTATGGACACTTTCATGCACATCTACCCTGACATTGGAACTCATATTTATGTTTACATTCTGGACCCCTGCACAAAGTCACTTTAATAAGGCACCTTAACACATGTTTCCATGCAAATTACTTGCACACCATACATCCTCCACCAAATTTCAATTTTAAAAGAAAATCTCTATTGTACAGTATATCTCTATTTTTATTTCCATTTTATGTACAGTATACTTTTATTTTTTATTTCTATTTTTATTCTAGTTAAGTTAAAATTTTCCTATTTCTTTATTCATATTTATTCCTTACTGTAAGATTTAATTCTCTTTTTAAGGTCACTGGCGGTCTTGTAATCATTTCACTGCATATCGTACTGTGTATGACTGTGTATGTGACGAATAAAATTTGAATTTGAGGACATAAGAGATTGGATGCTAATTAACTTCCTTCTGCTTAGTACTGATAAGACAGAAGTTCTAGTCAATACTGTAGGACCGCATTCAGCTAGAAGTAAGATTTTAGATCACACTGTAACTTTAGATGGCCTTTCTGTTCCATCAAGTGCAACAGTAAAAGACCTCGATGTGCCTTTCATTTAAAGCTCTAAGCGAACTGCTAGTGTCTTCCGATCCACCACGCCTACTTCGATCAAAGGATGCAGGCTGCTTGTCAGTACCGCGTATTATGAAAACTACAGCTGGGGGCAGAGCTTTTTCTTACAAAGCCCCAAAATTATGTAATAGTCTTCCAAATAGTGTTTTGGACTCAGACATAATCTGTATGTTTAAGTCCAGCCTAAAAACCTATTTATTTAATCAAGCATTTTAATAAATAGATTTGTCTTGGGTAAAGGGGCAGATCTGGGGGACTGTGACGACCCTGAGGTTTCTCCAGACCCTACTGGCGAGAGTGTGGCTGATCCTGATTGGCCTGTTCTATAATTAGTTGCTAATTGGTAGCCTATATAAGACTCTGGGTGTTAATTGGGGTTAGACTCTGTGGGGAGGGAGTCTCAGGAGTGGTTCTGTTGTGTGTAGTATGTAACCTTTTGCTGACTCTTTAACCTTGTTTCTCTGGTGCATTTTCATAACATGTAGATTAAGTTTGGTTGTGATTGCTGCCTATTTATCCCTAGACTTTATGTTTATTATTTTGCAGTTGAACTCGTACAAGTAAATAAATAATCTTTATTGATTACATATTTTGCTTTGATCCCTCTTTTTATGTACTGACCTCAAACGAGCGGGTCGTAACAGGGACTCATGGGCATAGAGTATTAGGTGAACTGGTATGTTTAGATGTTGTCTTCCCCACTCTCATTGATCACTCAGGTTTGTTGATGGTGAGGTGATTGTTTGCTTTACATCTCAGGGAGCCCTCATGTGTGTTTCTTTCTGGCTCTCCCTTTTAGTTATGCTATTATAGTTAGTCCTGCCGGAGTCTCCGCTTGCACTCTACACTAAATATACATTCACATTATACATTATGTGACTGTGACCATACCTAACTATTATCTCTAATCATCTACTCTCCCCTCTTCTGTTCCCTCTCCCCCTCTCTTTCTTTCCCTCTCTCTGTCGAGATACACATGTCGTTCCTAAGCTGCCAGTGATCCAGACTCTCTCTGCTCTCCGGACCTGTCTGACCCATCCTGGTGCCCCGCTTCTGGTTGGTGATCTCGTCACATGGATGCCCCGTGTGTCTCTTTGGGATGCGTCTGGTGTCTGTTTGACTCACCTAGAAGATGGTTCACAGTACTATAATTCCGTATGAATCTGTGGTAAAAATTGTCAAACCCTAAGAAATGTTGAAGTTCTCCTATAGAGGTGGATGTGGAACAGTCGGTGACCCTCTTGACCTTGTCTTGGAGGGGGATATCACAAACCCCAGAAAAGAACTGGACTTCTGATGAAGCTCACACTTTTCTGCCTTGACAAAAATTTGTTCTCCAGCAGCCTCTGTAAAACCTGCGAACATGGATAACGTGTTCATCCAGGTAGACGTCATTCTACACATTTAAAATGTCCCTAGAGACACCGTTTATCAGGGATTGTAAATCTGTAGGTGAATAAGTTGGCCCAAAAGGTACCACCAGATATTCATAATGACCAGTGGGGCTGTTGAATGCCAGTTTCCACTTGTTCCCTTCCCTGATCCTGACGAAGTGATAGGCATTTCGAATGTCCAGTTTGGTAAAGATGCGTGCTCCCTGAAACAGGTCAAAAACTAAGGTCATGGGGGGAGGGGATTACAATTTTTAATCATGATTTCATTAAGTCCCAGATAATCAATGCACGTCCTTAGATATTTTTTTTCTCTCGATGGCCCAATAATATGGCCGGTAGTAGGGAGATGGCATGAGACTTAGTAAAGATCTCTCAGAGGTCAGATCAGCATACTCTGGAGTTGCATGGGTGAGATCGGGAAAGTTCCCTTTATCGGTAGCTGAAGCAGGCTGAATGGGTGCAGAGAAAAGACATGAGGACAGACAAGAGGGGCTCCAGCCTAAGATTTTGTTCCAGGCCCAGTTGGTAAGAGGGTTATGTTGAACTAGCCAGGGATGTCCAAGAACAATTGGGGTACAGGACCTGTGCCTGATGAGAAATGAGAATCCTCTGTGTGGTTTCCGGAGATATCCTGATGGGAAGAGTGCAATGAATAATGAGGTTAAGGCTGATACCGTCCAGAGCTTGAACAGGAAGATGGCGCTCAAGAGGTGTGGATGAGATCTTAAGACTGTCTACTGTGTGGGGGCAGATCAGGTTCTGGTCAGCTCCAGAGATGATGAGGGCCCAGGTTGTGTGGGTCATGTTGTTGGCAGTCAGGACAGAAGCGAGGGGCTAAGTGAGTGTCCGGTTTCTGGCCTCCTAGGACCATTAATTTCACTAGGGGGCCTTGCCGTTTAAGGGACAGGTCTCCCAGAAGTGACCTGCTTGACTGCAATAGAAGCAGGCTCTCTCCCTACATTGACGTTAGCATTATTCCTGGGAGATGCGGTGCGATTCACTTTCGAGAGCAGGTTCAGTGAAAAAGGGGAACTGACTTCTTTGAATGTGCACCCCCTCCTTCTGTGTCTTAGACGAAGGTGGCTGTCTACGCAACCGGCCAAGTCTGTCAATTCTTGATTCTGCCAGACCATTAATGAAGGTATCACAACCTCTGTTGCGCTCATCCCAACCACAGGAGACTGGCAATGTGTGTAACTCAATAGCATAGGCATAAGCGTAATGAGGTCCATGTCGTAGAGTGAAGATTTGGCCAGCTGCCTCTCACCTAGTGAAGAAACGACCAAAAACCCTCCACATTTCAGTGATGAAGGACCTGAAGTCTGAACAGCATTGAGCTTGGGCGTCCCACAAGGCCGTGCCCCATTACTGAGCCCTACAAAGTAAAGTAACTAACTACTTACTATGCGACCTTGGAGCGTTAAGTGGGGAAGGACGAAGCTTGCAGCTCTAAAACTAGGAAGCATTGGATTGGGTACTAGTGGGCTGGGTACCAGTTGTCTGAGTAGCGAGACATGAAAGGTTGGGTTGATGCAACGCATAGTGTGAGGGCTTTGGGAAAGTCTGAAAGAAACAGGATTAATTACAGTAGGAGACATTTCAAACAGCCGTCTGGACCATGGAAGGTCTCATCGCGAACCATGCACAATCCATAATTTGTTTTATTTATGGATTATGCATGGTTCGCGATGGGACCTTCCATGGGCTTTGTAAGAAAAAGCTCTGCCCCCAGCTGTAGGTTTCATAATACGCGGTACTGACAAGCAGCCTGCATCCTTTGATCGAAGTAGGCGTTGCGGATCATAAGACACTAGCAGTTCTCTCAGATAATGTGAAATTTCAGAGGGAGCCAATGCAGTGAAGATAAGATAGGGGCGATGTGCTCATATTTTCTGGTTCTAGTGACTAGCTGAAGCTTGTTTATACATCAAGTTCCAGAGGTGGAAAGTAACGAATTACATTTACTCACGTTACTGTAATTGACTAGTTTTTTTTTGTGTATTTCTACTTTTTAAAGTAGTTTTTAAAATCTGTAATTTTACTTTTACTTAAGTACGTTTTGTTTGAAGTATTGTAATTCGCTACATTTTAAATCATATTCGCTACTGAGTAAAAAATAAATGAATGAAAATGCTAAAATAATACAAATATTATGCTTTTACACTCGCATGTGTGTATCATGTCCTGGTCGCACGCCGCTCCAGACTCCACTCCAAGTTTTCTGACATCGGCATCTACCTGACCTTGGATGCCTGAGAGTGACGTCATCGACTAGCGCGACCATATATAAACCAGAGAGAGCCGCGGGAAAGAGGAAAGAGGTTGTGATTTTGGTGTTTTGATATTTGGTTGTGTATTCTGGTTTTGACTTTTTGCCTCCAATTGACTTTGATTATAGCTTTGTCCCTTTGGTTGGGTTGGTCTTTGTATATATTTGTAGATAATTTCACTGTTTTTGGTTTAGGGAGTCCGGGAAGGTACTGTACCTGTATTTTTGTTTGTGCGTTTTGTTTTGTTTTTTGCAGGTAATCTAGCTACTAGATATAAATACCATTTTGTTTATTATTTTGGCCTGGGTCCACCCTGAATCTGATCCTCCTCCTCCTGTTGTGTGTGTGTGTTTGTATATACAAACCTCATTATTTCATCAGTTAATGATTGGATCTAGTTCTTTCTGCCATATACCACCATTTCCATACAGGTAATAGAAATAGAACCCTGAACCATTCTTTTGCTCTATCGCCCTAGACTGGGACGTAACACCATATTTAAGTGACCACTTTGATTTTCAAGCACAAGAAAGACAACCGCTTTATTATGCAAAGGTGTTCCTTCAGTTAAAAACAACTAGTTTGAGATTTATATCTGCTCATCTTTTTTGAACTACGCTAGAATGCCTCATCCCACCCCCCGCTGTTAAAAAAATAAAAAAGTAACTCGGTAACTTTTACTCTGAGTAAATTTTTTATGAGCTACTTTTTACTTTTACTTGAGTAGATTTTTAAAATGGTAACTTTACTTGTACTTAAGTAAAATTTCACTGAAGTAACAGTACTTGTAATTGAGTACAAAATTTTATTACTCTTTCCACCTCTGTCAAGTTGAACAACCAGACAGTAAGGCATTACAATAGTCCAACCTAGAGGTGATAAAAGCATGAACTAGTTTTTCTGCATCGTTTAGCGACAATATATTTCTTATCTTGGCAATATTTCTGAGGTGAAAGAATGCTATCCTGGTAATATTATCTACATGAGCTTCAAATGAAAGGCTGGAATCTATAATCACAGCGAGGTCTTTTACTGTTGCACTTGATGGAACAGAAAGGTTACAGTGTGATCTAAAATTTAACTCCTAGCTGTATGCAGTCCTATGACTAGAACTTGACTATGCGGTCCTATGACTAGAACTATCACTGGCAGCTCAGGAATGACATGTGTAGCTCGACAGAGAGAGAGAGAGAAAGAGTGAAAGGGGGAGACAGGGGGAGAGAGGAAAGAGAAAGAGGGGGAGAAAGAGAAGAGGAGGAGAGATGGCAATTAGGTATGGTCACAGTCACAATGTATAATGTGAATGTATATTTACTGTAGAGTGCAAGCAGGGACTCCGGCAGGACTAACTATGACAGCATAACTAAAAGGGAGAGCCAGAAGGAAACACAAACATGAGGGCTCCCTGAGATGTAAAGCAAACAATCACCTCACCGTCAACAAACCTGAGTGATCAAATGAGAGTAAGGAAGACAGCATCTAAACATACCAGTTCACCATAATACTCTACGTCCATGAGTCCCCCAGATCTGCTCCGTTACCTATGGCAAATCTATTTATAAAAATGCTTGGCTAAATAAATAGGTTTTTAGCCTAGACTTAAACACTGAGACTGTGTCTGAGTCCCAAACACTATTTGGAAGACTATTCCATAATTTTGGGGCTTTGTAAGAAAAAGCTCTGCCCCCAGCTGTAGTTTTCATAATACGCGATACTGACAAGCAGCCTTCATCCTTTGACCGAAGTAGGCGTGGCGGATCGTAAGACACTTGCAGTTCGCTCAGATACTGCGGCGCGAGACCATTTAATGCTTTATATGTCAAGGGTAGTATTTTAAAATCAATGCGAAATTTCACAGGGAGCCAATGTAGTGAAGATAGGATAGGGGTGATGTGCTCATATCTTCTGGTTCTAGTGAGGACTCTCGCTGCTGCATTCTGGACTAGCTGAAGCTTGTTTATGCACCTAACAGAACAACCAGACAGTAAGGCATTACAATAGTCCAACCTAGAAGTGATAAAAGCATGAACTAGTTTTTCCGCATCGTTTAGCGACAATATATTTCTTATCTTGGCAATATTTCTGAGGTGAAAGAATGCTATCCTGGTGATATTATCTACATGAGCTTCAAATGAAAGGCTGGAATCTATAATCACGCCGAGGTCTTTTACTGTTGCACTTGATGGAACAGAAAGGCCATCTAAAGTTACGGTGTGATCTAAGATTTTACTTCTAGCTGTATGCGGTCCTATGACTAGAACTTCTGTTTTATCCGGATTAAGCAGAAGGAAGTTAATTAGCATCCAATTTCTTATGTCCTACACACATTGCTCAACTTTAGTAAGCTGGTTTTTCTCATCTGGTTTTGTTGAGACGTATAGCTGTGTGTCGTCAGAATAACAATGAAAACTAATACCATGCTTACGGATTATGTTGCCCAGAGGAAGCATGTAAAGGGAGAAAAGCAGTGGGCCTAAAACTGAACCCTGCGGAACGCCAAACTCCACTAGAGAACATGCAGAATAATCACCATTTAAGTCTACATACTGATAACAATCGGTCAAATAGGATCTGAGCCAGGAGAGGGCTGTTTTTTTTTATTTTTTAATCTGTGAAGAAGAATAGCATGATCAATGGTGTCAAAAGCTGCACTGAGGTCGAGTAATACAAGCATAGTTACACAACCCTGATCAGAGGCCAATAGGAGGTCATTTACTACTTTAACGAGTGCTTATGTACAACTTATGTCGGAAAGAATTTCTAAATGTGGGCTATTGTTTTTTTACTTATAATATTTGTTAATTTAATTTAAATGAGGTTTGGGCTCAGGACTTCGATTCGGCATCGTTCCAGTGCGCACCGGCAGAAATAGACTAATGATTATGAATGGGTCGGGAAAAACAGCAAGCAGACTGACTCTGACC
The DNA here is from genome assembly GCA_030522415.1 of Channallabes apus. Taxonomy (NCBI): domain Eukaryota; kingdom Metazoa; phylum Chordata; class Actinopteri; order Siluriformes; family Clariidae; genus Channallabes; species Channallabes apus. The sequence continues at coordinate 27,377,012 of CM060116.1, read as the reverse complement.
ATTTTTCAAAACGATTGCGTTAATTTTCTGACGCTTTCAAGTTCACCAAAATCAATACAGAACAGCGCACCTTTTTTGCTTTCAAACATTTACAAAATCATAAAGTGTTTTCGTTATTGCGAGTGCGCTTACATAAAAGTTGAGTCTTATGTTGTCTTATACACCGCGTTCCAAATTATTACGCAAATTATATCTTTCTATGATTTTCACAATTAGTAAATGCAAATGACAGTCAGTATAATTTTCTAGTCATTAACTATTAGGGCATCATTTGAATTTTATTGAACAAACCTCCTAATGATAACAATATTTATTTTAAAAATAAAAAACTGAAAATGCACTGTTCCGAATTATTATGCACAACAGAGTTAAACCATTTTATATGTTGTAAAGAATTGAAAATAGGCTTTTGTTGAATTAGGAGGTCATATTTACTGAAATCAAAAACTATTTCAATCAAAAACATCCTAACAGGGCATGTTACATCTTAACATAGGACCCCTTCTTTGATCTCATCTTCACACTTCTTGCATCCATTGAACTTGTGAGTTTTTGGACAGTTTCTGCTTGCATTTCTTTGCGGGATGTCAGAATAGCCTTCTAGAGCTGCTGTTTTGAATCAAACTGCCTCCCACCCTCATAGAATTTACATGGGGTTGAGGTCATCGGAGGATGATGGCCACACCATGAGTTTCTCATCTTTTATGACCAATGGCACAGAGGTATTCTTTGCAGCATGAGATGGTGCATTGTCGTGCATGAAGATGATTTTGCTACGGAAGCCACGGTTCTTCTTTTTGTACCATGGAAGAATATGGAGGCAGATCGGTCTCATAAATAATTCACACAAAAGACACAATGTTCACGTGCGTAACCCAATTCACATGCATAAAACAGCACAGTCCATGATGCACTCGTAAATTTTAAACATTAAAATTTTTTTACACAGTTGTACATATGTGAATTGTATATTATGAATATGTATATTATTTTATGCACGTGAATGTGCTTTTTGTGAATATATATATTTTTTTGTGCATGTGAATTGGGTTACACACGTGAACATCGTGTCTTTTGTGTGAATTATTTATGAGACCGATCTGCCTCCATAGAAGAAAGTGATCAGTCAATATACTTTGCAGAGGTCATTTTCACACCTTCAGGGACCCTACAGGGGCCTACCAGCTCTCTCCCCATGATTCTGGCCCAAAACATGACTCCGGCACCTCTTTGTTGACATTGCAGCCTTGTTGGGACATGGTGGCCACCCAACAACCATCCACTACTCCATTCATCTGCACCATCCAGGGTTGTACGACACTCATCAGTAAACAAGACTGTTTAAAAACTTGTGTGGTTCTGCTTGTGAGCATTGACTAGGGGTGGCCAAATAGTAGGTTTATGCACAACTGCAAGCCTCTAAAGGATCCTACACCTTGAGGTTCGCGGGACTCCAGAGGCACCAGCAGCTTCAAATACCTATTTGCTGCTTTGTAATGGCATTTCAGCAGCTGCTCTCTTAATCCGATGAATTTGTCTTGCAGAAACCTTCTTCATTCTGCCTTCATCTGCATGAATCTTTCTGTGCTCTGAATCAGCCACGAATGTCTTCACAGTACGATGATCACGCTTAAGTTTTCATGAAATATCTAATGTTTTTATACCTTGTCCAAGGCATTGCAATATTTGATGCTTTTCGGCAACAGAGAGATCCTTTTTCTTTCCCATATTGCTTGAAACCTGTGGCCTGCTTAATAATGTGGAACAACCTTCTTCGGTACTTTTCCTTTAATTGGGCTTATCTGGCAAACTAATTATCCCACGTGTCTGAGATTAATTTCAGTGATCCAAAGAGGCCTGAGACACAACACCATCCATGAGTTTAATTTAAAAACTAAACATTTAATGTTTATGACACTTACATCCAATTTGCATAATAATTTGGAACACACACACATGGTACATGTCCATGCAGGCCCACGCTGCCATTCTGCCTAATGCCACTGCTCATCAGTGTGTACTCGCATTCTCCACCAGTGTAATGGGTTCGACCCTTGTTGTATGGGTGGCACCATAAATCACTGACACGAAGCAAGGTCTTACGGAAAAATGGGTAATTTATTTGGATAAAATGGGAAAGGAAAGGTTTAAAGGACTGAGCAAGGGAAAAAGGGAAGGAATGTGCATGTGCAGATCTGGTGGGCAGTGCCCTGCTGGTATGGTTTATTATAATAAAAAGATAATTACATTAAAATATAAATATAGCAATATATGCAATGGAATATCTTCTTCCTCTTTGTCTTTTGGCTGTTCCCTTTCAGGGGTCGCCACAGTGAATCATCTGCCTCCATCTAACCCTATCCTCTGCATCCTCTTCTCTCACACCAACTAACTTCATGTCCTCTCTGGATGGTCCAGATGGATGGAGCTAATTTTTTGAGATAGGGATTTTGGGTTTTCATGAGCTGTATGCCACAATCATCAATATTAAAACAATAAAAGGCTTGAACTACTTCAGTTTGTGTGTAATGAATCTAAAATATATGAAAGTCTAATGTTTATCAGTACATTATAGAAAAGAATGAACTTTATCACAATATGCAAATTTTTTGACAAGGACCTGCATATAGTAAATGTTTCTCAGGGCAGTCCATCACCTCCATGGTCTATTCTCCTCACCTTTTGGCTACATACTGTAGTCCCGGTGTGAACTACTTTCACCCTTGTTAATTACTTGATAGTCAATAACTGTCGCTCGTCAGCTCTGCCAGTCACAGTTTGTTAGTTCGACCAGGTGCTGAAGGATAAGGTGGCGGAGCAAAATAACGGGCTAAATAAATAAACAAATCATAATCTGTTCATAATAAATGGTGTTTGTGGAACTGCTGTATAAAAACAATATCACACTAACACCACCATCAAGTGAACTGAACAACATTGATCACCAACTGTAAACAGGTAACAGGATCATGTGCATAGTTTTCTGCAGGTCTTGTTAACCTTCACTACTACTGTAGGTAGGGCAGAAACAGTCCAGAATTTTCTAACAAAAATGGTTTCGTAGCCTTTGCCAGTTTAGTTCGTCCCTGTAATGTGTCGTTGATCGGAGTGAGGCATGGCTAAGAAGTTGTTCTAGAGAATGGATTTCAGTACAATCCATACTTCCAGTCTGAAAGTGACTGCAGTTATCTGTTAGTAACGGCATTAGCACAGAGATTCACTTGCTTCTAAACAATTACACTAAATGTTCAATAAAGATCTCACTCATTCATCGTCTACACTGCTGTATCCTAGGACGGGGTGCCAGTCCATCGCAGGGCACAAACATACACACACTCACACTCTCATTCACACACTACCGACAATTTTATGAACCTAATCTGCATGTTTTTGGACTGTGGGAGGAAATTGGAGTACCCGGAGGAAACCCACCAAATACACAAGAACATGCAGACTCCATGCACACAGGCGGAAATCTCTGGTGCAAGGCGACACCACTGCTAACCACTACGCCTTATCACTATACATAAAGATTAAAACATAATAAAGATTAAACAATAATGTGTGCATTATTAGTTTAGTCACACTGAGTTGGTCTACTTGGCACCAGGTGAAAATCAGACCATATTTTATAAGTAATTAACGTAAAACCTGTTCATATTTACAGGCCCAGAGGAGATGGAACCAAGACAGAGGACGAGGAGTGAACTCATAGCATCTGATTGTTTTATGAAATAACTCCACAGGAGTGTTTCTAATGAATCGTCCTTCAATGTACCTCCACTGCAGTGAAGTATTTACCTGTTAAAGTCAAGAATAACTACAAAAACACGGGACACCATTTTAATTTATTAACATTTAACACCAATTTCATCAGAAGAGCAGTTTCAATACATAATTTTTGAGATGAGAGGTTTCTTTTGAGTGAAATGAAATGAAGCATGGCGTGTTTTTTAGAGCACCACAAATATTACAGGTAACGTTTAAAACATGGCACATCAGAGAGAGAGAGAGAAAAAAAGAGAGATTTAGGAAAGATTAAGAAAAACAGAAAGAAAAAACAGGCCTGTCACAACCATAACATGACTCACTAATTATTAATAATTATTTCAGTTAAGAGAACTTCTGTAGATTTACTCCAGCATTGTTACTGTTAAAATTATACATTCCGTAAGAGTAAATAGCTGTGCTGTAAGAGCAATAAAACCCTCATAGGGCTGCTCCGTAATAGGAAAATAATCAACTTAATAGTGGTAGTATAAACTCTGATTCATTATACTGCAATAATGTTAATTGTTTTACTTGTTATTTTTCTTAGACTTAATTGTCAGCCACAATTTAAAAAAACATGACTGAGCCAGAGAAATAGAGAGAGAGAAAACAAAACAAAAAACTAACATGAAAGGCAGAGAAGAAAAAACACAAGGGAGAAAGTAAGAGAAACAGAAGGTACATTTCTAGACTGTGCACGCATTAGCAATAAATAGCGCTAATGCTAACGGCTAATTCCACCTTTAGCTAGCATTTTATGGCAACGCATGGCTCTGCTTTTCTTTTGGTTTCTTCATGATGCTACAGTTTCACACTTTCCATTCTTTCAAATATTCATCACTAAGGGGCGTGTCCTATATCTGTTGATTGCTATGGTTTTGTAGGTATCGGCAGGCAGCAGTATCTGGTAGCTAAATGATGTACACAAACCCACTTAGTAGGCAAAGTATTAAAGTATAGTATTATATTAGAGTATTAAAGATGTCACTGCTGTAGCCCTTATACAGTTAATATTGTGAGGGCTTTTCTATGTAATTTTACCAGGCCATTAACACCATAGCTCCGCCTCCTACTAGTGCTTATAATTTGTCAGTGTACATAAATCAGACACCTGAAAGTAACACAGAGGTGGAACTGTGTCTTAAGAAAATCTCCACTCTGAAAGATCTATTTCTGGCATGTTCTGTGGTTCTTCCTTTATTCCTAGGCAAAGGAAATGTGTGCCGCTTTAACATCACAGAAGAATGCTTTTATTGCTAGCAAAATTAAGAGAACACTTCAACAGTCCTTCAGCGATAAGAAGATCGCTGAAGGATAAGATAACCTTCAGGTTGTGCTGTTAAAAACTCTTTATTCTGATTAGCTAGTTGACCGTAGCTTCTTCTTCATCTTGTGGGCATCTTCATCTAAGGTCACGACACAAACTAAAGATGAGCAACAACCATAATAATTTTGACTTGCAGCAAATTACACCGCGGCTTTGTGTGTAAAACCAGACAGCATGAGGAAACCATTCCCATAGTAACCATCACTACAGATTTAGCACCCAGTTATCGTACAACACCGAACACAACGGAGCTGTTTAGCCAAAACAACCAACATCCAAATAATAATAATTATTATTATTATAAAACAAAATGGGACACGGATGTAGTAAAAACAAAATCACAGCTTGATGCTATTTTAATTCTTTAGCCGTGATGAGAATTGTCGGCGGACCATCAGTACTATAACGTTATGAATGCCGAGTGCCTCTAAACTATGCGGTTCGTTAAAAACCAACAAAAAATTATAATAATAATAATTAAGATATAAAACACCTATGCGTTGTTTACTAAACCGCAGGGTTTTTAAGACTTGTCATAATTGCTTATAACTCTACAGAATGAGCAGGAAGGCCACACTTCATCTATAAAATGTGCAAAATAAAAATACGTGTAAATGAAATTCTTTGAGGCACCATTTACCTAAACTTACTAATGCCAAGGTTAGACCCTATAGCAAATGTAAAATTTAAATCCAACAATTTGACCAAAATTTTAATGTCCACAGCGTCCCTTCAAGATGTAGTCGATCAGCTGAGCCATGTTTGATGACAAGTTTGCTTCCAAGCTAGACATTGTCCACTAACTGCTAATAAAAAGTAATAGCTACACAGTAGCAGCAATTATCTCACATCTTTAAGGCTATCAGACTTCTCCAACCATCATTCCTGGACCATCAGGACTTCATAAACTTTGCCAGGCCTAGGTATGGAAGATTATCTGATCTACAAGAGCGAGTCAAAAATTATCCGCATTCCAGTTATATTAAAACTGTTGGCTGTACTGTCTTATCAAGGGTACTGTCTCCCCAGTCACTGTTGTGCATGTGTGAATGTTACATCAGTTCATTTATAGCTGCCGTGCGAGCAAAAATGGATGCCCCACTTGTGATTTACACAAAAGAAGAGCAGCATGCAGCGATTATTTATTTTTTTTTTGTTAGAGTATGCCTGGTGTGGAAACAACCATTCTGGATATCTGCAAACAAAATTTGGAGCAATACTCTAAGGAAGGTGTCTTAAAGAGTATCATTACTAGTGGTGAGACATGGATTCATCACTATGAGCCTGAGAGTAAACATCAGAGTATGGAATGGAAATATCCAAAATCAAGACAGAGGAAAAAGTTTAACTGTCAACCATCAGTCCGAACATTCATCAATGCTTACAGTTTTCTGTGATTCTCAAGCTCCAGTATTGGAACAGTATGGACAAAGTGTATTGAAATGCAAAGAGATTATGTCTTTTCTAAAAGTTAAGAAAGAATTTACAGCCAGAGTACGGATATTTTTTTGACTTACCCTCAGACCTTAAGTTAAGCCTTTATTTGTCACACATACATTAGTACACAGTGAAATTCTTTATTCTTCGCACAAGCCAGCATAGAAAGCAGGAGTCAGAGTGCAAGGTAGGCTCCCTGGAGCAGACAAACCCATCAGTGGCAATGTGGTGAAACTGGGGCTTAAACTACGAACCTTCTGATCAGTAACTCAGAACCGTAACCCACTAAATTACCACTGCCCATACCTGTTCTACAGAACCATCATCAGGAAAATGCTCTTTAATTTCTGCTTCTCTGACCAGAGAACAAACTCGAGAACAAACTCAAGAGTGACCTCCTGGACACATAGCCTATAATCAATAACACAGTGCCTTAACCACTGAGCCATGACTTTATACCAAATGACTGTCAGGATCTTTTCCTAAAATTATGGACATTTTGTGGACATCAAACTGTCGCTTTTAAAACTAAACACTAGATACGGGCCATAAATACTAGCCGTGTGAAGACAGACTTTAATACCATAATAGTTACCTCAACAATATACCATATCATCACCTAATCTTCATTACCATCATGTCTACAACCCTCAAACGCTCCATGACATCATCATGCATCCTGACTATCATGATAATCTGATTATCAACACAATCCTTATGCAATACTCAGTACTCAGAGTTCGCTTCATGAGCAAGATCAAAGAAGCATGGGTTTTCAGTAGCTGCCTGATTAAAAAAAAATCCATGAAAACCTACACAAAGCACATAAAGGATTCCCATCTTTACCTTTGTTATAAACAGGAAAAATAAAAGAAATAATGTGTTATAAATTACCTAGCATATACTTTGTTTTATTCTAATCTATTCCTTTTGGACATCCTACATCTTGGCATCTTGATTAGGGGACAAACAGGAAGTGGAGCCGTAGCGGGTCTCATCCTGATTCTCCCCATGCATGTGCTGCCCTCTAGTGAAATGTTAAGGATTTTTTGTAGTTTGTTTATTTGTTTTACAAAACGTAGTTCTGTAGTCAGAAGTTCAGTCCAAAAATAGGAAGTTTAAAGTGACACCGGGTGCATCGGTAAGTAATGATGAGACCACAATCATACACTTCCTGTTCCTGACATTCTGATTGGCCTTGTGCTGTCTCAAATGGAATGATCATCTTCTTCAGAGCTGTACATAACTACAATCTCCTACACTGTAACACTGTCTCCTTTCCGAGTTTCAGAGGGTTACTGTTTGTGCTGTCCTCGGGCGAAGTGGCAGGCAAAGTCGTACCTGTTTCTGCACCGGTGGCCGCAAATGTTACACTGGAAGGGGTTTTCATAACCATGGCAACCCATGTGAATGGTGTATAGGACGTTATCCGGAAAGTAAATGTGGCAGTGGGGGCAGTGCTGGAGAAGCTGGGGCTCGTGACTCGGGTTTGGCGTTCCTGGCTGGCTGTTGGTGCCGCTGTTACTGGGCGTGCTCGTCCGGTCGCTGCACTGCCCCCCGTGGGATGTGTCCCGAATGTCCGGCGTCGATGTGAGCGTCACAATGGGACAAGAGACATTGCTGGAAATGGCCGATGAAGGCTGTATGAGAAAAGAGGGCTTTTCTTCGGGGAGTGAGTCTGCACCGGGAGAAGCCGGCGTCTCTGAAGGGAGACTGGAAAGCTGCCCGGCCAAAGCAGAGAGTTGATTGAGTGGGTTGTGTTCCAAATCGCTTGTTTTCTCAACATCTTTCGAGGCCAGGGTGACATAGGGACTGTGCAGGTCGTTTCTCTCGTCGTTAGCACTGCCGGGGTCGTCTGCGTCGTTTTTCCTGTGCAGGCCTAGGTCGACTAGGATACGGCGACCGTACCCAAAAGCCCCGCCCCGTTTGGACAGCGCTGAGATTGTCCGCCGGTGGGAAGGAGGGGCTGAGCGGGTGCCCTTGGTGGGGAGGATTTTGTGTCGCCGGCGGCGGTGGTGCGAGAGGTTGCTGCGGTCACTGCAGCGGAACGCGCACAGCTCGCATTTGTATGGTTTCTCACCGGTGTGAGAGCGCATGTGGGACTCAAGGTGACGCTCGTACGCTGAGGCAAAGGGACAAAGATGACAACGATGAGGCTTTTCACCTGAAAGACAAAAACAAACAGACTTACTATAGAAAAGAAAGTTTTACTTTCATTAGCTCTACAATAAGATTATTTTATTGTAGCAAAATTTGGCTGTGGCTATATTTGAGATCAACTTAGGATGTCACAAAATTACACCAATCATGGCGACATTAAAGCATTACCTAGTTCTGGTCATGTACAAATTGTTGTTGTTACGGTAATCTTACCTTCTGACAGGATTGTCTGGCCAGGGGTGCGTTTCCCGTACAACTATGTAGCTCTTTGCTTAACCACCATAGTACGATGCAACGTTGAAGAAAATAACTAACTAGTCACACGTGTTTCTCAAAACCATAGTACCTGTGTCGCACTTCCATGGTTAGAACTTTGTTGGTTTGAACCGTCGTTCTTCTTCTTCTTCGATACAATGGCGGAGTAGTGCCATAGGCACATATCGCCCCCTACTGTATAGTGTGTTTATTTTTTCTCTCTCTCTCTTCGGCTCGCATTCAATTCGCTTTCGCAGTGACGTAACGTAGAAGTGGTGTAATAATGTCACAAACGCAACATTTTTCATTTTTCAATATTTCATTTGAACTCATTTTTTATTTGGTATTGATACATCAGTACAATTCAAATAAAAAGAAATGATGGGCTTTGAAAACGCTGGGATTGTGTTGTGAACACCTGTTACCCATTTTGCTCAATATTATTTCCTATATAGGTCCCTTTACATACAGCCATGGTTTAATGAGAGTTGACGTGAAAAAAATGACACGAAAACCACAATTTACTAAAAAAAAAAAGAGCTTGCAGTTACAAATTCGGACAAAAAATTGGAATGAAATCGCACAAAAAATGTATGCTTCTGGGAATGGGTATGAGAGAATCCCAGAGGAAGTCAGAAACAAGTGGAGGGACTTTGCAGGTGTGACCAACTGGTGGCTCAGCGGTAGCTGTTCTGCTTACCGTATGGACGGCCCGGGTTCGATTCCCAGCCAGTGCCCAAACCCCAGTTTGTTGATTTATTTGGGTACATACATTGAATATACATTGAGTAATATTTTAAATAGGCTTACATATATTGAGTAATATTTTAAATAGGCTTACACTATGGTAGTGCATAAATTTTACAATTTCTTAGTGCTTAACACTTTGTGCACTGTATAACATTCAGATAACATTCATTATAAGTGAAAACCTCTAACATAATACTACAAATATTGTTATGAGACATATGAGACAAATATTGTTATGAGGTATGTTTAAAGATACTCAGTTAAAAACTCACCTTTTCTTCGCACAAACGAAACCAAGGCTGTGTTCCAACCGGCATAAATAATGCTTCTGTAGGGCACTTCGAAGGGAGAATAATGCGATGGTACCGCTGTTATATCGTTTAAAGTGAATTTGTAATAAAAATAACCGAAAAATTAATAACCTAATATCTGAGCACCAAAACATTAAGTTTTCCAAATCGCTCAAAGTGGTTGGGAATTTTTTTAGAAACTAATAGGGCGTAGGGTCGTTAACTGTGAATAGAACACACCAGCCGCGGTGAGGAACTCTGCTTCTAACCACAGGTCGAAGGCTGTAGTTCCAACCACGTAAGTTTGCGACGCTGTTTGCGAATGTTCGTTTGAACTATGGTTTCGGGAAACACCTAGTTGTTGAACTATGTTGGTAACGACGGAACTTGCGACCATAGTTGGCTAACGATGCTTTTGGGAAACACACCCCAGATTGATAGCTGTTAGCAATCCAACCACATAAGTCAGCTAATGATAGTAACCTTTAGCATATTAGTGATATAATAAGGACGTAGGAACGGATTAAAATTTGCATACTCATGTAGATTCAGGCGAGCGGTTACCTGTGTGGATGCGGATGTGCTCTATGAGACGCGCCGTTCCTCTACTGGCATAGTTACAATAACGACACTTTAGCTTCCCGTCGTACGTCCTCTCGAACCCGTCCACGAGCATGTTGGTCCCATCCTCAAGAGAAATGTCCACCGGTGCATGATCCAGCCCATTATGTTCTAGATCTTGGCCAATGAAGACACAAAGACAAAATTACACACAAGAAACATAAACTCTTCTCTTCTGAAAACGTCATCCCTGTGAACAAGTTGTTACTATGGGAAAGATAACACATTAGAACGAGCGCAGACCTATGATATCAGCTGATCTACTATCAGAAATGCTGTTATAGAAAATCATACTCCTGTTTAGAGTGGTGAGTGTGCCAAGTGTGCCAAGTGTGTGTGTGTGTGTGTGTGTGTGTATATGTGTGTGAGACCTGCTGGGACGTCCTCCGTGTCCTTCACACCACTGACAGAGCCTGAGATCATGTTCACATGTTGGGTTTGTTGGCTCAGATACTCCTGAAAGTCCTTCACAAAATCAAGCGTCTCCGGCTTCTCCTCGCCCATTGGAAAGATCAGGCCTGCCTCACACACACACACACACACACACACACACACACACACACACACACACACACACAGGTGTGTGAATGAAAGTAAAAGTGTGACAGTTTTTAGAACAGTCAACTATATCAACAATCTTAACACATTCTCACTAACTGTATTACTATAACTATCAGCTAGCATGATTAAAAATCAGCTATCAGGTGCTGTTGCTATGGTGCGGAACCTTGGATTGCGAGTAACTTGCGTCGATTGAGTAAGTAAGCATTTTGCAAGACAAGTTAATTTTTTAAAATAAATTTAATTTTAATGAGAGAAGTTTTGATATATGAATACTGTAGTATGCATGCACTTTGTCTGCCAAGCAGCACGTGATCACAACTGATCCAATGTTTCTTCTCTCTCTTGCGCTGTGGGTGTGTGAGTAATCGTCTCTCATGCTCAGTCTCAGTGCACGTGCATCATTCGCATAGTCAACATCAATGCACACATGTACTGTTTACTATAACATTATGAACATATGTGTGTGCGCATAAAGCATTTTTTTTGTGTCCAAGTGACTGTTCTTTAGCAACTGTACTGCAACAATGGTAGCAGTTGCAGTACAGTTGCTAAAAAAGGTAGCAGTAGCAGTGCGGAAGATTGATCTGTTTAGAGGAGTGATTCCGGGTGTGCGTGTGTAAATCCTACACAGTAGCCCCCCTGCTCCTGTTTCTGCAAGAAAAAAAAAAAGTTTAAAAGGCTATAGAAGTGCAGGAGATCACTCTGTTTAGAGGAGTGATTCTGGTACTGTGTGTCCATAAAGCATTTTTTAAATTTTGTGTCCAAGTGTAGTGACTGTGCTTTAGTAACTGTACTACAACTCCTAACAGTCTCCGTAAAGAAACGAAGTTAAAAAGGCTGTAGCTGTGCGGGAGATGAATCTGTTTAGAGAAGTGATTCCATTAATTGTGCGTGTGTGTTATGCGCACTAATGATGGAATGTTTGGATCATTTTAGTGACTCGGTTCTTTGAATCTTGTTCATCAAAATGAACAAATAATTTTTTGTCATTTAGTTTATTTCATTCTTTTAATCAGAAATAAAATTAGATGAAAATTTTCAATAAACAGAACACCAACACGTGTACATAGACAAATTGTGGCTATGGTTCCAGTAATGAAAATGCAGCTAAGGACATATGATAAACACCTGTCACCTCTCATATCTTCTTATCCAAATCATTAGTTCTTTAGTCACGTGACTCATAGACGCTATGCAGTGCATTACACAGGAAACAGAATTGAATGGTTCTTTTAATAAGTCTTCGAGTCCAAGTCATTCGTTTTCTTGTTTTTTTTTTTTATTTATCTATTGCACTGCATAGCGTCTATGGGAATCACATGACATGATCCGGAACAAAAGACTCAAAGATAATTACTAAATTATGTTTCCAGGACATAACCCACGGAGGCTTTGCGATGCTTTGCGCATGCACGCCCAGCAGAAAATGAACGGATCACTCTCTGAGACTACTCGTTCCTCTGAGTCACGCTAAAAAAAAGACGTTCAAAAAGAATGAAGCGGTCATAAACGACCAATCACTAGTGTACACGCGTGAGTGTGTAAAAGTCATCTTACACAGTAGCCCCCCTGCTTCTGCTCTCGTCTAACACCAGTCACGATTCTTTACAAAAGTAAAGTGCATGAATATATAAAAAATATGAATATTTTTGAGTTGTGGAACGAATCATTTGAGGGGTTTCATATACAAGCACGCCTTCGGAACGAATTATGCTCGCAATCCAGGGTTTGGCTGTATTTAGGTTAGTATTTTCCCTACCGTAATTCCCCCACACACCCCGCCCCTTAGCTATATGATTGGCTGTATTGTTCCACTTCCTGCGCTAGGATTGGTTAATAAATAAGTCTGCAGCCAATCTATCCAATCAGAGCAACTGGACGGTGCTTGCCGGATTGTGGATGGGAAGAAATAAATACTAAGACGTTTATATAGCATCTTACTAGTCAGTTAGTTAGCGGTGGTGTATGTTTGTGGTTTGGTTTAGTTTTTACTTACCCGTTCAGACAGCAGAGTCTCGGAAAACCAGGACAGAAAATAAACACTCAATCCGCGGGGGTTTCAGATATCCGAGTATGCATCTCAATATATCCCCATGATGCTAATCCTAGTTAGCTAAACAATTAGCTAATAAAACGGACACTTTTATAAGTTTGACAGCGTTGTAAATCCGCTCCTGGTGTTTGTTAGAAAGTATTAAACGTGACATGGAGACGATGGAAAGTGTCGTTTGGTTTCTAAAAATCGCACAGCACTGCTAGGAGCTGAGCCAAAACAAAAGGGAAATCGTCACAGGAAGGACAGAAAGCGATCGCGTCGCTCAATGTCTTCCGGATATTCTGTCCCTGCTGATATTTGGTTCCTATGTTACTTTAAGGAGGGTTTCTTTTTATGTGTGTATTTGTGGTGGTAGGCTTTTAAGGTTCATATGTTACTTTAAGCAGGGTTTCTTTTTTTGTGTGTATTTGTGGTGGTAGGCTTTTATTACAAACAAGCAGGAAAGGCATTTGTTTAATCAGTTTGTCTTAGTCTCCATTTTACCTCCAATTTGGGTGTTAACAAACAAACAGTGGCATTACTGAAGAGCTTAACTCTGGCACTGCCTCATTTGCTACAGTTCCCCTTCATTTGGACTAAGAGTTCTAAACTCTTATCCAACATCACAATACTGTTGAGAGATGCACAAATCCAATTCCATGCAGACATGGGGGGTGTTCTTCGTACGTCGCTAACTCAGTTAGCTGGATTTGATTGTTGTGGATTTGTCCTGATCTTGGATTGTTTCGTTCTTCGATGCTCATCTCGCATTTGCTGTCATAGCAACATGTCCGTAAGCTTGAACCTGCTCGGTAGCAGGTTTATTTCATGTAAACAGGATTAAGGCTGCGCTCCTGCCGGGTTATGATTGGTTGAAATGGTGAGGTCACATCTGATTGGTTAAAGAGCGCTGACGTGGACTGCTCACGTGGGGAAAGAAAAGTATCTTGCATGCATATATACGGCTTGCCATAATATATATATATATATATATATATATATATATAGGTATAATATATTATATATATATATATATATATATATATATATATATATATATATATATATATATATAATTGATATCAAGTATTATATTAGAACATAAATTCATAGGTTTTCTATTATTATAATAAACTCTAGGCACGAGACAGCCCTCAAGACCATTAATTCAAATTCTTGTATAATGTTTATTTTGTAACACATTTATTTTTCAGGGGTTCGTTATAAATATGCATATATATATATATATATATATATATATATATATATATATATATATATAGATAGATAGATAGATAGATAGATAGATAGATAGATAGATAGATAAAAAAAAATTTTTTATAATGAAAAATTGGACAAAACTAATTTTATTATAAAGTAAACAATATAAAAGTATACATGTTTTTTTTTTTAATATTCATATTTCTTATTTTATTTTATTGTCTCATGTAATTTGTAAAACATATGTGCATATTATATTCTAATATAATATTTGATAGCGATTATGTGTGTGTGTGTGTGTGAGGAGGGGGAATCCATGGCAGGGGGCATTTCAGCGCATAACAGGTGTTACAAAAAAAATTGAGCTTGTTCTTTTGTCATTTCGTCAACCAATCAAAGGGCTTGTGATCAGTGTTTCTACTGTCGATGCATATCGCCTTTTAAACCAACGCACGAGCGCGCAATAATCCTAGACAACTCAATCCAGCCATACTAATCATCAACAACAGGTGTGCTGGAAGAACCGATTTAGCCAGAGTGTAATTAGCACGATGATCTCATCTTAGATGTGTCAATTCATCCCGGATGTTTCAAGCGACGTACGAAGAACACCCCCCTGGTGTGTTAAGAGTTTGTTGGAGTGGAAGAACTCAAACGTCCTGAACTAAACTCAGACTAAACTTAACCCCACTTCACTGCTTCACTGTATCAACTTTAGGATGAACTGGAGCCTACTTGCCATCACAATGTCGGAGCCTGAGCTCACTAATGCACCTGTAGTGTATAAAATGAGTGAACACAAATACACATGCACAAACTCCAACATCTAGTGTACAGCCTTCCCAGAAGCGTAGAAGCAATAAACATCACACAATGAATCAATGAGACTGGTTTATAAAATATATTGTTACTATAATAAAATTATAGTAACAAAAGGTTAGCACTGTGGTCTCACACCTCCAGGGTCGAGGGTTCAAGTCCAACCTCAGGTCTGTATGCTTGGAGTATGCATATTCTCCCTGTGCTTGGTGGGTTTCCTCCAGGTACTCCAGAGACATGCAGATTAGGCTAATTAGTATTGCCAAATTGCCTATAGGGCCCAATTTCCCAATTATGCACACTCTTAGCGCGCTAAGAAGACTCTTAAGATATATCTTATGTAAGTTGATTACTTTTCTAAGTGTTTTTCCAGAACTGTCCATTAGAAGTCTTCTTAAGTCGCTGCCTCTTACATCGGATGTTACAAGGCGCTGTCTACAGCGAAGGTACTGAATTAGCTGACATCGGTTGCTCAAGAATCGATTTTTCACTCCTTTTGCATGACAGCGTTAAGAAAGACAGCACTTTCTATGCAACTTAAACATTGCACAACATTCTTCCAATAACATTTATTTCGACCTGGATTAACTTATCAATAACATGCCATAATAGAGAAATATATAAATTAAATCACCAAACTGTCTCTAATATTTTCATGTATCCTGTAGTGGCGGTGAAACGAACCGGGTATACAATCATAGGTGATTGACAAACAGCTGAAAACACTCTTCGCCAGCTTCAGAAACAATGTGAAGCATGCCAGTTGTTGGTGTTGTATAGCGCACTTATGGAATGAATACGATGAGATGACAGAGTAGAGCCCTATCTCACCTACGCGGTTTCGCACGGTGGCCGGAAGAATGGTTCATCATGATTCAGCGCGAGATGTGCCGTGATTACGTTTCCATCTTTCCACGCAAAAAAATTAAACATGTTTAACATGCGGAAGCGGCGGCACGGTGGTGTAGTGGTTAGCACTGTCGCCTTGCACTGCCAGGGTCCGGGTTCGATTCCCCGGCCAGGCTCGATTCCCGTCTCTGTGTGCATGGAGTTTGCATGTTCTCCCCGTGCTTGGTGGGTTTCCTCTGGGTACTCCGGTTTCCTCCCACAGTCCAAAGACATGTAGGTTAGGGTAATTGACATTCCAAATTGCTCGTAGTGTGTGAATGAGTGTGTGTATGTATGTGAGTATGTGTGTGTGCCCTGTGATGGATTGGCACCCTGTCCAGGGTGTACCCTGCCTTGTGCCCTAAGTTTCCTGGGATAGGCTCCAGGCCCCCGCGACCCTGTATATAAGGATAAAGCGGTACAGAAAATGAATGAATGAATGAACATGCGGAAGCTCGGGGCCCTTGCAGAACTTCGCGGTAGGTCGGGCGGTCACTCGAGGCGGCTCACGGTGCCTAGCATTACAATCACTCAGAAAAATTAATGGATGCGGGATTTGAAACTCCAAAGTTTATTTTCTCATTTAACTAAATCAGATTTCATCATAAAATAAAACGTGTCAAAAGAAAAGTCCATCCAGTCATGGATGATGGCTAATGATCAATGAAACAATCAATTTTAAACAAAAAGCAGCGAACAGCTGGACCTCAGCAGCTGGACTTAGAGCGTAAGTACGATGTGTTGGCCTGGCAAGCTTAGGTCTGAGCAGGTCAAGAAGCTCCATAAATTGTTGTTTGTGGAAAAAAAAAATTATAATAATAAAGTTTTTTACCTCCAGGGTCCGGGTTCGATTCCTGGCCAGGCTCGATTCCCATCTCTGTGTGCATGGAGTTTGCATGTTCTCCCCGTGCTTGGTGGTTTTCCTCCGGGTACTCCGGTTTCCTCCCACAGTCCAAAGACATGCAGATTAGGCTAATTGGCGTTCCCAAATTGACCATAGTGTGTGAATGAGTGTAAATGTGTGTGTGTGTGCTCTGCGATGGATTGGCACGCTATCCAGGGTGTACCCTGCCTCGTGCCCAGAGTCTCCTGGGATAGGCTCCAGGTCCCCGCGACCCTAAATGCACACTGTAACAAATTGCTGTATTTTTTACAGCAAAATTATACAGAAACTTACCGTTTTGCCATTTTACAATTTATTGCTGTAATTTGCAATGCATTATGGGTTATACAGGGTTTTACAAGTGTTAACTGTATATTTCACTGTTAGCTGTAATTAATTTACAGGTAGGAGGTGCTTTCACTGTATCTTAAATATTTTTACAAGAATTTACTGTGCTGTTGCATTATGGTATTGCGCGGGCTGATATGGTTTGAAATCTGGTGGACTGAAACACAGCTACAACAGCTGAAGAAGTTCAATTAAATTTACTTCCATAAGTATTAATTATTTCTTTTAATTTAAAGTAATTCATATATATGGGGAATATCCTGATAAAACTTATATAACGTTGTATAAGTTTTATCAGGATATTCCCTCTAAATGTTATATTTAGCTACTTTGTAATGGGATGTTTAGTTAACTTTATTTATATGTTGCTTCAAGCGAGGAGGAGAAATACGATGCCCACCATTTCAGAAAGCAGCCTAAACTAAAAGGTAAATTGTTATCGTCATGTTAATGTTGATATATGCTGCAGTTTGTTAGTTTTATTTGCCATTATTTTCTAGAGAGTATTTGTAGTTTGGCAGGAACAGCATTGCTATGGAAGTGTGTGTGAGACAAAATTAACGTTACATGAAATGCTCCGTTGTCTTTGCTGTTGAAAAATGTAAATATTAACATCGTTGGATGAGTATCTCTGAAACATGGAGTATATTTTGTAAAGGAATATGTCGTTAATTTCTTTTTTTTCATTAATTGTTTTGTCAGGCAAGCTGAAACATAACGGAGCTAAAAGGTAAAATGTCATGCCGGTGTTGATGAATGCTGCTTTTTCTTACCGATTTATTCACTTTGCTCTCGATAGAGTATTTTTGAAATAATTGCATATAAACAGACACAACAGACTGAAATGCTGACCATTTTTATTTTTAGGCAAACAGTCCCTTTAACTTTTATTTAACTATTGCTTTATGCTTTAATCTTGAGTTGTTTGTAGTTGTTTTGTAACAGCTGATTTTTTATACAGTAAGTTTTTCTGTAGTTGAAAAAGTAAAATGATGTTACCAGTGACAGTGCTGAAGTGTTGTCAGATGTCAGCATTAATAAACAGTTTACTTACAACAGCTTTGAATTTGAGTGATTATTTTTCAAAATCTTTGTTTTAATGCATTTACATCAGTATAATAGTAAAGTACAGTTACAGTTCACAGCACAGTACAGTTCACAGTTAAAATAGTTATTTACAGGAATTTCATAGTAAAAATGTTACAGCTACATCTTGGCTTTTGTTGAATTCACAGGATTTTATTGGCAACTTTTGTTGCCAGGTAAGTACTGTAATTTAGCGTAATTACAAAAAAAACCTGTAATGCCTTTTTACAAGTTTAATTTTATAATCCTGTAAAAAAAATTATAAAATACTGTATTCTGCAAACATCAATTTATTGTAAATTGCTAAGCAGAATTATACTGTAATCCATTTTACAGCAATTAACAGCTATTTTACAGGATTTTATTGGCAACTTTTTTGCCAGTAAATTATTGTAAATTCTACAGTATGTTCTTTACAGTGCAGGATAAAGCAGTATAGAAGATGAATGAATGAATAAAGTTTTTTTTAATAGCCACCTCAGGCAAAATATGAACAGGGCTGAAGTTTTGCTTAAAGGAAAAATTTACATGAACCACACGGCCTGCGGATGGTGTCGTCTTCAGTTTAGCACAACAACACGCTGTATCGCTGCCAAATTGTTTGCCACCTGTTCAATATTAAAAGTGATTTGCAATTTTAATGCATTAGTCACATTATGAAATAGGCTAATTAAAAGTCACTCTATTAGTTCTCATATTATATATAATAAAATTCTTAAATAGGCCTATATATTCCATCATTAATATGACTTTGATAACGTGCCATAATGTGCTTGCATACAACGCTGATAAAGACTGCTGCCCAGTGGCGGCGACTAGCATCTTCAGCTGAAACAATGCTAAGTGAGTTAAGGTTGGTCCAGACCAACCTTATGAACGTGTGACTTACCTAAGAGATACGAACGTTTTGGGAATCCCGCCATAACGTTAAGAGAGAGGTTAAACTTAAGAACTACTTAGCGATAAGAAGCTTTTGGGGAACCGGGCCCAGATGTGTATAAATGAGTGTGTGCCTGGTGAAGGATCGGGACCCTGTTCAGGGGGGAACCCCACCTCGTGCCCAAAGTCTTCTGAGATAAGCTGCAGGCTTCCAGTGACCCTGTATAAGATATCAATTCAAGATTCAAAGAACTTTATTAATCCCAGAGGGAAATTGCGTAAACAGTATGGAAGATAATTTTTATGTGATTAAATTTTTCAGCAAAGATAAAAAATATATATTTATTGATTTATTTATTTTTACTTGTGATCACACTCACATTGTTAGGTGTGTTTGTAAAAAAGATGGCGGGAAGTGGGGGGTATAGTGATATAAAATAAAACAGATTCCCTTCTTACTTTATTAAATGCTGTTAAAAGCTATGGCTGTAAGCTTTGTAAACCGTCCATGGTCGGATGCCAGGAGCAGTTTGATGAGCACTTGAAGCGAATCGTGTGACATGAACTAGTTGGATTGACTCATGTATGTTTGATGGTGTTGAATTTTTCAGCAGCAGGGAAGTGAGCTGACGATCGCGTTGCCCCATTTGTGTCAGAGTTTTAGGAACAGCATTGATGAGAATGTGATAAATGAGTGCTTAGACTGCAAGCTTTAGATCTCCTGCAGTGTAATGAGAGTCCCAGTGTAACTCACACACCATGCTCAGGTAGCGAACTGTACTGCTAGACATGGTGTAACATCTCCAACATGTATCTGTCAGCATGCGCCATCAGAGTACACCTTCAGAGTAAATCTCTCACCCGCATCTGTTTCATTTCCTGTACATACACTATATGACTAAGAGTATGTGCACCCCTGACCATCACATGTGGTTCTTCCTCAAAATTTGAAACACAAACCCTTATCCAGCATGATGATGCCCATGTAAGCACCACAAAGCCAGCTCCATGAAGACAAAGTGTGTTAAGAGTGTGGTGGAATGTAAGAACTTGAGTGTCTTGCACAGAGCCCGGACTGAACCATCAACACACACACACACACACACACACACACACACACGCACTAACATGTACAGCTTTCACAGCAGAGAGGACCACATTATAACAGCTGGTCTGGAATGAACGTTCAACAGAGAGATGTGAATGTGATGCTCAAGTGTGCACATACTTTTGTTCATATGGTGTTTTTATACAGTATTTATATAATCATCTGGGTTTTTTAGGTTAATAATGTGATTATTAATTATGAACTTTAAACACATGGCCAACATTAGAAATTAACTAGTAAAAATGAGTACAATAATGTTTAAACCCTGCTTGTGAAGAGAAATAGTTTTTATGATAAAAAAAAAAATAATAATAATTATATATATATATGAAATGCAAAAATCTATATATTTTACCAATCTATATATATTTACATCAATGTTGTTTAGCACATTATTTAGCCCTTCACACAGGTTGTTTATCTCTCTCCTTGTTCTAATTTTTAATTGATAAATGAATACATAAATACAATATTTAAAAAATCATTATTTCTCACCGAAGTGTACTGTACATTAGAATCAACTAATTCATAAAGTAAATATATGGGTTTTCTCATTAAAACTTTAAAAACCTGAGATTTTCTGAATTTCGTTCCATGATTAATATTTATTTTAAAATAAAGCACAAACAAAACAACAACTATCTCAATTACATAATTTGTTTATTTATTTGATAATAAAAATCTCTTTTTCTCTTCTCAGAGGTGCTTCAAAAAACATAAATTAAATATTATTTGTAAAAAAGAAAATAAATGCTATATAACAGAAAACATTTTCTATAGATATCTTAAACGAGATTTACGCTTGATATAAATGGATTAACAAATTGAAAAGAGTAATACATATTTATACACCTGTAATCAATGTATAATAAAATAGAAATAAGAAACACAATGAAACAGTCAATTCTGTCTGTCGCCTCTAGGTGGCAGATCAACTCAAGATTTGTGACAAAAAAGTGGAAATGTAAAATAAAAGTTAAAGTTAAAAAGTTAAAGTTAAAACGCACTTATAATAATCATAATAATCTAATGTAATAAAATATAATTATCAGGTTTTATCTTTGCTAGGATATCAGAAATTTCTCATAGTTAACCAAAGTTACGTGTAATTAAAAGAAGAAATTATATTATTATATTATGTTTTAATTATTTGATGCATTATATTACATTTTATTTTATTGTAATATATGAAATTCAGATTTTCCTCCCCTTTTTTCAGTTTCTTTCTAAGGGATAAATGGAGGTGTGACAGTTGACCTCCGACCCCTGGAGCAGTCTATTAGCGCGCTCCCTAATGGCCTGTCAACACTAATGTTAGTTTATAGCAATTTAATTATGCTCAGGTTTCCTGCAGAGCCATTTCCCTTTAAATAATTCAGACAGAACGACAATAAATCTGTCGGCCCAAAAGAAAAGAAAAAATTCAGCGCCTTTTCAAGCGGAGCTCTGAATAAATTTACCACATAGATAGATAGATAGATAGATAGATAGATAGATAGATAGATAGATAGATAGATAGCTATTGTTGTGTTATTAAAGCTCCTTCACAAAAATGTAAGTGACTTTTTTTTACTTTCTTTCTTAAACGTTTATTTTTAAAACAATTTCACTGTCCGATGTAAAGACAAAACCACACTAACCACACATTATTCCTTTCATACGCGCCTACACAGATAAATTAACGTTCAATTTAAAAAATAACTATCTGTTTTCAAATAATTATTTCATATTTTATTTGGTGGACAAGTAAAATAGAATAAAATGTAACAAATTTTAACAGGCATAAAAACTATAACGGGCGTAAAGGCGTAACAGGCGCAAAAAGAGACGAGAAAAAACACCAATGAAATTATAGCAATAATAAGATAATTCGTTAGAATGGAAAATGAAACACAATATGTGATTGTGATCCAGATGATCTTGTTCTTGTTGGTTTTAATGATTAATGATTTTGTGATAAGACTTTATATCGTTACAGAACAATAATCAATAAACTTCTAAATCAACGTGTTTATTCAGAAAACGACGCTGTACAACTTTACAACCGTGTCGTTTTCATCATTAATTTTTTCATGAACATGCAAAGAAAAAATTAATAAATAAATAAGTTGTTATAATAAACTTGAAACATGTCTTAAAACTATTATTGTTACTTAAAATATCTTAATACGTGAAGGAATGTTTTATATCTAAAACGAAACACTGACGAATTTGGCATAAGATAAAAATACTTTTTAAAAACACTATTATTATGAAGTATTTGGAATTATCAGCAAGGAGAGATTAAAGGAAATATGTGTCAGGCATATAATGAGGAAAATTAATATTTGTAATGTATTTAAATTAAAATCACATTTTATTTGGGTTGTGTAAAATTGCACTTTATACAACTATTGTTTTATATTCTTTGAACATTTGTTGTGGTACAAATAAGTCACTATTTTGGTATAATTTTGTCTCTAATATTGTAGGTCAGTATAAAATCTGCTGAAATAAACTATAAATAACGAATATATGTATGTATATTTCTGTGAAGAACTGCATTATTTTGCATTATCTTTCATAGTGTACTGTGTACAGGTTGCATTTTGTCTATCACAGCATGCCCCGTGTCTACGTTTACTATCTGATGGATTTATAAAGCTTCATCTTTAGTTGTTTATTTATTCAAAACTTGACATATTTATTTCTTTATTACGTATACGTGAATTAAAAATAAATGTTTTTATAGCAATTAAATAATAACAAATAATCACTCCCTTCTTCTTTCATGTGTCTTTTTCTCCCCGCCTCTACTTTTTATATAAATTTTAACTAATTTAAGCAGTCTGCTTATTATTTTTATTATTTTTTTTAATGTTATAATGAAACACATCTATGTATTCGATTTTTTTGTTTGTTTATGTTCTTCCTCTACACAATACTGTGTGTGTGTGTGTGTGTGTGTGTGTGTGTGATGCCTCTCTCTCTCTCTCTTTCTCGCTTTAACTCGCTTTTAAGCGCTTTTCACTGAGCTCCTGATTTATGCGCCGCTTTTGTGGTTTTATTAGCGCCTCAGAACCATTCATTCCTCTGCCCAGGCTATTAATGATTATTTGTTTGTGTGTGTGTGTGTGTGTGTGTGTGTGTGTGTGTTAATTATTATTTGTAGGGGGTGGTTGAAGCCCTCGAGCTCTGTTTTTGAAAGAAAGGAAATCCATCCCGGAGAGGAAAAAACCTTTTAAAAATAGAGCGAGAGACAGAGAGCGCGCGAGAGAGAGAGACTCCATCTTTAATTCCACCGTGACAGAGGGGTAAAAAGAGAAGTAGGAGAAAGAGATGGCGGGAGGAGGGTTTATTCTGCACTCTTTATTACAGCAGACCCCCTCCATCTCTCTCTCTCTCTCTCTCTCTCTCTCTCCTCCTACCCCAAGCACTCGACACGGGGCGCGCGCGCGAGAGAGAAAAAAAGAAACCG
This sequence comes from Channallabes apus, assembly GCA_030522415.1. Classification (NCBI taxonomy): domain Eukaryota; kingdom Metazoa; phylum Chordata; class Actinopteri; order Siluriformes; family Clariidae; genus Channallabes; species Channallabes apus. The sequence continues at coordinate 27,353,113 of CM060116.1, read as the reverse complement.
AATAAGGGAATAGCGGATCTTAACGCTTTTCACTCGCGCGCGCGTAATGAATGTAATTGGTGTCTACAATGACAAGGACACTTTACATTATAACACTTCCTCTCATCCATAACATTTCCCCTCATACTCTTTCCTTCCCTCTATCCTCCCCTCCAGCACTTCCTCCTCTTCTCCTTCTTTCTCATTCCTGTCTACTTTTTTCCTTTACATCACTTATTTCTCCTCAAACAGATTTCTCACGTTCCTCTTCTCCTCCTTCATATCTTCTTCTCCTTTCTCCACTTCTTATCCTTCCTTTCAACTGCTCTCCCTTTTCCTTTTTTCACATTTTGTCTACGTTTCTAATGTTCTGTCGTTTCTTTTTTTATTTTGAATAAAATGTTCTTACCCCTTTCCTCATCCCCATTTCCCCTGCTTTATTTTCTTCTTCTCCTCTTGTATCTCATATTACTTTTTTCCCTCCTATATCTTCTTTTTCACCTCTTATCGTTTTTTCTTCTTTGTTCCTTTTCGTCCTCTTTAATTTCTTCCTCTACTTTTCTTTCATTTTCTTGTTTTTCAATTTTTTACTCACACTCTCTGCGTTCCTTTTCTCTTCTTATAACTTTTTCATTCCTTTCCTTTTCATATTTTCTTTCTTATATATTTATTTCTTCTTTTCTGCCTATTTTTATTCCTCTTCTCTTTTTATTAGTCTCTTATTGTCCTTCATCCTTCCATCTCCCTTTTAACTATTCGTCCTTTTTCCTCTTTTCCCATCTTCTCTTTCTTCCTCTGCTTTTCATTTTCTTCCCATTATCCTTTCTTCATATTTTCATTCTTTACTCATCCTCTACTTTACAACCTTTTCTTTTCCTGCTCTTCTTCCTTGACCTTCTTCCTTACTTTTCTTGTCCTTTTTTTTCTTCTGCCATTCATGTCTTCTCCTTTATTCTTCCAAAATTCTACTCGTCTTGCTCTCTTTTCCCCTCTCTCCTTGCCACTTCTGCTTGAAATTCCTCCATTCCTATCATTTTCTCCATTCCACTCTTCTCCTTTCTCTTTTGTATCTCCTGTTCCTTGTTATCAGTTAGATCAGTATATAATTACATTGCACTAGACATGAAGCCTACATTACACTACCTCACTATTCAAATAGCAAACATATTGCACATTATTCTACAGTAAAGGAAATAAGGAGTAGGAAGGACTCTCTCTCTAACACACACACACACACACACACACACAGTGTGAATAGCTGTTTAATAAAAGTGTCGTCCCGCAGATGATGTGACTTTACGAGGCGGCGCGCGATAAAACCCGGCCGTCGCTTGAGGAAGTGTGCACGCGCCCGTGCTCGGTATTACGGGGGCCTATTAAAGTCTCGCGCGGAGAGACATTTACACTAAACAGTGACATCCCGCTTCTGCTCGCGCTCACAGAGACAAAGGGGGAGGAGAGGGGAAGCGACACGAGCCATGACGGATTACACAATTACTGTGAAATGTGTGGCGTTTTCACATCCATGCAAAAGCTGCGCGGGTCCTCCCTTTTTTACCGTGAGTTATTACCGCGCGGCGCGAGCCCCAGTGATGAAGCGATAATCAATTCCTGTGACTGAGGCTCGAGGGAGCAACAATGATCACTTCTGCCGGCGCGCGCGTGATGAAATGATGGCACTTTAAAGTGTGATGGATGCGCCGCGCGCGCTCTGTGACTTTAAAGGAGGTTTATATGAACCCGAAAAGTGGCCGTGTGCAAGAAAAATGGTTCCCGAAAGGGCGTGTCCGGGGGTATCATAGAGATAGAGTGGCAAAGAGGTGGGAATGGATGTAGGGGGTCACTAGAACCCTATGGTAGTTTTACACTTGGGTAGAAGTTTTTTGCCCCGTGAGTGTGAGTTTTTGCAAATTATTCGGTATATTTGTACGAGTGATTTCTGATTTCTGGTCCACTTCACCCTAAAGACCAGACAAAAATAGTCAATGAATGCTCAAAAAGTCACACGTGACGTCATAGAGTCATGTGCATGTTCATTGAACATATCAAACCTAAGTGTTAAATTTTATGACGATAGAGTAGAGTAGAACAGGATTATCAAAATATAATAATAGATTAGTGCCTATATACAGTACCACAAGTGAACTAACTATTTATATATTTGCTTATTTGTTTGTTTAATTTCACAGGAAATGGAGCCAAAAGAAACAGTATGGTGAACAACCTTTTATTATTACTGCATAAAATATAACACGGAAGAGTCTTAATTATACAAACAATAGTGAATTGTGATTCATTGTTGGGAACAATGCTGAGCCATGATTGGTTATTGGGGAACTTCGAAATCAGTGATTGGTTGTTTACACACTGGTGGTGAGACAATTGATCTACCATGAAGGCACAAAGTTGTTAGCATCAGGGGAGGCACGGATACCAACTGTACCATTGTGTTACCACTAAAAAAAGATTAAGACAATTAATAAAACAACAATACAACAATAAGTTGATGTAGATGATAAGTGACACATAAATTCCCCAGTTGAGATTGAATTGCTGATCAGATGATCTAAATGGTCACACAATATCATCAGTGTAATAATCTCAAAACATAGCTCCTTTTAAAATCTTTATTTTACATTCTCAAGAAATAAAATAACCCGTAGATTGTTCTTCAAGGTTAATCTGCACCATTGAGGTCTTACCTTTCTGAAAATGTTTTTTGGATTGGAATCTATTATGCCATTTACAGTTCTCCCAGAGAGACGTCGAAAAAACTTCAAACTTTTAGATAGCCGTTTTTCTTAAACAGTGTGAGCATACAGCGCTACTGTGAAATGATGGCTGTGTGTCCATGGCTGGGAGAGTTATTGCGTACCGATGCCATTTATACAGCCCCGAAAAGTGGAAGCGTTTTTCCTTCCTGTGCTCGCACAGCCGTAACTCATCACCGTGAACGATGGCTCACGAGGCGCACTTGCACCAATACACACATTTCACACCCACACACTCTGTCCGCAAGAGCAGGATTTAGAGCATTGTAGGTTGCAAATATATAAAAAATACACAAAACACAGTCTGAACATTTATGATCACCCCTCCCCACACACACACGCTCTTCATCATCAAGCACTAATAATAATCTAATAAAGGAAGCTACTCCGCATTCTGTGTCCTTTACACATCACATCCTGTGAATTTATTAAATTGGTGGCTGTCACCTGGTTTTGTTAAGACATGTAGCTGCATGTCATCACAAAGTGGAAGCTAATACCATGTGTAGAAATAATTCAACCCAGAGCTATGCACAGAACAGCCAGAATTAACACTAACGGATAACTGATGACAAGGCTGTAATCAAGAACAAGTCTTAGACCAAGACTTTAGTGGTCAAGGCCAAATCTGAATGAACGTTCAAACTGAGTCAAGATTTTGAGGCCTTTGCTTCAACAAGCTGGCTTCATTTGTGTATTGCGCCAGTGTTTAGGCTGTTTTTAATAAGGACAAACTGTTGTCTTGTTAAATCCTGTACATGTGCAAAAAATAAAATACTAAACAAACAATATATTTACATACAACTCAGCTATTTGATTAAGCTAGACCAATGGCTAAGACTGGGAAAAGTCCAAGTACAAATACTGATATGTCCATGAGAAGACAAGTCATTGTAGAGCTTGTCTTGAGACAGGACTTAAGTACACCTGGCCAACCTGGAAACATAAAGCCTAAATCTGAGAATAGCTGCACTATACAGAAAGAACCAAAAAAGATAAATAAATACAGGAGCCTGCATGTATCTATCACATGTGGTATTGTATCTATATCAGCTTTAATCTTAGAAAGACTGACTGGTAAAAGATGTACAATCTTACATTGTATTACAGCATGCCTAAGCAAATGAATGATGAGAAAATTCTCTATTATTTTGTGCCAGATTTCCTCTGGAATTGGTTCATCTAAATCTAACACTAAGAAAGTGTAGGGCATGATGGGAAATGATTAGAATTCAATGCTACAAAGTTCCGAAACTGCAAGTACCTATAAAAATGTGATTTGGAAATGTCATATGTTTGTACCAACTGTTCGAAGGACACAAAATGTCCATCAATATAAAGTTCAGACAATGAGACTAAACCCTTTCTAGCCTAAACCTCAAAAGCATCATCCATCATTGATGGAACAAACATGTGATTTTTAGCAATTGGTGCAGACTGTGATAGCTCTGTGGCCTTGATCCTCCTTGGGTCTGTGTGTGGAGTTTGCATGTTCTCCCTGTGCTTAGTGGGTTTCCTCTGGGTACTCGTAGTCCAAAGGCATGTGGTTGCGCTTGTGCTCTGCAGTGGTTTGGCACACTATCCAGGGCCTAACGCCCCTAGGATAGCTTCCAGGCCTTCTATGACCCTCTACAGGATAAGTGCTAAATAAAGTGAGTTTGCAAAATTATCTAATCAACCATCATTAGCTCTCCATAATTAGGCTAAAATATTAATAAGGTACTTAAACATTATACTTTTATTTTATGTTATATTAAGCATTATTTTATGCTAATAAGCATGGCATGTTGACACAGGTACACAAATCAAATTCAGGATGTCCATAGGGCACTGAATACTCCAAATATAATACACTGGTTCTCAACACTAGTCCTTGAGGACTTTTTTTGTGTTTTGTCTGTCACACCTATTTCAATTCAGAAGAATTATACTTCAAATCAAGTTTGTTTGGGGTTGAAAAAGCACTAAAACAAATTGGGTAGGGGGTCTTCCAGGAACAGAGCTGAGAAACACTAATGTAGTAGAATCCATGGTTATTGTTACCTCTTATTTATTATTTAGATTTGAATCTACAGTAGGTGACATGCCATTTATTTATTTATTTATTTATTAAGCAGATGTCACAATAAAATTTTTTAGACAGCAAATAAATAAATTCAGGGGGGCACGGTGGCCTAGTGGTTTGCACTGTTGCCTTGCACCTCCAGGGTCATAGTTCAATTCCCACTTTGGGGTCTGGTTTCATGGAGTTTGCATGTTCTCTCCATGCTTGTTGGATTTCCTCCAGGTGCTCCTGTTTCCTCCAATGACATGCAGATTAGGCTAATTGGTGTTCCCAAATTACCCATGTATGTGAATGAGCATGTGAGCGTATGTTTGTGTGCGCCCTGTGATGGATTGGCACACTGTCCAGGGTGTACCCCGCCTGGTGCCCCGAGTCTCCTTGGATAGGCTCCGGGGCCCCCCGCAACCCTGTATACAATAAAGCAGTATAGACATTGCGTGAGTGAGTGAGTGAGAAATAAATTCATAAGACAAGGTTCAAATGCTTATAATATTAATACTTATAAATGGTCACAAGGTTCCGCTTAGGATTATCACTGATTAAAACAGTGTGTCTCACTAGTCATCAGGTTGGTGTGAAGCAGAGATATTGATACCATCAATTTGTCAGGAAGTTAACAGCTTGTTATGCTTCTCTTTCCTGGAGATGTCATAAACCTTAAAGTTACAGCATTACCTCTGACTGATACAAATCACTGACAATAAAGACTATTTCCATAACTATTACTTTTTAAAGGTAAAGGTTGGGTTTAGATTTAGGTTTAATATTGTTAATAATAATCTATTAAAAGTAATTAGCACCAGGTCCCCAGACAGACGGTAAGACAAGCATGTCTGTGTGTGTGTGTGTGTGTGTGTGTGTGTGTGTGTGTGTGTGTGTGATAGAGTTAAGGGGTCTGTTACAGATGGCCAAGACACCCAGACTTTGCGAGAAATCCCATCAATAAAGCAATTTCTGATGTCATAACACTGCGACTTTGGCAAAATCCTAAGGACCTGAAAAAACTTTTCCTTTCCCTCTGCCACATTCGAGTCTCGCGCTTGTGGTCGTTAATGGATTCCGAACAAATAATATTCGGCCATAATGGAAAAGGTTGAGCCAGGCGATGACAGATGAAGTCATAAACACGTATAATTGAGAATCAAAGACCGATAAATTTTAAACTGCTATCCGTTCTCTTGCTCTCTCTCTTTCTCCCTCTCTCTCTCTCCCTCTTTCTCTTTAGATGATGATCTATGTCGTGCGGCCTCTGGAAAATGGAAGGAGATTACGGGTGGAAATTATAACAATAAATTTTCTAAACATACACCTTGATTATGCTTCGATTTTTTAAGGAGGTGGAGGAGGTTTGGATGAAAGCTGAAAGCTTGTCGGCTAAATGGCGCTATAAAAATAGGTTTGCCTCGAGGTGTCATTTTCTCGCGCGCGCCTCTTAAATGGAGGGGAAATGAATTGTGTAATTTATTGCAGAGTCAGATTAGATCAGCATATCCCATCAAAGGCACAACAATCAATCAGTTTCTGTCTCAACAGCTCACAGGAAACACATAAAGCAGAGCGCCTAATGGCCTCCCAATCTAACAGATTGATAGACTTATCCACTCCCGGGGGATGAATTAAGAAAATCGGCTTCTCTCTCTCTTTCTTCCCTTCTCTCTCTCTCTCTGCATTTGTAAAATCTGCATTTTAAAATACAAAAGCCGCACAAATAAAGCACCAGCTTTTAAAACAGGATGGAGTATAGAGATGATGATGACGATTAAGACTGGATATGCAAACAATGAAGAAAACAGATGAATATTTGTTATTCAGATGAGATTCAGATGAATCTCTCTTTAATGAACAGATGATGACGGACACTCATTTAAAATGTGACCGCAGAGACCTATTAAGCCCCCTTCATTGATTCAATTATTTAAGCGAGACATTTTACAGTAATAAAAAGGGGGGGCACTGACACTCATTTAAAGAGCGATACGCTGAATTTATTTCCAGTCATTTTAAGTGTGTAAGATGCTATCAGTCGGCAGGGTAATGGACTTAATTTGTACATAATTAAGCTGCCGTTGCATTCAGACTGACGAGAGAGCAGAAGAGACAAAGGAGAGGATGGTATGCATCTGAATATAATATTTTAGAAGGTCATGTCTGAGTACTTGCGGTAAATTATTAAACAAGTGGAAGGGTGTACACTGTATTCTACTGTATTTCACTAATACAGATTTTTATTAGTCAAGATTTCAAGACAGTTTGTATTTCTGTGTCTCCTAAAATCTAGAATCTGACTTGCTGATAATTAATATGATATTAATACTAATGACGTATCATATACCTTTAAAAGAAGACATAAGAAATATTTCCAAAAGTTTGAACATCTCAGCGTTGCATTTTTCCGTTGAGTTCAAAGCTCGAATCTCGCCTCCGCTCTGTGTGCACGGAGTTTGCATGTTCTCCCCGTGCTTGGTGGGTTTCCTCCACGTACAATGAGGGAAAATTTGTGGTCTTGTGTGATTAATTGTGTGAAATTTGAATACTTTTGAAATTATTGCATACGTTTTATTTATTAAAGGAGACCCATTACGAAAAATATTTTCTCCCTAATATGACGTCCTATAAAAAGTGTGCCTCTCCCCATTTGTTGCTCAGTTCTGTTGCTTGTCTCATTACATAGAACCTGAAATTGTGCGTTTGGAAATTTTTTTTTTTTTTCAAAATAATTCGAAAGTTTTGTTGTTGTTGTTGTTTATACACATGTCCTATAAAATGAAACAAAGAGGTATAAAAATGGAGGAGGAGTATTTCAGCTGGACCATTAAAATAAATTATGGGATCTTTAAAAAAACATCACATTTATTTGTTTATTTATAGTTACAGTAAATTTTTATAAAACTTTAGTTATAGTAAGTTATAACTTATAATGTAAGATATAACTTACATTCCCTGATTTTCTCCTGACATTGCAGCTTGTCAAGCTCCAGAGAAATTGCAAAATGTAAAAATGTCAAAGAACTAAAAGTTAAAGCATCACCTGATGCTATCACTGGAGTCTCCTTCCTTAAAAATTTACCATAAAGTGAAAACTACACCATATTTAATATTACTGCGTCCCTGTGTAATAAGCTGTTGCCATGGAAACAATATCACATAAAAACAAGAGCATGAATATAAACCTGCACTATTGTTAGAACTACTGTTATGGATAATTAATCAACAATCAGACCAATGATTGACCAATGACCAATCAGAATGCAGAACTTAACAGTGCTGTGATTTGGACAAACTGAAATCAACACTCTGAGTTTAGACACTACTGTAACATCACACCAACAATCACATGATATAAATTACGATACTGCAGGAAAACAATTCTCAAAGCTTCTCAGAAAGACTGAAGATCAATATGAGGCAGAATAAAAAATTAAGGTCTCATTCCAGAATCATCATCATCTTCATCCTCATCACTGTGGCCTCCTCGGAGCCATAAAGCATTGTTTTATTCTTCCCAACAGCACCAAGCTTCATATCTGATTTGTAAGTGCGTCCCGAGGGCAGCAGGCCATTTCTCCTGCCGTAAATATCCACACGGCCACAAATCAGTCGCAAACAAATTCACACGCCCTTTCTCTCTCTCTCTCTCTCTCTCTCTCTCTTGCTCTCCCCCTCTCTCTCTTTCTCTCTCTCTCTTGCTCCACAATCGCCACTGGAGAATGCAATTAGCGCTTTTATGGAGCTGATGACAAGCCATATGTTACACGCTAAGAAGCTGCAGGAAACTTTAAAGTCACTTTCCACACTGTGAACTTCACTGATGCATTTCTTTCTTTGGGGAAAATTTTATAGTCCATACACTTTTCTGGAAGTTCTCTGAAACGAGAAAATCATGATGATGGTGGTGATGGTGGTATTGGCACCATGGAAATGTGATGATATTTTCATGATGACACAGCAACAGGCAATCAAACCTAAGCAGCACAGAGCAACAAACTTCAGTGACTTAATTTTTTTAAATTACAGTATATCTACATTAAGTGCATGACGCTGTAGAGGTGTATCAAATCCATACAATCATCTGGTTCAATTCCTCGTTCCAAAGCTTCAGTTCCCCTGCTCACAACTTTAATAGTTCTTGTTTGATGCATAAATAAAAAAATTAAAAAATCATACATGTGGTTGTATATTGTTCTGTCATATACAAGCTCTCAATAAATGCATACAGAGACATTAGGAAGAAAGATAAGGAGTAGCAGAGGTTGGTGCTGGTGAGTGTACACAGCTAGTACAGTTATCACTCTTTGCTAATCTAATCTGAGAATGACACTAAATCAAATCTATTTCCACTCTGATTAGCATGTGATTTATTATAAGCATGGGTTTATTTTCTACTGTCTTATACAAGCCGTTGTTAAATGTGTACAGAGTAAAAGAAAAATATTGGAAGGAAGTAAAAGAGTTGAACGTACATAGCTAGTACAGTTAGCTTGCTTTGCTAATCTAATCTGAGAACAAAGCAGGCTGTGTAAAATATAAATCGCACTGATTTCCACACTGATTAGTGTGAAATTATTTATCATTACTCTTTTTTGTATTATAACAAAAAAAGTGCTGTGCAGGCCATGTTCACAAATGACAGGAGAGACTTGTCTCCTGATAATGCTAACGTAGAGTTAGACTGAAGGGAATGACTTTGTTGATAGCGAAAATGTTAATGATGGTGAAGGCAATCTTGCTCTTTTCAGTTGTTCATGTATTTCTCTTTCACTCTCTCACTCTCTCTTTCTTGCTCTATTATCCAGTCAAAATGAAGCATTGATTATTTGTAAAAACATAAGTGCAAATCAAATTGGCGCTCCCGGAAAACAGAACCTGCAACACACACACAAACACACACACACACACACACACACGGGAGAGAGAAGTGAGACAATTATCGACAAATTGATTTCGTGTGTGGCCCATTTCTTTTCCTCTCCTCCTTTGCTGTAAAGAGCCTCTAAATCTCCCTCGCTGCCATAAAGCCAATGTTCCCTGAGTTCGGTGCAACCTTTCCCTCTGCCTCTTATATATTTTGCTTTCCATTTCGCTTTAATAGCACAAAAATTGGCTACATATTCTTTTACAGTCCCGCGACGCCGTTACGGTCGTGTTGTCATTCCGTTATTTATGGAAAACTATTTTGTGCTTACTTATATTTTGCCACTTATTTCCCCCACGCGGCCTACTCGCCTCCTTCACTCCATTCCAGGAAGCCTTAAAGCCAATTCGTTACAGGATTGAGGTGTGTGTGAATGTGTGTGAATGTGTGTGTGTGTGTGTGTGTGTGTGTGTGTGTGTGCATGCAAGCCCACGAACAGGAGTTAAAGTGAAAGGGCCCAATGAGCTCTCCACAAGATGGAGAAAACAAGAGCTGAGGAATATAATAGAGTCAGAAAGAAGAGAGCAAAAGAAAGGGACCAACAGAAAAGACAAGGATAGAAAGAGAAAGACAACATTACAAAATAATACGTGGAATCTGACTTCTTATGAGCTGCTACAGAAAATTTGAGATTAGTAAATGACTCAAGTCAATCACTTAAGTGAACGTGATTGACTTAATTTAATTATTTAAAGAGTTATATACTTCTGTAAGTGAATTGATGTCAAAGTTGTCTTTTTCTGAAAGTGAACCGCTTAAGTATTTGTCTATACATGAATCACTTTAGGAGTCTCCGGCTGACATAAGTGAATCTCACAACACGTTAATTGCTTAAAGAGTTATCTAATCTAACAGAATCCTTCAAAGAGCCATCTTCTAAAGTAAGTGAATCATGTGAGGAGTCATCTACTAATGTAAGAGAATAACTCATACAGTTGTTTAACATTGTAAATTAATTGTTCAGATCGTGATCTACAAAAGTACCAGAATCACTTAAAGAGTCATCTAATAATGAATCTTTGAAAGTGTTGCTAAATGCTGTAAATAAATTGCTTGAAGAACCCTCTACAAATTGAAAAGAATCACTTTGGGAAACATCTGTTAATGTAAGTGAATGACATTACATACATTCCATCCATCCATCCATCTTGGAACCTCTGTAGTCCAGCTAGGGACCATAGAGGCCAATGGTGATTACTATTGTATTTATTTCCATCGTATGAATGTTTGAACACTTAAAGTGTCAGGGGTAGCTCAGTGGTTAAGGCATTGCATAACGGTTTGGAAGATCCCAGGTTCAAACCCCACAACCACCAAGTTGCCACTGTTGGGCCCTTGAGCAAGGCCCTTAACCCTCAACTGCTCAGATGTGTAATGAGATAAAAAAAAAAATAAATGTAAGTCGCTCTGGATAAGAGCATCTGCCAAATGCCTAAATGTAAATGTAAAGTGAATTGCTAATAAGTCATTGCTCTGCAGATGATTACTTTAGTTATTCACTTACATTAGTAAAGAACTCTCGAGTAATTGACTAATTCTAATAGATGACACCATAAGTGATTTTGGTAAGTAAATGATTCATTAAATGATTGATGTGCATCAGTGGTGATTCAGTTGCAGTAGTAAACAACTTCTCTAGTGATTCACTTTCACATGTTTTTGGTCTTTTGGCTGCTTCCACTGAGTGGTCACCACAGCAAACGGTGCAACTTGGTACAGGTTTTATGCTGGATTCTCTTCCTGATGCAACCCTCCTATTTTATCTGACCTTGGGACCGGGGCTACATCTAGTAGTAGGGGTTTGAGCATTGGCTGGGAATCAAACCCAGTCCTTCCGCATGGCAGGCAAGTGACCTAACACTGAGCAACCAATGCCCCTTAAGTGTTTCATTTTCAATAATAGAACATTTTTATTTATTCACTTCCACTATTAGATGAATCCTTAAATGATTCACTTAAATTAGAAGACAGCACCTTAAGTGAGTCACTTACAAGTGCAGTTAAATGCTTGAATGATTCAGGATTTGAGTGCACAGAATGATTGGTGTGTCTACACTCAGGACATATGATGCAGCTGTCCTAATGTTTAGATAAAATAAGAAGATTAGAGGGCTGTACTTTGTCAAGACTGCAGTAGCCTTAATATTCTTCCGAAACTATAATGCAGCATTTCTATGTATGCTATATGTTTTATTTCTTTTAGATCTCTACACCTATATGTCTGGATGCAAAGCACTTAATCATGCTAATTGGGTAATAATGGATGTGTGACCCTCACACTCTGTGGTCACTTCAGTCTCTTTATCTCTGTCATAAAAGTAAATAAGGGTCATTAATGACCTCTTACACATTTTTGGCCGCGGTGCATGTTCAAATTCTTCCCCCTGCAGCAGGCCCAGCTGCACAGATCAATAAGAGGGCTGAGAGGTCGGAGGTCACATGGCACGCCTCATTTAGTGACTAACGATGCCTGTGGTGGAAGGAGAAAGCTTTTCAGAAACCATTTTGAAATGCTATATTTCTGTGACAGATTGGAGGTAAGGTTTGGTTTGAGATTAGAGGAATTAAACAGGGCGAAGTGTGTGCATCAAAAGTGACCTAAGAATCTCAGCGCATACATTATGTACCATACAGATGACTCAAATATTAAAGTCATTAAACTTTTGTAACATTTAGTGTTAATTCTTGTAAACCTCCTACACTTGAAATGTTCTGCATCATCAGCCACTCGAAACACACTTTGCTGTCAAATAACAGGTTCAAGTTAACAGCCAATTGAACAACACACATTCTCCGTAGCATGCTTAGACTGTTAGATACTACAGAGTGTCTCTTGCCCTCTAAATGACATTGATGTGTGGAAGGTGTCTCTCTTTAGGCTTATAAAAGGCTAATAATTGGCTAATCACTGCCTTTGATTGGGTGTAACTTGATTGGTCGTCCATCAGCCAATCAATATCTTCAACAGGCCAATTAAGGGAGGGTCATGGACAGGCCAGACAAGCTCTTTACAAATTAAATGCTGCACTTAAATTCAGTGTGTGTGTTATGGTGTGTGTTACAGTGCGTGTGTGTGTGTGTGTGTGTGTGTGTGTGTGTGTGTGTGTTTGACCTTCAGGCCTTTAATGACTCATTGGAGTTGAACAGGACATTAAACTGACTCCAGTATGTGTGTGTGTCATCCCTTTTCCCTATTACCGTCCCTGTAGAATAATGTGCAATATGTTTGCCATGAGTAGTGAGTAGATGAAATGCAGGCTTTCTATCTAGTGTTCCTCTGCATAGATAGGTGAAAAACTCATGCTCAGTGCCTAGTGAGAGCTATCTAAACTAGGTTCCCTATGTTGTAACCCTGTATTGTGTGTAGTATGGATAGCTGATGCTGTATAACAAAAGAAATAACAGAAATTCATTTTGTTTCATGAATGTTTTGAATTTTGAAATTGCCAGATTTTTATAAATATGGTGTGTTCTTTACTAATTATAAAATTAAATTGATTGCAAATTGCCACAAGAAAACAAGCACAGCTTGTCATGATACTAAGAAACTGCAAAGAAGTGTAAACTCCAAGTGTCCAGAAGATGTGGATATTTTGACATTAGATTTGTTTTTGTGAACACTTGACCCTATTTATTTTGAGCAGATTGAACACCAGTGTTGGGTACAAAGTAAGACGTTAGAGTATTTGGATTACTTTTTGATGTAACGAGTAATCTAATGCATTAGGTCAACCATTTAAGTACTTAGTTACTTGTTCAAAAATGTAATCCGTTATGTAGACAATTTATGTAATCCGTGAGCCAGACCGTTCAAACACTGATAAAGAGGTGGATTCTGTTGATCTGTATAATACCCCTATCTCACCTACATGGTTTTGCACGGTCGCTGTAAGTACAGTTCATCATGACTCACCGTGAGTTTTGGTGCTGTGATTAGGGCTCCATCTTTCCATGCGAAAAATTAAACATGTTTAATTTTTTTGCCTGTCCTCGCAGAAGCTTGGGTGCTTACAGAACTTTGCGGAACGTCGGCATGCAATCGCGGCAGCTCACGGTGCCTAACTCCGCATCTCACCGTGAGTCAAACCGCATTGGTGAGATAGGGGTATAACACTGCATCTCACCGCAAGTCAAACCGCGTAGGTGAGATAGGGGTATTAGTAGTTAACAGATTATTGGCCAAACTTCGCTGAGTGATGATGGTAGATTAATTATAAAGGTCTTGACTAAAACAACATGCATGAGGAATCACAAAGGAGTTTTCATTTTCTGCAATGGAAAGATACTCTAGCTAGTTACTTTTATCAGAAAGTAAGACTGTAATGTAACTGATTTCTTTTTAATTACTGTAATGTAATTAGTTACTTTAAAAGGTAACGTCCTCCAACACTGTTGAACACAAGCATTCTTGGCTCAGAAACTATTCCCAATTTGTCTTGAGCATGTTACAGTGTACTAAGATATGGCTCGAATCAGATACAAAAGCCAATCACACATGAACATGAAAGTTGACCACTTTTTAGAAGGCAACATCACACTGAAATCTCTGTGTGCGAGGAGGACGCAATTGCATCATCTGTCCTACACAGCCAGATGATAAAGTAGAAAGGCAAAATATTATTGATTATTTAAAAAAAAAAATCAATAATATTAAGCATCACGTGAAGATTGACGAGCTCATTCTCTTCTTCTCTTTGTGTTATTAGTGGCTTCCAAATCAACTGCGTACTGCCACCTGCTGTATTGGAGAGTGCGAGTGTACTCAGGTACAGAGAAAAATAATATTAATGTGAGCACAGGCCAGCCGAGAGAAGGGCGAAATCATGATGTGAAAATGCCCTTACAGTTCCAGTTTTACCTTTGGCTGTTACAAAGCACAGACACCGAGTCCTTCTACTCATGCTACACAAACGTCTCCTTACCCTGGAGGAAACTTCATCTCATGAAGGAATTCTGTCCCTATGAATTAGCTGTTGCTATGGAAACGATAACATATTAGAGGAAGCGCAATAACAAACCTGCGCTATAGTCAGGGCTGCTGTTATAGAGAATTAATCTGACCAATCAGAATGCACGACGCAAAAGTTCAATGATGTAGTCATGATAATCAACACATTGCACATTGCAAGAGGTAAGTAAGTTAAATCAGTATTTTATTAATATTTGAAACACTTTACAGTAAAAGCCGGCATTGTGTCTGTTTATTGTTTATCTGAACAGCAGAAGGTTTTAAAAGATGTTATAAATGCACAGGGGTGCATTAGCTGTTAATGTAGGCTGTGTTTAACACCAGTACTTTTGTACCCCCCCCCCCCTCTCTCTTTCGCACACCCTCTGCTCGCTATTCGGGTCTTTTATCACAATTTTCCAGCAGACGCGCGAAACTCACAAGATATCAAAACAAAAATCTATATATAATACGAGAGCAATTACAGGCGTGCGCGCTCGAGGCCTCTCTCATCTGCGCAGGCTCGTTAGATGGTGATGGATGTAAAGCTATAACCTATCTAAACCGCCGCTTTTAACAAACCTGCAGAAATACTATCATCTCTCTGATAGGAGCTGCCGAGCGTGTCGTCCGGCTCGCGCCCCATCCGTCATTTACTGCTAATCAATAACTATAACCCTGGCAAATAAATAATCTAACAGGCATACAACACACACACACACAAACCACTATCACCACCACCACAGTGAGAGAGAGAGACAGGCAGACAGACAGAGGAACAGTCAGACTTATATACACCCACTATCAGAGAGGAAGACGGAAACAGAGTGACAGAGAATTAGAGAGAGAAAGCGACAGAAAGAAGAGAGAGAAGACCTTATACACACCGATTCTTACAGAGAGAAAGACAAAGTTAAGCACAACATGAGAGCACAAAACAGGTGTGTGTGTGTGTGTGTGTGTGTGTGTGTGTGAGAGAGAGAGAGAGAGAGAGAGAGAGAGAGAGATAGCCTTGTCATATCACCCTAGAAAGAAAAACAGAAATAAAGATTGACAGAGAGTAATAGACAAAGTCTGATACACCCAAACTTGCAGACAGACAGATGGAAAGACAGACAGATAGATACCTTACAGAGAGAGAGAGAGAGAGAGAGAGAGAGAGAGACCTTTACAGAGAGTGTTATAGAGTTTCATGCACATTCAATCTGCGACCGGCACTAGGACCCGGTCGCGAACCAGGAAGTATAAGAGGAGTAAACAAACCACGGCTTATCGCTCAGTCATTGAGTTTGCCCATGTTGGTTCAGGCTGTTCATCTACCATTTCGTGAGTACTCACTTTCTTGGGTTTTGCTTTCTGATTTCAGTGTGTGTTTATAGGACGCAGGTTAAATTTGTGTTTTTCCCTTGCTCCCCTTCTGTGAGAGTCCTTAGACTAACTCGCGTGGTTATCCTGCCTACACGCTTGCTTCTGCGTTTGGGTTTACCATCCACGCTACAAAGGGCTAACCGCTAAAGCTACGTCTTCTGGTCACTCCAGGTTAGTTCCACGGTGAACCCAGCGGACCATGAGCGCCTCTGTGACGTGTGACTTATCAATAAGCTAAACGGAGCGATCGCTACTCTGCGCCAGAGCGTCCAAGACGTTGCGGCCATGCGCCGCGAGGTTGCGGAGCTCAGGCGGAAGAACGCGGATCTCTGCACGGCTGTTGCTAGCGGCGCCCCACCATCCCCCTCCCCCCACCCCCCTTCTGGTGTTTTTCTCTCATTACCAGAAAAATGGAATGGCACGGACGGGAAGTGTAGTGTGTTTCTAACAGCGCTCGATCTGGTGTTTGAGTTCAATCCAACCAAGTACTCCACCAATCGGCTACGCATTGCTCTCCTTGTCTCGTTGCTATCAGGGCAGGCAGCTGAGTTGGCCACGGCAGTCCTTCGGTCAGATACGGACACCGCCCATTCATATAATGAATTCACCCGCCAACTGAAGCTCACTTTTGAACACCCTGCGGGCGAGGTGGAGACTGACACCAAGCTTTATCACCTGCGGCAGGGAGGATCGTCTGTGAGCCGTTACACAGCAGAATTTTGAACCCTCGCTGTGCAGACATCTTGGGGAGACGCCGCGCTCCGGACATCCTATTATTAAAGGCTGGCGTCACGTATTAAGGACAAACTTGCTGGACGAGAGCTTCCCGCCATGCTGGAGGGTTTGATCCAGCTAGCCCCCCGCATTGATAAGCACCTCCTCTCTCGTCCGAAGCCAGCCCAGCGGACCCTGCCACCTGCTTCCACCTACTACCGCACTGCACCTCGACCACCTTCACCACTGCTGCCACTGGATCTGTCGGATCTCCACCTCCTGCCGTGGTTGACACCGGAGCCGGGGAACCCATGCAATTAGGACACGCCTCCTTGACCGCTGCAGAACGGGAGCGGTGAATGAAAGAAGAGCCATGCGCCTACTACGGGTCGGCAACGCATCACCGAGCGATTTGCCTTCTCCGGCCGGGAAACGCACAGACCCGGTGAGAAATGAGAGTCACTCACCGGGTCACCTCCTCCTCTCCACCATCACGATTAACTCCTCCCATCTCACGGTTCAAGTGCACCTCCAATTTGGCCACAAACGAGTCAGAAGTACTGCATTCATCCACTTCAGGGCAGTAGGTAACTTCATTGACTCTTCTTATGCCAAAAAATTTGAGGCGTTATCCCAGCCCGTTTGGATTACATCCTTCGACAGTCGGCCCCTATCCACCAGTGCCATCACCACCCAAACTCAACCCATCACCCTCCTCATCGACCAACACCAAGAACAGCTCAGTTTTCACGTCACCTCCATCTCCTCTCCTTCCATCATCCTTGGACATCCGTGGCTACTACAACACGACCCCCTCATCTCCTGGACACAAAACCAAATTTTACAGTGGGGCGTGACCTGCACCAAACTATGCCTAAGGGCGTCGGCTGGGATGTGCTCTAGGGAGTCCGAGGCCCCCGACATCGTCACCAACGCCATCCCAGAGGAATATCAGGACCTGGCAGAAGTATTTTGTAATGACGAGCTACCCACCCTCCTCCACATCACCCGTATGATCTCACTATTGACCTCCAACCATGCACGGTACCAGCCCGCGGCCACCTCTACTCATTGACATCTACAGAGACGCAGGCGATGGAAGAGTACGCAACCAACGCTCTCCGCCAAGCCACCATCAGGCCCTCCTCATCACCTGCCGCCGCGGGATTCTTCATCGTGAAGAAGAGGGGCGGCAAACTTCGCCCATGTGTTGACTATCGGGGGCTAAATAACATCACTATCAAAAACCGACACCCATTACCTCTTACCAACTCAGCCCTGGATGCCCTGTCTGGTGCAAAGTCTTTACAAAGTTGGACCCCCGGAGCACCTACAACTTGGTGCGCATCAGAGAGGGCAATGAGTGGAAGACAGCCTTCATCACCCCTACTGGGCACTACGAGAGCCTCGTAATTCTGTTTGAACTGTGCAATGCCTCCGCCGCATTTCAACAACTTATCAATGATGTTCTCCGAGACATGCTAGGCCGGTGGGCATTTGCATATCTAGATGATATTCTCATTTACTCCTGCACCGCTGAAGAACACATCCAGCATGTCAGGGCGGTCCTAAAGCGATTACTCGCCCATCAGCTGTACTGTAAGTTGGAGAAGTGCACTTTTCATGAGCGCTCCACCACGTTCCTGGGTTTTGTCATCTCGCCCCAGGGTGTGGCCATAGACCAGCAGAAGCTAGAGGTTGTTCGTCATTGGCCTCTACCAAGACCCTTAAACAACTTCAACGGTTTATCGGGTTTGCAAATTTCTGAGTTGCTGTGCCCCTAACCGCCCTGACTCGTCCCTCATCTCTCCTTTTTCACCTCAACTCTACTGCCATCTCCGTCTTTGCGAGACTCTGTCACTGCTTCACTACCGCTCCTATCCTTCTTCATCCTGACGTCAGTAAATCATTCGTTATGGAGGTGGACGCTTCAGATTTGGGCGCTGGAGCTGTTCTCGCCCAACGAGGTCCAGATCAGAAACTACACCCATGTAGTTTCTTCTCCAAAACATTTGACCCCACTCAGCTGGCCATAAAGTAGGCTTTGGACGAATGGCGTCACTGGCTCATCACCATCAGGAACCTGAAACAGCTGAATCCCCGACAGGCGCGGTGGGCATTGTTTTTTGAGAATTAGAATTTCCACCTCTCATACCACTCGCGCTCCAAGAACACTAAGGCAGATGCCCTCTCTCGGCAACTCGAGCTGGATTCCCCCCGGACGGACCCCGCGCCTGTCCTTCCATCATCCAAGATAATCGCACCACTCCAACTGGACTTGGAAACGAGGGTCCGCCAGGCGCAGAACGCAGAGACCGAACCGGCAGGTGTGCCACCTGGACGACTTTATGTGCCCGACACCGTGAGGTCTGAGGTCCTCCAGTGGGGCCACTCCTTGCCCATCTCAGGACACCCAGGCACAAGACGCACGCTTCAGTTTCTCCAACGAGACTTCTGGTGGCCATCTCTAG
Organism: Channallabes apus; assembly: GCA_030522415.1. NCBI lineage: Eukaryota > Metazoa > Chordata > Actinopteri > Siluriformes > Clariidae > Channallabes > Channallabes apus. The sequence goes on along the minus strand of CM060116.1, from coordinate 27,333,885 downwards.
TGAGGGACGTCAAAGAGTTTGTCCAGGCGTGCTCAGTGTGCGCCAGGGCCAAAGACACTAACCAACCCACACCTGGAGACCTTCAACCCCTTCCAGTTCCCCGTTGACCCTGGACGCACATTGCCGTAGACTTTGTCGTGGGCCTGCCGGTCTCCGAGGGAAAAGATACCATCATGACCATCGTTGATCGGTTCTCTAAGGCTGTCTATCTTCTCTATCACCGGACTCCCGTCAGCCAAAAGTACAGCCGAGCTGATATTAGAGCACGTAGTCCGTCTGCATGGGTTCCCCAAGGACATCATCTCGGACAGAGGACCCCAGTTTACTGCCAAATTCTGGAAGGTCTTCTGCCGTCTGATCGATTCCACCTGCAGTCTATCATCTGGATACCACCCACAGACTAACGGTCAGACGGAGCGGGCTAACCAATAACTGGAGCACTATCTGAGATGTTTTATCGCCGATCGTCAGCGCTCCTGGGTAGAACTTTCACACAATCTTCATGTATCTTAAGCCATGAAGCTAAGCCCATTTGAGGTATGCTACGGCTTCCAAGCTTCGATGTTCAACCACCAAGAACCGGAGGTTGATGTGCCGTCAGCCCAACAGTTGGTCCGCAGGTGTCGGCGGCTGTGGAACCAGGCCAATCGATCCATCCGCCAGGCCAACACCCATTACACCACCCAACATCGCCGTCTGCACCCTCCGGGAGGATTGTACCACATAGGTGGCAAGGTATGATTCTCCACGAGAAATCTCCATCCTCACACTGAGTCACGCAAACTATCACCCAGGTTCATTGGCCCATAACCCATCACCCTCCAGATAAACCCAGTCACCTATCAGCTCCAGCTGCCTGCGGTGCTCCGGATCCATCCAGTATTTCACATCTCTCAACTGAAACACTTCACCACCTCACCACCTGTAGGTGGCGCTGCCTGTGTGTGTGTGTGTGTGTGTGTGTGTGTGTGTGTGTGTGTGTGTGTATGTGTGCCATGTAATGCATTATGGGTATTCTGGACCCATTACCTTCTAGCTTGTGCTGTTTGCTCACTAACCTGTTGCAGTGCATTGTGGGTCCAGTGTTCTGTATTGAGACATACATTCCTTCACTCAGTGAGTGCTGACAGCCAGTAAATCAAATGGGAACATACCTTGAACGTGGCGATGGTACATCACAAGGCACCACACACACAGACACACACACATACACAAACACACCATTACACCTCATTCACACCTTTTTTTCCCAGAATATTTTTGGAAGATGGGAGAAAACCAGAAAACCCAATTAACCTGTAGACCTGTGGAGAACCTTTATAATTCCACACACAGTAACTGGACCTCAGGATCAACCTGAAAACCCATGGTAAACCTATGGAGAACCTGTATCAATCCACACACAGTAATTCAAGCTTGGGATTGACCTGGAAACCCATGGAGAATCCAGGGATAACATGTATAACTCCACACACAATAATTCAAGCTTAGGATTGACTTGGAAAACCAGTAGATAATGAATCCAAATGCACCAATAGTTGTACACTGTTAGAACATCTATGTAAACATTGTACAATAATGGTTACAGAACCATCAGAAAACCATTTTTTTTAAATGTACACCTACTGTAAATGTTGTGCATGCAGTGTGCAGCACAGAGGCTATATTACTGTTCATTACTTTTTAATATCTAGTATTATCTAGAACCTAAGTAATATCTAGAACCTTCCAGGAATTTAATATTTAGCATCTTATCACTAAAAATACTGACAGTTGGACAGTTAGAGGTTCCATTTAAGGTTCTTTAAGGGTTCATCAAAAAATGTAGGATCTTAAACTGGGATTTAAAATGATCCTTATCAGGTTTTACATAGAAGTCTAAAGATATCATCCAGAGAAATAACTTGATATAGCTCATGGATTTTATACTTTTGAGTGAAATCTAAGAACATCCAAAGAACCAGGTGTACAGTACAAACTCTAAATTACTCAATGTTTTCTTCTTAATATCTAGAACCTGGCTTAGTGGTGGTGTAGTGGTTAGTACTATCGCCTTGCACCTCCAGGTCTAGGTTCGATTCCTAGCCAGGTTATAGGCTGAATCCCATTTCTACCCCTTACCCCTTCACATAGCCCTACCCCTCCGTTTGGCGCGTTCACGTGAAGGGGTAGGGGTGTCTCATTTCTCTTTTGGTTGGAGGGGGAGGGGGAAGGGGAAGGGCCAGATAGCCCTTCAAACGAAGATTTTTCAGGACCTCACTTCAAACGAAGGGCTAAGAGAAATTTTCAACATGGCGGCTCACTCGAGCAAACAGACCCATAAATGTAAATTTTTGCCATAAATAAAGATTTTTATGACAAGTTTTCATTATATGTATATTACCTCTAGTCTTGTGTTTGTGTTTATGGTGATGTTCTGTAAAGAAATGTTTGCAAAAAAATCGCTAAAGTTTGCTAGCGGCTAGCACCGATTGCACGATATTACAAATATATATTTTATTTTTATATATTTTTATAATTTATATTATGTATAGGGATGAAATACGGCGCGAAAATACTTTGGGAGTGAGTAATCTCTCTCTTATTGCAATGTGTGATAAACATCGGCGCATGTCCTTTAACGTAACATTAGGAACTAGTGACAACGTATGATGACGTATAACAGTGTTGTAGTGGTGTCCCATTTCTTAGGGGAAAAATTTAAACCCTTCCCCTTTCCACTTCGTTTCAAGGGACAAGGGGAAGGGGAAGGGGTAGGGGAAGGGGAAGGGGAAGGGGTAGAAAATAGAAATGGGATTCAGCCATATTCTTGCCTCTGTGTGCATGTTCTCCCCGTGCTTAGTGGATTTCCTCAGAGTACTCTGGTTTCCTCACACAGTCCTCCCACTCCCACATAAAAATTAGGCTAATTAGGCTAATTGTTGTTCCAAAATTGCCTGTAGTATGTGTGTGCACGATGAATTGGCACCCTGTACAGGGTGTACCTTGCCTTGTGCCCTAAATCTCCTGGGATAGGCTCCAGGTCCCCCGCGACCCTGAACACAGGATTAAGCGGTATAGAAGATGAATGAATGAATGAATGTGTGTGCACGATGAATTGGCACCCTGTACAGGGTGTACCTTGCCTTGTGCCCTAAATCTCCTAATACAGGATTAAGCAATATAGTCAATGAGCAAGTGAGTGGCTTACTTTGGTTCACTTGTAGGTAAAACTACTAATAATTAAACAATAATTAAGGTTTTTTAACCTCTTTATTCTACTTGAACTGGAGAACATATATAAAATTACATTTTTATAAAACTAAAATTTTATAAGAATATAGTAATTACTGTTAACTGAACATTTCTTGTTGTTGTTCTTCTTCTTCTTCTTTAGACTTCATATTCAACACTTTCATACTTCAAATATTTAAATGTTTAAAAACTCTCTCTTGCTCTCTCTTTCTCTCTCTCTCCTCTTGTTTTTTTGTTACTTTATCATGTTCAGCTCCTTGGCTTTCGTTCAAGAAGATAAACATTATTATTATTATTATTATTATTGGTGTTATTTGTTAAATTAGGTTAAATGGTAAATCTGTTAGCTTCAGTCAAGCTACAAAATACAGAATGTGGAATTTAAAATATTCTCTGCATTGACATTAAACCAAACACTTGTTAGGCTAACAGACAAAAAGTATGTCTCATGTGATTGGAATCAATAATGAATGTGTTTATATCACATCAAGCACCATTTTTAATTATTATTACTATCATTATTATTATTATTATTTCTATTACTATTATAGGTGTTATTTGTTAAATGGTTTACAAACCATTATCTGTCGAACGTACAACTTGCTTAGTATTTGAATTCTTATGAATATTCATAAATACCTGTGACTGCAATAATTAATCACGACCAGCAGAGGGCGCGCTGATATCAAGCCATTAACCTCACAATTAACACGAGAATCAACACACACATTCTAACACACACGAGCCCGTATGCGCGCTCCTGCAGACTATACCAGTCATGCAAAGTACAATGTATACACTAAATGCTAAGCTAAAGTACATACTTCAACTACAAAAAATATTACACTTACTCACACACATCTCTTTACAAAGTTATTCATTCTAAAGTATGGTATATTTGTTTTTCTCTTTCTGAAAAGTACAAAAGATACCATAAATACCCGACTTAGTAAAAGAAGAGACATTTCATTCAGAGTCCACTCTAATATGACACGCGCGTCCATCACAGCTATATATCCCATGATTCCCTAAACCCGCAGATGCTCTATTACAATCTCAAAATAAACAGAACCCGACAAGAGAGTGTCATTTTTTAAATCAGTGGCAATACATAGATATCTCTGCAGAAACATCTGATTTATAGAACCATATATAATTTTATTATTATTATTATTATTATTATTAAAAACTCATAAAATTCATCAACACTTATTCAGTGTGTATGTGTGTGTGTTATTCAGCCTACATAAATATAATGACTGTTTATCTAAATAAATAAAGCACAAATAACGCGCGCGCGCACACCTCACAAGCTATATAAGCAGATGTAAAGGTAAATAATGCTATATTTTTTGGATGGTATTTCAGTCTTAAGTTTTTTTAATGCAGTGAATAAGGAAGAAAATAAACAATTGATATTTCACTTGTATTATTATTATTATTATTATTATTATTATACGGATGTAATTAAGAGGGAGGGCCTTCTTCCCTCCCCCTCCCCCTTTCTCTCTCTCTGTTTAACTCTGGTGCTCTTCTCTCTCTCTTTTCATTCCTCTCTCTCTCTCTTCCTCTCCGTTTTTTGGACTCCCCTCGCGCTCTGAACATGACCCGACACTTCGCCATTGTTTCTCTCACTCCTCCCTGCGTCTTTTAACGATCCAAGGACGTTTTACTGGACTTAAAAAAAGGAAAAACAAAGCCGGAGCAAAAACTGTTTTAACATAAGTCGTTACCTCTCTATCCCCCCCTCTCTCTCACTGTTTCTGTCTATCTCCCTCGGTCGTCATGCCGGAGCCTCGCGGTTCTCCCGCGGATTCTCCGTTCTCCATCCGGAACCTGCTCAGCTGCGACACCAAGCCTAAACCGGCGGCCAAGCCCGCGAGACCGGAGACAGGATTCGGGGTCGGTTTCGGGTTGGGACTCGGCTTCGGGGACTTTAGCTTGGCTCGGCTTGAGTTCCTCAATACACACCGTTTAGCGCTGCCGGCGTACCTGGAGCGCGCAAGCTGGTATCCCCCACACGCGCTCACCGGAGCTGCCGCACACCTGTACAGCACCGCAGGTGAGATCGTTAACTCCACATATATAATATAATATAATATAATATAATATAATATAATATAATATAATATAATATAATATAATATAATACGTTACAATACAATTATATTAATATAATATAATATAATATAATATAATATAATAGTAGTAAGGAGAAGAAGAAGAAGAATTAAAAAAAATATTTTGAATAACAACGAAATTCAGGAGGACGTAACTGTGTTAATTCGTTGTTGCGAATATTATTTGTTTTTACTCTTTTTGTTCTTAAAATTGAACATTTAAACTTTTAGAAATAAAGGTACATTTACTGCAAGTGCAGCAGGTTTTAAACTAAAACATTCCTTTTTTTTCTTAAATTATTTATAAAGCTTTGCAAAACGTCATTTAATGCTACATCGACAAAGAAGGTACTACATTTTTAGTATGTTTATTTCTGATTTTGTGTGTGTGTGTGTGTGTGTGTGAGAGAGAGAGTACAACAAAACATGAGTACACTAATCATTACGGAGATTTTTTTATCCCATGAACGCACTTTTATGATGACAAATTGGATATATATTGTAATTTGGAAATTTTTAGTTTTAGTTTATTGAAAAGGTTAAGAGTCTGTGTAACAGTTCTTTAAAGGTTCGATGAAGAGTGGTGTGTCCTGAATTAGTGTAACTCAGAGTATAATATAAGAGGATCTAAACACTGAGTGTTAAGTTAAATACTGAAACGGATATGTAGGATTTAATCTGAGTGAAATCTCTCTTTTTCACACACACACGCGCGCGCGCGCGCGCACACAAAAATTCATGTCAGATTCCTGTCTTATGAATCAAAGTAACTACATTTTTCAAACAGAAATATAAATAATGTATAGAAGCTAATTAGATAATTGTATGTTGTGTTTTTATTTTTGACATAGATAAAAGCAGCACGTGCTCAGAGAGAGACTCCCCGGAGTTCCGGTCCGACCCGGAAACTAAAGAAGAGCACGACGACGATGAGGAAGATGAGGAAGAAGAAGAGTGCGCGAGGAGCGGAGATGAGGAAATCGAGGACACGGACGCGGAGGAGCGAAAAAGAGATGCAGTACGTGGAGTAGAAGAAGAAGAGGAGGAGGATGAAGAGGAGTGGAAACGGCGCGCGCGTGTGACACCGACGACAGCGGCGATGGCGTTGGCGGAAGCAGAGGAAGAGGACGAAGAGAAAAAAGCAGGCCACAGGAAGAAGAAGACGCGCACGGTGTTCTCACGCAGCCAGGTGTTTCAGCTCGAGTCCACGTTCGACGTGAAGCGCTACCTAAGCAGCTCGGAGCGCGCGGGCCTCGCCGCATCCCTGCGCCTCACCGAGACCCAGGTGAAGATCTGGTTCCAGAACCGCAGGAACAAGTGGAAGCGGCAGATCGCCGCCGAGCTCGAGGCCGCGAGCCTGCAGCAGCACCACCTACATCATCATCACCATCACCACCAGCACCCTCTTCACCAGCAGCACCACCAGCAGCGGATCGTGCGCGTGCCGGTGCTCTATCACGAGAGCGCTGCGGCGGCCTCGTCGGAGAGCGCGAGCCCTCATCACACGAGCGCCAGCACCATCACGACAAACGCGAGCGCCACCACGCCCACACCGCTCCTCGCCTTCCCGCACGCGCTCTATTACCCGCAGCCGCACATACCGCTGCTCAGACGCACGTAGACTTAATTTATATTATATTATATATTTAAGAAAGACTGAAATACAAACATTTGAGAAAATATAAACTGACTGAGAAATTATTTTTCTAAAAAAAGAAAAAAACATCGAGTTTTGTCACGGAAACGATTAACGGAAACCACTTAATTATAAAATTTTAGTTTATTTCATCTAATTCTCGTCCCATTTAACAAAACTACCCAACTATAGCATACAATTAGATAATGCTAAGGACGATTATTATTATTAGTATTACCAGTAATAATAATACTTTTCATCTTCAAAAAGCAGTTTAATTTGTTAATTTGTTTACCTGATTTTTTTTTACTTATACTAATATATATATATATATATATATATATATATATATATATACGTTGTGTGTGTGTCTGTGTGTCTATGCGCGAGTGCAATATCACAGGGACTCTGTTTCTGAATATAATCTAAAGATATTTCCAGTAATAGTTTATTCAAAGGACAATCACATCCGTCTGCATTAACAGAATTACATACAAAACCATATTAAAACCCGGAAATGACGTCGAGATTTATGTTTGGATGTAAATATAAAATAAGTACATTCTGTGTGCTTTGTACAGAGATATGGAAGATCTTTTTTTGTATTGTACCCGCTGATTCCTGTTGTGAAATAAATAAATGTTATAAAGCCATTCATAGCTTTTTCGTGTGTGTGTGTGTGTATTTGTTTGTTTTTGTGTGCCGTGACGCGTTACTTCATTTTTTAACCGTAATAATAATATTCTGCTTGTCACTTACAAAATATTTTTTTAAAGAGCAAGATTTCAGTAGCCAATCACAACAAGCCAATCAAACAGCTTTAAATAACAAATGTCTTGTTGACAAATTTAACCTTTTAGCTTCAGTTAAGCTTAAGACAAAATGAAAATTTTAAAATATTGTCTGCATTGACATTAAACCAAACACCTGTTAGGCTAACAGACAAAAAGTATGTCTCATGTCACTGGAATCAATAATGAATATGTTTACATCATATCAAGCACTATTTGTAAATATTATTATTATTATTGTTGGCACCAAATAGTGGCTAGCGCTGTGGCCTCACACCTACAGTACAAGGTTGTGGTTTTGAATTTACCCATGGCTCTGTGTGTGTGGAGTTTGCATGTTCTACCTCTATTTGGTGGGTTTTCTCCAGGTGCTCCAGTTTCCTTCCACAGTCCAAAGACATGCAGAGTAATTTGATGTTTCCAAATTACATGTAGTGTATGCTGGTGTGTGTGCGCGTGTCTACGTGTGTGCCCTGCGATGAGTTGACACCACATCCATGTACTGTACCTTGTACCGCACATTCTCTGGGAAAGGCTCGAGTCCATCATCATTATTATTAGTAGTAGTAGTAGTAGTGGTGGTAGTTTGGTACAAACATTGACACACATGCACACACTTGTGCACAACAACTTATGAATAATTAAATGAAGGAAGGAAGGAACGAAGAAAAGCAGGTACCCGACTGTTCCAGATCACCTCATCACATTCCACCTTCTTTCCCACCTCACCTTTTTTTATAATCACCTTTCATTATAACAAACGATTATATTTAAAAGTTTATTATGAATAAGATATTGTTTTTCCATTTAAAAGGTAAGTTTAATTACCACAATAATCTGTTTACATTAAATACTTAAATACACAGTAAATTATCATTCCAGATTAGTATGTGAATCTGCCCATTAAAAGCCCAAATACACACACACACACACACACACACACACACTTTTTTGCATACTAATACCTGATTAGCTATTGTATTTGATGATGCATTAACTCTTGACACATGTTCAAAAGTGTTTCATTGTAGTGAGAACCATTTTTAAACTTAAGATCAATTTTAAGTCAATCAGGTTGTACAATTTACTTTACAACAACATTAAATACAACATACCCACATTCACACGCACACAGGGCTGTCACAGTCACTACTTTGAGAAGTGTTTTTGTCTGTGTCCTCTGTGCATTAATGTAAATACAAATTTTAATGTACAATAGACAGAATACAGTCAAAGATCCTTTAGATCAATTAATTATTTCGTCATTTGAGAGCCAGACTGAGTGACATACTGGTGACCACAAAATCCTTAAAAACTAGAGGAGCAATGTGGGGTGTAGAGGAATGGTGTAAGGTGTAGAGAAGTGGTGTGGGGTTTAGTGTAGTTGTGTGGGGTGTAGAGGAGTGATGTGGGGAGTAGAGGAGTAAAGTGGGGTTGAGTGTAGAAAAGTTAGGTGGACTGGAGAGCATTGCTGTGGGGAGTTGCATGGGGTGCAAAGAGTCTGCCAAATGCTCAAATGTATAGGAGTGGTGTGGGGTGCAGTGGTATGAGATGAGTGCTGTGGGGTGTTGAGGAGTGAGGTGGACTGGAGAGGAGTGCTGTGGGTGAATAGTAGTGGCATGAGGTGGAGTGTGTCACTTAATCCTGTATACAGTTGCCTGGAGCCTATCCCAGGAAACTTTGGCCATGGGAACACCAAATAGCCTAAATTGCATGTCTTTGCACTGTGGAAGGAAACCGGAGTAAATGGAGGAAACTCAAAAAGCGCAGGGAGAACATGCAAACTCCATGCACACAGAGATTAAGTGTGAGTTCTTCACTGCTAATGTGTGCGTGCGTGTGTGTGTGTGTGCGCGCGCGCGCGTGTGTGTGTCTTAAGTGAAACAGAGGTTCGGATTGAAATTGTTTAAATTTTAATTGTGTTGTTAGTGTGATGTTTAGTTGGTGCTCACTACTCTGTGTGTGTATGTGAAAGTGGGTGTGTGCCTTAATTTCTCCAGTGGGAATTGATGAGTCTATCAGAGAACATATTGAACAGCCATTTAGCGCTCGCACACGCACACACGCACACACAAGCGCGCGGGTTCGCTCTTGTAGACTGTAAATTATTCCCTGTTTGCTTTCTGTATCGCTTTCTCTAATGTTCTGCTTTATGTATCAGTCTTCAACTTTCTTTCTCTACATCTGACCCCTCCTCTTAATCTGACCCCTCCTCTCCACTTTTTCTCCTACTTAATTTGATCGCTTTCTCTCCTCTATGTCATCTCTCTTTCTGTGTTGCTATCCTTTCATTTCTATGTTTGTCTCTCTGTTTCTGCCTGTCTTTTTTATTCTCGGTCTCTTTCGGATCCCCCCTGTATATAAATAAATACATATTAATAATATATCTCTTACTATAAACTTTTCAGTCATTCTTTTTTCTTTTTTTCCTCTTTTTTTCTCATTAGGTTGATCTCTTTCTTTATGCAGATATGAACACCTCTCTCTTGTTCTCTTACTGTATCTCCATCTTTCATTATCATTGGGCCTCCTTTCTTGGTTTTCTTTCTCTGTGATTTTCTCTACTATGTTTATATTTTTGTACCCCTTTTCACATTTTTCTTTATCTCTTCATTTTCTATTACTTATATTTATAAACATACATACATACATACATACATACATACATACATACATACATACATACATACATACATAGCCTCTCTCTTTTACTGCTTCTTTTCTGTCACTCACTTACAGTTTCTTTTTCTTTATTTATATCTGATATTTTTATTCTTAAAAATTCTATCTCTCTGCCCATTTCTTTCTCACCTAGTTTTCTTTTTCTATCAGTATACCCGTGTCTATTTTTCTTTGTCATATTTTTCCTTACAATTTTTTCTCTCCTGTCTCTCTCCATCATTTCAATTCCCTCCCACTCTTTGTGTATCTATAAACAATGTCTCATTCTGTCCGCTCTTATCTTTCGTTTTTTATTCTCTTTGCCTCCTTCCTTCTTACATCTCTCACTCTCTTTCGCTCTCTCTCTCTCTCTCTGAATGAAAATCGAAACATCATCAGTGTTTCTACTTTATTGAACATATTGATGTTATTTTCTCTCTCTCCCCCTCTCTCTCCCTCTCTCTCCACTCATAGATCATCATCATGCGCGCGCGCCTCCCTGTTTAATATCACGCATTGATGTTTGATGCTCGGATTAAATGCGCCTTCATCCGTCTTTACTAAAGTACAGCAGGCGCGCGCTGTGATTTATAATAATCATAACAATAACAATAATAATAATGAATAAATCTCTTCGATGTGGGTCGATCAGAAAGCTTGCATAGCTGAAGATAATGATTTGGAGGAAGAGCTTGAGCTAAAACACGGCCGCACGCACGTGCGCGCACACACACACTGCACTAGAGGGTGTCGATTATAATATTAGTGTGTGTGTTGGGCAAATTTAAATAATAATAATAATAATAATAAAATGCCTCCTTTACATCAAAACGCAATTTCTCTTTCTTTCTTTCTTTCTGCTTAACGAGTGACGTCATGCAAGAGTGATTTAATGCCTTCACAATAGCCGAATTTGAAGTGGTAACACAAATAACACTTTCTTTGGCTTAAACCTGCTCGCACAAGTTTCTTCTTCGGTCTTTAGCCATGCATTAATCCCGCGTTTTCACAATAATATGTGAAACTCATAATCATATAACCTATAGCCTACAATATGCAATGCGATCAGTTTTGCGCACGCGCATGAAACGTTTCATTTAACATGGCCATTTTAAATACAATTTAGTTTTATTGAGACCTTTTTTATTTTTTGAAGAGGGGGTGGCGTGAAGAGTTGGTGGCACGTGCTAACAAGAGATCATCCCCAGGGATACTAAGGAAAAGGGGCGTGGTGAAGAGTAGGCGGGGCACGTTGACGCCCTCCAATCACTTAAATTAATGATGCGTTAAATAGAGATGAGTTGAATGAGTTATTATTATTATTGTTATTTTTGTTATTATTATTCCATAATCAGCATATTCCCTATCATTATAATCATCTCAACTGTAGCATCAGATATTGCTAAATATACATTCACAAGCATTTAATAAATGTATAAAAGTATTTTAAATTTGTTCATCCTATTACATAGTAGTTTTTCTTCCCTTTTGTACAAGCAAGGTGTGTTCATATGATATAGGCTAGTTACTGTCTCTGGTAGTTACGCATATAAATATTTTGAATTTGTGTGGTGATGGATCATCTATATATGGCTCAGGCAAATGTGCTCATTTGTATATCTGACTTGATTTGTACAATCAGATATACAGTTATATCTGCATGTTAAAATTACTAAAATGATTGTAATCTTTTGTTGGTTTATTTTCATGTTTTTACTTTTGAAGCTTTATAAAATTATTATTTAGCTAAGTAATTAACTGAATAAGCTAGTAGCGAAATCTATAATCTACAGTCTTGGCGTGCTTATTTGTCCGCTGGGTTTTGTGAGTGTATATATATATATATATATATATATATATATATATATATATATATATATATATATATATATATAGCCTTATTTAAAAATTCAGGATTCACTTTTCCCCGGATATATTAGACTCTTTATTAAATAAACCATATTGCCTTATTGTTGCTGTTTGTAATGCAGAGCCGTCCTCACGCATCGTACTAGTTTTCCCCCCCTCACTCTTACCTGAACGCTGTGAAATTTCCGGACTCGGTTTCAGCGCGCGATTGGCCAGCGCGAGGTCTTACCGACATGCAAATGAGGTCGCGCGCGTTACACCCGCCCGGTGAGCAGCAGGAGAGCGCGTGGACAGCCGAGCAAACCGGGGGTGGAATGCACGCTCTGCACGAGCCGGCGACTTTTTACCTGCATAGACACACACGTACACGCACACTTACGAACACACACGCGCGCGCGCGCACACACACACACACACACACATACACAAGGCACACACCTTTACACTCACACACGCGCAACTTTATACCGTTAAATGCAGCCTAATAGAGATATTGCACATGGACCGGATTCGTTTGGCCCTCCCTGATGTAATCGCGTGAATCCGATCATCCGATATCGTCTGAGTCTGCCGGTGGTTAAATTTTTGTATTCTTTTATTTTATTTATTTATTTTTATTTATTTATTTACATTTTTGGTATGAGGTGAGAATGAGCACGAACTCGCAGGAAAAGTGTGCGAGTGCGCCGGTTTCCAGTTTCACCATCCGCTCCATCCTGGGCGCACCAGCTGACACAGGTAGCTCGGCAGATGCGGACGACAAGAGCCCGAAGGTGACAACGCCGCGAAAGCGTGCGCTCTCGGTGTCCGTGTCCGGCTCCGAGGATGAGGCGAGCGGAGTGGAGGCGGAAGACGCGGCGGACTGCTGCTGCCTCTCCGAGCCTGGTCTTCCGGAACCGTGCAGCCGGCACCGCGCGCTCACATTCCCCTGTCTCGGTAAGCCCGAACTCTCTTTTTAATCCTTATTAGTAGCATGTCTTAGTAGTAGTAATTTGATAAAGTCGAGACATTTCTTAAGTAGTGTGTCCATCTTTTGTAGGAGTAAAGAAAAAACAATTTTATAATTATAAATTTATCGGAGGGAAAAGTTTAAAGGTTCTGGTGAAAACTACTTCCAGAGGTTATCTTGAATTATGCATGCATGTTTCTTTTTAACATAATTAATAATAAGTCCCTTTTTATCACCAGTGTTTTGTACACTGGCCTAAAAAGGTAGTCGACAATACAGGGTACTGAAGTGGATTTTATTATTATTATTTTTTTTACAAATTTGCTTTAACTGTGTTGAAGTTACAAAGAAGCGTCAGCGCGTTTCAACTCAATTAGCGACATTTAATATTTTAGCAATATTAAATGATTTATACTTTTTGTTATTTAAAATTTCGTTGGTGAAAGTAAAAAAAAACAGCAAAATGTCTGGATGTGTTGATTTTGTATAAAAATATATAATCGTTAGTAGTAGTAGTAGTAGTAGTAGTAGTAACAATAATATGTGTATAAAATACATGGTAATTGTAGCTTTAACCTTGTTGTACTCCACTTTAGGGATGATCGAATGAGTTATATAATGATATAACCTAATAAAAATGCTAATATAAAATATAGAATATGCTAATGCTATCTAATGAATAATAATTCCTCAAAAAGTAGGACGATCTCATTATTCCGTGTTCATCTTATTTTAAGTAACGCACATTAGCGGGAAGTGTGATGTTTATCTATTAGATTATTTAGAGGATAATATTCTAGCGTCATTCTAGTGAGTTACCTAAAGAAAACACGCGATCAAAATGAGTCGGAGTGAATAACTGACAACCCCCTCCCCAACCACCACCACGCACGCGCATCCTTTTTTGTACCCCGTGTTGTCGTTGCTGTTTTTTCCCTTTAAATCCATCACGATGTTAATCAGAGCAGGTGAAAGGTCATACTCATTAACACTCTGTGTGTTTGTGTGTGTGCATTTGCTTTCCCCGCGCTATGCTGCATTTAATCGAGTCTGATAATTGAATTAACGGCGCCACATTTCCGCAATCGAGCGTTAAATGGAGGCTGATTTTCACTCGGACTGACTGAATTGAGCTTTAACACTCTCGCTCATCTCTCTGAGTTCTCACACACTCGCACTCTTATACACACACACAGAAACACAGCACATATATCTGATATTAAACCCTACACACACAAACAACAACTCTGCGATAAATCAATTAACGCGCGTGAGCTGCTCATTTCCCGGTTTCGGTCCATGTGTGCTATTTTCGGAATATCCCTATCATCAGGAAATGTGGGTGCATATACAGTATATATTCTATACCTAACATATATATCCATAACTAGAATATTATATACAGGGTGGCTAAAAAGTCTCCAAACATGAACTGAACTTGAAATTAACTTATCTCTTACAAAACCCAATTTACATGATTGTTATTTTATTGTAAGCGCACACGAATGTAACTGTTTGCACTTCAAATGCATTCTTTTAAATCCCCGGCATGGTAATGTTTTCAATATAGCCTTAGTTAGTCAAAAACTATCTAAGCATGAGACAATTTGGAAGACATTCTGCTAGAAAATGCCTAAGATTATATGAGATGAGATATGATATATGATATGATTTATAATATATGATGCATATTTATGTAGATATAGAATGCTGTATGAGTAGGCTACAGCAGATAAAGAGCATACTGTAACATACACAAAGCAATATGCACATGCTGATGTCAGATTCTATAACAGTATGGCAGGGCATTATCAAAATGCCTATATGTAAAGTATATTTACATTTAAACTACCATATAACCATGTTAATTTAACACCCAGAATATTGATTGAACATTTTCAGAGTTATTATTTTTTTTTAATTTGTTTCAAATTAACAGATATGTGCATTGCAGTTGTTTAAATAAACACTTGGGGTGTTAAATCAACACTTGGGATTTTGCAGTGTAGGATTAAATTTATATATTTTGCTATAATTTTATTATAGTACTATCATGCAACGCAGTATATATGCTCTATCCTACAAAACTACACATTACAGTTAAAGTTTAAAAGTTGCAAAAGGGTATTTTTTGTCACTAGGCTGGTACAGGACCCTTCCCTTAAATTTACACCTTTAATCCTTTATCCCTGAACATATACTATACTGTTACTCTATTGTTACTCTACACATGATGTAACCTATTGTATGTTTTATGAAAGGTTCAGTATACAACAATAACAATAATCACATGACAACAAGGAAAGAAGAATTTGAATGAGTCCAGGAAATATCTACAGTACAGTGGATGTAATATTATAGGCTCATGATTATAACATATTACTAGAAACTGGGCAAATAAAATATACCTTCAGAAAAAAAAACAAAAATGGCAAGAAATTCCTAAATAATAATAATAATAATAATAATAATAATAATAATAATAATAATAATAATGTAGGGTTTGAGTAAGGAAGATTAAATGTTTGTTTATAGAAACAGTTTAGTTGCTATACTATAATAAAGACAACATAAATTTGACAGCGTATTATAATGGAAGTTATAGTATAAAATATACAACCATTATGTAATATACATAAAATCCAGAATACACAGTCTCCATGAACAGAGGAAATGTACACTTTTTATTGACACTATTGGAATTGTGCTTCCTTTAAATTGTCCTTCCTTCTTTGTGCTGGCTCTTTTCCTGGTATACTATGGCATACCCTACACCCACAGGGGAAAACATCAAGTGAGCCTTATATAATATAAAGTAATAATGAAAGAGGGCATTAGCAAAAGTGCCTATATATGTACAGTACAGTATATTTACATTGAAATGTAAACCACCATATCACAGTGTTAATTTAACAAACGTTTAAACTTGTTACAAAGTATAAACTTTCCCTGTGTATGAAGATGTTCATACTGTGAATAATATGTAGAAGAGTACTCCATGGATGCACACGAACTTCTACAATGGTTCCATAAAGATTTCTAACTTTTTAAAGGGTCTGATCCTTTTTCTGAAAGCGAACGTTAACTGTTGGGTATTACGTAGAACGTAGGTTCCTACAAAAACATAAGTCTGTATAAGACAGTACAGTACATAGCCTGTTGTATAAAGATTATAAAATGAGAGCTATACAATTTACAATATGTACAAAAGTACTCTATACTTCTATGAAATGTATAATAAAGACGGACACATTTTAATTTTATACAGAATATTATATTATATTATATATATATATAATATTATATTATATTATATTATATTATATTATATTATATTATATTATATTATATTATATTATATTATGTTTTAGTCTTAAACTAATTTTATGTTCTGGTGCAGGTTCGAGTAAATCGCTTCTACCGGGACCGGAAGCAATGGATCGCGCGCACCATCATCACCTGGCCCAGTCGTTATTACCAGATTATCGGGAGGAACACCAGCGCGAGCGGGACAGGGAGCGCTCGTGCGGTCGGGTGTCTCCCGTTTCTACGGAGCAGCAGCGCGAGGGAGCGGAGAAGCACAGCGGAGGTGCAGGAGGAGGAGGGAGCGCAGCGAAGAAGAAGACGCGCACGGTGTTCTCGCGTAGTCAGGTGTACCAGCTGGAGTCCACGTTCGACGTGAAGCGCTACCTGAGCAGCTCGGAGCGCGCGTGCCTGGCCTCGAGCTTGCAGCTGACAGAGACCCAAGTAAAGACGTGGTTCCAGAACCGCAGGAACAAGTGGAAGAGGCAGATCTCCGCCGAACTCGAGGCGGCCAACGCCGCGCACGCATCTGCAGCACATGCGCTCGTCGGCGTACCGCTCGTGCTGCGGGAGAACTCGCTGCTGCGCGTGCCCGTGCCGCGCTCCATCGCGTTCCCGACGCCGCTCTACTACCCTGGAAGTAATTTACCCCCGCTGCCCTTGTACAACCTCTACAACAAAGTCGAATATTAACTCTTCACAGAGCATAAACAATAAGTTATCATCATCATCATCATTAGCCTCATTATCATCATTATTATAATGAATAATTATTGAAATTATTGGAGTCCACATTTATACCGAAATAACATTTTTAATTATGCAGCGATGAAAAGACCCTATGTGTGTAAAACAACAACAACAACAACAACAACAACATCAACAACAAGAAACAGAAATGCAAAGGAACTCAGTGGAGCACCTTCTGTACATGTTGTGTAAGATACACCGTGTGTATACTGGATTATTTTGTACATTTATTTAAAATTTCTGTCTCTTTATTATAACCAATTTTACGCGTTATATGTGAGGAGGAAAAATGGATTAACTTTATGACTTTCTGCTGTGAAGGATAAAGGATTAAAATAATAATAATAAAAGTGAGCACTGAAATGAAAATGATCATTACATTACATAACATTACACTGTTTACAAGAGAGAGAGAGAGAGAGAGAGAGAGAGAATAATTAACAGTGAGTGAGTGAGATAATGAGTGAGGGTGAGAATAAGTGAGGAAGAGAGTGATTGAGTGCTAGAGTAAGATAGACAGTGAGAATGTAAGTGTGTGAGCAAGTGAGCAAGGACGCGGGTGAGTGAAAGAGAGGCAGTGATGAGAGAGTGTGAAACTGAATTACAGTAGAGTGAGTGAAAGTGTGAGTAAGTAGGATTGAGTGAGTGAGTGTGAGGTAATAAGAAAATGAGTGAGAAATTTAATGAAAGAATGTGAATGAGAAAGACTGAGTAAAGAGAGTGAGATAATGAATGAGTGAGTGAGCATGAGACAGGGATCATGAGAAAGTAAGTGAGTTAAAGGATGAGTGATATAGAATTGAGTGAACAAGTGAGGGAGAGGGAGAGAGAGAGTGAATGAGTGAGTGAAGTAATGAGTTATCATCACCGGACCTAGGGGCAGCAGTACTCTGTGAGCGTCCACCATCAAACAGAATAGATGCAGTTTATTCTTCACTCTAAATTATTTTTAAGCGATTGTGGTAAATTAAAGGCTTGATCAGTTTGCTTATTAAACAAGGAGTCTTGTGCTTGTAGAATAATCATAATAAACACATTTAATAAATAATTAGAAGCTTATTAAATAGAAATAAATGTCAGCTTATTATGAAGTCATATGTTTATTAAATAATCATACATTATAATCAACTATTTAAATAATTGTGTACTTGTTACCTTGCATAAACTGATAATGCACTTTAACATTTAACATTTCTTTATTAAGTGTAAATGATAAATAAATGATAACCTGCTTATTAAATTATATAATCAATCTATTGTTGAATTTTAATAAGCTATTAGACATTAATCTCTTATTAAATTAAATAATCAACAGTTTACTAAATATTTAACTGTTTATTAAGATACGAGCATGACAATTATTCCTTGAACATTTCTAGCCTGTTTTTTTAAATTACATATAGGCTATTTATTATAAATAAAATATTAGCATTCCAAAAAAATCTTCAAACAATCACACAAAAATAAATATAAAATAATTAATATAAATTCTTTTTAAACATCTTTCAGTGAAGTGTCTCTTGTTAAAGTATTGTGTTTACTCACACGTCAGATTGGTTCAGATTGTGTTACCGTGATACATTACACACACATGCACGCACACACGAACACACACACACACACACACACACACACACACACTTGCAGTGTAATCTGATCACATTCTTGTCAATCAGTTTTGAGAGGTTTGGCAGTAGATGATCCTGGCTCTTATTAGCAAAACCCACGCACACACAAACACACAGTGCCTTTGGTATTACAGTTAATAAACTCGCAGACTTGCACACAGTTTACAGTAATAATATTATACTAGATTAGGCACACATCATTTAACTGACTCAAACTGCTCTGACTCAAATACTTTATTAAGCATATCCAGATCCCTAAAAGACTAATAATTTAGTCTATTCCTACTGCTAGCATACATAATGTATCAAAACAGTAAGCACATTTATGTTAGTCTGCTTTTAGTTTAGCATATATCAACTGCTAGTTACTGTGTGTGAGCTTTCCTTAAAATTGAATAAGTATGCTAAATGACAAATGCTATTAAATCAAATGAACTTAATTATATTATCCAGTGGGTTTATCTGCTGGATTAAATATTAGAGCAGGTTATATAAAGTATGCAGGTTGAGTATGCTAAATGGCATGCTAGCAATTTATTTCAGTTAGATCAGCTAATGATGAAAATAGCTAACACATAGTCCTTAACCATTAGTTATACAGACAGCTTACAGGCAGAGTGATGAGACAGAGTGTACCTGAAACAAAAACATTCAGAAGGTTGACATTTCAGATGTGGTCTGATTGGTTGAGAGTGTGCTTTGTTTGGATGAGAGCAGCACAGTGTGTTCTAATTGAATGACAGCAATATAGTGTATTCTGAGGCTCAGAGCAGTATATTGTGTTCTGATTGGCTGAGAGAAGCATGGTGGGGTTTGATTGGCTGAGAGAAGCATGGTGAGGTTTTATTGACTGAGAGAAGCTCAGTGGGGTTTGATTTGCTAAGAGATGCACTGTGGGGTCTATTTGGCTGGGTTAGCAGATTTTATCAGTATAACAAGATCAGTGCATTGTGTACAAGTGAGTTCTGATTGGCAAGTAGCAGTACAGTGTGTTCTGATTGGATGAGAGCAGTATGGTGTGTTCTGATTGGCTGGGAGCAGTATAATGTGTTTTGAGAGGAGTGGGTTCTGATTAGAGGAGAGTTGTACACTTTGTTACAACTGGTTGAGAGCAGTATGGTGTATTCTGATTGGCTGAGAGGAACACATTGTGATTGATTGGCTGTGATCAGTACAATATGTTCTCATTGGAGGAGAGTTGTACAGTTTGTTCTGATTGGCTGTGATATGTACATTTTATTACAATTGCTTGAGATCAGTATGTTATGTTCTGATTGGCTGAGAGGAATACAATGTGATCTGAATGCCTGAAAGCAGTGAAATTCTGTATTCTGACTGGCCACTAAATTTCAGTTAATTTTTCTTTATTACTGATTATTTAAGGAAAATGTAGGATGTGTTTAGTAGCCAATAAAATAAACACAAGCGTTATCATGAGAGTTAAAACTGCATTTAGACTCCTGTCTCTGAATCTGATTTAACCATAACAAAGAAACCACTTTATGTGTCCCTTTTTTGGCCCCTGTGAGCCACCGTAGCGCTACACTAACGCTTTAGATTTAAAAGTGTTTTATCCCCATTCTGCTTTGAATTACAGCTAAATGGAGCAGCTCTGGAGAAAATCCCATTTAAACCAATGCCCCCCCATTTTTTTTGCTGTGCTATGTGGTAGTTATAGTACAATTTTCAATAATTGCACGGTATAGTGATTATATTACTATAACCTGCAGATTCTGTTCATTTAATTTATTTTGAAACACAGTTCACTCTTTGTATGAGTTTGTAGTTGAATTTCTTTAAAATCTGAATGAACTCAGACTTACATACGCAGCTATAAACTCACTAGTCTCTAATTTCCACCCTTTAAAGCTAATAATGAAAAGAAACTAAGTTTATGTCACAGAGAAACTGAGAAATATAGTCTCAGTTTAGTATATAGTATATACTAAATATAGTATATAAGTCTCTGTCCTTTGAGATATCAAAAATGTAAAATTGAAGCATTTCATCTGAGACCAACATGGCTAACTGTGAATGTAGTGATAGACCAACTAGAGCGAATGTTATAAAGTAAAACAGTAGTTTACAGCTGCACTACTGTCAGAGCTACCAGAATTGTGAATCAAGGCTGAATTTACCAGGAAATTTTTTTAAAAAGTAAATTTGTCTTGCATGATTTTTTTTATGTCTTTGTTGCTTTACTTCTCTCTCTCACTCTCTCTCTCTCTCCCTCCCTCTTTCTCTCCCACTCCTTTTCCCCCCAGAGTGGACGATGAAGCGGCTCATTATTCTATTTAAAAGCTGTAATTTTTTTAGTGCACTCCTCCGCCTCTACATTATTTGCTCGTTTAGTTAAACGATGTTTCTAATTGGATCATAATTAAGCCTAATGAGTCCGACTCGCCCCAAATCATCTTAATCCAACATGGCAGCCCCTTTGCTTTAAAAGGCTAATTACCCAGAATGCTCAGCGTCATAACACAAATTGAAGGAAGAGCATTGCACTCTTAGTTTTGTGCAGTTATATATAGACATATAAACTATAATTTTCACCTTATAACAAAAGTCACATATTAATTAGAATTAAGAATATATGCTTTTTTATAGTTACAAAAAATATGAGCAAATAAAAAACATGAATTGATTACATTTGGATTAATTAATCATTTATTATTATTTTATTTTGGGAATCACAATGAATGTGACAAGGGCATTGGTGGCACATTGGTAGGCTTCCATTGGGTTCAGTTCCCACCCAATGCCTAAACCCCAGGCACAAGATGCTGTGCCAGTTCGAAGCTGGATAAAATGTGAGGGTTGTATCAGGAAGGCATCCGGCGTAAAACCATGTGCCAAGCTGTTGTACGGTTTAGATGGTCTGCTGTGGCAATCCCTCGGTGGGAGTAGCCCAAAAGACTAACAAAAATGAAGATGAGACATTTTACCAACGTTGCAGAAAAAACTAGTTTTTTTAAGGCTCAGTTCAAGTTGGCATATTCCAGTCATCAATTTTAATATCACTTTAATAGTATTTCTTCACACAAATCAGGTAATAGTGAGCTTGTGTAGTAATTTATTGTCAATGCTCCGTCCATACTTTACTGAAAACTTGAGGTCATGGTGGACACAAGCTTCAGGATTCCCCTCAAGGGGTCGCCACAGCGGACCATCAACCCTCATCACAACTTGGTACAGGTTTTATGCTGGATGCCCTTACTGACACAACCCTCTCATTTTATCCCAGCATTCAATGGCTGGGTAGTATGGGGTGTGGCAATATCCCGACAGCAGAGCTCAAACGCAGATTCTCAGATCCTCAAACCAACAACCTAGAGATTTAGCCACCTGAGCTACTAATATAACTAATATAGTAATAACTTATTAGGGTATTTATGATTTAGTAACAGTCATTTTATTATTGTGTCATTGTGCTTGTAGTCATTTAGGGAAGCATTTAATAAGTCTTTATTTATTTATTCCTTGTTTATTTATGGTTAGTGTGTTCACATTTATAATTGATGAGCGTGATTGTCATGCTTGATTAACAGAGCCTGAGACAGAATGGGAACATTATTAATAACTGTGAATATCATGTTGTGACTGGTGTTGTCCTCCATTCTTCCACAATGCACTGCGCATGATAAAAATAAAAAGCACCCCAAATAAATTTATTAATAAAAAAAAGAAAGAAAGAAAGAGTAAAGAAGAATTTTTTTGTTATTTATCTCAAGCTGAAGCCCAGGAGAGGAAGAGGTTGTGTACAAACATAGTGTATGTACTGATAAAAAGTGGATTTACACACTGATAATGCCCTGCATGTGTGTGTGTGTGTGTGTGTGTGTGTGGGGGAGACACCCATCTTTCTCTCTTTTACACAAAACACATTTGTAACCATTAGTTGCTTCTCTTGTTTCATGTTCTGTGTCTTCTCAGAGCCAACAGAGACCCCAGAGAGAGAGAGAGAGAGAGAGAGAGCACAAGAGAGAGAGAGAGAGTGAGTGGTGAGGGGGGGGGAACCTGAGCTGCCCTTGGGAAGCTTTTAAAGAGGGTCGGTGGAGGTAAAAACAGCTCTTCAAAAGAAGTGTCGTTACATTACAGAGTAATTAGTGTTTCACCAGAGACCTGCTTAACACAGTGTGTATGTGTGTTTATGTGTGTGTGTGTGTGTGTGTGTGTGTGTGTGTGTGTGTGTGGCCTTTTAATGCTTTTATACTGTATAAACATAATTGATGGTGAAAGGAAAACTGCAATTACCATACGCTTATGTGCAAAAGTTTTCACAGAAAATCCATACAAATGAATTACACACAGAGTGAATACACATTTAGGTTCTGGATCTGTTTTCTTTTTTCTTTTAATAAAGCGAAATTAAAAAGTTTTTTACATGCTTATGATGACAATTTCTGGCAAATGTTTTTTTGCGGTGAACTGTATTTATGGCCCCATTTGTTCTTACGTATTTTCTTCAGTCTTATATGTCTTTTACATCCATTGTCTAGCTTTGCTGACTTTTCTAATTGATATAATAGACATATAAGACTGATGAAAATATTTTATACAGTACATAAAAAAACAAAAATGTTAAGACTTAAAAGATTCATTTAATATAGCTCTAATACAAAAGTGAATTCCTATACACTGGGCATACCGTAAACCTTCAAATAATCAACCGTCAATAATTTCCCACATGTTTTCAACACAAGACATGTTAGGGTGAAGAAGTTTTAAGAGAAGTATTTTTTTCTCAGAGGAAAGCTAAGGAGTCTGAATTGAATCGTTGTGTGTAAAATTGTTCTTCATGCAATTATTTTTGCCCATTCTTTTGAAACAATAAGGCATCAAAATTGTGTTCATTGTGTTACTCACTGACTTGCTTTCTTGCTGTTAAAATGCTAAGAGTGTCTTTAAAAGCACACACACACATACAGAGAGAAAGAGCTTTACCCAGCGGCCCGTTCAGAATGACAGTTATCACATTAAAATCATATTAACATAGAGCGGCTTAACTCAAAAGGTCAAGGGTCATGTGATCAAAGGTTATATCCTGTGGGAAGGAAAGGATGATCCTGCTCTGTAACACAATCTCTCCATCACAATAAATCTCCAGAATAAGAGAGAGAGAGAGTACATTAGCTGAATCTACTTCTTAGGATTCCCTAGTGCACTACTGCTTTTTAGTGTTTAGTGAGTCATCATCATAGTGACATGTACACAGATAAATTAATGGCTCAGACAGATAGACAACTATACAGAGAGGTAGATATAAACAGACATTAGTAAAAACAGTCAAATACATAAAAAATTACTGACAGAAAATTAAAAATTATACATACAGACACATTGATAAACACATGCACAAAGAGACAGACAGACAGACAGAAAGACAGACAGACAGAGAGAAAGACAGACAGACATATTGGCATGTACAGACGGACTGCCTGATTTGAGTGATTAATGTATAGTCTGAAAGATAAACAGAGAGGGAGACAGACAGACAGGCACACTGATAGACAACTGAGCAGGCAGACAGACAGACAGACATAGATAGATAGATAGATAGATAGATAGATAGATAGATAGATAGATAGATAGATAGCAGGTTTATTATTGATGCTGTAAAGAAATGTGCAGACAGACAGACAGACAGACTGATCAGTAAACAGTTCAAGAGCGTAATGTGCTATTGTACGTGTGTCATTCTGTTTCTTAGTGTCTGTCTAGCAGTTGTGTGTTGTCTCACTGAACCATTCCAAACTTCGTGAAAAAAAAATCAATGGGGTCAAACTCATGAACTGTGCTAAAGATCATGACCCCTGGTAGCTCGAAGGTGAAAGAAACAGACGGAGGTGAAGTGTGAGCAGAGGTCTTTGACCTTAAACCCTGAGATTAGTATCGGTATCACTACTCGTGTTCGTTCTGTTCTCCTGCCCTCCAACTGCAACCGCAAAGACCCCACCTAC
The DNA here is from genome assembly GCA_030522415.1 of Channallabes apus. Taxonomy (NCBI): domain Eukaryota; kingdom Metazoa; phylum Chordata; class Actinopteri; order Siluriformes; family Clariidae; genus Channallabes; species Channallabes apus. The sequence goes on along the minus strand of CM060116.1, from coordinate 27,308,984 downwards.
CCCTATGGTGTTACCCCCCTCTTATTGTTATCCCCCACCATCACCCCCCACCTTTCTTTGAATTTGAACAAACAGCAGGATCGATAACTGGTTAAACCCTGAGAATGAGAAGCAAAGTATTTTCACATATATACTGTATGTTTGAAAGAAGCTAAATTATTTGCCAAAAATGACAAAATTTTAAGATAATTTTTTGAAAACTGAATTTTTAAAAAAACATTTCTAAATCTAGCACAAAACATGTATACACAACTTTACTAGGAGGGGTGTTTAAGTCAAACCGGGAGATGAAATTTCTGTGGAATAAAGGTGTAAAAGCGAATCACTTCAAGCACAGAACAGTGATGAGACTCTTAGTAAAGAGTCTGTAGTAAAATATTTTAATTCAATTGCATTTTACTTATATAGTGCTTTTAACAATGGTCATTATCACAAAGCAGCTTAATGGAACCAAAAGAAAATTAGGGAAATTAGTATGAAACATGTAAGAAAATATGTTTAAACTAAATGATCAGATTATCCCTGATGAGCAAACTGAGAGTAAAGATGGCAAAGAAAAACTCCCTGAGATGGCAATAAGAAGAAACCTTGAGAACCTTTAATGGTGCAAACATTTTCAAAAAGGCCATACGTTCATGAAAGATGATCCCGAGTGGGATTTAGCGAGTAGAACATTTGATCCTTAAAAGTCTATGGTTAACTTATCGACAACTTGTGGGAGAGACTTCCCTGTCTGTGGGTACTGTACACACAATCATTCACAAACACCACTTGCACATTACAGAAACTTAGCTAGAGGTTATTGCCATATCCTCCATCCAGTCCTCACCTCACACCAAGCCATTTCCACATGTTTTGGCAATTAAAGGAGTTGCTGAGAATCAAGTATTTGTGATCATGGCTCTGGCATACTGAGAAAACCTTTTTAAGTTGATGGTATCCAAGCACTGGGATAAGTGAGTTAGCGTAGTAGTGGATTATATAGAGAAATAAGTTTAGTTTTTACTTTTTAGTTTTTCATAACAGCATTGTTATTCAGATAAGGATCACCAACAATATCAGCCTCAAAGTAAATTCAGGAGAACCTGTTTCTCTGATAACAATCACAAGCTGTTACACAAGTTGTTGCTTGTGTACCTGAGGTTTGACATGCACAAAATGAGAAGGAGGAAGAGAAAAGTGACGGTATGAAAACAGGATTTAATGGCGATACAGGATCAGGTATAACTTTGCTGGAAGATTATGTGACTTTGCTTTGCTTTGCTTTGATCCTGGAGGTATGAGGCATGAAATGGGACCAATAATGTTAACTGTCTTTTAGTTTGTATTTTTTTATTTTGGTTAAAGGAATCTGTAATAAAAATCTAAGATAGGAATAAACAATAAAATAAATAAAGAATGTGTTTGTAAGTGTGTCCACACACTACTCGGGATACATGGTATTATTGAACTCTAAATTAAACTAACAAATTGTGTGTGTGTGTGTGTGTGTGTGTGTATGAGCGAGATTGAGAGAGAGAGAGAGAGAGAGAGAGAGACAGATAGACAGTAAAATCACCTAAATTTGTGTAGTGATGGAATTCACTTTAAATGAACACCCCTCACTTTCACCCTCCAAACCGTTAATCCTTTCTGATCAAAGCGTCCCACAGAGACGTGCGATTAAAATCAAAACCATCGGCAGTCGTTCAGCAAGTAATACGAGACTGACAGACAGAGGGACAGACAGAGAAAGACCGACAGATCTTTAGGTGTCATGCATGGGATTAGCAACGGATAAACACATGATCTGACAGAACGCTAAGGGCATTAAGTCACCCACATGTAGGGAATGAGGGATCGTCCAACAAGGATTTAATACGGAAATTACGCACATCTCTAACACATTGTGGGTTGTAGAAGTGTAAAGAAGACACTACCTAGGGTGTTAAGTCACTGTGTTATACTCAGTGTGGTTCCCAAACAAACAAACACACAAAAATCTCTTTCCACTACAATTATGTCCACTAAATATCATGTGAAGGTGCCCATGTCAAATCATTTATTGTGCACTTCACACTTATGGACACCCTATGTAAAACATATATAAACATTCTATGTTGTGTACTTATAGACAGCCGATGTTGCTCCCTACTCCCTGCTCCGTTTGCAGGGAATGTTGGTGAAGGGAACTTCCCTCGACAAAAATCCACCATTCGGAACACTCTACGAAGTCACCAGCACAGACGTCACTGCCTCTGTGCATTACCATGGTAACATAAACTCCTCAGATACCTGTCGCTGACCTGTCTATGTCATGGACTTATAGACACCATATGTAGGTCTCTAATAGACACCCTATATAGTGCACTTATAGACACCATATCCAGCACACTCATAGACACACTACGTATTGTTCTTAAAGAAACCCCCTATAGTGTACTTATAGACAATCTATGTATGCATAATGTATGACTTATGGCGCTTTTCCACTGCATAGTACGGCACGACACGGTTCAGTTCAGCTCACTTTTGGGGGGTTTTCCACTGGGAACAGTACATGGTACCTGGTCCTTTTTTTAGTATCACCTCAGCCGAGGTTCCAAGCGCGCCGAACCGTTACCAAAACGTGACGTGTAAACTCTGCTGGTCACTGATTGGCCGGAGAAAATCGTCATCACTGCGTCACTGAGCTTGCGACACGAGACACAACAGAACCGCTATATTTAGAACAGCCAGCGAAGGATTGGACGCACTTTTTTGTATTAAGCAAAAATTTTCTTTGGCTGCCATCAGCCTCTTTTGAAACAAACTCCTTCGTCTTGCTGTTAAAAACATTCACATGCCGAGAATGAAGAACACCATTCCATCGATTCCATTGCTCCATTGTTGTGTGTTTGTTTGTGGCGCGATTACGATGATGTCACGGCAGTAGAGGCGCCGCAACTATAACGACACGTGAATAATCCCGCCCACTCTAAAGCGGTACTACACTGCAGTGGAAGCGCAAACCGAGCCGAACTGAGCCGAACCAAAGTGAGCTGTACTGAACCGTGCTGTGCTGTACTATGCAGTGGAAAAGAGGCATTACAGTACAGTGGTACCATGCCATACAAATTTTATCTGTTCCAGAGGGGAGTTCTTAAAACAAATTTCATATTGCGAAATGCATTTTCCCATGGGAAATAATGTAAATGCAGATAATCCTTTCCAGCCACTATAACCAATATTACCCATTTACAAGACTTAAATAATATTTTTTGCCTCTAAAAACAATCACTTAGGAAAGGCATGTAAATCAAGTAAAACATAAAATATATAAACATTAAACCTCACTCAACCTTAATTTATCATTTCTCTTGGCACCGCCTACTTTAAAAAGTAACCTGAAAGTGGCTCCCTTTTCTTCTTGCTGCTGTGCTTGTTAACATTTTTGAGGCCTGTGACGCTATGTTTTCAGTAAATCTGGCACAAAATGCAAAAAAATAAAAAATAAAAATATGCAAACTTGTTTATATGCTCGCTTGGCTTTCCTCTGACACAATCAAGTTTTGATTGGCTCCCGGACATACAAGCTACTTGGCTGCTGTTTAGTTTGGTTCTGTTAGTCACTTGTATGCCGAAAATGCTGCGCATGCTGAGGATGCAATATTTTCTTTCAAAATTTCAGTTCTTAAGGCAAAATTCTTAAGGCGGAGCATTCATATGCCAAGGTACCATTGTATGTTAGTGCTGAACAACCAAATTGCTCCAGACAGATAATGTACTAACTTTCTTGGACTATGTTTGTTCCCTAAATAGGATGTAAATTTCATTAATTCAGCACTTGTATAGTGCTCTAATTTTCTTGTGTAAGCCCTTAGTAGTATTTTATACCCTTTGTGCACTACATGCTGAGGCAAAGGTTAAATATTCCCTACTGTGAACGGGCCTGAATCTGTCTCTCAAAGAAATATAATATGATGGTAGGAATGTCATCCTGGAAACTGAAAGAATGGAGCAATTGAGAGATAGGAAAGGAGGGACAGAGAGAGAGGGGGAAAGGAAGTGAGCAGGTTTGTTCTTCCTGCAATTAGCATTCATGCTTAGCTGTGCTGAAATAATGCATCATCGCATTACTGCTTATGGCAAAAAAACAAGAAAACAGAGAGAGAGAGAGACAGAGATGTTTAGGAATTTTAAATTTAATGAGAAAGGAATGTTTAGGAATTTTTTATTTAATGACACCTTTGCTTAATACAAGCAAAAAATAAACTTGTCGGCAAAAAGTTTAGTATTTGCACTGGAATTAAGTTTTTTCCCCCCAGGAAAAGAAAAATAAGACACTTCCTGAATTAGCATATTAGCATGCTACACTCCTAAAGATTTAGCAGTCAGGTGAATTTAGCAGTTACTAAACACCACTACTCTTACACAAGTTTTAGCAAGATACATGTAAGATTGTTGTGACTGATCTCCTAAAATGTCAAAAGAGCCAATTACAGAAAAGAAAAAAAAATCAACAGCAGCATAATATTAGCTATTAGCTCAAGTAGCTAAAGCACTTTAACATGTTAGTTTTGTTTTTATTTACTAAACACTTTTCAAATGTTAGTAAGGAGTATTATTGCTCACTGTATTTTTAAAATATCACTAGAGTTAATATGAGATTAGCATGGTCTTTAAAAAATGGTTAAACAGAAGTGTTAAATGAATTACATGCTAGCATGCTATGTTTTTTTTTTATTCTTCTCACAGGACCTACAAGATTTCTTAATGCTTAGTTTCTGTTTTGAATAGATGGAATGAAGAAAATAAAACTCAGAAAAAAGTAGCAGCATGTGGGGAGCGCATGATCACTCATTTTGCTAAGCAAACAAGTTGTGTTTTCTTTATAAGTTATAGTGACCACTTTTTATCATTAACTCTAATAGTTTCTCATAAACTACTATGTGTGATTTATGCTAACATTGTGGAATTTGAAATAAAAACTGAGAAACCCTTACAGTTACATGACAACCTTGTTGTCAAGTCACAACAACGTATGGAAGAAGTACCAGTAACTGACATTAGGCTACTATAGAGATGTATTTCAGAGCCCAAAAAATAACATATAGATTATCTTATGATCACCTGATGACCTATTGGATTACTTGATGCTCTGTCACACAGATAAAAGAGTAACCTAGCAACTGATTGCTTCTGTTCTGTTGATTATTTTCATATGCAGTATGTGGTGGACATACTGACATAACTTATTCAAAAGAGAAACATGCATGTGAAAATGGATGAAGAATGAAGAAAGGATATTAATTTGCAGACATTTGATTTGTTATCATAACATGATTATTTTAGATGCTGTACAAATAAGTGCTTCTTACAGGACTTAGTGGCATTTGCAAGAATTTGGGATTCAGCCTTGTGTTAGAAGCTTAGTCAGCTCGTGTAAGAACAACACTATTGAATTAAATATTTAGCTAGGGAATCAAAATGGCGACTTTGATGTCAGAAAAAAAATAACCTATGCTAACTAAAACAATGTGTTTTTAGATGTATTAATTGATGCAGGTCATGGTTAGGTTTAAATATATCTCTCTTTGCTAAACTCTTTGTTAACCTATCACAGCTAAGCACACGGTTGTAAACGTGCTACTGTACATCACTTTCTGTTTTCAATAATATAATACAATCCCTGCATTTTAGACTAATCTCACAATGGTTACTGTATGTGACAAAAACAACCAGGATGTATATAAACTGTCCAGTGCGTTAGGCATTACAGTACAATTTGTGTACTACTGATATTTGTTAAAACAAACAAACAAAAACTATTAAAATGATTAACAGGTGATGCCCACAAGGGTCAAACTACAAGCGATATGGGCAACCTGTTATTTGTTAGTGTGAAAGTGGAATAGATGGAGGAAAGACTTTTTGTGAGAATGATTATTAGGATAACAGATTGGAGGTTTAAAACATCTCCTTACTCGCTTACATCCATCAACATTGATGATGGATGTAAGCACACACATACACACACTTACACACACAAACTCTGAAAGGATGACTGATGCACTTGATTGATCAGTTGTCATGCACACTCAACCTGCGACCGGCACTAGGACCCGGAAGTAAGGCAGTCGCGAACCAGGAAGTATAAGAGGAGTAAACAAACCACCACATAGTGCTCAGTCATTGAGTTCGGCCCATGTCGGTTCAGGCTGTCGTCTACCAAACCGTGAGTACTCACCATCTTGGGTTTTTGCTTTCTAATATTGAGTGTGTATATATAGGACGCGGGTTAAATTTGTGTACCTACTCGCCTATTTCCGCGTTTGGGTTTACCATCCACGCTACATTGGGCTATCCGCTAAAGCTACGTCTTCTGGTCACCGAGGTTAGTTTATCCTGACAGAATGAGTGAGCCATCCGCTATGAACCCAGCGGACCACGCGCATCTCTGCGACGTGGTGAACCAGCATGCCGTGCTTATCAACAAGCTTACCGGAGAGATCGCTACTCTGCGCCAGAGTGTCAAAGAAGTTGTGGCCTTGCGCCGCGAGGTTGCGGAGCTCAGGCGGGAGAACACGGATCTCTGTGCGGCTGTTGCTGACACGGTTAGCAGGCCTCCCATCGCAGCAGCGGCGCCGCATCATCTCCACCCCCCCTTCTGATGTTTTTCTTTCATTACCAGAGAAGTGGAATGGCACGGACGAGAAGTGTAGTGTGTTTCTAACAGCACTCGATCTGGTGTTTAAGTTTAATCCCACCAAATACTCCACCGATCGGCTACGCATTGCTCTTCTCGTCTTGTTGCTATCAGGGCAGACAGCTGAGTGGGCCACGGCAGTTCTTCGGTCAGATACGGACATCGCCCATTCATATAACGAATTCACCCACTCACGTTCGAACACCCAGCGGGCGAGGTGGAGACCGACACCAAGCTTTATCACCTGCGGCAGGGAGGATTGTCCGTGAGTTGCTACACTGCTGAGTTCCGAACCCTCACCGTGCAGACATCTTGGGGAGATGCCGCGCTCCAGACATCCTATTATGAAGGGCTGGCATCACGTATAAAAGACGAACTTGCCGGACGAGAGCTCCCCGCCATGCTGGAAGGGTTAATCCAGCTGGCCCTTTGCATCGACCAACATCTCATTTCTCGTCCGAAACCAGCCCCGAGAACCCTGCCGCCCGCACCCACCTATTACACTGCAGCACCTGTACCACCGACCACCTTCACCATTGCCATCACTGGATCTGTCGGGTCTCCACCTTCTGCTGTGGTTGACACCGGAGCCGGGGAACCCATACAACTAGGACGCGCCTCCTTGACCGCTGCAGAACGGGAGCGGCGATACCGAGAAGGACTCTGCGCATACTGTGGGTGAGAAATGAGAGTCACTCGCCGGGTCACCTTCTCCTCTCCGCCATCACCACCAAATCCTCCCGTCTCATGGTTCAAGTGCACCTCCAAATTGGCCACAAACGAGTCAGAAGTGCTGCATTCATTGACTCCGGGGCAGCAGGTAACTTCATTGACTCTTCTTATGCCAAAGAATTGGGGGTAAAACTTGAGGCGTTATCCCAGCCCGTTATCTGTCGACTGTCGCCCCGTATCCACCAGCCCAATTACTACAGAGACGGAACCAATCATCCTCTCCATCGACCAACACCGAGAACAGCTTCATTTCCACATCACCTCCATTTCTTCACCTCCTATCATCCTTGGACATCCCTGGTTACTACGACACGACCCCCTCATCTCCTGGACACAAAACCGGATTCTACAGTGGGGCGCGACCTGCACCGAACTATGCCTAAGGGTGACGGCTGGGACGTGCTCTAGGGAGTCCGAGGCCCCCGACGTCGAGACCAACACCATCCCAGAGGCATAACAGGACCTGGCAGAGGTCTTCTGCAAGAGGCGAGCTACACACCTTCCTCCACATCGTCCATTGACCTTCAACCTGGCACAGTTCCACCCCGCGGCCATCTCTACTCGCTGACATCCACAGAGACGCAGGCGATGGAGGAGTACGTAACCAACGGTCTTCGCCAAGGCACCATCAGGCCCACCTCCTCACCTGCCGCCGCGGGGTTCTTCTTCGTGAAGAAGAGGGGCGGTGAACTTCGCCCATGTGTCGACTATCGGGGGCTAAGCAACATAACTATCAAAAACGGACATCCATTGCCTCTTACCAACTCAGCCCTGGACGCCCTCTCTGGTGCCACCATTTTTACTAAGTTGGACCTCTGGAGCGCCTACAACTTGCTGCGCATCAGAGAGGGCGATGAGTGGAAGACGGCCTTCATCACACCAACTGGACACTATGAAAGTCTCGTCATCCCTTTTGGACTGTGTAATGCCCGCGCGTTTCAACATCTGATCAACGACGTTCTCCGTGTTAGGCCGGTGGGCATTCCCCTATCTAGATGACATTTATTCACGCACCACTGAAGAACATACCCAGCATGTCAGGGCGGTTCTAAAGAGATTACTCGCCCATCAGCTGTACTGTAAGTTGGAAAAGTGCGCTTTTCATGAGCGCTCCACCACGTTCCTGGGTTTTGTCATCTCGCCCCAGGGTATGGCCATGGACCCGCAGAAGCTAGAAGTTGTGCGTCATTGGCCCCTACCCAAGACCCTCAAGCAACTTGAACGGTTTCTCTGGTTTGCGATTTTCTATCGTCACTTTATCCGGGACTACAGTACGGTTGCCACCCTCCTAATTGCTCTGACTCGTCCCTCATCTCTCCCTTTTCACCTCAACCCCACTGCCATCTCCGCCTTCAAGAAACTGTCAACGCTTCACCACCGCACCTATTCTCCTTCTCCCTGATGTCAGTAAACCATTCGTTGTGGAGGTAGACACTTCAGACGTGGGCGCTGGAGCTGTTCTCTCCCAACGAGGTCCAGATCAGAAACTACACCCATGTAGTTTCTTCTCCAAAAATGTTTACTCCACTCAGCAGCGATACGGGGTAGGGGACTGCAAGCTGCTGGCCTTAAAGTGGGCTTTGGAGGAATGGCGTCACTGGCTCCAGGGCACCAGAGAGCCATTCATTATCTGGATGGACCATCAAAACCTCATCACCATCAGGAACTTGAAGCAGTTGAATCCACGGATTGTGCCGCACCTTCCAGGATCATCGCCCCACTCCAACTGGACCTGGAAACGAGAATTCGCCAGGCGCAGGCCGCACAGACCGAACCGGCAGGTGTGCCGCCTGGACGACTCTACGTGCCCGGCACCATGAGATCGGAGGTCCTGCAATGGGGCCACTCTTCACCCATATCGTGCCACCCGGGCACAAGACGAACCCTTCTCTTTCTTCAACGAGACTTCTGGTGGCCATCTCTCGCTAAAGACATCAAGGAGTTCGTTCCGGCGTGCCCAGTGTGCGCCAGGGCCACAGATACCTATCAACCCACACCTGGAGACCTTCAACCTCTTCCGGTTCCCCGTAGGCCCTGGACGCACATTGCTGTCGACTTTGTCGTAGGCCTGCCAGTCTCCGATGGAAAGAACACCATCATGACCATCGTCGGTGGACGTCTGTGTGTGTGTTTGTGTATGCTCCTGGACCCAAATAAGTAAGACAATTCCTCTCTGAGAGACAATGATGACATGTTTTGCACTATAAAAAGTTTTTTAATACATTAACTGCTTGTGGTTATAAAAGTTAAGTGGTTGGCACTGAGTTCGAGATCTGCAAAGGGCCAGATTGTGTGCGTGATGGTGATTTGGCAACATTAATTTTAAGCTTTGGGAGCTGATCTTCTGTAGTGACATTGGTGACAGTATGGATGATGAGATGAGAGATTTTGACAGACTGAAAGACTAAAGCACAGCTGCATCATCATTATTATTTTCATAGAGAGATGAAGACAACACAATCTAATTTTCTGTTCTCTTATATTGTTTATTTTCTATTTTTTAATTGGCTTTAATATTGAAGTTTGAAGATGATGCACTTCTCACTTTAATCATAACAATGAACATACATGTTGTTTAAGGATGTGTTTTCTTTAACAGCCATGTTTAACTTCACTTTAGTCTCCATCAGTCACTTCATCCACGGCCGCTGTTTTTCACAGACATGGCCACCAAGAGCATCCTCCCATGTGTGATGTTGAATTAGAAGCGCACCGTCTCCCTCTTCCTCGCTCGGCGTTTCCCTCTCGGCGGTGTGTACCTGTTAGGAAATTGAATCTAGTTTTAGCCAAGAGAAATAATTACTGTTCTAATCAGCGTAATTCATCGTGATGGCCGATTCGTTTCATTCAGCACTTCTACCTAATGAACATCCCTGCTCACTGAAAAACAGGTTCTTAGCAGAACGTCGATAATGTAGCCGAGCTCTTAGCGAGAAACGGCCACGATTACCTGCTGTGTATCAGAGACGCTCGTTTAAACAAACACACACTTTCATCAGCTGGATGAAACAAAACACGAGACCTGTTTTAGACGATTTAAACCTCGAAAGGAAAAAAAAAAAAACCAGAATCAGTAACTAAACAAAGGGGCATTCAGACCAAGCAGACCAAGTGAAAGGGTATAACTTAACAGAGAAGGAAAGAAAGACAAGAATACATGATAAAACTGTTAAAAGAAAATGGGCCGCTTTTAATAAAAGTACAAGATTTCCATTTATTTGTTTTTTGTCATTTGTAACATTTCTTCCTTACATATAATGATTAATAAATTTTATGATTAAAAGTAAAAAGGAAGGAAGAAAGAAAGAAAGAAAGAAAGAAAGAAACTTGGTAATATTTTCTCATAAGATTATGATTTTATTCTTAAAACAGTGAACTTGTGTTTGTTTTTCTTTAAAATATCTGATATTATTTTCTAATTAGATTATAATTTTATTCTTAAAGCATTCCATCTGAATATTAAATATTATTTTCTTACAAATATTACATAATTGTTTAATTCTTGAAATATCATGGGTTTTTTCCCCCCCCAAAAAGTATTCTTCTATAATCTAAATAATAAATTATAATTTTATTCTGAAAGTATTGTCAGTTAAACTATAAAATATAAAATGTTTATTTTTGAAATGTTACATTTTTACATCAAATATCCAGTATTATTTTAATATTACTTTATGATTTTATTATTGTATTGCCACTAGTGCTGTACAAAAAATCTAGTTAATCACAGTTATAAACTGATTAATCACAATTAATCACAATTTTAAAACATATCAAGCAATGATGAGCAGGCACAATCACCCTGCACCATCGCCACCCGGGCACACCAAGACAATGGGCACAGTGGGCACATGCATTTAAAGTTGTCATACCAATATCATTATGACCAGAGGTGGAAAGTAACGAATTACATTTACTCGCGTTACTGTAATTGAGTAGCTTTTTTGTGTATTTCTACTTTTTAAAGTACTTTTTAAAATCTGTAATTTTACTTTTACTTAAGTACGTTTTGTTTGAAGTATTGTAATTCGCTAAATCATATTCGCTACTGAGTAAAAAATAAATGAATGAAAATGCTAAAATAATGAAAATATAATGCTTTGTATAAATGCTTCGTTGCGCTCGCGTGTGTGTATCATGTCCTGGTCGCGTGCCGCTCCAGACTCCACTCCAGGTTTTCTGACTCTCCCCACATCGGCATCTACCTGACAGTCCACACGGTCGCTTCCGCCCTGAGAGTGACGTCATCGAGTAGCGCGGCCATAGATAAACCGAAGAGAGACGCGGAAAGAGGAAAGTGATTGTGATTTTGGCGTTTTTATATTTGGTTGTGTATTCCGGTTTTGACTTTTTGCCTCCCATTGACTGGTTATTGTTTTGTCCCTTTGGTTGGGTTGGTCTTTGTATATATTTGTAGATAATTTCACTGTATGTTTGTGCACTCACTAGTGTGTAGGGGCGTGGCTGCCATTTATTTTGGGAAGAGGGAATTTATTCACTGTTTTTGGGTTGGGAGTCCAGGAAGGTACCTGTATTTTTGTTTGTGGGTTGTTGTTTTTTTTTTGCAGGTAATCTAGCTACTAAATATAAATACCATTTTTATTATTTTGGCCTGGGTCCACCCTGAATCTGATCCTCCTCCTGTTGTGTGTGTGTGTGTGTGCGTGTGTGTGTATTTTTTTTGTATATACAAACCTCATTATTTCATCAGTTAATGATTGGATCTAGTTCTTTCTGCCATATACCACCATTTCCATACAGTTATATATATTATAAATAGAACCCTGAACCATTCTTTTGCTGTATGACCCAACCCTAGACTGGGACGTAACATCATATTTAAGTGACCACTTTGATTTTCAAGCACAAGAAAGACAACAGCTGTATTATGCAAAGGTGTTCCTTCAGTTAAAAACAACTAGTTTGAGATTGATATCTGATCATCTTTTTTGAACTACGCTAGAATGCCTTTCGGTAACTTTCGAAAAATTCGGTAACTTTACATTTTTTTAAGAGCTAACTTTTTACTTTTACTTGAGTAGATTTTTATAATGGTAACTTTACTTGTACTTAAGTAAAATTCCACTGAAGTAACAGTACTTGTACTTGAGTACAAAATTTTATTACTCTTTCCACCTCTGATTATGACATAATTTTAGAAAAGGGGGTATTTCATGTTTAGACCTCCAGCAAAAAGTCTCAGGTGCTGGAAAAAAGCATCACACTATTGATGTAATATAATGTCACACAGAAAGTTAATAACCACTTTTCAGCGTAAATGTATGATGTCGCCATGACTGACCCATTTGAGATATCAAAAATCCCTCCGCAATTCTGTATCCTTGATGTATTAAGATCACATAGGCCCGAGTTTGTTGGTGATTGTATGAATCCCCTAGGAGAAGTACATAAAAATCCATTGGGTGCATTTTGTAAATGACCCAAAATGACTGACTTCCTGTTGAGTAGAACCCATGAAATGCTATACAAAAGTTGTTCAGCTCAATGAGCTCTAAATATGTACTGAGTTTTGCGTGGCTATGTGCAAGTATGTATGAGCTATGCAGAAAAATCTCACCCGGGGTCCAGGCATCCTAATGGCAGCAGATCCAAGTTTTTGAGCATGTTAAGTGCACCGAGTCCCAGATGCTCTAAAAAAATACAATAAGTATTTTACTTAAAAAAAGAAATGTTATATATATATATATATATATATATATATATATATATATATATATATATATATATATATATATATATATAGCTGTACAACTGTACAGATACACAACCAGGTATCGGATCAGTACTCGGGATCGACCGATACCCTGAGCCCAAGTATCGGAATCGGTATCGGGAGGGTAAGAATGGTATCGGAACATCTCTAACGATAAGTGGGCCCAAGCACTTTGCGCCATTGCCACCCGGGTGCACTCCACAACTTGCACGCTTCACACACGTAGTGACGTAGTAGGGTTAATGTCAGCTTGGGTCCTAAATATCTGTCATGTTAATAAACCATCATTTAAAACTTTGAACAATGTCTGTGTGTGTGTGTTTGTGCATGTGTGAGTGTGAGAGTGTGTGTGTTTTAGTCTGTGTGCAATAGCGCTTTTCCACTGCATAGTACGGCACAGCACGGTTCAGGACAGCTCAATTCGGCTCGGTTTGCGCTTCCACTGCAGTTTAGTAACGCTTTAGAGTGGGCGGGATTATTCACGTGTCGTTATAGTTGTGGCGCCTCTACTGCCGTGACATCATCGTAAACGCTCCACAAACAACCACACACCAATGGAGCATATCGACAGAATGGTGTTCCTCATTCTCGGCATGTGGATGTTTTTAACAGCGAGACGAGGGAGTTTGTTTCAAAAGAGGCTGATGGCAGCCAAAGAAAATTTTTGGTTAATACAAAAAGGTGCGTCCGATCCTTCGCTGGCTGTTCTAAATATAGCGGTTCTGTTGTGTCTCGTGTCGCAGTAATGACGATTTTCTCCGGCCAATCAGTGACCAGCAGAGTTTACACGTCACGTTTTGGTAACGGTTCGGCGTGCTTGGAACCTCGGCTGAGGTGGTACTAAAAAAAGGACCAGGTACCAGGTACTGTTCCCCAGTGGTGTCAAAAGTATTCACATTCATTACTTGAGTAGAAGTATAGATACTAGGGTTCAGAAATACTTCTTTAGAAGTTGAAGTATCACCCCAAGCTTTTTACTTAAGTAAAAGTTTAAAAGTACTGGTTTCAAAACTACTTAAAGTATAAAAGTAAAAGTACCGTGAGGGGGGGAAAAAGCATTAAGGTCTCGCTTTCCGATCATGTGACGGGGGGGGCGTTGTGCGCGTTCTGATCATGTGACGGGGGGGGCGTTGTGCGCGTTCTGATCATGTGACGGAGGTGGGGCGTTGTGCGCGTTCTGATCATGTGACGGGGGGGGGGCGTTGTGCGCGTTCTTATCATGCGACCGGAGGGGTTGCGCGTTCTGATCATAAAAATAGAGTAACGAGGCTGTTTTTAAAAAGTAAGGAGTAGAAAGTACAGATAATTGCTTAAAAATGTAAGGAGTAGAAGTAAAAAGTCGGCTGAAAAATAATTACTCCAGTAAAGTATAGATACCCAAAATTTCTACTTAAGTAAGGTAACGAAGTATTTGTACTTCGTTACTTGACACCTCTGCTGTTCCCAGTGGAAAACCCCCCAAAAGTGAGCTGAACTGAACCGTGTCGTGCCGTACTATGCAGTGGAAAAGCACCATAAGACCCTGAAAAAGCCCTGGGTTATGGGGGAAAACATCCTTAGAACAACAAGAGGGCCTTCACACACTATGACGACATAGGGCTGATGTCATATAAAAAGCATCACTCTAATATCACATGTAATATCACTATAATGTCACACAAAGTTATTAAACACGTTTTGGGTTTAATAGCAGTTTAAGGCAGTGTCACAGCTGACCCTTTCAAGATATCAAAACCCTCCATAATTTTGCATCCTCAATGTACTGAGATCACATTGGCTTGGTTTGTTGGCGATTGTATTATTCCCTTAGAAGAAATATATAATATGTCATAATATAGTCTATCAATTTGACTCCTAATGTCATAGTGCTTATGATCTAATAATCCTTAGAAAAATAAGAGGGTCCTTCACATACTATGACAAAATAGGGCTGATGTCATAGTGTTTGGGCACTAAATACTCAGATTTGGAATAAAGAAATGCATTTGACAAACTGGTTAGAGGAAACAAAGTATGCTATTTTATAATATCTCAAATATTAACATTTAGCAAATGTTAAATTAAAATCTGTCAAATGGTAAACTCCTTGCAGTGGCACTCATATTATGAGACATGTCTGCTCCTGTAGTGGTGACCATATCTGTTATTTCCTTTTCAGTTTGACTAACGCAACTGGCTAGCACATGCTTCAGCAAAATATCTTTCTTCTGTTTTTATCACACACACATAGTAAATGAGTGGAGTTGCCATTTGTCATTGATTAGGTGTGCTGTTACAATGAGGTAGTTATGGTTACTTACTGTTCTCCAGTAAGTGCAATTAAAGTAGCTTCTGCCAACTGCCTCAGTTTCACAGCCTTTTTCAGTGTCTTACAGTTAATGGATTCTTGTAAAAATAGTTCCCCTTGAAGGTAGCTCGAGCACACAGCTTTCGTTTTATCTTAAATTCTATCTAGAAGATTTTCATAATAAAACTTGCTGTTCCGTACAGCTGGTGATGTTTCCTTAGTCATCTCATTATCCCTGTTAAATGTGCCATTATCACACATGATTAATTTGGGTAAAAATATCTAGATTAATTACATGTGTTAACATGTTAATATTGACAGCCCTAATTGCAACTTATATCTTATAATCTTTCAATTAAATTTTTAAAATGTGGGGTTTTTAAAACACCTAATATTACTAGCATTAATCTTACTAGCATTGAAAGGTAAAGAGTTTTTAATTCAGTTCAATTCAGTTTTATTTGTATAGTGCTTTTAACAATTGACATTGTCTCAAAACAGCTTTAAACAATCAAAAGAATTATTTAAGTTTGTATGGAATGTGAATGTGTATGAATCAAAATGTTCAGATATTCCCTGGCGAGCAAGCCCGAGGGCGACAGTGGCAAGGAAAAACTCCCTGAGATGGTAATAGGAAGAAACCTTGAGAGGAACCAGACTCGACAGGGAACCCATCCTCATCTGGGTGAAACAGATAGCAGGAAATGATCTGCATTTATACAGTGTTAGGTTCAGCTATAATAGTTGATGTTAATTGATGTTATAATAGTTGATGTAAAATGGAGTCCAGTAGTTATTCGACACTCAGATAGACTTGTAGAAAGTTCCAGTCCTGAACTATCGAATTGTCAAGTCCTCAGAGAAACAGCTGACAACACCAGTCGAGGCCAGAACCATCTTCTAAGTAGATAGAATCATCCCCAGACACCAGGCGCATCCTAAAGAGACACACGGGGCATCCATGCGATGAGACCTCCAACCAGAAACCGGGCACCAGGATGGATCAGACAGGTCCGGAGGGCAGAGGGAGTCTGGATCACTGGCAGCTCAGGAACCACATGTGTAGCTCGACAGAGAGAGAGAGAGAGAGAAAGAGTGAAAGGGGGAGACAGGGGGAGAGAGGAAAGAGAAAGAGGGGGAGGAAGAGAAGAGGAGGAGAGATTGCAATTAGGTATGGTCACAGTCACAATGTCTAATGTGAATGTATATTTACTGTAGAGTGCAAGCAGGGACTCCGGCAGGACTAACTATGAAAGCATAACTAAAAGGGAGAGCCAGAAGGAAACACAAAAATGAGGGCTCCCTGAGATGTAAAGCAAACAATCACCTCACCGTCAACAAACCTGAGTGATCAAATGAGACTGAGGAAGACAGCATCTAAACATACCAGTTCACCATAATACTCTACGTCCATGAGTCCCCCAGATCTGCTCCTTTACCTTATGGCAAATCTATTTATAAAAATGCTTGGCTAAATAAATAGGTTTTGAGCCTAGACTTAAACACTGAGACTGTGTCTGAGTCCCGAACACTATTTGGAAGACTATTCCATAATTTTGGGGCTTTGTAAGAAAAAGCTCTGCCCCCAGCTGTAGTTTTCATAATACGCGGTACTGATAAGCAGCCTGCATCCTTTGACCGAAGTAGGCGTGGCGGATCGTAAGACACTAGCAGTTCGCTCAGATACTGCGGGGCGAGACCATTTAATGCCTTATATGTCAAGAGTACTATTTTAAAATCAATGCGAAATTTCACAGGGAGCCAATGCAGTGAAGATAGGATAGGGGTGATGTGCTCATATCTTCTGGTTCTAGTGAGGACTCTCGCTGCTGCATTCTGGACTAGCTGAAGCTTGTTTATGCACCTAACTGAACAACCAGACAGTAAGGCATTACAATAGTCCAACCTAGAAGTGATAAAAGCATGAACTAGTTTTTCTGCATCGTTTAGCGACAATATATTTCTTATTTTGGCGATATTTCTGAGGTGAAAGAATGCTATCCTGGTGATATTATCTACATGAGCTTCAAATGAAAGGCTGGAATCTATAATCACGCCGAGGTCTTTTACTGTTGCACTTGACGGAACAGAAAGGCCATCTAAAGTTACGGTGTGATCTAAGATTTTACTTCTAGCTGTATGCGTTCCTATGACTAGAACTTCTGTCTTATCCGGATTAAGCAGAAGGAAGTTAATTAGCATCCAATTTCTTATGTCCTGCACACATTGCTCAACTTTAGTAAGATGGTTTTTCTCATCAGGTTTTGTTGAGACGTATAGCTGTGTGTCGTCAGAATAACAATGAAAACTAATACCATGCTTACGGATTATGTTGCCCAGAGGAAGCATGTAAAGGGAAAAAAGCAGTGGGCCTAAAACTGAACCCTGCGGAACGCCAAACTCCACTAGAGAACATGCAGAATAATCACCATTTAAGTCTACATACTGATAACGATCGGTCAAATAGGATCTGAGCCAGGAGAGGGCTGTACCCTTAATTCCTACTACATTTTCTAATCTGTGAAGAAGAATAGCATGATCAATAGTGTCAAAAGCTGCACTGAGGTCGAGTAATACAAGCATAGTTACACAACCCTGATCAGAGGCCAATAGGAGGTCATTTACTACTTTAACGAGTGCTGTTTCTGTGCTGTGATGAGGCCTAAATCCTGACTGATACAGTTCATGTATGCCATTTCTATGTAGATATGAGCATAGCTGCTCCGCTACTATCTTTTCCAGAATCTTAGAGATAAAGGGGAGGTTTGATATTGTCCTGTAATTGGACAGCTGACAGGGGTCGAGGTCAGGTTTCTTAATTATTGGTTTAATAACTGCTACTTTAAAAGATTTTGGAACATAACCAATGCTGAGTGAGGAATTAATTATTCTCAACAGCGGTTCTGTTATTACTGGTACTATCTGTTTAAGAAAATGTGTCGGTATAGGATCTAATATACAGGTTGATGAATTTGCAGAAGAGATGAGTGAAATTAGTTCATTCTCTTCAAGAGGAGTAAAGTATTCTAGGTTTGAATCTGACATGGCTAGGTTAACATCTGTATCAGTTACATTGTTTGGTTTCAAAGCCTCAATTTTATGCCTGATATTTACAATTTTATTATTAAAAAAGTTCATGAAGTCCTCACTATTGCATGATGTTGTTGTGGAGATTTCTGTAGTGGTCTTATTTCTGGTTAATTTGGCTACGGTATTAAATAAAAATCTAGGATTATTTTTATTTTCTTCTATAAGAGTGGAGAGATACGTTGATCTAGCTACACTAAGAGCTTTCCTATAGTTCAGGATGCTCTCTTTCCATGCTATTTGAAATACCAACAATTTAGTTTGACGCCATTTACGCTCTAATTTCCGAGCAGTCTGTTTTAAAGTGCGCGTGTGATCGTTATACCAGGGAGCGAGTTTCTTATCTCTAGTAATTTTTCTTTTAGCTGGAGCTACATTATCTAAGGTACAACGAAGTGTCGACTCTAAATATTCAGTCGCCTGATCGAGTTCTGTGGGGTCAGACGGTGGGCTAATCGGAGTTGGTAACTCTGGGAGATTACTGATAAAACTCTGTGTGGTAGTTGATGTGAATGTACGTTTAATACGGTAGCGCGGTGCTGTGCGTACATTATCACTGTGACACACTTGAATGGAGACAAGATAGTGATCTGAGATAATTTCAGACAGTGGAATTGTGAATACATTTCTTATAATTAATCCGAAGAATATTACTAAATCTAAAGTGTGACCTGCTTTATGAGTGGGTCCTACTACACACTGATTTACGCCTACGGAGTCCAGTATGGATATAAATGCTGTTCTCAGAGGGTCTTCTGGATTCTCAAAATGAATGTTAAAATCTCCAGCAATTAACACTTTGTCTACAGAAACGACCAGGTCTGAGATGAAATCTGCAAATTCACTAAGAAATTCAGAATACGGCCCTGGAGGTCTGTAAATTATAATTAGTGGAATCGACTGAGCTGATTTAATATACTTAAATACACTTTTGTTACTATAGAGAATTTCAAATGAGTTAAATTTGTGTCCGTGTTTTTGTACGATAGACAGATTATCATTATGAATAACTGCGACGCCTCCTCCTCTACCAGTTAACCGAGGCTGGTGTATGTAGCTGTATCCAGGAGGACTAGCTTCATTTAGAGCTACATACTCGTCCTGTTTAACCCATGTTTCAGTTAAACAGAGTATATTAAACGCCTGATCTGTGATAATTTCATTAACAATAACTGCTTTTGATGCGAGAGATCTAATATTTAACAATCCTAGCTTCAGATCAGAGGTGCCGGCTGCGCATTCAGTATGATCGGAGTTTGTGGTCTTTATGTTAATTAGATTATTGAAACAGACTTTCTGAGTCTTTCTACATTTTTGCTTAGATCGGGAAACAGACACAGTCTCAATAAGGTGAACCATGAGTGACGACTCTATGCAGCTAGCAGACGGTTGGTTTAGCCTGTCTGTCTGCTCCCTGGCCTGGGCTCTGGATTGTCACAGATTAACTAGGCCTCTACTGAGACTATGAGCTATACTACAGGAAATGAGAGCAGCACCTTCCCGAGTGGGATGGACACCGTCCCGCCCTAACAGGCCAGCTTTGCCCTCGAAGGTCTTCCAATTATCTATGAAGCCCACATTATTTTTGGAGCACCACCTGGACATCCAGCGGTTCAGCGACCATAACCTGCTGTAAGCTATGTCGCCACGTCTCATTGGGATGGGACCAGAGCATATTACTTCATCGGACATCGCCTTCGCTAATTTAAACACCTCTGTAAAGTTACTCTTACTAACCTCTGACTGATGAAGGCGTATATCGTTGTAGCACAGCCACACAAAAGGGACACCTTCAACAACAGGAAAATGGTCTTGGAGCTAATGCTGCTCACCTGTGGCCGAAGGTGTGCCCTAGCGGTTTCTTTTTCCCCATTGACAGTGGTTTGGTCACCGGGCAAGTTCCCGCGCATGCGCGATCGCGACGCAAGGGAACCCGGAAGTGACGTGGGTCACATGATCTGGCATAAAGCCGGAACCGGCGAGGTAGCCGACACGGAGAGATGAAGACAGCGCGCTGCATATTGAGAGAGACTGAGAGACTGTTTGTGGATTACTCGTTATTAATTTCATCCAGTACCCAGCTCCTTCCGTTTCTCGATCTCCCAGACCTACCATCTTCATCTGGTGAGATCGAACCATCTCTCCAACTCAACCCATTCATACCCTTTGCCGTTTTTCAGACACTGGACTTTCATACACACACTCACACACCCGCATACATCCCGCACACACCATTTATATTTGTATATATTTTGTATATATTGGTTTGTGGTGCACCTTGTTTGTTGGTTTATTTGTCTGTCTTGTATAATACACTTGGTTTAATTTTTTATAATTGTTTTGTGTCGCGTCGTATTTTGTCCAGCTGCGGTTGCGCAATACCGGAAGTGTTGTTTTCAAGCCCCAGTTTAGATTCCCGAATCCGTTTTTTTGTAACCAAGCGGTTTTATAAATCCAAGCGTTACATAGTGGTGGCCCGTACGTACGGGGAATCTATATTTTGGGATATTTTCCGGTTTTGTGTAACAAGGCTGAACAAAATGGACGCTAATGTTAACATCGCTAATGCTAGTGCTAAAGCTAATGCTAAGGCTAATGCTAGTAGTGCTGCTAAGGCCGACTGTGTAGTGCATAATAACATGCCGGTTGATGTAGAGGATGCTTTTTATACACGCCGTAACCCTACAACTGAATTAACGTCATTGATTAGTTCTTTATATATATCAGATAGCCATGATAATGTCAATGATGATGATATTGTTCATGGGTCTGATATTGAGGTAGTACACACACTACGTACTGAACTGTATCAATGCAAGATGAATGTGGGGGCGCTTACTGATAAGGTGATCTCCATGGAGCAGGATTATAGACAATCCCTGGACAGCAGTCTCAACCGGGAAATCAGTCTTCGTGACGCAGTGGACGCGAGCCTGGAAGGGCTGCAGCGCTACTGCCAGGAGGCTCTCGAAAAGATGGAGAGAGCCATCGTTGACTGTTTTCTGCGACGTGACGCCATCTGGGAAAACCGGATGAAGAGACTGCGTCCCACTTGTACGGCCACCGCCCACAGGTTACAGGCCTACACCCCTACACCATCTCCTACACAACATCGGCCCAGCACTCCAACCTCTACAGCCAAGGTAAAGCTACCAAGCACTCATGCCATCGACGACGTTCCTACGGGTGTTCCCGCACACTCCTCGGCTCTGCTCTCCTCCCCACTTTCTTCTTCTTCTTCTCTTCATGTTCATCCATCCATCTGTGTGGAGTTCCCAGCCTTCTGCGACGCGTCAGAGAAAGCTGAGGTGAGGAACTTCATCGAACAAGCGGAGAAGTACCTGGAGATCAGACCCCTGACCCGCCCAGAGCTGCTGGGAACCCTCGGCACGGTTCTACGAGGGCCTGCTCTGAGTTGGTGGAAGGCGGAGAAAGGCAAGATGAAGGACTGGGAGTCTTTTAAGCAGGCGTTCACGGCGGCGTTTATACTGGATGATGACCTCGACGAAGAGGAAGACAACCCGAGGTCTCCGGTACAGCTGCCGGGGCAACGCCTGGGAGACTCCGCCAATGATCACCCCGCCCTCTGTCTCATGGGGAACCCTGATATCTCAGAGGAAGAACTAGTGGGGCGAACCCGGGAGAACATCAACACGAGAGTGGCGTTAAGAGGAGCGGCGAGCACCGTGGAAAACAGGTGGAGAGAGTCACTAGGGGAGAGAAAGACGGCGTGGACCGCTTTATTCCGGGTCCTGATGCCATACCCCGAGCACACCCGCCGCTGAATGGAGCTGACACCCCACGTTTACCCACCACGTCCACTAAAGAGGCCTCCAACTTACCGATCGACCTGAGCGAGATCATCAAAGACCAAAAGAACGACCCCACTATCACGAAGCTGCTCTCTAAAGATCACCCAAGAGGCACACAAGATCAGAGGGTCACCTTCGAATGTCATCAGGGCGTGCTGTATCGCCGGGTACCAGTAAGGCACGGGGAGAAATTTCAGCTAGTAGTCCCCCAGTCGCTAATAAGAAACTTTCTTTATTACTACCACGACAATCCACTGGGAGGACACAGGGGACAACTGAAAACCCTGCTGAGGTTATTAGAGGTGGCGTGGTGGCCGACTGTGCGGAAAGACGTCTGGCAATACACCAAATCTTGCAGCATGTGCCACCGACACAAGACAGGACATCCATCGCCACCCCGACAAAGACTTATCATGGAGGAGGGCAAACTGAGAGCAGAACACCAGAGATCCAGACAAGCCAGATGTCACAATACCTGGGGGGAAGCAGCGCACTTCCAACCGGGAGAACTGGTTTGGGCCCAAACTCGACCTCTCTCCTCCCCAGCAAAAAGATGTTCTGCAAAGCGAGTGCCCAAGTGGGAGGGTCCAGCAGAGAAAAACAGAAAAGGACCAATCAAATACACAAGGTCTTGGGGATACCCACAAAAAGCCGATCTGTACAGTGTGGCGAATCTCAAGTGCTTGTGCGGACATTCTCCTCAGACGCCGGAGGCTTGGGGGGGGGGGTCTATGTAGCACAGCCACACAAATTGACACCTTCAACAACAGGAAAATGGTCTTGGAGCTAATGCTGCTCACCTGTGGCCGAAGGTGTGCCCTAGCGGTTTCTTTTTCCCCATTGACAGTGGTTTGGTCACCGGGCAAGTTCCCGCGCATGCGCGATCGCGACGCAAGGGAACCCGGAAGTGACGTGGGTCACATGATCTGGCATAAAGCCGGAACCAGCGAGGTAGCCGACACGGAGAGATGAAGACAGCGCGCTGCATATTGAGAGAGACTGAGAGACTGTTTGTGGATTACTCGTTATTAATTTCATCCAGTACCCAGCTCCTTCCGTTTCTCGATCTCCCAGACCTACCATCTTCATCTGGTGAGATCGAACCATCTCTCCAACTCAACCCATTCATACCCTTTGCCGTTTTTCAGACACTGGACTTTCATACACACACTCACACACCCGCATACATCCCGCACACACCATTTATATTTGTATATATTTTGTATATATTGGTTTGTGGTGCACCTTGTTTGTTGGTTTATTTGTCTGTCTTGTATAATACACTTGGTTTAATTTTTTATAATTGTTTTGTGTCGCGTCGTATTTTGTCCAGCTGCGGTTGCGCAATACCGGAAGTGTTGTTTTCAAGCCCCAGTTTAGATTCCCGAATCCGTTTTTTTGTAACCAAGCGGTTTTATAAATCCAAGCGTTACATCGTTAGCTCCAGCATGTACCACTATCTTAGAGAACCTGTGCTGTCCTAGAGCCCTAAGATTACCTTCTATGTCCGGTGCTCTGGCTCCCGGGATACAACTAACCACTGCCGCTGGCGCCCCTAAAGGTCTAGCTAATGTCACGTGTCTGAGTATAGAGTCTCCTATAACCAGAGCTCTTTCAGGTTTCTCAGCGGGTGCAGCACTGAGGAGACCAAACCTGTTGGACACGTGAGGCGCAGAGGAGGTGTGCTCCGGTGGGCTAGCCTTAGCGTTAGCTTTGGCTGAACGAGTATGCCGCCGAGTCGTCACCCACTCGCCCCGCTGTGAGGGCTCTAATGCCGGAGTCGGGGGCTGATTATCTCCGCCTGTGGCACCCAGACTGTCCGCTACAGGAATAACGCTGCTCTCACACTGTCTAACCCTCTCTAAAGTCTGGATGCGCTCCTCTAATGGTGATATCTTCTCCGTCAGAGTGCTCACTAACACACACCTATCACAAATAAAATTATCGCTAATGACGGAGGAAGAATGTCTAAACATCCTGCACTCTACACACTGAACAAGCTGAACGGTAGACATGATAACGTACCTCTTTGTCGGAGTTTTACTGTAGTTGTTTTTAGAAATAGTTAAGAGGTTAAAGCTAAAAATAAGCTAAACAGCTTTAATTAGTGATATTATTATTTCAGGTTGAAGGCCACAGACGTCTTTCTGCTATACAGAAAGATGTCTGCCTGTCTTTCTGTACAGCAGAACTCTTTGCCTAACTTGTTAGTACAAAGAAATTAAATTTTGTAAGGTTGAGTGCTTATGCCTTATATCTTATGCCTTGTTTATGTTAAGTTGTATTTCTTTCGTCATCAGCCAAATACATTCCCTGTTCATGACGTCATTTTACTCATCATTTTGATTTTAGCGTATAATAATGTTTTTATTTTGGGTATTTTACATGCCCTCACCTTTGCCTGCTGCACACATGTTTGCTCTGACGACCCATGTTTTATCTCATAGTGGCGTTCCACATGCCTGCTTTTTATTAGCGCTACGGTGTTGGAACATATGAGACAAACTGGTTTTAAACTTCATTCAGGATGAATAAGCCGACATTGATCTGTCCAATCATATTTGAACATTCAGTTTTCATAATGTACTTGCTTTATTGGAGTAATTTATCTTTTTTTATCGCACAGTCGTTTGTGTTCTGTGAGGATTTGGGCACTTTGTAGATGCATTAAGGTAGTTTCTGGGTCTTCTGCATACTGTCTTTATCTATAGAAAACTATCGTGTTGATTGGCTCTGTTGAGTGACGCATATAGACACGCTCGCCTCAAGGGAAAAAACTCTATATTCGTCCAAAACAGCACATAACTAAAAGAGCAAGTTCTGTCCAATATACAGACAAAACGTTTCTGTTATTTGTATAGCTAATATTGCATTTTTTTTTTAAATATTGCAATTCATTCTATAAGGTATCTGATATTATTAGGGCCCAAGCACAATGATGTTAGCCCTATTGTTTTTTAAGGATAATCCCCCCCCCCCTCATCATTTGGGTCTTTTTTGGGATCTTAACATGCTCAAAAACTCATTAAAATTGGCAGGATGGTTGTAATCTGCTGCCATTAGGATGCCTGAGAGTCTGGGCACCCGTGCCCACATGTGATTTTGCAGTATAGCTTATACAGATTTGCACTTATGAACACAAAACCGGGTACACATTTAAAGCTCATTGAGCCAAACAACTTTTGCAGCGTCATGGGCTCAACTCAACAGGAAGTCAGTTATTTTGGGTTGTTTGCAAATTGCACCCATTAGAATTTGATTAAATAAATTCCTCCTCCTAGGGAATTTATGCGACCACCAACAAACCAGGCCTATTTGATCTCAAGACTTTGAGGACGCAAAATTATAGAGTGATTTTTGATTTCTCAAACGGGTCAGCCATGACAATGCCTCAGACTTAGGCTGAAAAGTGGTTAATAACTTTCTGTGTGGCCTTAAATTGGTTGATATAATATTGCTTCTTTTCCAGCATCTGGGCTACATAAAATTCCCCACTTTTCTAAAAGAATGTGATATATATGGTATGTAATATTTACTTTATATACTCTATACATTTGATTGTATAGAAATGCAACCATGGGGGGGCGCAATCCAGTGTCTTATATATATACTGCAGTGGTTCTCAAACTTTTTCTGTCATTCCCCACTTAAGGGGGTGAGCGAATTTTCAAGCCCCACTTGTCAACAAAATAATAACAAAATCGGCCAAGTTTACTTTTTATTGAAATATCAATTTCTAAACCAATAAGATCAAACAACACCAAGTTCAAATCAGATAAAATACACGTGCAATTGTTATAAAAGGCTTTCGTTGTCACTTATCTTTGCATATTTGACCCCATGTTTATTAGCTGCTCAGCAATCGTTTGTAGTTTTTTTGATCTGGCCAATTCTGTATGCAACTTTGAATGAAGCCATTTGTGCTTTGCTGTCCACTGATTCAGATTTTACCATGCGATTCTCCTGCTGTCTGTATTCTGCCAGCTTTTTTTGAAAGAAGTCGAGTGGATTATTAACGTGACTGGAGTGTGTTGTCTCTAAGTGTCTTCCGAATTTGTTGGGTCTCATGCGGTCTGCTGCCAGCGGTTTAAGACACAAAACACCGGTCTCTCTTCTGCCCCCACCATGAATCCAAGCTCAAGATAGACTTCATTAGTGGTGGGCGATATAACCAAAATCTTCTAACACTGGAGAAGCAATTTTCTACCTCGATAACGATCACAATCACAATTGCTATATCACAATATAGCAATTTGTATCTGAAAATGCATAAATAAAAATTCAAACACAAAGAAACTGTTTTACATAATGTAATTTTATATAAACTGTGAATTGATGAGGTTTGCCACATTTTATTACTTTGGCAATATTCGTTTGGATGCTTTGGATTTCAGATGATAGAAAAGGTTTGACGTGTTTCCACCACTTGTTAAAACAGTGCACTTGCGTACCTTCTAAATCACGTTCATCTCATTCGTATCACTTTTCTTATATCCAAACCATTTCCACAACACAGACGAGGCACCTTTTTTCTTTACAATCTCCTCGTTGTTGGTTTCGTCACATGTAAGCAAACTCACTGCTGCTGCACCGTCTTCTTCCATTGTCGAAGTGTATGTGAAGCTAAACACATCAAAAATGGGACGAAACCGCGGCACCCGATTGAACCAAATATCTGCGCAAATACAGCGCAGCGCGACTATCAGGATAGCGCAGTGATGATCTGGTTTATTTGCGCAGCCCGGTGGATCGCGCAGCGCTGCTCGAATCACAAACCTGCGCAATCCACTGTGTTTTTATTTAAAAACAATTTAAAATGTCAGGACTGTTTAATATTGTTTCTGCCTTGCCATGCCTGGTTTTTACGTGCGCATCCCAGCGGGGTAAAATGTATTTTGATGGTCGGCGCGGTCTATTTCTGTCAGAGTCGCGCAGCGCTGCCCAGTGGGTCGCGCAGGTTTGTGATTCGAGCGGCACTGCTCAAGTTGGCCCGATGTTAAACCATTATTGTTGCACTATATGGTTCCACTTTTTCTCCCGGCCCACAACTGATGTTATTTTAAATTTACTTGTATTAATGATCCATTTATTTGTGTGTGATTTAGTTTTTTCCTATTATTTTCCCCTAATTTCCTCCCGTTCATTGCGCCCCACCTGTCATGTCTGTATTCCCCACTAGTCGGGCGCGCCCCACACTTTGAGAACCACTGATATACTGTGTGTCCAGGAGACCAGGTGGAAAGGTAGCAAAGCTAGAAGCTTAGGATCAGGTTTCAAATAGTTTTACCATGGTGTGGATAGGAAAAGAAATGGAGTAACGAATTACATTTACTCGCGTTACTGTTATTGAGTAGGTTTTTGTGTATTTCTACTTTTTAAAGTAGTTTTAATAATCTGTAATTTTACTTTTACTTAAGTACGTTTTGTTTGAAGTATTGTAATTCGCTACATTTTAAATCATATTCGCTACTGAGTAAAAAAAAGATGAATGAAAATTATAAAATAATAAAAATATTATGCTTTATAAATGCTTCGTTGCGCCGCGTGTGTGTATCATGTCCTGGTCGCGTGCCGCTCCAGACTCCACTCCAGGTTTTCTGACATCAGCATCTTCCTGACCTTCCACATGGTCGCTTCCGCCTAGAGAGTGACGTTATCGACTAGCGCGACCATATATAAACTGGAGAGAGACGCGGGAAAGATGAAAGAGGTTGTGATTTTGGCGTTTTGACATTTGGTTGTGTATTCTGGTTTGACTTTTTGCCTCAAATTGACTTTGATTATTGCTTTGTCCCTTTGGTTTGGTTGGTCTTTGTATATATTTGTAGATCATTTCATTGTTTTTGGTTTAGGGAGTCTGGGAAGGTACCTGTATTTTTGTTTGTGTTTTTTTTTTTTTTTGCAGGTAATCTAGCTACTAACTATAAATACCATTTTGTTTATTATTTTGGCCTGGGTCCATCCTGAATCTGATCCTCCTCCTGGTGTGTGTGTGTGTGTGTGTGTGTGTGTGTGTATACAAACCTCATTATTTCATCAGTTAATGATTGGATCTAGTTCTTTCTGCCATATACCACCATTTCCATACAGTTTAAAATAGAACCCTGAACCATTCTTTTGCTGTATGGCCCTAGACTGGGACGTAACACCATATTTAAGTGACCACTCTGATTTTCAAGCACAAGAAAGACAACAGCTTTATTATGCAAAGGTGTTCCTTCAGTTAAAAACAACTAGTTTGAGATTTATATCTGCTCATCTTTTTTGAACTACGCTAGAATGCCTCATCCCACCCCCGCTGTTAAAAAAATAAAAATAAAAAAGTAACTCGGTAACTTTTATTCATTCATTCATTCATTTTCTGTACCGCTTAATCCTGTGTTCAGGGTCGCGGGGGACCTGGAGCCTATCCCAGGAGACTACGGGCACTAGGCGGGGTACACCCTGGACAGGGTGCCAATCCATCGCAGGGCACACACACATACTCACATACACAGACTCATTCACACACTACGGGCAATTTGGAACGTCAATTAACCTAACTTGCATATCTTTGGACTATGGGAGGAAACCGGAGTACCCGGAGGAAACCCACCAAGCACGGGGAGAACATGCAAACTCCATGCACACAGAGACGGGAATCGAGCCTGGCCGGGGAATCGAACCCGGACCCTGGCGGTGCAAGGCGACAGTGCTAACCACTACACCACCGTGCCGCCACAAGTAAAGTTACCATTATAAAAATCTACTCAAGTAAAAAGTAGCTCATTAAAAAATTTACTCAGAGTAAAAGTTACCGAGGGTGTAGTGGTTAGCACTAAGTTTCCTAGGATAGGCTCCAGGTCCCCCGCGACCCTGTATATAAAGATAAAGCGGTACAGAAAATGAATGAATGAATGAATGAACTTTACTTGTACTTAAGTAAAATTTCACTGAAGTAACAGTACTTGTACTTGAGTAGGAGTAGGAGCTATTCTGAAAGAGGAGTTTGTAAGGAATGTCCTAGAGGTGAAGAGAGTATCAGATAGAGTGATGAGCTGGAAATTGATGGTGTGATGTTCAATGTTGTTAGTGGTTATGCTCCACAGGTAGGATGTGTGTTAGAAGAGAAGGAGAAATTCTGGAGTGAGTTAGATGAAGTGATGCAGAGTGTGATGGCCCGTCATCGGCCACACATTGAAGGGTAATATGTGCATTCACATACATGTACACAGACCCATTCACTGCATTTATTGTTTAGTTAATTGCTTTATTTATTTACATTAAACAAGACACAAACACCATTCATTGAATTTAAATATTTATTTACAAGTGCATCATATCTGGATGGAGTGCACACATCCTAGTTTATGTTGTACTGTATATTTTGAGTTAATATTATTTTTCTTTGAGTTAAGTTACCATCGAGCTGTTGAAGGGTGAATGGCTGGGGCTGCTGAGCTCTCTCTGTGGTCCGTCAACTATTAAGGTCTGGCATGCCGCATCAACCACAACTTTGGTTCCACCGGCTGTACCAACCTGTAGACCAACTGTGGGAGGGAATTGGTTGTCTGCCATTTTATGTTTGTGTATATATAATATCTATATCGTTTTGATTCTTTCTTTTTCTATTTGTTCTGTTTTTTCAATATCTGTTTAGTTTATATTAGTTATTTAACTGCCCCATGTTAGTTAGTTTGGTTGTTTTAGTTTGTTGTGATCTTGTGGTTCCCCTATGTGTTTAAAAATGGACTGGTCCATCCCTATAAATGTGTCCCCATTGTCTTGTGTATGGAGATTTTATTTTGGAGGGTAGTTTTCATGTTAAGTTTGGTTTAAGGTCTTCCTGCTGTGGTCTGTTGGATTCAGTTAAGTTCTCCTAAGTTTATTAGTTTGAATTTAACTTTGATTCCTTTGACCTTTTTGAGTAGTTTATTTGATTTGAAATTTGAATATTGTTTTTTTTTTTGTTAAGTGTAATTGTTTTGATTTATTAAAACTGTTATTTGGGTGAAAATTTGGTTTTCTACATCCCCTCATTTATTTGGGCTGCAAAGGCCCTCACACAGAGCATCCCCAGAGGTGAGAGAGTTGTGATTGGTGCAGACTTCAATGGACATGTTGGGGAAGGGAACAGAGGGGATGAAAATGTGATGGGCATGTTTGGTCTTCAGGACAGGAATGTAGAAGGACAGATGGTGGTGGACTTTGCAAAGAGGATGGAAATGGCAGTAGTAAATATTTTCTTCCAGAAGAGGCAGGAACATAGGGTGACATATAAGAGCGGAGGCAGAAGCACTCAGGTGGACTACATCTTGTGTCGACGTTGTAATCTGAAAGAGATCAGTGACTTCAAGGTGTTGGTAGGGGGAGAGTGTAGCCAGACAACACAGAATGGTGGTGTGTAAAATAACCCTGGTGGTGAGGAAGGTGAAGAGGACAAAGGCAGAGCAGAGGACAAAGTGGTGGAAGCTGAGAAAGGAAGAATGTTGTGTTGTCTTTAGGGAGGAGTTGAGACAAGCTATGGGTGGTCAGGAGGTGCTTTCAGTTGACTGGACAACTACAGCCAATGTGATCAGGGAGACAGGTAAGAGGGTACTTGGTGTATCATCACGTAAGGGAAAAGGGGACAAGGAGACTTGGTGGTGGAATGAGGAAGTCCAGGAAAGGGGCTAGCTAAGAAGTGGGACACTGAGAGGACTGAAGAAAGTAGACAGGAGTACAGGGAGATGCACCGTAAGGTGAAGTTTGATGTGGCAAAGGCCAAACAAAGAGCATATGAGGACTTGTATGCTAGGCTGGACAGTAAGGAGGGAGAGGTGGATCTGTACAGGTTGGTGAGGCAAAGAGATGGAGATGGGAAGGATGTGCAGCAGGTTAGAGTGATTAAAGATAGAGATGAGAATTTGTGAGCAGCAATATGGTTTTTTACCTAGAAAGAGTACATCAGATGCAGTATTTGGTTTGAGGATGCTGGTGGAGAAGTACAGAGAAGGTAATAGAGTTGCATTGTGTAACTTTGTAGATTAAGAGAAAGCGTACGACAGGGTGCTAAGAGAGGAGCTGTGGTGTTGTATGAGGAAGTCTGGAGTGGCAGAGAAGTATGTTAGAGTGGTGCAGGACATGTATGAGAGCTGTAAGACAGTGGTAAGATGTGCTGTAGGTGTGACAGAAGAGTTCAAGGTGGATGTGGGTCTGCATCAAGGATCGGCTCTAAGCCCCTTTTTGTTTGCTCTAGTGATGGACAGGATGACAGATGAAGTTAGACAGGCGTGTCCATGGACTATGATGTTTGCAGATGACATTGTGTTCTGTAGCGAGAGCAGGGAACAGGTGGAGAAAAATTTGGAGACGTGGAGGTATGCTCTGGAAAGCAGAGGAATGAAGGTTAGCCGCAGCAAGACGGAATACATGTGTGTGAATGAGAGCGACCCAAGAGGAACAGTGAGGCTACTGGGAGCAGAGGTAAAGAAGGTGCAGGATTTTAAGTACTTATTGTCAACGGTCGAGAGCATCGGAGAGTGTTCAAAGTAGGTGAAGAGACGAGTACAGGCAGGTTGGAATGGGTGGAGAAAAGTGTCAGGTGTGTGGTGCGATAAAAGAGAATCAGTGAGAATGAAAGGAAAGGTGTACAGCACAGTAGTGAGACCAGCAATGCTCTACGGTTTAGAGATAGTGGCACTGAAGAAAAGACAGGAGGCAGAGCTAGAGGTAGCAGAGCTGAAGATGTTGAGGTCCTCTTTGGGAGTGACAAGGATGGATAGGATCAAGAATGAGTTCATCAGAGGGACAACCCATGTTAGATGTTTTGGAGTTTTGGAGGCTGAATCCCATTTCTACCCCTTACCCCTACACATAGCCCTACCCCTTCGTTTGGCGCGTTCATGTGAAGGGGTAGGGGTGTCTCATTTCTCTTTTGGTTGGAGGGGGAAGGGGAAGGGCCAGATAGCCCTCCAAACGAAGATTTTTCAGGACCTCACTTCAAACGAAGGGCTAAGCGAAAATTTCAACATGGCTGCTCATTCGAGCAAGCAGACCCATAAATGTTAAGTAATTTTTGCCATTAATAAAGATTTTTATGACAAGTTTTCATTATATGTATATTACCTTGTGTTTGTGTTTATGGTGATGTTCTGTAAAGAAACGTTTGCAAAAAAATCGCTAAAGTTTGCTAGCGGATAGCACAGAATACACAATATTACAAATATATATTTTTATGTCACATACACTTTACTGAATGCTACAAACAAATATGAAAGTTCAGTAGCACGGCAGTTTGCCGAGAATTTGATAACGCATTGTTTGTTTTGCTTAAGGCCATATGTATACATGTAAATGAACGGTGCTTACACTATTCTTACTTATTGCAACGTGACCACAGTTTTGTAATTTATATTCTGTATAGGGACGGCTGAGGAAACCCGAAGGCTCATCCGTTTTCGTGGTGAAAATTAGCAACTTTTTTAAAAAATCGAAATACGGCGCAAAAAAACTTGGGAGTGAGTAATCTCTCTTATTGGAATGTGTGATAAACATCGGCGCATGTCCTCTGACGTAACATTAGGAACTAGCGACTACGTATGATGACGTATAACAGTGTTGTAGTGGTGTCCCATTTCTTAGGGGAAAAATTTAAACCCTTCCCCTTTCCACTTCGTTTCAAGGGACAAGGGGAAGGGGCGAGGGGTAGGGGTAGGGGAAGGGGTAGAAAATAGAATTGGGATTCAGCCAAAGTCAGAGAGGCCAGATTGAGGTGGTTTGGACATGTTCAGAGGAGAGAGTGTGAATATATCGGTAGAAGGATGCTGAGGTTGGAACTGCCAGGCAGGAGGTCTAGAGGAAGACCAAAGAGGAGATTTATGGATGCAGTGAGAGAGGATATGAAGTTAGTTGGTGTGAGAGAAGAGGATGCAGAGGATAGGGTTAGATGGAGGCAGATGATTCGCTGTGGCGACCCCTGAAAGGGAATAGCCGAAAAACAAAGAAGAAGACTCTATACATTTGATTCCTAATGCAACATTCTGGCGGTGTTCATGAGGGGTAAAATATTTACAACAAGACATGAAGGCAGCATTTGTCTTCTATGTAGTTTTGTGGGAGTGGCTAAATGTAATGTAAATCAGATGTGGTGTGAACACTCTTGTTACTGCAATTCATGTCTGTTTGCTTTATCAAAACTATAATCAACATATTGACATGTGTTCACACACAAGAGCGTATCCCATTCTTAGGGTTGACAGACCCACGGTTACAAACCTTGCAAGTGTTTTTATGTTCATCAAGATGTCATTTAAAGATGAAATGAATAATGAAAAATTATTACTTTTTGATAACTAGAGGAATCAACACTGCACTTAAAGACATACAGGTGTGTGTGTGTCTGTTAGTAGTCATTACTCTAACTGGCTCCTGTTAGGATGAGATGAACAGATGAGAGGAGAGGAGGAGTGCAACAGAACAAGGCAGCTTTCATTTCTCCCGGGTGTAATGGGGAAATTACGCCTGCTGCCACTGTTTGAAGTCTGCGTTAGCAGAGCTGCTATTTAGCGTGCGCTGGATGTGATTTGGGGTCACACACACACTGATGGAGGGTCGCCAAGGTCATCGAGAGCGTCATTTTACATCGAAAGCACTGCAATTCTCTTCCTTTCCCCCCAACCACTGGAGCTCTTTCATCAGAAAACCCTCTCTGCCCTCGAAAAAAAGCTTCTATTCGCATCATTTATCCTGCAGAATGTGTCGATCCGTGGGTGAATTTACATCGCGAGCGGACACTTTTCACCCGCACTCTTTCTCACTTTGAAGCTACTTCCCAGCAATTTCCCGTCCCTGAGTTATTTAACATTTTAGCCAAGCTTCCTGTAGTCATTTTGCATCTCGTGCTCCTCCTCTTTTTTGTACTTCAAACTTGACAGCATGAACATAGTGCTTATAATTTGAACAGGTGTGTGTACCAAAGATCTTTTATAAGATTAGCATATTGAAAAATATCACAGCTAAGCACACATAAGATATTGCATCACTTCCTGTTTTCAACAATACATTGCATCTTTGAATCCTGGATGCCTTTACTCTTCATTACAGTGCAGTGCTATTTCTCTTGTTTAGCATGTCTGGAGTTAGCCTGTGTATTACACCAATATTTTTTGTGTTAAATAAATAGGTTTGTTACTCCATTCTGTGTCTGTAGTCCGTTTAATATAATCCTTATAGTTCCTTTTAATATGTTTAGTTTAATTTTGTTGCTATATTTTAATATAATCCTTGTATTTTCATCTTAACTTGTTAACTGTTTGCTATAATTCTTGTCTGCCATTATTTGGTCAAACATATAAACCAATATAAAAACCTCATCTTTTTCTGTTAATAAACAGAGACCTTTCTGACAGACAATGTGTGTGTGTGTTTGACTGAGTCTCTCCTGGTGCCAGAAAAGCTTACCAAAGCACAGCGGACAGACCTTCTACTACGCAACTTTAAAAACTTTATTTGTTATAATGCTATTTGGGGTCCATGCACTATAGGGTCCACAGGATCCTCTTGTTTTCCTAATGATTTAAAATATTTAAAAAATTAGACAGGTCGGAATCTCCTGCCATTAGGATATGTGGCTAGAGATTCTGCCTGTGGATGCATTGTGGTCTAATCCGGGGTTTCATTCTTTCATGTTATGCACTATCACTATAGATCCTCTGCACCCTGATCCAGGGTTTCAGTAGCTTGGAGGTTGACTTCACTTACTTATTTTTGCCATGAGGTTTACCAGTGGCTTCGCGCACGTTCAGATTCTGATGACTGCTTGCTACCATTACCTGCAAATGGAGTGTGCACTGTCAAACTGCTGCCTCTCCTCACGTTGCTCCAATGTAACACGTGTGACACACTCACACTATGACAAGAAATTTGATGATGATGTTGTTTACTCTTACTGCTATTTATGACATAAGGTGATTATGATGTTGCATACTGTTACATTTGATGAGGAATGCCTGCGACAATGCTCCGGTGTTTCCAGCAGTATGACATAAAGCGGGTAATTGGCTGTGACACGTATAAGATAAAATCTAGTAAGCCCAAAGAATAACACTGCCTACAAACAGAATTACTGTTTGGAGCATTATTTTTTGTTAATTATATTTGTCAACACATATGAGTTAAACGTTGACATTCCAGATGATAATTGTTTCCACGCTTACTGTGTGTTCACAAAGGGTACATGCTAGCTAGCTAGATATTTTCCTTCAGGAATTAGCTTGCAAATTCCCAGTGTGTCAGTAGGGACAGTGTGTGTGTGTAGGATAGGTTGGTGAATTTAAAAGTCTGTGGTTATGTGTTTGTGTGAATGCATCCAGATTTGTGTTCGTTATGTTTGGACCTATTCTTTGTTTAACTAATCTCCAAATTGTGTGTGTGTGTGACCAAGTGTATTATTTAAAAGGAAAATAGCACTGGCTCTCTTTCACACACTCCTCTGCTGCTGTTGTTGTTGTTGTTATTATTAATATTGATGGATGTGTTAGTCTACGGTCGTGCAGATGACGGATCGGTAGCCGGCCGCTACACGCTCCAACCCTGCTGCACGCCAGGAGCGCTGGAACCGGCTCCGATAATTTGAAACGTGTCACATTTGACAACATTATGGTGGGACAGGTCGCATCTAGAGGGCTAATGAAACTGTAACGCCAGGCGTGCGAGAAAAAGAGAGAAAAAGACCTGGGGTAAAAAAAAGGAGAGCTGGATGGATGGATGCTGTGTTTCGGCAACATTAACCTTGCAAATGGCTGTCATGAAGAGATGCTCGAGTGGCACGAACCTGCACGAAAATATGTCTCCCGCTGAACGCTAATAACTCTGTCACTGCTGACATTAGCGTTAAACAGGAGCAGAGGCGCTAACGGGCCGGGATTTGTTTAGAAAATGAAAATCTTGTTAGTGCGTCTGTGTGTCACAGACTGAGCAAAAAAAAAAACAGTGATAAAAAATATCAATATATATTCATTATTAAATTTAGATCATCTCAATCAGCAGCGTACTGTTCCTGCTCTGGGAAAGGCACAGCACTTACCCATTCATCTATTCCTCCATCCTTTTATCTATCCATCACATACTCAAAGTAATTACTGCTGAACACGAGTATGACCAAGTACCAGCTCCAAGTGTGTGAGAGAGAGATGGGGGGTCTGCACATTTGTCTGTCTGTCTGTCCATGCAAGCGGGTACCAGCTCCAACTGTAAGAGAGAGAGAGGGAAAGACAGGTACATGCCTGTCTGTCTGTGCAATCAAGTACCAGCTCCAACTGTGAGAGGGAAAGAGAGAGAGAGAGAGACAGAGCGGGACAAACAGACAGATAAGCAGTTGGTCTGTCTTTATGCATATCTATCTGTCTGTCTGTGTGATATAATACCAGTCTGTCTCTCAAATGTGAAAGAGGGAGGAGATTTATCTATCTATCTATCTATCTATCTATCTATCTATACACTATGTGTATGTCTGTCTGTATGTCTGTATGATACAGTGTGTGTGTTGCGAATGAGAGAGAGAGAGAGAGAGAAAGAAAGGAAGAAAGGTCTATCTATCTGTTTATTTCTCTGTATGAAAGAATACCAGCTTCAAATGTAAGAGAATAATAGAGAGGGAGATGGGGAGACAAAAAGGAACATTCTGTCTATCTGACTGTAGATTACAATATAGCTTGAACGGGAGGTGTGAGACATCTATCTATCTATCTATCTATCTATCTATCTATCTATCTATCTATCTATCTATCTATCTATCTATCTATCTACTGTATCTATCTATCTATCTATCTATCTGTCTGTCTGTCTGTCTGTCTGTCTACAGTGGAGTATCAGCTCTACTGAGACAGAACTTTGAGAGTTAGACAGTTAGGGACAGACAGGTCTAGCTCATTATCTGTTAGTTTAAACATCTATATATCTGTTTCTTTTGCCTGGTTATTGGTCTATCTTCCTGTCTCTGTTTCTGCCTGTCAATCTACACAACTTGATATCACAAGGACAAAAGTTATGATCACAAACTCCGACCAAACTCCTGCCTGTAGTCCCACCCCAAACAATAGACTTTTATACAAGTTTAGTCACCCAATTTAATAAAATTAGGAAACCATGTTGATTTCTCTCTCTCTCTCGCTCTCTCTCTCTCCCTCTCTCTCTCCATTGCTTTCTTTCAGTCTCTCATTTTTTCCAGTTTAATGCTACTGTATAGACCTGTATTATATGTGTATAAATGCATACACCGCTTTCCAAATTATTATGCAAATTGGAATGTCATAAACATTAAATGTTTAGTTTCAAAGTAAACTCATGAATGGTATTGTGTCTCAGGGCTCTTTGGATCACTGAAATGAATCTCAGACACGTGTGATTATTAGTTTGCCAGATAAGCCCAATTAAAGGAAAAGTAGTGAAGAAGGTTGTTCCACATTATTAAGCAGGCCACAGTTTTCAAGCAATATGGGAAAGAAAAATTATCTCTCTGCTGCTGAAAAGCGTCATATATTGCAATGCCTTGGACAAGGTATAAAAACCTTAGATATTTACTGAAAACTTCATACTGTGAATACATTTGTGGCTGATTGAGCGCACAGACAGGTTCGTGCAGAATAAGGCAGAACGAGGAAAGTTTCTGCAAGACAAATTCATCGGATTAAGAGAGCAGCTGTTGAAATGCCATTACAAAGCAGCAAACAGGTATTTGAAGCTGCTGGTGCCTCTGGGGTCCCGCGAACTTCAAGGTGTAGGATCCTTTAAAGGCATGCAGTTGTGCATAAACCTACTATTCGGCCACCCCTAGTCAATGCTCACAAGCAGAAACGGTTGCAGTGGGCCCAGGCATACATGAAAACAAGTTTTTAAACAGTCTTGTTTACTGATGAGTGTCGTGCAACCCTGGATGGTCCAGATGGATGGAGTAGTGGATGGTTGGTGGGTGGCCACCATGTCCCAAGAAGGCTGCGACGTCAACAAGGAGGTGCCGGAGTAATGTTTTAGGCCAGAATTATGGGGAGAGAGCTGGTAGGCCCCTGTAGGGTCACTGAAGGTGTGAAAATGACCTCTGCAAAGTATATTGACTGACCACTTTCTTCCATGGTACAAAAAGAAGAACCGTGCCTTCCGTAACAAAATCATCTTCATGCACGACAATGCACCATCTCATGCTGCAAAGAATACTGTACTTCTTTGTCATTGGCTGCTATGGGCATAAAAGATGCGAAACTCATGGTGTGGCCACCATCATCCCCTGACCTCAAACCCATTGAAAAACTTTGGAGCATCCTCAAAAAGATCTATGAGGGTGGGAGGCGGTTTGCATCAAAACAGCAGCTCTGGGAGGCTATTCTGACATCCTGCAAAGAAATTCAAGCAGAAACTGTCCAAAAACTGACAAGTTCAATGGATGCAAGAATTGTGAAGGTGATATCAATGAAGGGGTCCTATGTTAAGATGTAACATGCCCTGTTAGGATGTTTTGATTGAAATAGCTTTTGATTTCTTTAAATATGACCTCCTAAAGCTGCAAATTCATTCATTCTCTGTACCGCTTTATCCTTATATACAGGGTCGCGGGGGACCTGGAGCCTATCCCAGGAAACTTAGGGCACAAGGCGGGGTACACCCTGGACAGGGTGCCAATCCATCGCAGGGCACACACACATACTCACATACACACACTCATTCACACACTACGGGCAATTTGGAATGTCAATTAGCCTAACTTGCATATCTTTGGACTGTGGGAGGAAACCGGAGTACCCGGAGGAAACCGACCAAGCACGGGGAGAACATGCAAACTCCATGCACACAGAGACGGGAATCGAGCCTGGCCGGGGAATCGAACCCAGACCCTGGCGGTGCAAGGCGACAGTGCTACCCACTACACCACCGTGCCGCCGCTGCAAATTCAACAAAAGCCCATTTTCAGTTCTTTATAACCTATTACAACTCTGTTGTGCATAATACTTTGGAACAGTGCATTTTCACTTTTTTTATCATTAGGAGGTTTGTTCAATAAAATTCTAATTATACCCTGATGGTTGATGACTTGAAAATTATACTGACTGTCATTTGCATTGACTAATTATGAAAATCAGGGAAAGATATCATTTGCGTTATAATTTGGAACATGGTGTATGTTATGTGTAATATGTAACATATATTATGGAAGATTTTATTGTGTCTATCATCAGCAAGAGGTCTGTAATTAGTTGCTAGCTTTCTTCATGTCACTGTCCCATTTCCTGTCTCTGCAATGCTTTTAATAGAAATGCTAAGTACCCTTACCCTTCTTCCTCCCCCAAACTAGACCTTTTCCTTCTCCCTTTCTCCCTCTCTCTCTCTCTCTTCATTGCTCTATTCTTTCAAATAAAAGAAGAGAGACACACTCTTTCGGTTTTTTGAATAACCCCCCCATCCTCTCCTACCCTTATCATTCCTGGATCAGACAGCAAACAGCCATTTTCCTCACTCGATCAGCGGCTTAACAACATCACAGAGAGAGAAAGAGGTAGAGAGAGAGATGGCGAGAGAGAAAGAGAGAATTGAAAGGCATCCTCACAGGATGATGCCCTGAATGCCTCGGAGGTTTTTGGTAATGAAAGCTCGGTAATGTACAACACATCTCTGACTATCACGGCCCTGTTTACTGTCTCCCCTTCAACCTCGTGACACACTCACATGCACACCCTCTCACACACAGACACTCACGCAGAATAAAGGAGGTGAAGAAAAGAGACGGTGAATGACTAGCCACCCCCCCCCACCATCGCTTTCATTACCAAGGAAAATATATCAGTAGGTACTTCAGTGCGAAAGGCATGTTAATAATACATTACTTTTCGCAGTAACTCCTCTTAACCTTTAGCTGGAATGGGTGTGGGATGGATGTGCACGTCCGGGCCTACTGCACAGATAATGAGAGTCTCGGCCTTATTTACCGTTTAGCATCTGCAGCAGTGGACGAGTCCATGTGCCTGAAGCTGAAGCTCACTCTATCCTGTCGTCCTGCCAAAGAGCTTCATCTAAATCTCAATATTAACAACCCTGATGGAACGAGAGCCTTAGAGTCCCCTCCATTCTCTGGGTCTCACACATACACCCCACACAACCACACTCAAAAAGTTTGACAGGTGTTTAGATGGGAATAAAGGATGGAGATAATGGTTGCCAGAAAATATAACTACATTTCTGCTATGCGTCTGCATTACAATATAACAGCATGGCTCATACTATATTAGCATGTATTGTTAAAGTGTAACTGTAATAATCTCTACAGTGCAAGAATGTGGATAGATCAATGTAACATGAAAATCCTTCAACACATTAACAAAACCTGTAAGGATAGTGTTGAACTGTGTTGAACACAGAATATATTGAACTTTATCTAAAAAAAGAATTGGTCAGAATTATGAATATAGGGCACTTAAACACTTGGTGAAGTTGCATAGTGAAAAAGATTGATGATAAAAACTGAAGCTGTGTTTATAGTGAAAGTAATAGCATTTCCATACACACAGTGTTGATGAGAACTCTGCTGTGTGTATAAGAAAACCTCTTGTTAGTGAAACCCAGCAGAAGAATGGCTTAAATTTTCTAGGGAGCATTGGACTTTGGAGCAATGGAAAAAGGTCATGTAAACTGATGAGTTCAGATTGACCCTATTCCAGAGCCATGGGTGTGTCAGGGTAAGAAGGGAAACTCATAAAGCGATGCACCCATAATGGATAATGTCCACTGTACAAGCCTCTGGAGGTAGTAGCTGAGTTTGCTTCAGTTGGTCAGGTTTAGGCTCAGAAATGTTATGTACCAATAAAATGAAGTAAGCTGATGATGAATGTACTGATTTACCAGGTTTTTATTTTTTTATATCTACGAGTTTTTCTTCCTTTCTTCAAAGATTGTGAAAGACTGGTTGTGGGAGATTGTGAAAAAGTGATTGTGGAAGCATAAGGAATTAGTTTAACATGTGAATTGGACACCATCTAATGGAATGAAATCTTATAGTGCATTACTTTTTTTTTGGCCCATATACTTATATACATATTATATTGTAGCAGGTTTGACGAACGGATGGCACCACAAACACACAGACACAAGGCGAGATCTTACAAAAAAGGCGTAATTTTATTTGGAAAATAGGGAAAGGGAATTATGTACAGAGGGAGGATCGAAAAAATGGAAAAAAGCAGTAAAGGAATGAATATGCGGGTCTGGAAGCAGTACCCAGCCTGCATGTAGGCGAGAGGCTGGCGAGCAATAGCAGCGGGTGGCAGAGTGGGCCTGCGTGGGCAGCGGCTCCTGCACCCTCAAACGGCTCCGCCTAAATCACAGCAGCAAGTCTAAAGAATTACAGAAAATATTTCAGGTGAGATTGTTTTTTGTTTGTCTGTTTGTTTATTATAAAGGTAAATTAAACCTAGTGTGGATGAAAGGTAACAGCCACTGCAATGTGGCTTCATTAATGTTATCCAGGAACACAAACATGAATGTGATGTTTCAGTGATTTCTGTGCGTTAGTGGTCACTTCTCTATTATTTCTCTATGAAAGAGAGAAAGAGTAAGAGGGACAGAGAGAGGGAGAGAGAGAGAGATCTCCAGGGTGATGGGTGAAGAACCCTGTATAGGTACTGTAGATGTTTATTCTGTTTGCACAGAGCTTGCGCTCCTCCTGAACTTCAGTTAATGAGATTCAGTGGCTTTTTGTCCATCATACACCTCCGTCACTGCTCTGAGTCACACCGATCAGACACAGGTAAATGACACTCATACGCCTGGACATTTCTCCTCCATCAACAGTGGCAGTCCATTTTATTTTCATTTTTCATTAAATTACATTCAGCTGCAACAAATCACAGGTTAGAAAAAAATGACAAATAGGACCACACAATGGAACACAAAGAAACTCTTCTTATACTCTTTATTGATGCTGGTTCATGCAGTGTGTGTGTGTGTGTGTTTAAAAGCTCCTT
Organism: Channallabes apus; assembly: GCA_030522415.1. Taxonomy (NCBI): domain Eukaryota; kingdom Metazoa; phylum Chordata; class Actinopteri; order Siluriformes; family Clariidae; genus Channallabes; species Channallabes apus. The sequence goes on along the minus strand of CM060116.1, from coordinate 27,266,701 downwards.
TATCTGAAACTTAATAGCCACAGGTTATGTTAGACAATTTCCAGCCCTTCTGTTATAGAAGTACAAATAACATTTTTCAGAAGTTAATTTCTTCAAAGTTAATGCCACTTACACGAAATAAAGGTTTAATGTAAACACAACAAAAGATTCAGAATAGAATAATAATAATAAAAAACATTTAAATGTATTTATATTTATTCAATTATAACAATAAAAGGTTGTGAGGGGAACATTAAAAGTGTAGCTATGCAGATAGTCACTGTAACATTGTATATCGTTACAGTGTCATTATAGTGTAAAAGTCGATGATTACAGTAAAACAGTGTGGATCATTAGAATTCAACAATGAGGAAAATTACCATGTAACAGTGTCGGTTGTTAAAATGTAACAGCGCTGGTTACAATACTGTAACAGTGTGAGTCATTGGCATGTAAGAAAGTGAAGAGTTACAATGTAACAGTAATGCAAGTGTGTAACCTACAAAGAAGAAGAAGTTATCCAGTAACAGTGTATCTCATGACAATGTAACGAGTGCAGGTTGAAATATTGAAACAAAGTGGATGATTACAGTGTAACGGTCATTTGAATATAAGAATGTGGATGGTTACATTAAACAGTGTGGTTAGTTTCCTTAGAACAGCAGTGTGGTAGCAGTGTGTGTGTGTTTTAACAGTGTGTTCCGTAGTGCAGATGATTCTGCAATGTAGTGCACAGGGAGTGTATTGTATAAAACTTAAAACTGATAAAATGTCAATTAAATTTTATAAACAATTTAATTCCCTCATCATGAAGTCTAAAGAACCTTAACTATCCTGACTTTGAATAAAATGCCCCTTTAGCCCAAACATTTGGCTCATGACATTGGCTTAATATGACTTATGAGGCTAACAATGCTAGCAGGTAATGGAAACCAGTATAGCTTTCAGAATTGAGAATAAAGTGTACTATTTAAATACAGACTTATTCTGCTATTTTATGGGAACTCTTTTCTTATAAGCAGAGGTCATTTGAGATGAGTGTGTGCAGATTTAGCATAGTGTTAATCTGGTTTCTGGTTCCTTAGTATGCTCCCATGTTCTCCTGCTAAAGGGTTCTTTACCATTTGGCCGGATCTGAGCTTATTATTATCCAATGGGTTTTTTATGAGTGTGCCAGTATAATTGACAGAAAGAAAGAAAAGAAACAGGTGAAAAAATGGTGTAAGTGCCCTTCACTGACCCCCCCCCCTCCCCCAACCCTCTTCCTCACTCCATTCTCCCTGCAGCGGATCATTTTCAGCACAGGAACAAAAGCCCAGCACCGTTAAAGCACGTTAATTAAATCCAGACGCTTTATCCGTGGCCTCTTCAGCACCACGTCTCTTTGGCCCATTCAGATTTCTGTGCACCGTTTCCTTCGTCATCTTTAGAAAAGGACGAGTCACAGTGTGCCGTTAACGCTAATGAAAGAGCTCGCAGTAACGTTAATGGTGATTTTAGACTATGGAACACTACGCTAATGGTTAGCACTAATTACTGGAACGGCCAGCGGCATCTAAAAGAGAGAGGGAGGATCGATACAAGCACAACATTCAGCTGTGTGCGTGTGTGTGTGCATGTGTGTGTGTGGTCAGGCTTCGCTAAGGCCTCGTTATACACAACGGGAGGTGGGAAAAAAGACAATCCTGCTCAGTCTACGTGCTTAAACACAGAATATGGCGAACATCCAAGTGTTAAACATTAAAGATGATCAAATAATATTGTACTAGTAAATAAAAACACTAGCCTTACAATACTGTCGTAGCTCATTATCGAGAAAGTTACTAATAGTAATTTGATTAGATTTGAATTGATGCAAGACACCAGTCATAAATTAATTATGATTCATTACAATTGATTAGAGATGGTTTAAAATAGAAAAGGACAAAAAACTGGCACTATTAATTTTTTTAATGACTAAACTGTAAATAATTTCATCGAATGGCATAATTATTTGAAGTAATATAACTTGTAACTTGTTTGCACCCTGCTCATTTACAAATAAAATGAAGAATAACTTTCATGCTGGAATATGGACAATAACACCTCTGCTGACACAAAAATCATTTTATTTCTTACTTGTTTCTTACTGCTAACACATTTTTCCTCTTCTATATTTTTATAGCTTTCAGTTTATCAGTACATTTTGTACATTCTATATTTCTATATATTTCTATTTTAATTCTATTTTATTTTATAACTTTTGTAAATTTATAGGCGGCACGGTGGTGTGGTGGTTAGCACTGTCGCCTTGCACCTCCAGGGCCGGGTTCGATTCCCGGCCAGGCTCAATTCCCGTCTCTGTGTGCATGGAGTTTGCATGTTCTCCCCGTGCTTGGTGGGTTTCCTCCCACAGTACAAAGATATGCAGATTAGGCTAATTGGCGTTCCCAAATTGACCATAGTGTGTGAATGAGTGTGTGTGTGTGTGTGTGTGTGTGTGTGTGCTCTGCGATGGATTGGCACGCTGTCCAGGGTGTACCCTGCCTCGTGCCCTGAGTCTCCTGGGATAGGCTCCAGGTCCCCGCGACCCTAAATATAGGATAAAGCAGTATAGAAGATGAATGAATGAATGAATGAATGTAAATTTATAAATGTGTATACAGTATTCCAGTCTTTTTTTATTGGACAATCAATCTTTCATTTAATTGCATTCTTTAGTGCAATTTATTTATTTATTATTTTCATTGTAGTTCAATCTTTCGATTCTATTCTCTCATTCCATTTTAGGTCACGGGCGGTCCTATAAGCATTTTACTGCAAGGCAATGCTCTGTATGGTTTGGATTATAAGGTCACATGTTCAACCCTACCACCACCAAGTTGCAGCTGTTGGGCCCTTGAGCAAGGCCCACTGCTCAGGTGGATAATGAGATAACAATGTAAGTCACTCTGGATAAGAGCATTTGCCAAATTCAATTTGGCATAGAACTTGCTAGAAAAAGAAAAAACCTATCCCTCAAATATCATTTACTCGCTGCTGTTTATATAAAAATATTTCTAGCTAAAAGTAACTGGCTGGAAATAAAAAGAGAAATAGGATAGGTGACTAGGATTTTAGAAATGAAAACGAACACACTCTGATTACACTAAACAAAAAGATAAGTAAAGTATTAACACGGTTAAAATGGTAGAAATTGTAAGAATTGTTTTATCTAATGTATTTCTGATGCATTCTTTTACACTGAAACACACGCAGGCACACAAACACATACAGTACACACACACCTGTACAGGGGTGCGTTTCCCAAAAGCATCGTTAGCCAACTATGGTCGCAAGTTCCGTCGTTACCAACATAGTTCAACAACTAGGTGTTTCCCGAAACCATAGTTCAAACGAACATTCGCAAACAGCGTCGCAAACTTACGTGGTTGGAACTACAGCCTTCGACCTGTGGTTAGAAGCAGAGTTCCTCACCGCGGCTGGTGTGTTCTATTCACAGTTAACGACCCTACGCCCTATTAGTTTCTAAAAAAATTCCCAACTACTTTGAGCGATTTGGAAAACTTAATGTTTTGGTGCTCAGATATTAGGTTATTTATTTTTCGGTTATTTTTATTACAAATTCACTTTAAACGATATAACAGCGGTACCATCGCAATTATTCTCCCTTCGAAGTGCCCTACAGAAGCATTATTTATGCCGGTTGGAACACAGCCTTGGTTTCGTTTGTGCGAAGAAAAGGCGAGTTTTTAACTGAGTATCTTTAAACATACCCAAAGAGAAATGTCTCATAACAATATTTGTAGTATTATGTTAGAGGTTTTCACTTATAATGAATGTTATCTGAATGTTATACAGTGCACAAAGTGTTAAGCACTAAGAAACTGTAAAATTTATGCACTACCATAGTGTAAGCCTATTTAAAATATTACTCGATACATATTCAATGAATGTACCCAAATAAATCAACAAACTGGGGTTTGGGTACTGGCTGGGAATCGAACCCGGGCCGTCCATACGGTAAGCAGAACAGCTACCGCTGAGCCACAAGTTGGTCACACCTGCAAAGTCCCTCCACTTGTTTCTGACTTCCTCTGGGCTTCTCTCATACCCATTCCCAGAAGCATTAATTTTTTGTGCGATTTCATTCCAATTTTTTGTCCGAATTTGTAACTGCAAGCTCTTTTTTTTAAGTAAATTGTGGTTTTCGTGTCATTTTTTCACGTCAACTCTCATTAAACCATGGCTGTATGTAAAGGGACTTATATAGGAAATAATATTGAGCAAAATAGGTAACAGGTGTTCACAACACAATCCCAGCGTTTTCAAAGCCCATCATTTCTTTTTATTTGAATTGTACTGATGTATCAATACCAAATAAAAAATGAGTTCAAATGAAATATTGAAAAATGAAAAATGTTGCGTTTGTGACATTATTACACCACTTCTACGTTACGTCACTGCGAAAGCGCATTGAATGCGAGCCGAAGAGAGAGAGAGAAAAAATAAACACACTATACAGTAGGGGGCGATATGTGCCTATTGCACTACTCCGCCATTGTATCGAAGAAGAAGAACTACGGTTCAAACCAACAAAGTTCTAACCATGGAAGTGCGACGCAGGTACTATGGTTTTGGGAAACACTTGTGACTAGTTAGTTATTTTCTTCAACGTTGCATCGTACTATGGTGGTTAAGCAAAGAGCTACATAGTTGTACGGGAAACGCACCCCAGATCGGTTTCACGTGTAGCTATGATGTGTCTCACAGGTTTCTCCACCCATACTGGCACACACAACTCCTTTATACACACACACACACACATATACACTTGAAAACAGGTGAAGAGTATCTCCTATTCAGTTAATAAATCTTTGATGAGCATCTGACAGATGTTGTTGGCTGTCATGATCATCCCACACACACAGTTTTAGACTGCCTGTTCATTAAATTAAAATGAATTGAATTGCATACTTATATATATCCACATTTGTATTAACTAATCAGAATGAAATAAAAAACAATACACACACACATAAATCAAAAGCATACAAAAATCATGTGCGTGTGTGTGTGTGCTTGTGTGTGTGTGATAGTTGTCCTACACAGCTGCCTCCTTCCTCCCCTTCCTCCTCTCTTGTCTCTGGTCTCAATCACTACAGCCACGATTTTTTTCAAAGGTAAAGTGCACGTTAATTTGTTTTACTTTCGATTTTGTATTAGTTATTTTTATATCAATATTTTTGCATTGTAGAACGAATCATCAGAGTTTCCAGTATTTCTTATGGGGGAAATTTGCTTTGATATATGAGTGTTTTGATATAAAAGCATGCTTCTGGAACGAATTATGCTCGCAATCCATGGTTCCACTGTAATAAATAAATAAACATTTGTAAATACATGAGCAAATCATTGTTATTAAAATGTTTTTATTACCTAAAAAATTAGGCCTATACTAAAAAAACAAGCGTAAAAATATAATTTCTTTTCTTTTTGTGCTGTAGCCACAGACTTTTTTGTATGCATAATTTTTACTTATGTCATGAAAAATATTGAGTGGTAATTGTTTATTTTATTTATAAATAACTAAAATAAGATTAAATCAAGAGATGGAAACAACTTTTATATTGTTGAATTTATATTTTTCCATACTATACTACACTGGAATATACTTTACTATACTTTATCATACTTTACATTACACTTATATGCTGTCCTTCTTTTTTCTTTACTTAACCATATTAAACGATAGTGCTCTATGCTTTATTACATTTACTACTACACTTTTCTATACTTCAGTTACTATACATTCCTGTACTTTAATTTTAATTATGTTTTTAAATAATTTTAACTATTTAATTTAAGTATTCTTTACTATACTTTACTTAATTTTAGTGCTATGTGTTTAACTTACCATAGTAAAGTATATTTTACCAAACTATACGTATCTTTATTATTCGTAACTATACATAACTGTACTACACTTCATTATGCTACACTTCTAATAATTAATAATAATTTCTGATAATTTCTGTTAATTTTATAATAAAGATTATAAAAATATTGGCGACCCTACATTGTAATTTCAAAGTAAACTTGATCGCATTCACTCACACTTGTTTTTGCATAAGTCGTTATTTTTCCTAGCAACCAATCACTGATAACTATACTATACTACTCTACAGTATATACTACACAATGATATACTATACGATACTGTACTATGCCACACCATGATATACCATTTTCCTAGCAACCAATCACTAATAACTATACTATATTACACTATACTACATACTCCGCTACATTACAGTATATTTCACTAAACTCACTAACTCTCTCACTCACCTTCTATACCACTTTATCTTGTATTTAGGGTCGCGGGGACCTGGAGCCTATCCCAGGAGACTTAGAGCACGAGGCAGGGTACACTCTGGACAGGGTGCCAATGCATCGCAGGGCACACACATCTACATACACTCACATTCAAACACTATGGGCAATTTGGGAAAGCCAATAGCTTAACCTGCATATCTTTGGACTGTGGGAGGAAACCCACCAAGCACGAGGAGAACATGCAAACTCCATGCACACCGACACGGGAATCGAGCCTGGACGGGAATTGAACCCGGACCCTGGAGGTGCAAGGCAACAGTGCTAACCACTACACCACCGTGCCGCCTACTTCACTAAACTATACTACACAATGATATACAATACTACACTGTACTATTCTACACCATGATACACTACACTACACTACACTATACTATACTATACTATACTATACTATACTATACTATACTATACTATACTATACAAAAATCTTTTTGATAAGTCTACCTTTATAGAAAATCTAAATTTCACTATTCTTTGTTTCTCTTTAATTTTGAAATGGTAACTGTCAGTTATTCTGCAAATGCTTCCTTAGCTTTTTTATTTCCCAGCTCCTCAGTACCATTGGTCCATTCCCTCAAAATGTTTTATTTTACTGTAAGAAATGCACTTGATGCTGTGACAACAAAAGAAGACAAATTCTTTCTATATGAAATTATTTAGAACCTGTTTCTGTCTATTTTTAATAAACCACTATCTTTAAGAAAATCTTCACATAGAATTTGTTTCACATGGAAATGACCATGATGATGCAATGGAATATGCAAATCTCTCTCTCCCCCTGCCTTGAGATAACACTTACTGGTTTGTCTCTAGACAGACACCAATATAACTTCCATTCTTTTTTCATCAGGATTTTATCAGTATATGTTAAAATAGTTTATGTTCTTTGTACAGTAGTAACCAATTTACATGACACTAGGAGTTTTGCCAAACATTTAAATACTATTTTGTCTTTAGCTGTTAATAAATGGAGACCTTTCTGACAGACAATGGGTTTGCGGGTCTCTCCTGGTGTCAGTAAGCTTTGCGAAGCAAAACGGACAGGCCAAGCGACTCATTTATTAATTTACAGAAATTTAAGAGTCTGTGACATACTGTATGTATATGGAGTAGAATAAAATATTCATCATTGACCAGCAGACCAAGAGATACTTTATGTCTGTTCCTGATTTTCATGTACAGTAGGGTGTCAGTACTTTTAGATTTATCCATCTATAGTGTTTGTGTGTAGCTGAGTGTGTATCGGGCGCATCTGTGTATCAGTGCAGTTATTAACCCTGGGTCAGATTCTCTGTGAAGAGGAAGAGAAAAAGAGGAGGGATGAGAACCTGAAGCAAACAAACTGTCAGTTCTGTTGCAGCTCCTTCAGGTGTGGAGTGTCGTTTGTCGAATTGAGATCTATTAACGCAGAGAACGTGTGAACAATGGTGTGAAGATCGGAACAATTACGGCACGTTTTGTTTGGCTAATTTGCCAAGCTCGAGGCAAAGCTTTCTGAACAAGCCACGAGATGAAACAGTGTCAGAGAGTGTGTGTGTTGTCCCACGCGTCCACGCCATTTATATGGAAATGAAATGGAAGACCATGGGAGACATGAGTACAGGAGGAGCGCTGAGACTGTAGGCAGGGTTCAAAGGTCACGGCCTGCTTGGAACTCTAAAGACAGACAATAATGGATGCTTGTTGTGTTTTTTGTGTTATTGAGACGTCTGTGATCGTGGGCTGTGTCTCAAACACCAGAATAACCAAATTAATAAGCTGATTCACGCTTGCAATGCATTATGGGTAACACACACACACACACACACACACTACATATGATGAGCACACTGTGTGTGTTTATAGTCATTAATCTATAAAAACACATGACGGCTTTTTCGATACATAATAAACAATAACAAAATGTATGCAATATCATACAGTGGATTCTTGGATTGCAAGTAACCCAATTTGCAAGCGTTCTGCAAAATGAGCAAAAATTTTTAATAAATTTTGACTTGAAAAACGAGTGAGTATTGATATACAAGTACCACCTACGAATACCACCTATCATCACGTATCACCTGGCACGCACGCGCTTCTTGTTTTGACACCAAGCTTCACGTGATCAAAACTGAGTCAATGGTTCTTCTTTCTCTCGCACTGCAGAATTGTGGGTAATTGTCTCCCATGCTCGGTCTCAGTGCACGTATGTCACTCGTATAGTCAACATCCATGCGCGCATGTACTGTTTACTATAACACTGTGCTGCCTCCTACACAGCAGCCACCTTCCCCACCCCTTTGTCTGCAAGCTAATACTGTGTGTGTGTGTGTGTGTGTGTGTGTGTGTGTGTGCGCTTTTGCTTGGTAGAATGAGAGTCTCTATCGGTAAACTGGTGTGTGTGTGTGTGTGTGTGTGTGTGTGTGTGTGATAGTCGTCCTACACAGCAGCGTCCTTCCCCCCCTTCCTCCTCTCCTGTCTCTGGTCTCAATCACTACAGCCACGATTTTTTTTCAAAGGTAAAGTGCACGTTACTTTGTTTTACTTTAGATTTTGTATTAGTTATTTTTATATCAATATTTTTGGGTTGTAGAACGAATCATCAGAGTTTTCAGCATTTCTGATGGGGGAAATTTGCTTTGATATATGAGTGTTTTGATATACAAGCATGCATCTGGAACGAATTATGCTCGCAATCCAAGGTTCCACTGTATACTAAATAAATAAATATTTGTAAATACATGAGCAAATCATTGTTATTAAAATGTTTTTATTATATAAAAACTTAGGCCTATACTAAAAAACAAGCATAAAAATATCATTCTTTTCTTTTTGTGCGGTAGCCACAGACAATTTTTACTTGTTTCATGAAAGACATTGAGTGGTAATTGTTTATTTTATTTATAAATAACTAAAATAAGATTAAATCAAGAGATGGAAACAACTTATTTATATTTTTCCATACTATACTACACTGGAATATACTTTACTATACTTTATCATACTTTACATCAAACTTATATGCTGTCCTTCTTTTTTCTTTACTTAACCATATTAAACGATAGTGCTCTATGCTTTATTACATTTCCTACTACACTTTTCTATACTTCAGTTACTATATATTCCTGTACTTTAATTTTAATTATGCTTCACTATTCACTCAAAAAAATGAATATGGCTACTTGTTACATGTACTAAAATGTAATATGTGTTTTGTACATAATAATTTCATGTTTCCAAGCTAAACATGAATAAGTTATGTTGTATTTGCATGAAATTCAACAACTTAACATGTACTAGATTCAATCATGTTGAGATAAACCAACGAGATCTAGTCACTATGAAAACCAGAAATATCGTGAGAAGAGAACAGTTTGTTGAAGACAAGCGTTTGGCGGTCGTGTGGACAAGGTAAGCAGGAATTAATTCCCATCTTTCTCAATAGAAACGAAATACTGAACATAAATGTCACCTGCTGTTAAGCGATGTTTAGTCACGTTATTTTAGTTTAAGCTATTTCTTATATTTTTAATCACACTTAAAATACCAACGGTTATATGTGCGTGCTGGCGGTTCGGTTCTGGTTTCTGTCTGTTCTCATCAGTTGTGAAGCGAGAGTAACAAATTATAAATATTGTTCATTTGCTAAATTAAGTATCATGAATTTTAATTGAATATATATCTCTATATTTTTTCACAGGAGTTTGTGACTGAAAGTGTCCTGTCTGCATCTGACTTCAGGAGTCTCCTGACCAACCGGATCTAACGGTCATATTTAAAAGTCATAAAGTACAGTTATAAAGTACAAAACGTTTCTATTGGTGTTTAATAATTTTTTTTATTAATACTTATTTGTGGTGTTTTATGTTTTGTACATCTTTTCAAATTGAGACCTCATTTGTAAGTTGCTCCTGGTGTAAAATAAAAATCTGTTTTATCCCGTTTGTCTGTTTCCTTCCTTCACAGGATTCTGTTGACCAGGGCTTGAAATTTAAATTTACTTGAGTTGGATCAACTTAATTTACAACTGAAAAATTTGTTGTACCAACCCTATTCATTTATGTTAACAGTATTAAATTATGTTGGACGCAGCTGTAGTAAATAAGTTAAATGAACCTAATAACATTACTTTGACGGAACCTAAGAACGTTAAGTTGGGCCAACAAAATTGCTTAATGCTGAACGAAAGCCATTAAATCAGGTGGAAATTCTTATGTTTCTTATGTTTGTAATTATGTTCATTCAACGAGTTATTTTTTTGAGTGTTCTTTACTATACTTTACTTAATTTTAGTATGCTATGTGTTTAACTTACCATAGTAAAGTATACATTACCAAACTATACTGTCATGATTTCCCTAGGGCAGAAGTAGGACACAAGATGCAGGGTGCAGTTCTAGTCTCGCCTTTATTGGTCAAAGACAAAAAAAGACAACAGAACACTCGGTGCTGGTTAGCAGGTGGAACCTCTTAACGAAAATAACTCTCCCTTTCTCCCCGAGCCGGGTCTGCAGGCGGGATGTGCACTCGTAATATGCAAAGTCAAACACAAAACACTAAATAAGAAAGCCACCTGCCCAGGTGAACGCGTGACCCACTATCGGCGCTCGGATACTCCCCGTATAGTCCCTCAGCGCACGCTGGCCCGGTCCCTGCAGACACCGCTTAGTCCTGGGAGGCAAAGAGAGGGGGTATAAATGAGCACCTGGTATCACAAGAAACATGCACACGTCAACAAAAGTAACACAACAGTGAACGGACAGGGACCTACGGGTTCGGCTGGTTTAAATAGTGACACACAAGGGAAAGACAGGTGCAACTCATTTGACATCACAGGGAGACATACCAACGTAAACACACTAGGGGGAGACAAGGTTGCAGCTCAGTAGTCCGGAGAACCAGATCTTGTTCCCCGGGACCGTGGTGGCACAGGTGTGACAGTACCCCCACACCCAGCACGCCCTCTTCGCCCAGGTGGAGAGGGTCGGGATGGCCCATCTGAGTGAGGAGGTTGGTGGAGGGAGTCGAGGAGCCGGGCGATCCGGCCGTGCGAGATGGAATGTTGTGATGAGCTCAGGGCTTAAGATGTCCTTGGCAGGGACCCAACTCCTCTCCTCCGGGCCGTATCCCTCCCACTTGACGAGATATTGCAGGGTCCCCCCTCTCCTTCATGAGTCTATTAGTCTCGTTACTTTGAACGCTGGGGCGCCCCCGATCTCCACAGCCCCGGGGAGCGAGGGCTCTGCGATGCCCTCGTCTAGGGGTCCTCGGACCACTGGCCTGAGAAGGGAGATGTGGAAAATAGGATGAATGCGCATATGACTGGGAAGCTGTAATTTGAAGGAGACAGGATTGACTTGAGAAAGAATAGGGAAAGGACCAATGTATTTGGGGGATAGCTTACGACAGGGGAGGTGGAGGTGAATGTCCCGTGTCGAGAGCCACACTCGATCGCCTACCTGGAGCGGAGGGCTTTCCCGTCGTCATTTGTCTGCAAATTTTTTGAAGTGAACTACCGCTTGTGAAATTTTTGTGTGTGCGTCCCCCCAGACGCTCGTTTAAACCACTCATCCACCATCGGCACATCGGTGGGAATGGCATCCCATGGACAGAGTGGTGGCTGATGAAACGGCGTTAGGCTGGTAGCGGAGTGATATAATGAATTTTGCGCGTATTCTGCCCAGATTAAACAGTCTGCCCATTCGTGTTGTCTACTGCTACAGTATGCACGGAGGTACCTCCCAAGTTCTTGGACAGCCCGCTCTGCCTGTCCATTCGCCTCGGGGTGATAGCCCGATGTCAGGCTAACTGTGGTCCCCAATTTCTGGAAGAAAGCTTTCCAGACCTTGGCGATAAATTGGGGACCCCGATCTGAAACAATGTCCTCCGGGATGCCATACTGTAGCAGCGAAAAACTGTCTCGAATAGGGTTTCTGCCACCTGGAGCGCTGACGGGAGGAAGCCAAACGGGATGAAGCGACAGCCCTTAGAAAACCGATCGATCACTACAAATATCGTTGTGTACCCTTTTGACACCGGCAGGTCCGTCACAAAGTCTACAGCAGTGGTTCTCAAAGTGTGGGGCATGCCCCACTAGTGGGGAATACAGACATGACAGGTGGGGCGCAATGAACGGGAGAAAATTAGTGGAAAATAATAGGAAAAAACTAAACAATCACACACAAATAAATGGATCATTAATACAAGTAAATTCAAAATAACATCAGTTGTGGGCCGGGAGAAAAAGTGGAACCATAGTGCAACAATAATGGTTTAACGTCGGGCCAACTTGAGCAGCGCTGCTCGAATCACAAACCTGCGCGACCCACTGGGCAGCGCTGCGCGACTCTTAAGGAATTGGCCGCGCCGACCATCAAATTACATTTTACCCCGCTGGGATGCGCACGTACAAACCAGGCATGGCAAGGCGGAAACAATATTAAACAGTCCCGACATTTTAAATTGTTTTTAAATAAAAACACAGTGAGTCGCGCAGGTTTGTGATTCGAGCGAGGCTGCAGGAAAAAACCAGATCATCACCGCTATCCAGATAGTTGCGCTGCGCTGTATTTGCGCAGATATTTGGTTCAATCGGGTGCCACGGTTTCGTCCCACTTTTAATGTGTTTGGCTTCACATACACTTCGACAATGGAAGAAGACGGTGCAGCAGCAGTGAGTTTGCTTACATGTGACGAAACCAACAAGGATGAGATTGTAAAGAAAAAAGGTGCCTCGTCTGTGGTGTGGAATTGGTTTGGGAATAAGAAAAAGTGAATGAGATGAACATGATTTGGAAGGTACGCAAGTGCACTGTTTTAACAAGTGGTGGAAACACGTCAAACCTTTTCTATCATCTGAAATCCAAACGAATATGGCCAGTGTAAAAAAATGCGGCAAACCCCAGCAATTCAGTTTAAATAAAATTACATTATGTAAAACAGTTTCTTTGTGTTTGAATTTTTATTTATGCTTTTTCAGGTACAAATTGCTATATTGTGATATAGCAATTGTGATTGTGATCGTTATCGAGGTAGAAAATACAGTAGCTTCTACCGTGATAGAAGATTTTGGTTATATCGCCCACCCCTAATGAAGCCTATCTTGAGCTTGGATTCATGGTGGGGATGGTGGGGACAGAAGAGAGGCTCGTGTGTGTTTTGTGTCTTAAACCGCTGGCAGCAGACCGCATGAGACCCAACAAATTAGGAAGACACTTAGAGACAACACACTACAGTCACGTTAATAATCCACTCGACTTCTTTCAAAGAAAGCTGGCAGAATACAGACAGCAGGATAGTCGCATGGTAAAATCTGAATCAGTGGACAGCAAAGCACAAATGGCTTCATTCAAAGTTGCATACAGAATTGGCCAGTGCAAAAAAAAACTACAAACGATTGCTGAGCAGCTAATAAACATGGGGTCAATTATGCAAAGATAAGTGACAACATAAGCCTTTTATAACAATTGCACGTGTATTTTATCATTTTGAACTTGGTGGTGTTTGATCTTATTGGTTTAGAAATTGATATTTTAATAAACAGTAAACTTGGCCGATTTCGTTATTATTTTGTTGACAAGTGGGGCTTGAAAATTCGCTCACCCCCTTAAGTGGGGAATGACAGAAAAAGTTTGAGAACCACTGGTCTACAGCGATGTGTGACATCGGTCTACTCGGTGTACTGTAGGTAGGGGCGTTAATTTCCCAACTGGCAACCCACGAGGATGTTTCGTGGTTGCACAGACCGTACACGATAACACGACTGTTCTCACGGTTTCCCTCATCTTTGGCCACCAGTATTTTTGATCTATGAGCTTTAAGGTGCGAGCAATAACTGGATGCCCTGAAGCCGGGCTAGTGTGGGCCTCTATGGTAACGCGTTCACGCAGTGTGGCTGGGACAAACGTTCGAGTGGGAGGGCAGCCGGCCGGCACGGAACGAGTATCCCGCGCCCACCGTTCGATCTCCTCATCGATATCCCACTGCATGGGCGCGACTACCATAGAGGGGGGCAGAATGGTTTCCGGGTCCAAGTTAGATGGTGGTGTGGGATAGTAACGTGACAAGGCGTCTGCCTTCTTATTCTTGGACCCGGGCCGATAGGTGATTTGGAAGCGAAAGCACGTGAAGAACAGTGCCCACCGGGCTTGGCGAGTGTTTAATCTCTTAGCCTGTTGGATGTATTCTAAATTTCGATGATCGGTTAGTACAATTAAATAGTGTCTGGCTCCCTCTAGCCAGTGACGCCACTCCTCTACTGTAACGCTGCTTTCACTGCGAGTAGTTCTCTATTCCCAATGTCATAGTTTCGCTCGGCAGGTGTCAGTTTGCGAGAAAAAAATGCACAGGGGTGGAGTCTCTCGGGTTGACCTTGGCGTTGGGACAGCACCACGCCTATTCCTACCTCTGAGGCGTCGACTTCAACGACAAAAGGTCTCTTGGGATCAGGTAGCCGTAAAACTGGGGCTGTAGTGAAAGCCTTCTTAAGTCTTTGGAAGGCTCTTTTAGCTTCCGCTGAAAACGCGCCTAGTCGCTGTGGCTTACCCTTTAGTAGTAAATAGTATTGAAATTTCGAATAAAATGCCGGTAAAAATTGGCGAACCCGAGAAAACTCTGTAGCGCCTTTACCGCTTTGGGTTCGGGCCATTGTGTTACCGCCTCCACCTTGCATGTCTCCATCTCGACCACCCGTGGCCCTATGCGATAGCCGAGAAATGCAACCTCCCTCTTGTGGAATGCGCATTTCTCAGCCTTCGCGTAGAGCCCGTGCGCGCGCAGACGACGCAGGACGGCTGTTACATGGCGGACGTGTTTGGAATATGACCGCGAGTATATTAGGATATCATCTAAATACACTATCACAAAACGGTTGAACATATCCCTAAACACGTCGTTCATGAACCCCTGAAACACCGCAGGTGCGTTTACCAATCCATAATCCATCACATTATACTGATAATGGCCTGATGTAGTGCTAAACGCAGTCTTCCACTCATCGCCCTTACGCACACGAACGAGGTTATAAGCGCTGCGGAGGTCGAGTTTAGTAAAGATGGAAGCGCCTCGGAGTTGGTCGATAGCGGCTGGTACCAGCGGCAGTGGGTGCTTATACTTTACTGTTACTGCATT
Organism: Channallabes apus; assembly: GCA_030522415.1. Lineage (NCBI taxonomy): Eukaryota > Metazoa > Chordata > Actinopteri > Siluriformes > Clariidae > Channallabes > Channallabes apus. Next base: position 27,251,231 of record CM060116.1, on the reverse strand, counting down.
TAAACTTCTGTAATCAATGCAGGGTTTGAGGCCCCCGCCCTTTTTTTCTATAAAAAAGAAGCCTGCCAAAGCGGGGGAAGTGGACCTGCAGATGAGACCCTGCCGAAGAGCCTCCTCCACATATTCCTCCATCGCCCCGGTCTCTTCCAGGGATAATGGGTAAATACGCGAGCAAGGTGGTGTTTTCCCCGGCAGGAGCTCAATCGTGCTGTCCCACGGACGACGTGGGGGAAGTCGCGCTGCTGCCCTAACACTAAATACTGTACATCTCGAAACTGCGCATACTCTGATGGCACTGTAGTTGACACTTGGGCACGCGGGCTTTCAATACTGGTGGTTTGGACCGTCAGTGATAACGGTTTACAAAATTTGAAGCATCTAGGGGACCAAGACGTGATGCGCGGATTAGTCCAATCAAAATTAGGGCTGTGAAAACTGAGCCATGGGAGTCCCAGTACGACGGACTGATCAGATCGAGGAAGCACATAGAATTTTATTTCCTCGGTGTGACCGGGGAAAGTTAACCGCAGGGTGGCGGAAATTAATGTAACTGGCGATTGTTTTAGGTGTTGGTCATCTAGAGCTTTAATAGATATCGGGTATGGAAGCTTCGACACAGGAGCTCGCAGCGAGGAAAGTAGAATGGATGAGATGAAGTTCCCAGCCGACCCGGAATCTATTAGGGGAAAAACAGACAGGGTAAAATTATTATGCGATAATGTAGCTCGTAAACTAAAAGGTAGGTGAGTGCGTGATGGAGTGTAACGGGTTACTTTAAGTAACGGACAGGACCGCACTTGATGATGTTTCCCCCCACAGTATAGGCAGAGTCCCGAGGACATGCGTCGTGACTTTTCTGTGGCTGAGAGACGAGAGGAGCCGACGTCCATCGGCTCCGATGAAGTGTCTTCGCGCTGATTCAAAGGCGGTGGGTTGTAAACGTCCTTTCGGCGAGGTTCGGGTCGCTTGAGGGGTGGTTGGGGTGCCGAGCGGCGCTGTTGTGCCCGCAGGTGCTGGTCCAGCTTTATCGCCAGAGCAATGCACCCTTCCAGTGACATTTCGGCGTCCCGGCACGCAAGCTCCAGCTGAATGTCCGGGCTGAGTCCATCCCGAAAGCGTGCGAGCAGGCTCCTATCGCACCATCCACTCTCTGCGGCCAGAACCTGAAACCGGACCGGATACTCTGCCACTGGATTGTTGCCCTCCCTGATTCGCATCAGTTGCTGTTCTCCGGACCGTCCCTGATCCGGGTGGTTAAATACAGCGCGAAGAGCCTCTATGAAGTGGTGGTATCGTGACGTCGTAACCCCTCCCGCGTTCCATACCGCGTTCATGTTCGGAAACTCCGCCAGGTACAGTTCACAGGCTAGTAGGAAGCGTTTGCATCCCTCGGGATCTCCTGCATACCTTTCAGGTGGTGCGGGGCGGGGCGGTGAAGGTGCCGTGGCTGGGTGTGTGGGTCGTGCGGTGGCCAGCTGGCCGACACTACAGGCGAGGTCATGCACGGCCAAGCGGGACCCCTGCTGCGTCCATGAAGGTCCGTTCATCTGTCATGATTTCCCTAGGGCAGAAGTAGAACACAAGATGCAGGGTGCAGTTCTAGTATCGCCTTTATTGGTCAAAGACAAAAAAAGAGAACAGAACACTCGGTGCTGGTTAGCAGGTGGAACCTCTTAACGAAAATAACTCTCCCTTTCTCCCCGAGCCGGGTCTGCAGGCGGGATGTCGGAGGTGCACTCGTAATATGCAAAGTCAAACACAAAACACTAAATAAGAAAGCCACCTGCCCAGGTGAACGCGTGACCCACTATCGGCGGTCGGATACTCCCCGTATAGTCCCTCAGCGCACGCTGGCCCGGTCCCTGCAGACACCACTTAGTCCTGGGAGGCAAAGAGAGGGGGTATAAATGAGCAGCTGGTATCACAAGAAACATGCACACGTCAACAAAAGTAACACAACAGTGAACGGACAGGGACCTACGGGTTCGGCTGGTTTAAATAGTGACACACAGGGGAAAGACAGGTGCAACTCATTTGACATCACAGGGAGACATACCAACGTAGACACACTAGGGGGAGACAAGGTTGCGGCTCAGTAGTCCGGAGAACTACTGTAGATCTTATTCCCCGGGGCTGTGGTGGCACAAGTGTGACATATACGTATCTTTGTTATTCGTAACTATACATAACTGTACTTCACTTCATTATGCTACACTGCTAATAATTAATAATAATTTCTGATTTCTGTTAATTTTATAATAAAGTTAGATGATAAATTTAATTACATTTTATTCCTAAAATATTTGTGGCATAGGTGCCAACTTTTCAAAAAGAAACTTTGGATAAGATTCTAAAAATAATTACATTGATTTTGTGTGTACACAGCCACAGTACCCCACCAGGACTCGGGCTCTGTATATTCTAGGAGGACAGAGAAAATGGCAATATTTGCATTGAGTTTAATCACACAAAACAATGCATCGCTATGTATATTCATAAGAACATCCAGGGGCTAACATGCTTGATTAAGTGAGAATCCAACAAATATGTTTATGCTCCAGCTGCTACGTAACTGCAGAATGTAAATGCACTTGAATGTCAATTCATTTATAATACTGTTGATCTATTCATCTAATCTGATCTATTATGTATGTGTAGACTTAGTAGTTTTGTTAATTTGTGTATATATAGTGGTCTTCATTACGTGGTTGTCTTGAATCAGTTTGGGCACTTAAGATTATCTTCTTTAATCTTTCATTTTCATGAAACTTAAGTCTGCACTTAAGCCATGTCTGCACATCTTTGAAAATCAAGACAGAATGCAGGACTCTCATTTCAGCATAGCAGATTGGTCACCTCTGAGCAAATGTTTGAGGTCCCCCTGTAACAGCTGCCAGGAAAGGACCAAAAGTGGTGTGTTCAGGTGTGTGGACGAACTCCACAACAAATGTCAATAAGGGGTAATCAATGAAAAACAAGGGCAGAGGCTGAGCACCATCCTGCAGAAAGTGAAGGAACTCAGTTCAGATGGATATGCTTAACTAACTCATCAGGACACTCTGGCACTGAGGACATATGTGCAGTTACCACCAGCCAGGTTCAAAAGTGGTGCATTGCTTCTGACACCCAGATTAGAGCATACTCTGTTGTTTCTACCTGGTTTTGAGAACACTGTGTTTGCTTTGCAACCTGAATTTGAGGATATTGTGTGTGTTTCACTGCCTGGTTTTGAGGACATTGTGTTCGCTCCACTGTCCAGATGTTTATAATATTTCTTGTATTCCAATTTGGCAGTGTTCTAGTAACAAGCATTGGCATATTCCTTATATCCTCCTGTTCTCTCCCAAGCAATGTGCTCAGGCCTGGATTGATAAAAGCCTACATACAAAACCCCTAGCTGGTCCTAATGTCCTGAACACTTTTTCAGAACAGCAGAGGGAAGTTTTGGGGGGGTTATCCTGGAAACTGATGGCAATTCCCAATTTTTTTTTGACTACAGTTAAATCACCTCTTCTGCAGTCACCTGAATGTAGTTTTGTTTGGTTAGTTTGTATAGTATAGTCATCTTCCAGTGATCCAGACCTCTTCTGCCCTCTGCACCTGTCCACTGGCTCATCCCTATGCTGAACTGGTCATCATGTTAATTTAAATGATTTTGTGTCATATTGCATTTTCACCTGCACAACACACATGATGTTACATCATTTCTATCTGTTATCACCCAAATGAGGATGGGTTCCCTGTTGAGTCTGGTTCCTCTCAAGGTTTCTTTCTATTGCCATCTCAGGGAGTTTTTCCTTGCCACCGTCGCCATCCCCCTTGGCTTGCTCATCAGAGACATTTCATTCATCATTCATTCATCTCATTATTACCTATACACATTTTTCTCACACATACACACTTCCAAATATTTTCTTTTCTAACAAAATCTTTTTCATTTTTTGTGAAGCTGCTTTGAGACAATGACCATTGTTAAAGCCGCTATATAAATAAAATTTAATTGAATTGAATTGAAACTTGAATAGATATAGCTTGTTCTCAATTACATCTTTGTTTTGTATCTTCTTTCATTTTCATTGCCTCATTTGCCCATGCATCAATGAGAATTGTGCATTTCATATTTACTTTTCATAGTTAAGTTATGCAGCAGAATAATCAGAGATTTGGAATTGCTTTATTTTTTATTTAATTTTATATATTAAGCTATTTATTTAAACTATCAAAGATGATACAATTTCATACAAAAAACTGCATTGTATTTTTATATATAACTGGTCTTGTTTTATACTTCATATTTTTTTGTTTTAATACAGTATATGTTTCTTTCTTCTGACATGTTTGTCAATATTATAAAGATGGATTTATTTTTTAAAAAGTATTATGGATGTGATTAAATAAGAAATATTCCGGTAATTATATATTTTTAAAATTATAGTAAATATATATTCATAATATATATTCATAATATTTCACCTTTACAGCATGCATGCACACACACGCACACACACAGTGAAGGTGGTCATGTTCCAATCCTCCATTGATGGATTTTGGAGTTTCAATAGAAGTGAACAGAAACACAGAGCTTCAATTTAATGTCTCTGATCTTCCAAAAAACAAGCCCTGAAGAGCTTTCTGATAAAAAATAATAATAAAAATAATCAGTTTGGCATTCAAACGCAGGAACATTAAAGCGCTGTGATATTTCTCCACCGTGAGCTCCAGAGTGTCACTGCACTGATGGAGGGAAAACCGTGTTTGGATCGATCGCTGCCCTGAGAAATGGGTGCAGAGTGAATTCGCTAATGTACCTGGAGTGGATGTCCTGAAGGAAAGAGAGCATAATGAAAGGACATGAAGACAGGACGTGAAAACAGAGCGCAGATAAAACACACACACACACACACACACACACACTTTTAAATAATAGTTAGCCGAGCACAGAATTAGATCATTAGCATGGAGAAGCTAATTTAAGAGCAGTAAAGGCAGAGGAGCTCCTTTAATAAATCTGAAACCATAATACACAGTTAATGCTAAAGAAACAAACAAATAAAAAAAATTAAACAGTGGGGAGAAAAGCTAAAACTGTAGCAAATAAGTTTGTTAAAAAGTATTATAACAGTTAAAGTTTGTAAGAAAGAGATAAAGTAATAATAATAAGAAGAATAAACCAGAATATCTATTATATTATAAATAACAATTTAACAAAAAGTTATTTTTCTTTTTGTGGTACATAACTACAAAATTTTAAATGACAGTTAACAATTATAATAATAGTAATAATAATAATAATAATAATAATAAACATTATTATTATTATTATTATATTTTTATATAATATTTATATTTATTTCTGATGTTTTTAAATTATTTTTTGTTTATTATGTAAAGCACTTTGGTCAACCATCAGTTGTTTTAAACGTGCTATATAAATAAATTAACTTGAAATATTATTATTATTATAAATAATGAAATATTATTATTAGTAGTAGTATATAATAATAATAATAATGATGATGAATAACATGTAGGCGGCATGTTATCTTAATGGTTAGTACTGTCGCCTGGTTCAATTCCAGCATCAAGTCTGTGTGCATGGAGTTTGCATGTTCTCCCTGTGCTTGATTCCTCTGAGTACTCTGGTTTCCTCCCATGCAAATTAGGCAAATTTGCATTCCCACTATATGACAAAGCATTGTAACAAAGGTCAAGAAAATGAAAAGGCTAAAACAATACAAAGTCAAAACAGAAATGTACAAATGTGAAAGTAATTATGAAACAAATCAAAAACAAAGTATGAGTAAAAAGTGTTAGCAGAGCTCAGGGGAAGAGCATTCGCATAAAGGAGCTAATTTCAGACTGAGGAATTTCTATACTGATCTGAATATCACCCACAATACACAGCTGATTCTAAGCTAACATCATATCTGAGTCTGTCCACAAGCCACGTGTTTAATCTCCCTCAATTAACACATTAAGCTCTAGAGCTAAGCGCTACACAACAGCAAAGTCGGAGTTGGAGTCGAAGCGAACAAGCCGCATGATTTAATCATTGATTAACGAGTGGCCTGAAGAGCTAGCGAGGCCCCGAACCTGTAATTCAAAACAAGGCAAAATTAATCACGCTAATCACTTACAGGGAAATGGCTTCATTAGCATAATCGAGGCTAAAGGGCACTCCATTGCCAGGGCTCAGGCTTACACACACACATTGTATCAATCGCTTTCGGGCGCTAGTTGATTGTATGCACACATTTTTTTCTCACTGGAAAAAGACAAAGCTCTTCACTAGGTCTGCAATGATGTGGAGTTTAGCCGCTAAATGGGGTCTCTGATTTCCTTTTCCTTCAAACACAGAGTTAAAATAACGAGGGACTCGGGGTGTTCATGATGTTCGCCTCTGCATCGACTTCCCTCTGCACCAGTTTAAGCCATGAAACATTCGCTTGGACGGCTAACATCAGTCTCGCGCTAACTAGCGAGAGTGTTTTTCTCTTAGCATCTGTTGCCAAACAACATTAGCACATTAGCACGGCGCATTACGGTGCTCCCAGAAGATCCTCCAGATGGGTTTTTATTCTAATGGCGTCGTTATGCGCTAAATTAAAAAGGTGCCTCGAATGGAAATGTAAAATTTAAATGACTTGGGGGGAAAAAAATGCTCCACCGCTAACCACCAAATGGGGGTCGTAGCAGCTAACGTGCTCGGAGAGTTCATCATAAAGCAGGCGTAAAATAATGATGAGAGGAATGCAGGGGTGACGCCAACAAGCGTGATTTGTTGTGTTTAATTTTAATGTGGCTCCGAAACGAAATAGTTTATTTTAAAACAAGACGTCAAGCGTCAGCGATAAGGCACGAAGCGCTAACGCTCTCCATCTGTGCCTCCACAGTGATGGAGTGATCCGCGAGTGTGCTAACACAAGCAACGCGAGGCTCAGCGTGTACCAGAAAGTGAAACAACCACGAAATATAAAATGACACAACAAATAATAAAATATAAACCCACAATAAAATATTATTGTAAAAATTATTGCAAATGAAACAAAAAACAAACAAACAAAGGCATTGTAACAAATAAGTGCATATGAAAAAAGTTAAATTGTGTGACCATGTAATCAGCAATCATCTGAAAAACAATTAACATAGCAAAAATATGAAGGAAAGTATGTTTTAAATGAATAAATAGCATTGTAAAACAACAACGGTAACACTCAGTAACATTGTCCAAATCAACAGGTTACATTCTTAGGCCATAAAAGACAGGAAAATGCCTAATTAATTTTAAATATAAAAGTACACTGCAACAAAATGACAACTGCAAAAAAACAAACAAACAAACAAAAAAAAACATTCAAACAGATTAATAAGTACAAAATTCTACATTTCATTTGTGTAAAATAAGTAAGCAAAAAGATTAACAAAAAAGTATAATATACTGTATAATAATAAATAAAAGGCCTGAGACTATGTATGTGTGGAGTTTGCTATGTGTGTGTGGAGTTGGCATGTTCTTCCCATGCTTGGTGGGTTTCCACTGTACACTTTGGTTTCCTCCCACAAACACATACAGATGAAGCTAACTGATGTTTCCAAATTACCTGTAGTATGTGTGTGGGTGTGTGTGCCCTGTAATTGATTGGCACCCCATCCATGTTGTACACTGCCTTGTGCCCTGGCATCGGTTCCAAGCCCCATCGACACTGTACACAAAATAATGCTATGAGTGAGAAATAAAGAAAACTAAAATAAATACATATATAAAAAGGCAAAAATAGCCTTACAAAAAAAACAAATAACCAATTAAAACACAATTTTCCCTACATAATAAAGACATTTGGTAAAATTAATTGATAAACAAACTATCAAATGAATAAATATATAAATAAATAAGTTGATACACCCTCCAAAGGAATTCAAATAACACAAGTAACAAAGTATAACAAAATTAAAATAAATGAAAAAATTCATAAAATAAAAAGTTACAAGTATTTAGACATGCAAATATTTTGTTTAAAAAATGCAAAGCAAAAAAAATCTATGTAAAAAAATAATTACAATAAAAGTAAAAACAACTAAATAAAACAAAATCAAAAATGCAAAAAAATGTAACAAATAAATGAAGCATTGCAAAGAAAAATAAATATATATAGTTTTTAATTTGTAAAATGAAAAACAAAGAAGTAAAAATTATGATACGTATGATTTACAAACATTGTAAGAAATATTAGTAAAAAAATATAAAAAAAAATAAAAATTGCATTAATTCTAATAGTGCAAAAACTAAAACATTGCAACAAATGACGGTGTAAAATAACGAAATAAAGAAAACAAAAAACATCCATGTTAAAATTACCTAAAAATGGACAAAGATAAACAAAATAAAAAAGGAAAATGACAAAAAATAAAGCAATATTATAAAGTTTTTATAAAATAATAATCTTGTAAAGAGAAAACAACGTTTAAACATCATTGTAACCAGAGGACTCCGTATCCCATGATTCCATTCTCCAGATGAGAGAGTAACATGAGGAAATGTGAGTGTTAGGAGATCCACTGAGGTCATGACCCTGACTATGGCCATCTGACCTTTAACCTCTGATCTCTCTGCTGACCTATCTGTCCTCCTATTCATTAGCAATATTAACCTGTTCTCGTTGGATCGATGCTGCGTCCATGTTGACATGTGCAAGTGTCTAGAGTTTCACAGAAATGCACTGGAGCCTTGCGATTCACTCGGCTGCATCTTGAAATCTTTCATCACAGGCAACTGCTCTGTTCTACTGTTCTGTTCCATGCGAGCTAACATAGCTAATGCTATTGAAATCTGATGGGTTCGGTAACACATAACATCACTAATGTAGTCTAAATAACTAGCAGATAGTTAACCAACAAGCAGAGGTAACTAATATTTATTAATAATCGTATGGGTAATAGGAAAATATTTATTATTTGCATATTTTAGTATATATTTTAATGAATTTCATTTTCATATTGATGTAGAACATCAATCAATATATTGATTAGAATGTTAGTAAAAGTTTCTCGTGCATTCTTTTTCCTAGCAGTTCCTTCTTAGTTTGTTGAGTATTTATTTAAAAGGAATTTAAAATTGTATCACATTACATAGTTATCTACACAGCTCACTGAGAAGCTAACTGAGAACAGGGTTGGCAATTCTGTGAAACAGAAATAAAGGATGGGGTTTGGGGGTTAGCTTTATTGTTTGTTGTTTTTTAAGGGGCTACAGTTGGTTTCACACCTTCATTCATGAGAAATTTCAATCCAAGTATGTCTATATAAGTTGTTTGGGTTTGTAAGATATTTGTAAAAGTTGTATATATATATATATATATATATATATATATATAGTTATATATATATATATATATATATATAGTTATATATATATATATATATAGTGGTGACGGGTTCAGACCAAGGAAGCCCAATAAGAGAACAGCCTTAACCTCATCCTCCGGGAAAGACAAGAGACACCGGTTCAGTACCGGGAACAGCGCGAGAGGCGTAATTAAGGGGGTGGGGCGCCGCCACTCACCGGTATTAACGACAGCAAATCCCTCACCGTCTACCTGTCAACCGCTCCCTATAAAAGGACCGTGACGGCACCGGCCGGTGAGTAAAAAAGAATGTATGTCGTTAGCTCATGTCGCTCTCCTCTCCCCACAGATTCGGATTTACAGGAAGCCGCAACTGTCTACACACCGGCCCGAAGGCTGCCACGCACCGGCCGTTCGGAGCCCGCAACCCAACCTACCTCCGCCCAGACTGGGCCGCCGAACCTCACCGACCGGTACGAACGCGGACATTCATCCCTCGACCGGGTACCAGACCCCCTTCGTGCCTACTATTAACTGTGTGTGTGTGTTTTTGCCACGTTGCACCTCACTGAGAAGAAAAAATAATAATAAAATACTGCACTGATTACACCACAATTCCACTCCTCTGTGTCCGTGATTTTTCCTAGCCCACGAAGGTGCGTTTACATTGGTAGAGAATGCGGGGTGGAAACATGGATCCAGACGGTGGTCGCACCACGGAACAATATCTGGGACACCTGCTAGAGACCACCCTACAACAGCAGACAATATTACAGCAGCTCGCGCAGGGGCTTCAAACCGCCACACAAGAGTTTACGCAGATACAGCTTCGCGGGGGACGAGACGTACGCCTCCCAGACCCTAGAAAAGATGCCCAGCATCTACTTCCAAAATTAACACCACATGATGATATCGAAGCATACCTCCAATTCTTTGAACAAACGGCAGAACTGGAGGGCTGGCCGAAACAGGAATGGACCACCATCCTGGCCCCCCTCCTAGCCGGGGAAGCGCAGAGAGCGTATTTCTCCCTCCAGGTAGAGGACATGGAGGATTACGACCTGCTGAAAACAGAAATCCTCGCCCGCTGTGGTTTATCAAACGCGCAGGCTACGCTGGAATTCCACCGCTGGATATACGAGCCGCAGACTCCCCCCCCCCCCCCCCCCCACGCACAAGTGGTTCGCTAATCCAAGATTGCCACCCGCTGGCTACAGCCTGAATTACTATCTGCACGTGAAGTCGTGGAGCGGGTAGTGATGGATAAAGTAACGCGAGACCTGCCCAGAGAGGAGCGAAAAGCCGTGGGCATGCGGGCCCCGGCCTCCTTACATGGAATGACAGAAGCCTTAGAGTGCACGTTATCGACCTTGGCCCTAGGCCCAGAAAAAAAGAGATTCACGCACCGAAACCCTCCTCGTTACATTCCCTCGTATAGACGGGAGACTCCTCCCCCTTCTCTTCCCACTCCGCGAGTGCCACGGGCAGAGACCCTGCAGGACGAACCAATGCCCACCGAACCAGAACTCAGCAGATCCCTCTCATCCCGGGGGTTGTGGGCTGACAGCCGGCGGTCTGAAGAAAGTCTCCCGGCCCCCACTCACTGGGTTCGAGTCGGCACGGGAAGCGCAGTCACCTTAGCCCGGCCCTCGATCGTCCCGGCAGGAGCGTGGCCGTGCGGGCCCCTCCCGATCACCTGTATACATGGTGACCGACCGGAGGTGCCAGCGGCCCGTTTCACCGTGGAAGATCGGTGGGGCAAATATTCAGTGATCACAGGGGTCGTGCCTAACCTGCCTGTTCCTCTCATTCTAGGAAGGGATTGGCCTGGGAAATTACCCAGGACAAAGGAAAAAAAACAGCGGAGACGAGAGACCCGTCAGAAGGGGCTGACGAGACCGAAACACTCCCAGGCATCCAGGTTAGTGCAAACTGCGGAAGAGGAAGCCGATGCCGAAGCAGAAGGTGAGACACCCTCTCTATCTAACCCTCTTGTACCTCTGTCTCAGCAGATCCGGAAAGACGGCTGCTTCGCACAGCTCCAACATGAAGATGCCCGTCTTCAAGATTCAACATTCAAGATTCAAGCTTCTTTATTTGTCACATGCATAGTTATACAAGTATAACACGCAGTGAAATGTATCCTGAACCGCTCCTACTTTGTGCAAATAACAAGAAACAAAAGAAAAGAAATAATCTATAAATAGAAATAGAAATTGAAATTTAAAAAAAAAAAAAAAAAAAAAGGTGCAAATGTAAACATAATAATAAAGTGTGTATCTGAGCAGGATAAAGATGTTAGTGCAAGTGATGCTTACAGTCCAGACTAAAGTGCAGTGTGGAATGTCAGCACAGCAGTGTGTGGGTGAACTGTTACCAGTCCTATGAATGGGAGAGTGGCCCATCATGGTTGAGGAGTCTAATCGCCTGTGGATAAAAACTCCTCCTGAGTCTCTCCGTTTTGGCCATAATGACCCGGAACCTTCTGCCTGAATGCAGAAGTTTGAACAGTCCGTTATTGGGGTGCGACAAGTCCTTAATGATACGAGCTGCCCTGGTTTTACATCTCCTGGTGTAGATGTCCTGCATGGAGGGGAGAGTTAACCTGCAGCAGCGTTCAGCTGCCCGGATCACTCTCTGGAGGGCTTTCCTGTCCTGTACACAGCTATTCCCAAACCAGGATGAAATGTTCTGTGTTAGGATGCTCTCAACAGCACCCGAGTAGAAAGCCTTAAGGACAGCAGGGGAAACCCCAAACTTCCTCAACTGCCTCAGGTGGTACAGACGCTGCTTTGCCCTTTTCGTCTGAGCACAGATATGCTCAGTCCATGTCAGATCCTCGGAGATGTGGACGCCCAAGTACTTAAAGCTGCTCACCCTCTCCACTGGAGCTCCATTGATGATGAGGGGTTTGTGGTCCAGTTGTCCCCTTCTGAAGTCCACCACCAGCTCCTTCGTCTTACTGACGTTCAGTCGGAGGCAGTTTTCTTCACACCATAGTGCCAGGTTCTCCACTTCATCTATGTAGGCCGACTCATCGTTGTTGGAGATGAAGCCCAGCACCACCGTATCGTCAGCAAACTTAACGATGGTGTTGGAGTCGAACATGGCCACACAGTCTGAAGTGTAGAGAGAGTATAGCAGTGGAGAGAGAACACATCCCTGTGGAGCACCTGTGTTGATGGTGATGCTGCTGGAGAAGCACTTGCCCACTCTCACCGCTTGAGATCTGTCCGAGAGGAAGTCCAACACCCAGGCACACAAGCGTTTGTTAAGTCCTAGATCTCTCAGCTTTGTGAACAGTCTGTTAGGCACTATTGTGTTGAAGGCAGAGCTGTAATCTATAAAAAGCAATCTCACATAGTTACCTTGCATCTTGTCCACGTGGCTGAGAGTGGTGTGCAGAACATGGGAGATGGCATCCTCTGTGGATCTGTTGGGGCGGTAGGCGAACTGAAGTGGATTCGGCACTGCTAGAGCCAGGTACGGGAAATTGAAGGCATCGCCGAAAGAGAGGAAAATGCACGGCCAGCATCTTACTTTCTGATAAAGAACGGCTTGTTGTATTACCACACGGACCGCAGTGGAGAGCCCCAAGACCTCTTAGTAGTGCCACAAGGGAAAGTAGACACCGTGATGCACCTGGCTCACACTCATCCCCTCGGCGGATATCTGGGAGAGAAAAACACCATTGCCAAGGTGAGGGACAGATTCCACTGGCCGGGGCTGGAGGCCGAAATAAGGAATTTCTGCCAACGCTGTCCTGAGTGCCAAAAAACCTCACCTCGAAAACCGGCTCCCGCCCCCCTGATCCCCCTTCCCATCATCGGTGTCCTGTTCGAGAGAATCGGAATGGACCTCATTGGCCCACTCCCAAAATCGACAAAATGTCAGGAATACATCCTCATCGTCATGGATTATGCTACCAGATATCCAGAGGCGGTTCCGCTCCAAAAAGCGACTAATAAAAACATCGCTAAAGAGCTGGTGTTACTTTTCAGCAGAGTGGGTTTACCGAAGGAGTTATTAACAGACCAGGGCACACCATTCATGTCCCGGCTAATGGCCGATGTATGCCGGCTGCTACAGATAAAAAGGCTGCGCACCTCTGTGTATCATCCGCAAACAGACGGTCTAGTGGAAAGATTTAATCAGACCCTAAAACGCATGCTCCAGAAAGTGGTGGACGAAACAGGGAGAAACTGGGACCAGCTAATCCCCTATGCTCTATTCGCAGTGCGTGAGACTCCACAAGCCTCCATGGGATTTAGGCCGTTCGAACTGCAGTTTGGAAGACGACCCCGCGGGCTATTAGATGTCGCAAAGGAAACGTGGGAAGAACAACCATCTCCTTTTCGCTCACTAGTGGAATACGTGAAAGACATGCATTAGAAAATTGCGCGGGTCTTTCCCATCGTGCGAGAACACATGGAGAAAGCCCAAACTGAACAACGGAGGCGCATGTATGACCGGCCCACGCAGCCTCGCGAATTTCGCCCCGGGGATCGGGTGCGCCTCCTCCTGCCAAACATGACCTGCAAATTCCTCACGCGATGGCAGGGACCGTACACGGTCATCGACCGGGTGGGCCAGGTGAACTACCGATGGCAGCAGTCGGGTAAACGAAAAGACACTGAATTATACCATATTAATTTATTAAAACGATGGGTAGAAGCGCTACCGCGCCTCTCAGCCGTTGCTATACTCTCCCCATCAGGCCGCGAGCAGGTGCAACATGGGGATGATCTCACGGCAGCACAGCACCAGGAGCTGAATGAACTAGTAGACCAGTTCCAAGATGTGTTCTCCATCGACCCGGGGCTCACTCACCTGGTCTGACATGATATTAGAACACCACCCGGCATGACTGTCCGACAAAGACCTTATCGAGCCCCGGAGGCCCGTCACCGAGCCATTGAAGCCGAAGTGGATAACATGCTTCGCAGTGGCATAATAGAGGAATTCACTAGCCCCTGGTCAAGCCCCATAGTGATGGTACCTAAGGCTGACGGGTCGATTCGTTTATGTAATGATTTTCGCTGGCTAAATTAGATCTCTCAGTTCGATGCCTACCCGCTGCCGAGAGTGGATGACCCAGAGTAGAAGAACATCCCATCTTGTATGTGAGTAGAAAACTCTCACCAGCAGAAGAAAAATATGCTACAATAGAGTGGGAGGCCCTTGCTATTAAATGGGCGATAGAGGAGCTGAAGTATTATTTAGCCGGGAGACACTTTTCACTAATCACAGACCACGCTCCTCTCCAATGGTTGGCAAGGGCCAAAGACACGAACCCTCGCATAACACGCTGGTTTCTCTCACTCCAAGATTTCTCCTTCTCCATACAGCACAGGGCAGGTGCACAACACAGGAATGCAGACAGACTGTCTAGAGGCCATGCATTCTTCGCGTCTCCGAGGATGAGCTCAAAGCTGAGAGGGGGTGCTGTGGCGACGGGCTCAAAGCAAGGAAGCCCAATAAGAGAACAGTCTTAACCTCATCCTATGGGAAAGACAAGAGACACCGGTTCAGTACCGGGGACAGCGCGAGAGGTGTAATTAAGGGGGCAGGGCGCCCCCACTCACCGGTATTAACGACAGCGAATCCCTCACCGTCTACCTGTCAACCGCTCCCTATAAAAGGACCGTGACGGCGCCGGCCGGTGAGTAGGAAAAGAACGTATGTTGTTAGCTCATGTCGCTCTCCTCTCCCCACAGATTCGGATTCACAGGAAGCCACAACTGTCTACACGCCGGCCCGAAGGCTGCCACGCACCGGCCGTTCGGAGCCCGTGACCCAACCTACCTCCACCCAGACTGGGCCGCCGAACCTCACCGACCGGACATTCATCCCTCGACCAGGTACCAGACCCCCTTCGTGCCTACTATTAACTGTGCGTGTGTTTTTGCCACGCTGCACCTGACTGAGAAGAAAAAATAATAATAAAGTACTTCACTGATTACACCGCAATTCGATTCTTCTGTGTCCGTGATTTTTCCTAGCCCACGAAGGTGCGTTTACAATATATATATATATATATATATATATGTACAGTGGTGTGAAAAACTATTTGCCCCCTTCCTGATTTCTTATTCTTTTGCATGTTTGTCACACTTAAATGTTTCTGCTCATCAAAAACCGTTAACTATTAGTCAAAGATAACATAATTGAACACAAAATGCAGTTTTTAAATGAAGGTTTACGTTATTAAGGGAGAAAAAAAACTCCAAATCTACATGGCCCTGTGTGAAAAAGTGATTGCCCCCCTTGTTAAAAAATAACTTAACTGTGGTTTATCACACCCGAGTTCAATTTCTGTAGTCACCTCCAGGCCTAAGTACTGCCACACCTGTTTCAATCAAGAAATCACTTAAATAGGAGCTACCTGACAAAGAGAAGTAGACCAAAAGCACCTCAGAAGCTAGACATCATGCCAAGATCCAAAGAAATTCAGGAACAAAAGTAATTGAGATCTATCAGTCTGGTAAAGGTTATAAAGCCATTTCTAAAGCTTTGGGACTCCAGCGAACCACAGTGAGAGCCATTATCCACAAATGGCAAAAACATGGAACAGTGGTGAACCTTCCCAGGAGTGGCCGGCCGACCAAAATTACCCCAAGAGCGCAGAGACAACTCATCCGAGAGGCCACAAAAGACCCCAGGACAACATCTAAAGAACTGCAGGCCTCACTTGCCTCAATTAAGGTCAGTGTTCACGACTCCACCATAAGAAAGAGACTGGGCAAAAACGGCCTGCATGGCAGATTTCCAAGGCGCAAACCACTTTTAAGCAAAAAGAACATTAAGGCTCGTCTCAATTTTGCTAAAAAACATCTCAATGATTGCCAAGACTTTTGGGAAAATACCTTGTGGACAGACGAGACAAAAGTTGAACTTTTTGGAAGGTGCGTGTCCCGTTACATCTGGCGTAAAAGTAACACAGCATTTCAGAAAAAGAACATCATACCAACAGTAAAATATGGTGGTGGTAGTGTGATGGTCTGGGGTTGTTTTGCTGCTTCAGGACCTGGAAGGCTTGCTGTGATAGATGGAACCATGAATTCTACTGTCTACCAAAAAATCCTGAAGGAGAATGTCCGGCCATCTGTTCGTCAACTCAAGCTGAAGCGATCTTGGGTGCTGCAGCAGGACAATGACCCAAAACACACCAGCAAATCCACCTCTGAATGGCTGAAGAAAAACAAAATGAAGACTTTGGAGTGGCCTAGTCAAAGTCCTGACCTGAATCCTATTGAGATGTTGTGGCATGACCTTAAAAAGGCGGTTCATGCTAGAAAACCCTCAAATAAAGCTGAATTACAACAATTCTGCAAAGATGAGTGGGCCAAAATTCCTCCAGAGCGCTGTAAAAGACTCGTTGCAAGTTATCGCAAACGCTTGATTGCAGTTATTGCTGCTAAGGGTGGCCCAACCAGTTATTAGGTTCAGGGGGCAATTACTTTTTCACACGGGGCCATGTAGGTTTGGATTTTTTT
Source organism: Channallabes apus (assembly GCA_030522415.1). NCBI lineage: Eukaryota > Metazoa > Chordata > Actinopteri > Siluriformes > Clariidae > Channallabes > Channallabes apus. The sequence continues at coordinate 27,234,394 of CM060116.1, read as the reverse complement.
CTCCCTAAATAATAAAACCCCTCATTTAAAAACTGCATTTTGTGTTTACTTGTGTTATCTTTGACTAATAGTTAAATGTGTTTGATGATCAGAAACATTTTGTGTGACAAACATGCAAAAGAATAACAAATCAGGAGGGGGGCAAATAGTTTTTCACACCACTGTATTTTTATACAATAAATAAAATAGTTAATATTATTTGCTACTCATCTGGTTTTCATTATGTTTTGTGGTTTTAAAAAATCACAGTGTATCCATCAGTTTTTGCAGTCTAATTGGCCTGATTGCATGGCTTTAACTTTTGTCTCAACTTTGGTAACATGAAATTATTAAACTAAATATGAAATTACTTTCAGTGTTATGCAAGCTAGTGAAATAGCAAGGTTATGCAAGCTAGAAAATACGTGTTATACTAACCTATTTTACTTCTTCTTTGTCTTTCGTCTGTTCCCTTTCAGGGGTCGCCACAGCGAATCATCTGCCTCCATCTAACCCTATCCTCTGCATCCTCTTCTCTCACACCAACTAACTTCATGTCCTCTCTCACTGCATCCATAAATCTCCTCTTTGGTCTTCCTCTAGACCTCCTGCCTGGCAGTTCCAACCTCAGCATCCTTCTATCGATATATTCACACTCTCTCCTCTGAACATGTCCAAACCACCTCAATCTGGCCTCTCTGACTTTATCTCCAAAACATCTAACATGGGTTGTCCCTCTGATGAACTCATTCTTGATCCTATCCATCCTTGTCACTCCCAAAGAGAACCTCAACATCTTCAGCTCAGCTACCTCTAGCTCTGCCTTCTGTCTTTTCTTCAGTGCCACTGTCTCTAAGCCGTAGAGCATTGCTGGTCTCACCACTGTGCTGTACACCTTTCCTTTCATTCTCGCTGATATCATTATCGCACAGCACACCTAACACTTTTCTCCACCCATTCCAACCTGCCTGTACTCGTCTCTTCACCTCCTTTGAACACTCTCCGTTGCTCTCCACCGTTGACAATAAGTACTTAAAATCCTGCACCTTCTTTACCTCTGCTCCCTGTAGCCTCACCGTTCCTCTTGGGTCCCTCTCATTCACACACATGTATTCCGTCTTGCTGCGGCTAACCTTCATTCCTCTGCTGTCCAGAGCGTACCTCAACCTCTCCAAATTTTCCTCCACCTGTTCCCTGCTCACGCTACAAAGCACAATGTCATCTGCAAACATCATAGTCCATGGAGACTCCTGTCTAAGTTCATTTGTCATCCTGTGCATCACTAGAGCAAACAAAAAGGGGCTTAGAGCCGATCCTTGATGCAGACCCACATCCACCTTGAACTCTTCTGTCACACCTACAGCACATCTTACCACTGTCTCATACATGTTTTGCACCACTCTAACATACTTCTCTGCCACTCCAGACTTCCTCATACAACACCACAGCTCCTCTCTCAGCACCCTGTCGTACGCTTTCTCTAAATCTACAAAGACACAATGCAACTCTTTATTACCTTCTCTGTACTTTTCCACCAGCATCCTCAAACCAAATACTGCATTTGATGTACTCTTTCTAGGCATAAAACCATATTGCTGCTCACAAATTCTCACCTCTGCCCTTAACCTAGCTTCCACTACTCTTTCCCACAGCTTAATTGTATGGCTCATTAGCTTTATACCTCTGTAATTGCTACAGCTCTGCACATCTCCCTTGTTCTTAAAAATCGGCACCAATACACTTCTCCATTTCTCTGGAATCCTCTACAATATCATAAAGATATAACAGCTACATTAAACTTACCCTATAACAGCTACAGTACATACGTTTAACTAAGACCCTAATGGCTTTGACCTTTTCTTCTTGTTTTTTCATTTATTTATTTATTTAATTTAAAAAACATCAGGACATTACATACAGCTAAATAAGAGTCAAAACTAAACCATTTTACCTCGGAGTGTGTAGATTGGTTATATATTATTCCGAACAATTTCACACAAAAGAGGAGAATGAAGTACAGTATGCTTGAGAAACTGTACAGATAGTGTATGTTCCCATCATTATTAATGATCTTCAGTTTCATAGAGTCAGAGATTTTACTAGTTGCATTTTCCTGCCCTTCGCAGGAAACCTGAGGTGATGTCCACTAGCCCCTTTCCTGTAGAAACAGGGCAATAACGAGCTTAAGTAATCCACACAGTGACCATGAAAAATGTGACGCATCAACAATTGTCATGTCAAGTCAAATAGGCTTTTATTGTCATTTCAACCATATACAGTTCAGTACACTGTGAAACGAAACAGCGTTCCTCCAGGACCAAGGTGCTACACACATGCAACATGAATTAACAGAAAGTTACAAGCTAACTAGGACACCTAATCAGCTGACTATATAAGACAAACCAAACCGACACTATAATGGCGCTTTTCCACTGCATAGTACGACACGACACGGTTCAGTTCTACTCACTTTTGGGGGGTTATCCACTGGGAACAGTACATAGTACCTGTTCCTTTTTTAAGTACCACCTCAGCCGAGGTTCCAAGCGCGCCGAACCGTTACCAAAACGTGACGTGTAAACTCTGCTGGTCACTGATTAGCCGGAGAAAATCGTCATTACTGCGTCACCGAACTTGCGACACGAGACACAACAGAACCGATATATTTAGAACAGCCAGAGAAGGATCGCACGCACCTATTTGTATTAACCGTCGGCCTCTTTTGAAACAAACTCCTTCGTCTCGCTGTTAAAAACATCCACATGCCGAGAATGAAGAACACCATGCCGTCGATATGCTCCATTGTTGTGTGTTTGTTTGTGGCGCGTTTACGATGACGTCACGGCAGTAGCGGCGCCGCGCGCGTGAGTAATCCCGCCCACGCTAAAGTGTTACTACACTGCAGTGGAAGTGCAAACCGAGCCAAACTGCGCCGAACCAAAGTGAGTTGAACTGAACCGTGTCGTGCCGTTCTATGCAGTGGAAAAGAGGCATTTGTTAACAAAAACTATTATAAGTACTATACAAAATACTTTACTATACCAAAGACCACACAAGACAACATAAAGTGCACATGCAAAAGTGCAAACAGGAGCAGCAACAGGACAACATGATACAATGCAATATACTGTGATAAATGTAATAGTGGGTAGTGCAAGGTAATGACATCATAGATTTAAAAAAAACAGTAAGCATTTCTTGTAAGTAGCAGCAGAGATAGGAAAAAGTAATTGTGCAAATAGCAGATAATAATATAAGTATTGTGCAAAAAAACTATTATGTATGCATGAGTGTGTTTATCAGTCCAGTCCCATTTTACTGAGGTGAATGATTATCTGTGTGTGTGTGTGTGTGTGTGTGTGTGTGTGTGTGTGTGTGTGTGTGTGTGTGTGTGTGTGTGTGTCAGTCCACTACTTTCTTGTTGAGAAGACTTATGGGATGTGGGTAAAAGCTGTTGCACTCTCTGGATGTGAGGGCCCGAATGCTTCGGTACCTTTTTCCAGATAGCAGGAGGGTGAAAGAGTGAGTGTGAGGGGTATGTCTGATCAGCCACAATGCTGGTGGCTTTGCAGATGCAGCATGTGGTGTAGATGTCTGTGATAGAGGTAAGAGAGACCACGATGACCTTCTCTCAAATCAAATTCTAATTTTATTTGTCACATAAACAGTCTTACTCAGCACAATATGCAGTGAAATGCATAGACGACTGCCCATGACTGTGAAATAAAAGACTATTATTAGGAAATAAATATGAAAAAGAAAATGTAAATAGAATAAATTTAAATAAGAAAGAATAAAATATTTGTACAATACAAAATATATAGTATATAAAAAAATATAAGAAGAATAAGAATAACCTAGCCTGAAGGCTCTCCTCACGTCATGCTCGGAAATGATTAACGCGTTTCCAGTGTCTTCCTGTCTGCAGCCGTTAGCGCCGCTAGCATTAGCATCATTAACTTCTTTAGCTGCAGCCTCGAAGCGAGCATAGAAGGTGTTCAGCTCGTCTGCCAGAGTCACGTTTGCGTTCGTCATACTGGATGTTGGTGCATTATAATCTGTTATTGTTCTTAGTCTCTCCCACAGGCTCCTACTGTCACTCTGTTGGAGTTGTGACTCTAGTTTCCACCCGTAGCGCTGCTTCACTTCCTTCACCACTTTCCGATTGTTGTATGACACAGCCTTGTACGGGTCCATATCACCCGATGCAAGCCCCGCGTTATACGTAGGCAGCGTTGCGAGATTTCAGGGCATCACGGATGGTTTTATCCAAAGTGCTAAGTGTGGTGGTGCTAAAGGTGCTGTCCCTGATCTGCATTTACCGAGTCCTTCCGGGGAGAAAGTCCAGGCCCAACAGGCTCAGCTTTTCAATCACATGATGGTATTGAATGCTAATGCTGAAATCTATGAATAGCATTCGAACATAGCTGTCCTGATTGAAAACTGATTGTACAAATGTTATCATCAATCTGAACTTTTCCTTTATATTTCCCCACATGCTGAGTGCCGCCTCCTGGCAACATTTTGTCTTGTGTTATACTATTTGCTACATGTTAGTAGTCTCACCTGTAGTATTGGTCTCCAATTGATTCGTAACATGGACACCCACGCAAAGGGCGAATCTGCAGATTTATAGTCAGGCAGAGTAGTGGACGGCTGTGGTTGCTACGCAACCCCGCCATTTTGCCAATCAGAGAAGACGCGCCACAGCTGTTCAGCAGGTTGTTTAAGCCCCCAGAAACCAGCACACTATGTGCAAACATTAAATACACCTGTCCAATGCATGAAAAACATTAAATACACCTGTCCAACGCTCCCACTCTTAATAACATACTCGGTGGTGCCATATTGGAGCGCCCCCTCATAACAGAATATTTGCACCAGCTCAGGAGCCTGCAGACTTAGAGTGAGTGCGTGAAATATTGACTGGTCAAACGGGGATGATCGGTAAACACGAACAAACCCTCACCGAGTTGTTTTTTGGGCATTTCGCACCGCTTGGATTGATACTAAGCATTGGGCAACATGCAGAACGATTCTCTTTTTTATCCTTCAAGTGCCTGAACTCCAGATGGTACTGGGGTTTCCCTGGCTTCAAGAGCACAACCTCCGTCTTGACTGGGTAACCCATTCTATTTCTGTCTGGACATTGAAACTCCATGCGCAGAGAGCACCTATTTGGTTGATCTGTCGGCAGTGCCCACAGTTAACTGGGACCTAGAAACTTCCTTCCCATTGACCATTTGATTGTGCGATCGACCTGCTCCCGGGTTCAACTCCACCAAGGGGGAAGCCGATTGGCCTCGCCCCACATCAGTTTGTGCAGTACAGCGCTTCCTAGGGTTTGCCAATTTCTTCCTAGCTCCCTCACTCAGTGCGCTCACTGAGAAGAATACCGGGCAATTTGCATGGACGGAAAAGGCACAGCAGGGCTTTGAGGCCGTAAAGGCCAAACTCACCACATCCCCGGTCTTGAAACCCAATTTGTGGTGGAGGTACAGTAGACGCATCTGACAGCGTTCTGGGGAGGACCCTTGAGAAAATACATCCTTGTGCCTATTTCTCTCATCGCTTGTCTCCGGCAGAGAGAAACTATGGTATTGGAGATTGGGAGCTCCTTGCCATAAAATTAGCCCTCAAGGAGTGGAGATACTGGCTGGAGGGGGCCAAACATTAAATACATATTAATTTGGACCGACCATAAAAATTTTTTAATACATCCAGTCGGCTAAACGTCTAAACCCCCGACAAGCCAGATGGTCCCTCTTCTTTACCCAGTTTGATTCTGGCCGGGCTCAAACAATCTGAAGCCAGACGCCCTCTCATGAGAGAGGACCCGGTAATTGATAGCATCAATTTTGGCACCTGTGCGCTGGGCCATCGAGCGACAGGTCAGGCAGCAATGGGAACCAGATCCAGGAGGTGGGCCTGCCGGGAAGTTACATGTCCCTGCCTCCATCCCTGCTCTCACGTAGGGCCACATGTCCCCATTTACAGCGCATCCAGGCGCTACTAGAACCCTTGAACTCCTTCGCCGCTGCTTATGGCGGTCCAGAATGGAGAAGGATGTTTAGACCCAGCTGGGAGCCAGCCCACAATTCGCAAGTCGGGTTTTTGGGTTGCATTCTGTAAGCTAATCGGGGCCACAGCCAACTTAACATTCAGGTTTCACTCCAAGTCCAATGGGCAGACGGAGAGGGTGAACCAAGAAATAGAGAACCCTTAGGTTTCTGGCTTCCTCCAACCCATTATTTGGTTGTTATACCTTATATAAAAACCAAATAATAATTTGGTTATTAACAAATAGCTCCTCTTTTGGTATGTCACCCTTTGAGTGTCAATTTGGGTACCTCCCCCGCTCCCAGAGGAGGAAACAGAGGTTGAGGTCCCCGCGGGTTATTTAAACCCGGAAATCAGTACACTACTGTATGTGCGAACATTAAATAGCACCAGGTATGAGAGAGTTGCTCTGGTATAGGGAAAAGAGAAAGAAAAGAGGACAGTGAGATGATAAAGAGATAAAGAGATGAGAAAAGAGAAATGAAAAGATAAAATAAAGAGAAAACTGTAATACGCAACAGGTATTTTAGTTTCCAATTACGGAATGATTCTGTATTTTATGGGACGGTTGGCAACCCTACAACTGATAGTATGCTATCAAATTTTCAGCAATTTTCTAATTAGCATATTCATGCATGCTTTAAAATGGGATTCGCTCCTGGGCTCAACTCAACAGGAAGTCAGTTATTTTGAGTCGTTCGCCAAAACACACCCAGTGGATTTTGATATAATCCTCCTAGGGAATTTATGCATTCTAAACCAGGCCAATGTACTCTAGAGACAGTGTGGATGCAAAAATGCAAACGGGTCAGCTGTGATGATTCCTTAAACTTACACTGAAAAGTGATTAATAACTTTCTGTGTGACATTATATTGAGTGACATTATATTCAGTGACACCTTCAGTGACATCACGGAGTAACATCATAGTGTGTTGCTTTTTTTCCAGCATCTGCTGCCTATTCTACACACGTACACATCACAAATGCTAACATTCTCACGCTCACACAGACACACACACACACATGCACGCACACACATTCATACACACATAGAAGCACACACACACGCACAAACACACTCATATATCACACACACACACACCTCTATCTCTCTCTCACACACACTAACCCTCACATGTCACTCTCACACACACATACACCAACGCACTCAACAAATAGTTCAGGTCTAATAAGCCCTATATAGTGTGTGATGTGTCCAGGTTGTGTGGTGCATCCAGGCAACAATGACTTTTTGTAGGTCTTAACATGCTCAAATAACGCACAGGTTGTGCGGTGGACCCGGGATGGGGGATGGCACATATGTTTATCGCTAAATGAATGCTATGTAATGAATTCTTATGTATTTTGAGAAAAAAACTTGAGTTTATCGAGCAGTGGAGGAGGACGTGAGAGATGAGAAATCATACTTTTTCTTCTCAGGCTGAGGATTTCTCTTCAGCTATCGAGCACAAGAGTCATTTTGATATTTTTCCATGCTAGGGAGGACTGTGTGTTCTGAATGTAGAGGGTCAGGAGCTCTCTCACTTCACTCAGAGAGACGGAGAGAGGAAGAGAGAGGAATAAATCAGACACGATGAAGTGTGTCAGCGCTAAGCACTCTGCCCTGCTAATTAAAAAAATAGCGAGGCGTTATAAAAACGAGCTCTCCTAAAACCATTTAAAAGCGACTTAGCCAAAAGGCTAATGCAAAAAGAGCAACTGGTTTTTGTGCGATAATTATGTCTGCAATTTTAAACATTTTGTATGTGTGTGTGTGTGTGTGTTATTTTCTTTCTTTTTTTAATATATAAATCTCTGTGGCCTTTTATCTGCCGCCGATGCAGAATATTAGCCCGTAGCTGTTCCTGCGACCATGTCCCCTGTCGTATAATTTCCTACATTTTGTCTTTGTGAAAATGGCTCTGTGTTGTTCTCCACCTGCGGCCGGGCGCTTCCCCTCTGTCCCAATATTTAGATGAATCCATCTTTTTCCCTCCTCTTTGCCGTCCCCGCCACTGGATATTTTCTTTTGACAAAAGCTGCCATTAAGGCGCACGCTCTCGAGAACGGGACGCATTTTATTTCAAAGGCAGGTTTAATGGCCTCCTCAGATGAGGCTTGTATTTTTCCCCGCTTCTCTCTCTGAGCGAAAAAACCCACCTTCGATTTTCTTCACAGATTTGAAGATTTCTAGATTATTTGCTCCCCTCTCTCTCTCTCTCTCTCTCTCTCACTCACACACACTCTCACTCTTTTTGGCTCTCCTCTTTTTCTTTAATCATGACGCTCTTGAAAAATCGTCCTCGCTTTTTTCCCTTAATAGTGGCGCCGGTGGTTTTCGAGCACTCTTTCGGCCATGTTCAAAAAAAAAAAAAAAAAGGAAAAAAAAACAAGCAAAAAAAAAAAGTGACAGGGACAGGACGACATCAAAAGAGTGTGAGGGTGTGAAGGTGGGGGAAAATATTACTTAGCGTGTGATTTTTCGCCGCGTGGCCGTCCTATTCTCCTCCTAATTGCCTGTGATTATCTTAATAGAGAAAAAGGTGGCCGGTAATAAGCTGTGATTATGTGGAATGGACAGATGAAGCCCTAAAGATACAGAAACATAATTTTCTATCTCTATCAATCTCTCTCACTTTCTCTCTCTCTCTCTCTCTTTCTCTCTCTCTCATACACACTCTATCCTTCAAAAGCCCCAGCTCTACCTGATGCATTTGGACGCCTGTTATCTATAATAGATAGCAGCAGTTGTGATTTTGCTCTTTGATTAGCACTAGCATCGGGTTACTAGCACAGGAGGAGGCATGACATACTCTGAAAAATGGAACACATACACACATACAGTACACACACACACACACATTCATGCACACAGTTTGAGTAAAACTCACAGAACATAATAAACATTTTAAAAGTTTCTATATTTAGCAACTCTGAACTGCATGCTAATCATTAGTTTCCATCCATCCATCTAGGAAACCGCTGTAGTCAAACCAGAAACCATGAGGGCCAATGGTAACCATTGTATTTATTCCCATTTGAATGGCTGTGGTAGGACCTCCAGTCAACATTCGCACGTGCATTCACACACAAAAGGCAATTTGGAAATGCCAATTAGCTTAATCTTCATGTCTATAGACTGGGGGAGGAAACCGGAGAACCCGGAGGAAACCCACCAAGTACGAGTAGAACATACAAACTCCATGCCAAAGACCCACATGGGAATGGAACATGGGACCTGAAGGTGCAAAGTGACAGTGCTAACAACTAAGCCAACATTAGTTTGTTAGCTAGAAATAGTGATCTCTCTCTCTTTCACTCACTCATTCTTGCTCGCATACACACACACATGCACACACACACACATGCACACACACACAGCCTTTTTGGCTACATGTGAGCATGGTCATAATGTTTTTATTATTTGTGCGTGTGTGTGTTTGAATAGACATCATACTGGTGAAGACACTTTTGTCTCACACCATAGAATTAAGGCAGGGAGTGTGAGAGAGTGTGTGTGTGTGTGTGTGTGTGTGTGTGTGTGTGTGTGTGCATTCCATTGATTTCTAAGGCTGCTATTGGGTTAGCATTAGGTGCTACCAGTCTGAATCTGTGAGGTGATGACAGGTGGAGGTGAGAGTGAATGAATTTTATGACCTCATGGAGTGTGAAACCTCAAACCACTGTCTTTGATTTTGCATGCCCACACACACACACACACACACACACACACACACACACACACACACACACACACACACACACTTGTATAACCTGAAGAGGGTCTAATGACAGAATATAATAGCAGGCCACCTTATAAAGTAACAAAGACCACATAGAGCCACATAGAGTAACACTAGGGATCATAAAGCATCATAAAGTCAGGATTATGGAGTGACACGTTTATAGAGCTGTATTGAGGTTCATAGTTATGCCCTGAGGAGCTACATTCAAGATTATATCGCTTCACTGAAGATTATAAAGTGACTGTAAAGATTATAGAGCTACAGTACACCAAGGATCATAGTGCAACATTAAATATCATAGAGCTGAACCCAGGATCATGCAGTGACATGAATAATTACAAAGCTGTCCTGGGGATAATAGATCTGCATTGAGGATCATAAAGTGACAGGAAAGATTATGGTACAGCTCTATAATCGTCGTAACAATCATAGAGCTGCAGCACAGATCATAAAGTAACACCTATGATTTATAGAGCTGCACTAACCCTCATAATATGACAGTAAATACTAAAAGCTGAACTTGAGGATCATAGAGCTACATCAAGGATCATAAAGTGACACTAAATATTATAGAGCTGCACTGAGGACCATGGAGCTGCACTGAGGATCATAAAGTGATGTTAAAGATTATATAGCTGTCCTGAGGATAATAGAGCTGCAGCAAAGGTCATAAAACAATACTAAAAATTATAGACCTTCACTGAGGATCATCTAGCAACAGTACATAATATAGAGCTGAAACTAGATCATAGAGCTGTACAGGGTCATAAGGTGACAGGAAAAGGCATAGACCTCCACTAAGGTTAGTAAAGTGTCAGTGAAGATTAAATAGCAGTACTAAGCAGCATAAAGCAGAAGTAAATAAATATTATAGAACTATACTGAGGATCTTAGAACTGAACCACAGATCCAAACGTGACACAAAGTTTATAGATCTGCACTAAAGATAATCAAATAACAGTAAACTAAAAAGCTGAACTAGATCATAGAGCAATACAGGGAATCATAGAGTGACACACAGTACCATAGAGGTACACAATGAAATGCAATGAGTTGCATTTAGAATCATAGTAATGTCCCCCAAGTGGCTCTGCGGTAACAAGCTCGTCCTATCATTTGAAGATTGGGAGTTTGAATCCTGGGTTATGCTGTAGCCTGTCGCATCTCGGGGCCTAGGGAGACCTGATTGGCCCAGCTCTCTCAGAGGGGAGGGATGAGAGGCCCTCTTTACTCTCCTATCAATCGAGGCTCTAAGTGTCAAGAACTAACCCAATGGCGACCAGAAAGACGTAGCTTAGCAGTTAGCCCTGTAGCGTGAATGGTAAACCCAAACGCGGATGGACACAAGCGGGCAGGATAAGCGATTTGCTATAAGGACCCTCAAAGTGAATGAGTAAAGGAAAGACACAATCTAACCCTTGTCCTATAAACACACACTCAGTAAAAGAAAGCAAACCCAAGAAAGTGAGTACTCACGTGAATCGGAACGATACCAAAATAGCATGGGCAAAACTCAATGACAGAGCGATGTGCGGCGCCATCTTGTTTCCTTTTATGCTTTCAGGTTCGCGACCGTCTTACTTCCGGGTCCTGGTGCCGGTCACGGCTGAGTGCGCATGACAGTACCCCCCTGTCCAGAACCGACTCCGGACGGTCCAGGGGTGGAGGATACCCGGTGACGGTAGTCCCTAATGAGCCCGGGGTCGAGGATGAAGCGTGCTGGAACCCAGGACCCGAGGGCGCGAGTCGAGGATCCGTCGCACAGTGTAAGCGGGACTGCCGTCAATGATACAGGGGGGAGGAGCAGGGGGGGGTGGGTGTAACCATGGGTGAAGTGATGAATGGTTTCAGTTGGGAGGTGTGGAAGACGGGGTGGATCCGGAGCGCCGCAGGCAGCTGGAGCCGGTAGGTGACAGGGTTGATCCTTAGCGTGACGAACACCCATCGGCCTAGCATGTCCCTGAGAACATCATTAATAAATTGTTGGAAGGCCGAGGGTGCGTTACTGCGTCCGAATGGAATGACCAGGCTCTCATAATGTCCGGTGGGGGTGATGAAGGCCGTCTTCCACTCATCACCCTCTCTGATGTGCACCAAGTTGTAGGCGCTCCGGAGGTCCAACTTAGTGAACACGGTGGCACCAGAGAGGGTGTCCAGGGCTGAGTTGGTAAGAGGCAGTGGGTGACGGTTTCTGATGGTGATCTTATTTAGCCCCCGATAGTCGACACACGGACGAAGTTCGCCCCCTTTCTTCTTCACGAAGAAGAACCCCGCAGCTGCCGGCGAGGAGGATGGCCAGATGGTGCCATGTCGTAGGGCGCTGGCGACATATTCCTCCATCGCCTGGGTCACGCTGTTGGATAGGGAGTAGAGATGGCCACGGTGGGGGGGGTTGGAACCCGGCTGGAGTTCGATTGGCCAGGTCGTATGGGCGATGAGGTGGTAGGTGATTCGCCCGGCGTTTACAAAACACCTCAGCCAGATAAGGTGGAGGAATGGTGTGGATGTCGACGTCGGGGGCCTCGGACTCCCTGGAACACGTCCCAGCCTGGGCCCGTAGGCATAATTCGGTGCAGGTGGCTGGGAGCTCTCGTCCGGCTAGCTCATCCTTAATACGAGTAGCCAGTCCCTCGAAGTAGGATGTCCTGAGGGCTGCGTCTCCCCACGAGGTCTGGATGGCGAGGGTGTGGAAGTAAGCAGTGTACCGGCTCACGGACAATCCTCCCTGCCGCAGGTGGTAGAGTTTCATGTCGGTCTCCACCTCGCCCGCAGGATGTTCAAATGTTAATTTGAGCTGACGGGTAAACTCGTTGTAGGGGTGAGCGGTGGCGGTGTCAGCGCGCAGGACTGCCGTGGCCCACTCTGCTGCCTGCTGTGATAGCAACGAGACGAGTAGTGCAATGCACAGCCGGTCGGTGGAGTATTTGGTGGCATTAAACTCAAACACCAGTTCCAGCGATGTTAAAAACACATTGCATTTCCCATCCGTGCCATCCCATTTATCCGGGAGTGCTAGAAAAACATTAGAAGGGGTGCGGGGCCACAGCCGCTGCGGCGGGCGGACCGCTAGCCATGCCATCAACAGCCGCCCGGAGGCTAGCGTTCTCCCGCTTAAGCTCCGCAACCTCGCGGCGCAAGGCCGCGACGTTTTGGACACTAATGCGCAGAGTATCGAGCTCCCCGGTTAGCTTATTGATAAGCACAGCATGCTGGTCAACCACATCGCATAGGCGCTTTTCCACTGCATAGTACGGCACGACACGGTTCAGTTCTACTCACTTTTGGGGGGTTTTCCACTGGGAACAGTACATGGTACCTGGTCCTTTTTGTAGTACCACCTCAGCCAAGGTTCCAAGCGCGCCGAACCGTTACCAAAACGTGACGTGGAAACTCTGCTGGTCACTGATTAGCCGGAGAAAATCGTCATTACTGCGTCACTGAGCTTGCGACACAAGACACAACAGAACCGCTATATTTAGAACAGCCAGAGAAGGATCGCACACACCTTTTTGTATTAACCGTCGGCCTCTTTTGAAACAAACTCCTTCGTCTCGCTGTTAAAAACATCCACATGCCGAGAATGAAGAACACCATGCCGTCGATATGCTCCATTGTTGTGTTTGTTTGTGGCGCGTTTACGATGACGTCACGGCAGTAGCAGCGCCGCGACTAAACGACACGTGAGTAATCCCGCCCACGCTAAAGCGTTACTAAACTGAACTGAAGTGAGTTGAACTGAACCGTTTCGTGCCGTACTATGCAGTGGAAAAGAGGCAAAAGTGAATGAGTAAAGGAAAGACACAATCTAACCCTCTTCCTATAAACACACACTCAGTCTGAAAGCAAACCCAAGAAAGTGAGTACTCACGTGAATCGGAACGATACCAAAATAGCATGGGCAAAACTCAATGACAGAGCGATGTGCGGCGCCATCTTGTTTCCTTTTATTCTTTCAGGTTCGCGACTGTCTTACTTCCGGGTCCTGGTGCCGGTCGCGGCTGAGTGCGCATGACACTAAGCCAATCACAGGCATCTGTAAGCTCATACAGAAACATCCCAAAGATAGGACTGTAGAAGTTTAGGGTTTTAGAACTACAAAAAGGAACAGAGTTGAGAACCACATGTTATATTCTAGAACTACATCAGGATTATATGGTAGATTATCATCAAAGACTAAAGCACCACACAGAATTCAGTAGAGCTGGAAAACCAAAATAGTTAAAGATCCCAAGCAAAATCTGTACGGTAGAATAAAGGACTCTATGAAGAACTATGTCAATAGCAAAAGATTGCCTAATCTTGCCTAACAGAGATAAAAGATGCCTAACAAAGATTGTAGGAACCCTATCAGGAACCATAATAACTATGAAAGAGCTGCACTAAAGTCTGTAGAAGACAAGAAGGACTCAAGAACCTCACTGACAATTTAAGTTTCACACCTGAAGATGTAGTGTAGCTTAGCATGACTTCACTGTACTCAAAGATTCTAGAGGCAAACTAAAGGTTCTAGAGACATGCAAACTATTATTGAGACTAAGAAAATATATTAAATTGTTTTTCAAAATTGTATTATTTATGCACAACGTTCTACAGTTTCTGAAGGACACACGGATGGCTATATGTTTTCTTTTTGTCACTCTCTTGTGCTGGAATGTGAAATCTGTCCATCCAGACAGATAAGTGAAGGTTCTCTTCTTACCAATGGCACGCCTTTGTCTCTCTCACTCTCTTACTTTCACCTTTTACCCCTACTCTCAGTGACACACAGAGAGGAAGAGAGACATTGAGAATGAGAGAGCGACAGGTGGAGAAGAGGAAAGAAAAAGTGGCTTATCTGAAGTTTAACACTGACGGATCTCTGGTTACTTTGCCGTCGGCCTCGGGATCAACAGAACACCTGTGTGTGTGTGTGTGTGTGTGTGCGTGTGTGTGTGCGTGTGTGTGTGTCTGTGTGTGTGTGTTTGAGAGGAAGAGAGCGATAACACTGCTCTAAGGTAACTTGTGTGACTTGAGACAGTCCGAGAGGCAGACAGATGAGTTGTAAACCCCTTGAGGGCCGTGTCCTCACACACTCCTGATCTAAAGTGTCTCCTCTTTGTAATGAAGTGTGTGTTGGGTTTAACAACTCATCTCTCATCTCATTACACACACACACACACACACACACTAATATTATTGTCTCTTGTAGAACAGCTAGATCCAGTCCTCTAATCTGATTGGTCGAGTGGTGTTTCCTGTAACAGTACTGTGATGATTAACTGTGTGTCTCTCTCTGCTATTCTGGGTTCACCATGTATAATTACAGTTCCTGCACTGAAAAGGTTACTACAGTAGAGTTAGTGAAATCATCAGCACATTTGCAAATGACACTTTTCAGGCGTAAAAAAAAATTCAAGCTCATCAAATAAAGACAAAGAGATAAAATTCGCCTTTGGTGCATACTGCCACCTCCTGTGTTGGAGAGTGAAAATACGCAAGTGTCCCAGAGTAACAGAAAATAATAAAATAATGTAAATGCTGGTCTGCATGGGTATTGGGGGGCAGTAATTCATGGATACAACAAAATCAATTGTGCATAATGTGAAAGCACGTTAATGGATGCTTTAACATCAGAGTCTCTGGCACCGGTCAGAGTCCACTCAATAGCAAAATCTGATGCATTTGTGTAGTGTGAATGCCCTGTATAGTACCTGGGTCTGCTTGAATACAGTGTACTAAAAGCCACCATGAAAGCTAATTGTACTTTAAAAAAAAAAAAAAAATATATATATATATATATATATATACTGTATATATATATATATATATATATATATATATATATATATATTATTATTATTATTATTATTATTATTATTTGTTTTTGTATTATTATTATTTGTTTTTTTGCAAGTAATGTGGTTTGCGAGTGTTCCGCAAGACGAGCAAAGATTTTTAATACATTTTGACTTGAAAAACAAGCAAGTCTTGGTTTATGAGTACCGAGTATCATGTATCATGCATGTGCTTCACACACACACACACACACAAACACACACACACACACGCACACACACACACACACACACACACACACACACACACACACATGGAAACACTTATCTGGGATTTATTTTAACTTTTTTTTAAGGCAAACTGCAGGTTAATTTGTTTCATTTTTACTTTATATTTTGTATGAATTATTCATGTGTATTTATTTTTTGGGGCTGTGGAATAAATAATTAGAGTTTCCATTATTTCTTATGGGAAAATTTGCTTTGATTTACAAGTGTTTTGGAATACGAGCAAGTGGAACGAAGCTCCCGTTCCACCACATCCCAAAGATGCTCTATTGGTTTGAGATCTTGTGACTGTGGTGGCCATTTTAGTACAGTGAACTCATTGTCATGTTCAAGAAACCAATTTGAAATGATTCGAGCTTTGTGACATGGTGCATTATCCTGCTGGAAGTAGCCATCAGAGGATGGGTACATTGTGGTCATAAAGGGATGGATATGGTCAGAAACAAAGCTCAGGTAGCCCGTGGCATTTAAACAATGCCCAATTGGCACTAAGGGGCCTAAAGTGTGCCAAGAAAACATCCCCCACACCATTCCACCACGACCACCACCCTGCACAGTGGTAACAAGGCATGATGGATCCATGATCTCATTCTGTTTACGCCAAATTCTGACTCTACCATTTGAATGTCTCAACAGAAATCGAGATTCATCAGACCAGGCAACATTTTTCCAGTCTTCAACTGTCCAATTTTGGTGAGCTCGTGCAAATTGTAGCCTCTTTTTCCTATTTGTAATGGAGATGAGTGGTACCCAGTGGGGTCTTCTGCTGTTGTAGCCCATCCGCCTCAAGGTTGTGCATGTTGTGGCTTCACAAATGCTTTGCTGCCTACCTCGGTTGTAACGAGTGGTTATTTCAGTCAAAGTTGCTCTTCTATCAGCTTGAATCAGTCGGCCCATTCTCCTCTGACCTCTAGCATCAACAAGACATTTTCACCCACAGGACTTCCGCATACAGGATGTTTTTCCCTTTTCACACCATTCTTTGTAAACCCTAGAAATGGTTGTGCGTGAAAATCCCAGTAACTGAGCAGATTGTGAAATACTCAGTCCGGCCCGTCTGGCAACAACAACCATGCCACGCTCAAAATTGCTTAAATCACCTTTCTTTCCCATTCTGACATTCAGTTTGGAGTTCAGGAGATTGTCTTGACCAGGACCACACCCCTAAATGCATTGAAGCAACTTCCAAATTGAACAGGTGTTCCTAATAATCCTTTAGGTGAGTGTATATCAGAGACTATATATATAAAAGACCTCTTATAAAATCGATTCTACTTGTGGCTGCAGTGATATCAGTAAATATGAGTGATAACCAATGGAATATAAACAGCTCAGGGTTTTGTGGTTTCAGCAAAAATCTGTAATAGAGCACATCATATGCTGTAGCATGACACGTTTATGTGATTAAGTGTGTCTACCTTTCTCTCTTTCTTTCAATTTATCCCTCTCTCACTGTACTTATCTCTCTACCGGTCATGAGTCCCAATCGGATTTCTGCCCCCAGACTTATCCCGCAGACTGTCCCTGAGAGTGCAATTGAAGGCTGATTTCATTTTACTCCTTACAAACATCTCTAATAGGATTATAGAATAGTGCATACACTCAGTCTCTCCCTCTCTCTCTCTCCCTCTATTGAGGAAAAGCACCAAATATATATTAAAGATTTTCAGTGCTGTTGAGTTCTGCATTCTCGTTGGTCAGAATGTTTAGAGATTAATTCTCTATAACTGTACCCCCTAAAGTAGTGCAGCTTTATATGAATGCTCTCGCTCTGATACAGTAGCAACAGCTCATTCACAGGGACTTGTACAGTGCATGCTCCATTGATAATAAACATGCAAGCATAAATGATCTTCTGTAGGATGCATGGAAGGAGTCTTCAGTGTCAGTGCAGAGGTCACAGTAAGAGGTAAAGCTGTAACTTTAAGTTTTCCGACATCTTCAGGACACTTCTTGGACACTCTTGTCCAACTTCTTGGTAGTTTACACTTAATTTTTTAATATTAAATTGAAGAAATAAACAAAGGAGAGGTTGATGAAGAGAAGTAACATAGGTAACATGAGTAAGAACACAAGCTAATGTGTTTATTAAACAATACATGGAACTAAAAATGAATAAACAGTATACGTTATAAATATAAAGTGTTGGCAAATTGCTGTGGTGTAAGAAGAATAAAACTCTCCAGAACATGCTGTTATAGTAAAATAATCAACTTCTGGCTGGTTACAGTAACTCGACTTCATTACATTCCATTGTTCCTGATTATTTTCCCATAACAATGCAGAATGCGTAATTCTTTATGTATAAAATATACAACATTTTTTGTATAACTGTATGAAAGCTATGCATAATACAACCAGCTAATACATCCAGCAAAACTTTTATAGGGTTCTACATATAGACAAACATTAAACATTCTGGATTTATCACTTTCTAGGAGTGTTGAGACTGCAGTAACTTTGACTCTGTAGTAATGCATGAATGTGTGACCCGAACTCCATCTGTCTGTCTGTCTGTCTGTCTGTCTGTCTCACTTTCTCTCTCCATTAGGAGGTAAATTGTGTTTAAACACTACATCACTACAGGATGTGGTCATTATCTGTGATTATTGGAACACAGCCCACGGCGGGGAGTGAGTACTAACTGGTTTAGCCAGTCATTTAAAAACCAGATGGGAATGCAGCCAATTACAGATTTAGGATTTTCCGTGTGTGCGTGCGTGCGTGCGTGTGCGTGCGTGCGTGTGTGTGTTTACACACCTGCGTGTCACAAAACATTATGAGCATTTATGTTTCAGTACTCCTTTGATAAATAAACAGCTACCATTATCTGGCAATACAGAAAAATAAGTAACATAAAATATATTTACACTTCTGCTTTTAGTATTTAATCCTTAATATATTCTGCTGTCGTCTGGCTCATCATAGCTTCAGGCCCAGGACATGGAGTACAGGTGAATAAGATAAATTTAAAAATATAAACACTGAAAGAGATATTTGGAAATAAATCTGCATTAACATTATAATCACACACTTGCTATAATCACAAACTCACTAATATCACCTACTTACTATAATCACACACTCGCTATAATCGCTTAATTGCTACCACCACACACTTGCTATAATCACACACTCACTATAATCACACACTCGCTAATATCATACACTAACCATAATCACACACACTCACTAATATGACATGCTGGCTATAATCGCACACTCATTAACACACAATAACTATAATCACACACAAATTATAATCACAAACCCTCCATAATCACACACTCACTGTAAGCATCACAATCCATAATAAACATGCACTTGTTATAATCACACATTAATTATAATCAAACACTCAATCCCACTATCTATGATCACACACTTGTTGAAATCACACACTTTCTACAGTAAGATATTCTGTTTAAATCTTGTCAAAAGATAATAAAGAAGAAAATAAAGTTGGAAATGAAAAGACAAGGGATTATATGTACCAAAAGTGAAAACAGGTCAAGACAGGAGCAAGACAAGGATGATTCTGATGTGTGTGTGTGTGTGTGTGTGTGTGTGTGTGTGTGTGTGTGTGTGTGTGTGTGTGTGTGTGTGTGTGTGTGTGTGTGTGTGTGTGTGTGCAGACAGGCAATGTCGGCTAGACAGTCTGCCTCCAGTCTGAGAATATGAGGCGGTGTGGTGAGCTAATGTAGAGAGAGAGGGGGGAGAGAGACAGCGAGAGAGATGTATAAAATGTCATGTTTCTCTGTTGGATAATTAAATGTGCCACCTCAAAGCAGATCAATTTAATTTCTCTCAGCCAATGCTTTTATTTCTCTTCCCATCCATCTATCTGTCCAATCTCTCTTTTCACCATCATCCCTCCATCTCACTTTTCTCTTTAACCATTATCCAATCCTTTCTTTTTATCAAAATCCTTTCTTCGTCCCCTTATGTCTTTTGCCACAATTATCTCTAATTCATTGTTTGCATTTGTCTTCCCATTTTCTTATCTTCTTTCATCCCTCTATCTTTCTTTTCCCACTGACTTTCATCCATCAGTGTTTCAACAATAATCATTCATTTCCCTTTCACTACCATCTCATCTTTATGTTTACCATCATAATTCTTTCACTCAGTTCATAATTTTCTCTTCTCCATTTCTACGATCATCCCTCCATCTCTCCTATCACCATGCTCTATCCACCAGCACCCTTCAGTATTTCTATTTTATTTAACCATTACCCTTCCATCTTTTTTTTATTTATTCCACCATCACCTTACTTTCTCTATCCATCTTTCCACTGTCCTCACTGTATCCCTTTTTCCAAACGGTCCTCCATTTCTGTTTCCATCACCATCATCTTTCTTTCAACCAGCATCTCTACATTTCTTCACATTCCACCCTCATCATTCTATCTCTTTTTCATCTCTCAATCTGTCTCTTCCCACACTTCCATCTCTCTTTCCACCATCAAATTCCATCCCTCCTTTCATCTCTCCATCTGTTTCCATCATCACCCTGTCTTACATTCTCTCTATCTCTTCTTTCCACCACCATCTATCCTTCTCTCTTTCCACTATAACACAATCTCACTTTTTCCATTTCTTCTTTCACCAGCACTCCTTCTGAATTTTCCCCCTTCCATGGTCATCCTTCCATCTCTTCTTTCAACACCATCACTAATCTCTCTTTCTCATTCTACCATCACCCTTACATCTCTACATTCATCGTCTCTCTTTCCACCATCTCTCTCTTTCTTCATCTTTCTGTCCACTATCATCCCTGCATCTCTCTTTCACCACCATCACTTCATGTCTCTTTCCATAATCACCTTCTATTCTTCCATTTATCTCTCCATCTCTCTTTCCACCTTGATCACTCCATCCTTCTTTCCATAATCACCTTCCATTCATTTCTCCATCTTTACATGATCATCCCTTCCTACTTTCCACCATATTCCATCCATCATCACTCATCTCACTTTCTATGGTCATCCCTCCATCTCTTCATTCACCACCATCATTCCATCTTTCCTTCTTGCTACATTTTCTCTCAGTCACTCCAACATTATTTTTTTTATATCTACAATCTTCAATTTTTGAATGCCTTTCTACTGCCCCCCTTAATCTCTCTCTCTCTCTCTCTCTCTCTCTCGATCTGTCTGTCTCTCTAGTTTCTGGTGGAAATGTAACACCATAATAAAACGGCGTGTGGAATATCAACATCACTGCGGTTAATTAGACTGGGCTAATGGGGCTTAATTGCACCTCAGTCAGGTTTTTCCTGCCGAAATCTGAGCGTTATCGATGTGTGTGTGTGTGTGTGTGTGTGTGTGTGTGTGTGTGTGTGTGTGTGTGTGTGTGTGCTGTAAAAGTAAAACGCACTTAATTTATCGTAAAATCTATTAAAAGGATGAGTAAAAATAAAAGAAAGGAGAGACACAGTGGAGACACAAGGAAACCGAGAAACAGAGAGAGAGAGAGAGAGAGAGAGAGAGAGAGAAAGGGGGGGGAGAGAAAATACAATACCAGTCCATATGTCACATGATGCATGTGTGTATATCTGACCAATCAGAATCACATCAATGAACAGGTGATAAAGGCATATATATATATATATATATATATATATATATATATATATATATATATATATATATACAGATGATAAAGGCATGCATATATGCCATTATCATCTGTTTATTGATGTGATTCTGATTGGTCAGAAGGTGTTAATTAATTATCTATAACAGCAGGTTTTAATATTCTGCATGACATGTACAGCACACACTCCACTGATAATGAACAGATTTGTTGTATTTTTACAAGAATGCTACAATGGTACAAAAAGGTTTTCTCCAGAGATGTTAATGTGTAAGGAAGGAGTCTCCAGTGTTAGCGCTTTGTAATAGTCAGAGATAACGCTCTAACTGTGATAAAAAATTAATAAATACATTTTAGGATTGTGATTATCGGTAACCTGCTGTGGTGTAAGAGGAATAAAATATTTGGGAACATGGTGTTATAGTAATGGTGTTAGTGTCACTGATTAGTTTTCAGTAACATCACCACACACGGAAGTTGATTTCTTACTAATATACAGTACATGAATATTGAAAAAAAATAATAATAAAGCTGGATAACTGGTGTGTGTGTGTGGGTGTGTTTATGTTTTTTGTCCTACGCCTCAGAAGCCAGTCAGGCTTTTTATACATTTCCTCTTTCCATTTTTTCCTTCTCTTTTTTCTTTTATACAGAGAAATAAAGAGAGTGAGTGAAAAACGGGGGGAAAAGCCCGGGCCCATTTTCAGACAAAACAAGTTCAATAAGGACAAAGTGTACTTGTTTAAATGACCCTTTTTTTCCTCGATGTGGAAAACCATTAAGCTTTGCTTCAGCCTGGAACTTGTGCTTTTTTCTCGGTGCGCGTCCTTGCCGCAGTTTAGCCCTTAATAACAGCTTTTATCACATTTTGTTATTAGTCCATTAGACGCTGATATCAGCCCGAGGATAATTTTAGGGAATTGAAAAGCAACGTAGAGAAGTGTGTGTGTGTGTGTGTGTGTGTGTGTGTGTGTGTGTGTGTGTGTGTGTGTGTGTGTGTGTGTGTGTGGTGCAGGTGGGGGTGTGTGTGTTGGGGTAGATGTGGAGTAGGGGAAAAAAAGTTTTTTTTTTTTATTTAGACTAATGCGCTTTCGATTTCGTTGCACTGTGTCCATTTGTGCTGTTTATTGAGAAATGTGTTTTTAATCTCGCTCTTGTTAACTCGACGCTTGACTGAGGAATATAACAAAATACATATAAAAGACCAAAACACATTTCTGAATGCGGCCCGGGCTTTAAATCGTGAATTGTAAATTGTCATCTTCTTCTGAAAAAAAAAGAAGTAGAAGTAGACTAACAGGAAGTGTAAAATAAAGTGTTATAAAACATTTGGGACATTTCAGACAATTTTTTAAATCAATAAACGTCTGATACGCTGTGGTGGACATGGGCTATGTCTCAAAATCGTACTCTAGAACACTGCATTTTGATGCATTTTGCACTGTTCATGATTAAGACTATCTAGTTTGTACAATAGAGAAAAATAGCTCCACCCCCTGATCTCCTAGACACTTACAGTATGATTGGACAGGATTCTTTCAAAATAACTACAATTGTCAAAAATCTTAATAAAAAATGCTAATTTGTAATAGATGTTGTTTGATATTTAGAGCAGTACAGTGTGTTTTGATTAGTTGAGAATAGTACTGTATGGTGTGTTCTGATTGGTTTAGAGTGGTACGGTGTGTTCTGATTGGCTGTGGGCATTAGAACATGCATTTGTTCTGATTGTTTGGGAGCATTAGGATGTGATACAGTGTGTTTTGACTAGCTGAGAGCATTGTGATCTGTTCTGATTGGCTGAGAGCAGTGCAGTGTGTTCTGATTGGCTATGAGTGGTACAGTGTTTACTGATTAGATTTCTCTTTCGTTTGGGGTGATTTGTGGTCATGTCCTAAAAAGAATTCCAAGCATACAAAAGAAATCCAGACTCATTTTAGAATTTTAGATCGTAATGAACCACTCTATCTATCTATCTAACAAGCCCCCAGGGAATTAGCCCATAGCATGCATATTAATATATACATACACTCACCTAAAGGATTATTAGGAAAACCACACTAATACGGTGTTTGACCCCCTTTCGCCTTCAGAACTGCCTTAATTCTATGTCGCATTGATTCAACAAGGTGCTGAAAGCATCCTTTAGAAATGTTGGCCCATATTGATAGGATAGCATCTTGCAGTTGATGGAGATTTGTGGGATGCACATTCAGGGCACAAAGCTCCCGTTCCACCACATCCCAAAGATGCTCTATTGGGTTGAGATGTGGTGACTGTGGGGGCCATTTTAGTACAGTGAACTCATTGTCATGTTCAAGAAACCAATTTGAAATCATTCGAGCTTTGTGACATGGTGCATTATCCTGCTGGAAGTAGCCATCAGAGGATGGGTACATGGTGGTCATAAAGGGATGGACATGGTCAGAAACAATGCTCAGGTAGGCTGTGGCATTTAAACGATGCCCAATTGGCACTAAGGGGCCTAAAGTGTGCCAAGAAAACATCCCCCACACCATTACACCACCACCACCAGCCTGCACAGTGGTAACAAGGCATGATGGATCCATGTTCTCATTCTGTTTATGCCAAATTCTGACTGAAATTGAGACTCATCAGACCAGGCAACATTTAACCCAGTCTTCAACTGTCCAATTTTGGTGAGCTCGTGCAAATTGTAGCCTCTTTTTCCTATTTGTAGTGGAGATGAGTGGTACACGGTGGGGTCTTCTGCTGTTGTAGCCCATCCGCCTCAAGGTTGTGCATGTTGTGGCTTCACAAATGCTTTGCTGCATACCTCGGTTGTAACGAGTGGTTATTTCAGTCAAAGTTGCTCTTCTATCAGCTTGAATCAGTCGGCCCATTCTCCTCTGACCTCTAGCATCAACAAGGCATTTTCGCCCACAGGACTGCCGCATACTGGATGTTTTTCCCTTTTCACACCATTCTTTGTAAACCCTAGAAATGGTTGTGCGTGAAAATCCAGTAACTGAGCAGATTGTGAAATACTCAGACTGGCCCGTCTGGCACCAACAACCATGCCACGCCATGCTTTCTTTCCCATTCTGACATTCAGTTTGGAGTTCAGGAGATTGTCTTGACCAGGACCACACCCCTAAATGCATTGAAGCAACTGGCATGGGATTGGTTGATTAGATAATTGCATTAATGAGAAATTGAATAGGTGTTCCTAATAATCCTTTAGGTGAGTCTATATATATATATATATATTGAAGTATGTAGGGAACAGGGAGTTGGGACCAGGACTTTGTATCTGACACATCAAGCATGATTTCTTTTTTTTTTTTTTTTTTTTTTTACGTGATTGAACCATGAAAAGCCTGCAATGTTTCAGTCGTAGGTTTTCCCCTGCACATACTCCTGATCGGCACTAATTGCCTGCGTCATTTTTCAATCTGCACCATATTGATCTGCGTCTGCTGAATTTGTCGAACGATTACGGCGTCGAATTAATTCGTCCAGACATAAAAAAACAGAATAACAACTCCACCTCGTGTCAGTGGATCACTATCAGATAATTAGAGAGTAGGTCAGAGCCTGTTTTCACATCTACATACAGTCGTCCGTAATTAGCTTTCAGATTGTGCATCAAACACGCACACACATTAACACACTATTCCATTAATTCCTGAAACACGGTGTGTACATTTTGCTCCATTGTTTCAGATTTAATTGGCCCAAGCGTACAATGACCACCCTAATGTCCATTATTTGGTGTGAGCGTGTGTGTGTTTAATGTAGGATAAAAAGGGGAAATCAATAGTGTTTCATTAGTGCAGGGCTGCAGCACGGCTTAATTAAACTTTCCGAGGCGTTTGCTTTAACCGGGCAAATAAAAGAGTGAAGTGGAGAGAATGAGGGCATTAGCATATCTATCTAGCACACACACACACACACACACACACAGACACACACACACACACACACATTTTTGTCCAGGCACTTCACACTCACTCACACTTTTTCCATCAGCTAGACATTTCTTTAGAAGCAATATTCCTGTTAAAAAGATCATCAGCTAGTCACTCATTGGCTGTGTTTTAATACCGATAATATAAAGTGCGCACTTGTTTCCTCGGGAAGACTGTTCTCACTGTGTGCTTTATAACAACAAAGAAAAAACAGACTGAGAACTACTGTATCATCAGGTCACTGTGCATACATCTTGAAGTACACATGTCTGTGTGTGTGTGTGTGTGTGTGTGTGTGTGTGTGTGTGTGTGTGTGTGTGTGTGCATCACACCAGAAATGTACTCAACATTTGATAGTATAGTATAGTGTATGTGGAAGAGATCCTCCCCAATCAACTGAGCAGCAGATTGTGAGATCTGTTTAGAAGGATGAAAATCAAACACGCATCTGTTTTCATCGTCTCCCAAGAACCACGGCGGGATTATCAGGTTTCTCTCTCTGTGAGATGGACATGTCAGACACAAGAGAAAAACCCATCCATCTGCTCTTATCTGAACATCCATTTGTTCCTCAGAACTATCAGTACGAATGCTCAAGTTCCTCAATTCTGGAACGCTCAGAGATTCTGGGAGATATAAACATCACAGAGTAAACGTTCTAGAGCAAACAGAGAATCATTTCAAGGAGACCAAATCTTCACTCTGTCTCGAAAAAATCTAGAATCCCTAGGGTGAATGTTTTCTGGGATCCTCTCTAAGTTGTTAAAATTCTCAGTGTAAAGGTATTAGAAGAACTTGTCAGGTCTCAGATGTGTAATATTATGGTTGAAGGTTGTCATCAATGTGAAGGTTGTATGGGATGAATGCTATGGGATCAGTGATCAAATCTAGAACTTTGAATGATAAAGGTTCTAGAATCATGTGGTACTGAATTCTTTGTCAGTTCAAAAAGGTCTACTGTAATTTCTTAGGATCCTCAAGAAGCTCTAGGATCATTGGTGAGGTCTTGACTATGTTGAACGAAAGTTCTAGAATTTCTGGTAAAAACATTTTCTGCAATTTTTACGGTTGTGATTGTTTTACAAAATTCATCCACCTGTGACTCATGTATGAAGTCGTAGATCCGGAACTCTCTCATTTCTCCATCCTCCTTGCTAACAAAGTGTGTACAGCATATAGGCTATTTAGTAAACTGGTTAGTTACTCAACTACTAGTGTAATTGCAATTACCGAACATTTAACAAACAGGAGGTTTTCTGGAAAAATAAATATAGTATGTTTGTTTTTAAAGTCCTGTATTCTAGTTCTAGTTCTCCTTAGTCCTAACTCAAACACCTCACCTCTCCCTCATTCTACTTACTGTATATCCGAGTGTTTGAAGTTAAAATGCACTTCCCTTGCTTCACATTTACCCTCCGAGAATTAACACAAAAAAAAAAAAGAAACAAAGAAAATCAATGGCTGTTTTTCCTGACCGCTCGCTCCCTCCTGCACTATTCGGTTTCATCGAGGCGTGCGTGTTTCCTGAGGGGCCACGCATGAAGGCCATCTAATCGAAACGTCAATTTATTAGCTCAAAGACTACAGCATCAAGGAAAAAAAACACAAAGTGTTCACGTTTTCCAGGAAACCCTCTGTGAAACAAGAGCATCCAAGAGGAAAAGCAGAGGAATGTGTGTGTGTGTGTGTGTGTGTGTGTGTGTGTGTGTGTGTGTGTGTGTGTGTGTGTGTGTGTGTGTGTGTGTGTGTGTGAAAGATAGACAAGCAAAACAGACTCATCTATGATGGACTGATGTGCTGATGTGTTAACATGGGTAAGATGTGTTAATATGTAGGCATGATGGTTTTCAAGCTTTAGAACCTTCAGAGTAACCAGAACTCTGCTGCAGAAAGAGTAGACAAATAACAAATGTAAATTAAAAGTTAACAACTGTAGTGATCAAAATAGAAACTAACCATGACTGAAGTCAGTAGAACTGTAAGTAGAGCAAGGTATCCTGAATGAAATAAAATCAGCAGGTGCTGGTCCAAACCTCAAACTGGCTTAAGAGTTTGTAGATCTCAAGCTGGCAGATGGATCTTGTAAACCTTGGGAAGGTAATAAAAGTTTGTTGTCGTCAAGGTGGGAGAACAGGAACCTTGTAGACCTAAGGATGGCCATGCAGAGAGCCTCGTAGACCTAAGGATGGGCCGGAGGTGAATTTTGTGGCTCTCTGGATAGTCCGCAGTAAACCCTTGTAGTCCTCAGGATGGTCAGGAGGAGAATATTGTAGACCTAAGGATGGTTGGGAAAACTCCAGTGATTAAACATGAACAGAAACAAGACGCCATTGACTGTGTGCTGCTTAAACTTACTCAGGAATTAAAGTGAACCCAGAATATCATACTGTATGATGGTACATCAAAAGTTTAGAAGCCATGAAGAAAAGATATCTGCTGCTGCTTGTTTGGGATCGAAGAGAACCCAGTGGATTAGTTTAGATTATGCTAATCATGCTAATGATTATCATCAGTACTGTGTTGTACACGCAGAACACACACAGGCTTGTAGCTTTGTGGATCATCGAACGTGGTTACCGTGACGATCGTTAAACTTTGCACGCCTGATGGATCTGTGTGTGTGTGCGTGTGTGCGTGTGTGAGATTAGTGCAGTAATGTAGCATTATCGATCTGTTTCGTGGCCGCAGATGAAACTGAGTAAGGACGTTTTTAGTGGAGCAGACAGACGCGGTGGACGACAGGCGTCTGTGGCCTACCTCTGCTGTCATCCATCCGTCCATCCGTCTGTCCATCCATCCATCTGTCCCTCACATCATTCTTCCTTCTTATGGCTCGCATTTCTTCCTATGTATGTGGATGGGGTCAAACACACGTACAGACAGACATTCACACACACACACACACACACACACACACACACACACACACATATGGCACGTTCTTCCACACAGATGACATTTACAAATATTTTTTAGTAAATAGCAAATGTTTTTACATTGTACCCACCGGAGGATAAGTGAAGAGTTTCTGGGGAGCTTCAGGGTCACGAGATCACATAGAACTCCAGACAATCTGTCTCAATGTTCCAGTCTGTACAGCTATGATTATACACACACACACATACACACACACACAAAACATTGAAACACACTGTCTGAAAACTAAGGGATTTAAATTTCAACTGTTTAGTAATGATGTCATAACCAAAGATATAAATACAACTAATCAGCAGCTTCACTATTTTTATTCTTTTCTCTGATTTATCCTTTAAAATATTTTCCTTCTTTGTTTATTTGTTCTGTATATATTAGTTTTATTTTTTCTTCTTTTATTTATTTTATTAATTTTAGTTTTATGCCATGTTCTTTCATATTTCATATTATTTCATATTTTAAAAAATCATAGGACTCATATTAGAGATTAGGATGAAATCACAGAATTTTCTAAATACCAAACTTTATTCATTTTTTATTATTATCATTGTTTCATTTGTTTTGTTTTATGTAATATACTACATTTAATTTCATTAACTTTTACATTTGAATATTTATTTAGTTGTTTGTTTGTTTTTTTGTTCACTTAAATTTTTGTACCACACGAAAACTTTTATCTAAATATTTTTTAAAATAATGTATTTATTGTTGTAGTGTGTGTTTGTGTTTGTATGCACGAGTGTGCATCTTGTTAGGTTGTAATGGATGATGCGTGTCATCATTAATGCTGTGGGGTGAGGGGGCGTGTCCCCCAGGGCTTGGGGGCTCTGACTCCACCCACTTCTCTAAACGCAATCAATAATCCTGTTAATAAATAATCCTCTAAATAAAGAGTATTTTATGGGGCAGACACCGAGCCGTACAACTCATCATTTAACATAATTTAACTCTATTTCTAAATTGGATTATATAAATAAATATAAAATAACCAAAAACAAGAAATAAGAAAAAGCAACCACAATAATAATAATAATAATAATAATAATAATAATAATAATAAATTCCATATTTTATGTGAATTTATTTGTCTATACAAATAAAATATTATCAAATAAAATTTTATACAAAAAAGTCAAAAAGAAAATCAGAAAATACAAAATTTAAATCAGTAAACTATGCAGAACATGAATAAATTATAACGTATTAGAATTATATTATATTATATTATATTATATTATATTATATTATATTATAATAACAAGTAAAAGTTTGTGTGTGTTTGTGTGTGAGAGAGAGAGAGAGAGAGAGAGAGAGAGAGAGAGAGAGAGAGACGTTTTTGAAACGCATTCTGATTCGCTTCAGTCTTTGATATTATGCAGATTACACCCATTAACTGCCAGTGTGTGTGTGTGCAGTGCATTTATCCTATTTGGGTGGTGGCCATCTTGGACTCAGGCTCCCAAATATATTAAGTTGATGTGAGTGTGTAAAACAAACAAATAGCTCGTGCCAAAGTGGCGCAGCTTCAGCTTTCAGCCCCGCAATTATCTTCTTATGTAATTAAACACAATGCGCTAAACGAGCGTCTTGCTAACACAGGGGTTAGCTTAGCCAAAACAGGATAGACAAGAAGAAAAGGGCCGGGGGGTCGGGGGGGGGGGGGTAACTGGATTTTATATTGGCATGATGGTGTTAATGTTAATAGTGGACATTTAAATGAAGCGTTGAATAAAACAGACATGGGGCATTACACAGGCTGAGAGAAAGGTGACATGCAGATGCTAAGCTGCTGCCTGTAGACCTCTGCTGCTTGTAAGTGACATTAGCAGGGTAGCTTCATGACACAACTTAAGTAACAATAACTCATTATAATACGTAAGTACTGAGTCATGTGACTATAGCTCATTGTAATGTTTAAGTATGCACTGATGTGACTCTGCTTCTTTGTTTGAATCAGAATTATTTTTATTTAAATCAGTACCATGGATGACACAGAGCTAAAAAAAAATAATAATAATAAAGAGACACAACCAAACAGTAATAGATTCTGCAAAGTTGAGATATAAAATGGACGTTAACGGTTTTTTAGGTGAGTTCAAATACGACATAGTTTGCATAAATGTGCATGAATTAATCAGTTAATTCCAGTCAAATCTATTCAGTTAATTAATTTCAGTTTCCAAACAAAAATGTAACTTTAATATGTCTGCATGTACATTTACAGTAAAAACATTTTATTGTTTACATCAAATTATACAAAAATGTTCTCAAAACATACTATAAGGTAAGCAAAATACGTATTTAATGTAAATAAATATAAAGTGGACAAAAAAATCTGTTTAAGATTAATCACTGAAGGTTGAATCATGTTTTACTATTAACATAACTTGCTATCATGAAAACTGGTCCAAGGTGAATCAGCAAGTGAATCTACGTATTTTTTTTTTTAATGCATGTAGTGTAATTTACAGAAAGTGAATTAGTATACAGCTGAATTGTTTTTTGTAAAATCAATACAACCGGTGTCATTTTGTAAATCAATATGATGTGAATTACTAGACAGTAAATAATTTTCAATCAAAGTAATTTTTAAATGCAGTGTACAGTAAACCAGAAAGCTCTTTTCTGCCCATTTACTGTATATCTGATGTTGGAGTGGAATAAAATCATCTTATTTTTCATATTTAATTGTTGTTTTCAGCCGTAACTTATAAAGGACATTTTACTATTAATAAAATGTTGAAGTCGACTATGAGATTTAAACATCACTTAAACCCACGATTTTACCTCCATGTTAACACTGATAATAAAAATTCCTAAATATTTACTGTTGTCTACACTTTTATTGCTGCATTTATTGGATTAACTGAATCCTAACATCATAGAAAATCAAAAATACACCTTCTCTGTTTTAGCCAGATCCTTTCTGTGCCCCCCCCATTCCTTGCCCCTCTCACCATCTGTGAGGTGTTTTATTTGCTTTGTTATTATTTTTATGATGGCGTGGTGTTATTGAGACTCATTTTTCATCCAGCCTGCATTAAGCATCGCTATCGATTTCTTGTACGCGGTGCAGGACTGGTGGACCACACTCTCCTTTTTTTCTGTTATTATTCTGTGGTACTTGTGGGTAATTCATATCGGCCTGGAGGTCCTGACTCCTGAAAATACACACACTCACACACACGCACACGCTTTGAGGTATCCCTCATTTTCACAACCTGCTGTAAAACTGCACCATTTCAGAAAACACAGCGGTGAATAACTGGTAAAAACAACAGTATTTATTTTCCTTTCATCCCCTTTTTCACTTCTTTTGTTGAGCCTTCAAAGCATTCTGGAGCATGGGCTACTTAGCCACTTTAGATTTTCGACCAAAACAATGAAAACAGGATTTTTTAGCATTAAAAAAGTATTCAATCGTTTAATCATAAGCAAATAATATGCATTGAGTTGGTAGAAGATGAGTCAATATAAAATGACTCAGCAAGAAATGAATTGGTGGCATGGTGGCTTAGTGGTTACTACTGTCATCTTTGACCTACAGGGTTGGGCCTTGATTTCTGTCTCAGGATCTGTGTAAGTTTGCATGTTCTCCCCATGCTTGGTGGGTTTCTTCTGAGTGCACCAGTTTCGCAGTTTTAGGGTCCAAAGACATGCAGATTAGGATAATTGTGTTCCCAAATTGCCCATATTGTGTAAATGTGTAAATATTGGTATAATATAAAAGGTTTACAAAATTAATCCGTATTAATCCGTATATACAATAAATCAGTATTAAGTGAGTCAAAATTTGGTGAATCGTTGTTAAGGGGTATAAAATGTGTACATGATAAGTATTACGTGTACAATGATTATTATTTAAAGGCGTAAACAATAAATTAGTATTAAGTGGTATAAAGTGAATGTTAACCCAGTATTAAATGACTCAGTATTACGTGAATTAGTATTAGATGAATCAGTACTAAGTGGTATAAAGTAAATGTGTACATAATGAATCAGTATTAAGTAACTCCAGTGAACCTGTACTAGACAAATCAGTATGACATGGAATAAAGTGAATCGATATTAGATTAATCAGTATAAAGCGAATCAGTATTAAGTGAATAAGTAAATAAAGTAAACTAATATAAATGCATATAAATACATTTCTATGAGATGAACATGAAAAAGTGATTTGGTGTAAAATGTATTAAAATAAGGAGTTAGGTTTCAAGTCTTGTTAAGAGATTTGTATAAAGTGCATAGGAATTAAATGAATCAGTATAATGTGAATCTAATTAACTGTATCAATTTAAAGTGAACATGTATATATTGTATGATCAGTATGAAAGGTATCAGAACAAGTTGAATAATTGAAATGTAAATTAGTGTGAGATGATTCAGTAAAGATGTGTATAGTTAGAAGTTCCAGCATGATGTGTCTTGAACTGAAACAGGATAATATGAATCTCATAAAAGTGAACAGCAATTAAGCAAATCATAATAAAGTTATGTAAACTGGGTTAAAGTGAAACGGAATGACGTCAGCTGTGTATAAAGTGAATAGAATATGAATAGGAATTAAAGAATCAATATAAATTAAGTCCGTGCTTCAATATAAGATCGTTTATTATAAATTATTCATAAATTCAGAACAGGAATTGAGTGAATCAACTTAAATGTATCAGTATAAACTCTAAAGGTAATCTCTCTAATGTGAATTAGTAAACCGTCAACTGAATCATGTTAAAGTTCTTCAGTTTATCCAGAAATTATATACCATGCATGGTTAGAAAATACAAGTGGCACTTTGGCTTAGTGGTTAGCACTGTTGCCTTACACCTGAAGGGTCCGGGTTTGATTCCTGTCTCGGGTCTGTGTGCATGGAGTTTGCAAGTTCTCCTGTGCTTGATGGGTTTCTGCTGGATGCTCTGGTTTCCTCCCACAGTCCAATAACATGCAGATTAGGCTAATTGGAATTGGCATTCCAAATAGTGTATTGGTGTGTGTACAGTATGTGTGTGACCTGTGATGGATTGGCACACTGTTCAGGGTGTACCCCACCTCATGCGCTTAGTCTCCTGGGATAGGCCCTGTATGCAGGATAAAGCAATAAAGATTAGAAAGTGCATTTTTAAAAAGGGAAATAGTATGGTACATTTGTAGAAAAAAAAAGAAAAAGCAGTGTAATGCGAATCAGTACAATACAAGATGAATCGTTAAAAGAAGAAGTGAATCAGGATACAAATACAATGTTGTGTCTTTAACTCCACTATACAGTATATTGCATATTGAACCATGGCATGTAACTAGCTAAAAATGCTTTTAATAAGTATTTGTTCTATTAAAATGCACTCACACACCTCCATGAAACATTTCAGGTTGTGGTGTTAAATGTCCTCTTATTCAGCACTAAATTTAGAAAGACAAGTGTTCATACTAAGTGATTGTGCTGTTAATGATGTCACAGATGAGAGGATATATTACCAAGGTTCTATACTGTGCTAATAGTTCTGCGGTTATGGTAAACAGTAGCAGAGCTCATGTAGATCAGCGCTAGAGGCATGTGAGCTCACTGTGACACACCATGATTTAATTTGTCGGCATGATTTAATTTGTCTGCTGTAAGTAAATGAGCGCCATGTGAATTAGCCATGAGGGAATTTCTCAAGGTTAAATTACAGCACGGATCCCATCTGGTGGAGTGAAGGTTCATCGCAGAACAGCACAGCACAGTGCCCACAAACCCAACACCCCCCCCCCTCCACAACACACACACACACACACACACACACACACACCACCCATAGGCACATACACACCCGTTTCTCCATCCAGTATAAATAAGACAGAATATAGAGGAGACGACCCGAGGCTAGGTTCCTGAGAGCAGCTGTAATCTGTTCAGCCGAGGTTATGGGGTGGGGGGCTGGATGTGTTTAGGGGTGTGGGGGGGGGGGGTTGTGGGGGGGAACGGTCTGTGATGGATGAAAGATAGAGCTTAAGCTTCTGACTCACATCCAAACCACAATAGGAAAAAAAATATATAACCGTAATGATAGGAAAATTAACAATAAGAGGAAAATATTTGAAAAAGAAAGAAACAAAAATCAGTTACAAATAAAATATTTAAATAAAATATTTAAATAACCTTAGCTATACACACGCAACAGCTCTTTTATTAAAGTTTTCATTCATGCAATAAACAGGTCTTTAAGGGCATTAAAATGAGTGTGGATGAATCAACTTCAGCTGTGTGGCAACAAGCCCCATCTTTTCTTCACTTACAGTATTTACATCTTATATGCATACAGCACACCCCATTGCCTTCATATACAGTACATCTAATGTCCATGCAGTAATTTATGTGGCTGGAACAATAAAAGCACAGCATCCTGCAGTTATTAAAGCAAAAAACTTCTTCAAAAAGTATGCTATGCTAAAAATATACATTAAATTTTTTTTTTTAACAAAATGGAAGTATAATGCTCTTGCTGCTGATAATAATGATTGAGAGAAAAGTATTTTTAAAGTATCCAAGTTACTTCAAATCTCCTCGGTTGCCTGTTAAATCATTTACACATCAATTTAAATAATGAATTAGTCTCACACACCAGTTCTGTGCTTTTTCAATAATCGTCTAGTTAAGATTGCTGCCTCAATCATGCCATAGACCTCTGCTACACACAGGTATAAAAGCTGTTAAGATCTGAGAAAGAGAAAGTTAAAGCTAATTAAAGTTCCATTTATAAATGTTATTTTTATTCATTCAATATATTCCATATACAGTGCTGTTTTGTTTTTTTGTTTTGTAAAAACGTTTTTATACATGTTTGTTTTATTACATTGTTCACTATTAAGTTCTTACAAAAAAATTTATCTTATAGGAGAATATCTGTAGGCCAGAAAAGAAACCATCATATTATATAAAAGACCAGTTTTTACAGAAAAAAGAAAGAAAGCTTTTGCATGAAAAAAAAAACAGGTGCAACAAAGTCCTCAGAAGTCCTTTTTGCTTCATTAGTCACCATTTACTGCTTTTTTATAGTA
Source organism: Channallabes apus (assembly GCA_030522415.1). Lineage (NCBI taxonomy): Eukaryota > Metazoa > Chordata > Actinopteri > Siluriformes > Clariidae > Channallabes > Channallabes apus. Next base: position 27,199,050 of record CM060116.1, on the reverse strand, counting down.
TTATAATTAAATATAAATATAAAAAATTTTATTATAGAATATAAATACAATATTCTTGCTCTACAGTAGTGATTTGCATGTGCCTAAGGCTTTTGGACACTATACAGAACACAAACAACAACAACAACAACAACAACAACAAAATGGTCAGTGTAGCCAAATGTGCATCTGATATGTTTTTAATTAATTTAAACTGAAAAGAAACATGCGATAGTATTTAAAATTGTGACTCATTAGGCTCCAAGTTTTGTCATTTTAACACATGTACATGCATTAAATGTAATGTTGAATGTGAAAACACTATAGCAGATGTGTATTTGAGACAGAGTTACTGTTACTGTGTACACCACTCTGCTTTGTGATCAGCAAGTCTGACTTTTTTTTTAGCCATGCCCACTTTCCATTCCAAGAATATGCTAATGGTAATACAAGTCCAGCTGTATATTATTATCTCTTTTAAGCATAAGATGGACCGGATATATTATCCCTGTCTCAGTCTGCCTCTGATGCCTCACTAAGGCACACAGTTGAATCACTGGTGTATCTTTGAGGTACATCTACAAAATTACTGTGTTAATTTGTGTAATAAGATAATTAGAAAATGAAAGTGGATTTTCAGGTGCTGTTGTATGTCTCTCTCTTTCTCTCTAAGAGTCATAATTTAATGACAGTGATCAGATCGAGCCTCTGAGTTTGGAGTAGATTATGTAACCTTGGTCGTGATCCAAATCTCTCCATCTGCCTCATTACACTCGTTTAGTTTAACACCACTATGCTAAGATCCATCCATCCACCCTTATCCCCCGTCCTTCCCCCCTGGTTGGATGCGTGGCAGCTGTGTTTGGGCCGTTCGCAGTTCCTCCTTAGCTGCCTGTAATTACGGTGCTCGAGCTCGAGAGGGAGGATGAAACTGATGAAGCACAACAAGCTGCTACTCGAATTCAGATCCATCAGAGGGAGAAATGGATATTAGATATTTTATATAATTTATATTTCTCTCTCTCTCTCTCTCTCTCTCTCTCTCTCTTTCTCTCACTCGTGTGAAAACAGGCCACACGGGCCACGAGCATTCGTTTAATTTCATTTGTCCAGTGAACAGTTCTGCTCTCGCACTTAATATAGCAGTTAACCACCACTACAATCTAAAGTGCTGTTAAACTCACTGCAGTGTGTGTGTGCTTTTACAAGAATTTTGAATAAAAAAGAAATACAAGTGTTTTTTTTCTGAATATGAGGGTAAATTTTATAATTGATGCTGTACATTTTCTATGTTTCAGGGTTCAGGACTCTGGACATGACTGATCTAGAGCTATAGACTCTGCACTCGCCCCATTCTCTAGAGCTACAGACTCATAATTCCACTCAATCTCTAGTTGTATTCAACTTGGCCATCTAGACCTAAAGACTCTGGGCTTAACTAGTTCTCTAGAGAACCAAGAAAAATGTGACTTTGCACTCAACTCAGCCTTTAGAGCATGAGATCAACTTTGGATCTGAAGCTAAAGACTCAACTGACTCTAAAGCTACAGACTCTGGACTTGACTCAGGCTCTAGAGCTACTAGAAAGTCATTTTGCACTACAAATTTTACAACTTGAGATACTTGTTTTTGTAGTCTTGTGGAGTAGAGTAGTTGTGGAGTAAAGATTCTGGAATCAGATTGGACTCTAGTGTTAGAGACTCTGCATTTAATTTATTTTCTAGAACTAAAGACTAAGATCCTAGAGCTACATACTCTGAAAATAACTTGTGCTTTAGAGCTGCACTTGACGTGAGCTCTAGAGTGCCCTTGCTTACGGTTCTTGAGCTATGCCCTATGCATTCATCACTGGCTCTAGAGCTAGAGACTCTGCACTGAACTCAGACCTTCACCCGATTTGAGGTGGAGACTCTGAACTCGATATAAAGTCTAGAGAAGGTTTAATTTTTAACTTGGGCTATAAAGGGAGATACTCCAAAATCCATTCAGCTTAAGAGACATAATTCAGATATGAGTGGATAGAAATATTTTCATTATTGCATTTATTTAAATATCATGCTCTGCTAATAAACAGTTTAAATACAGAACCTTAGCAGTGACATGTTAATTGAGCTCTTAAAATGGAGCAAAAAACCAAGACATCTCACTGAAGAGCTGTCTAGGACCACAGTCCTGCTTTTCTGTGAGACAGACAAAGACACACAAACACACTTTTACTATCATACATTCAACAGAATCGTAAAAGCCATATTGCGTCTTCTTTCCTCCGCCTCCCAGCGGAAACAATAATACCGATCGGACATCGAAGGAGCGAAACAATGCCATTTTAGCTCCTCTTAAGTCTGTTTCTGTACCATGAGAGGAACAGGAGCGAAAAAAGCACATCCAATATGCATGAGGTTCTCGGCAAACAAGGCCCAATAGTCTTATTGCTCTTAAATAAAACTCCTTTCCACCCTCGCGCTGAGAGCTTTAATATTGCCTTAAATATTAAACGAGCCAGAACCGCGCGCCTCATCTATTTTTCATTTATTGGCTACAAATGTAAGAAGTCATCCATCTTAAATAAATTACTGACATTTTCATCTCAAATATAAAAAGGCTACACTTTATTCAGAAAAAATGGGGAAATAGATGGATTGCCCATTGAGTACAGGTTTTTTTTTTCTCCCCGAGTGCATAGGAGAGGTTTATTTCCAAACAGCACATTTAAGAGCGAGTGAGAAAATGCCGAAAATAGGCCATAAAATAACCGAGCTTCACTGATGATTTGAGGGAAAGCTCTGAAATGGATAAATACTCACTGAGTGATAGGATGTGTAAAGAAAAAAAGAAAAGCAAGAAAGAAAGAAGAAAAGAAATCAGAGCGCTGCCCCTCGTCTGTGTCCATAAATAAATAAAAGGAAATATATAAATAAAATTAAGAACGAAGCACAGAAATTCAGTGGTATTGCGAGAGCCGTTGCTGGCTAAAGCTGAAATCGATTTCTTCAACTTGCTAGCGGGGGGAATAAATGTGAGGAGAATTAGCGCCGAAATATTTACAAATGGCGCCTGGGAATGGAAATCGTGGGGCGCAGAGGGGGCGACTTCATTACTCATTTAACACACAGCCGTAATTATATTGTGTTTGAATCGTATATTTCTGAAAGGTGAAATCGGTCACTGTATGCCCCAGGGCTCGCGCCGTGTAATTACCGCCTCGTATACAAATGGCCTCCCTAATGGGGGACCGGCAGAGGCAGCAGCACGAACAGAGGAGGCTCTAGCAGCTAGCATGCTAAAGCCTGGCATGACCCCAGAACAGGATTACTGTACACTACATAACAGAGAATCCCCTTCCGCTCCTGGGGTCCAGCTTCACATGGCTAATCTAGCATTACATGACTAGCAAATATATGAGATCTAGCATAAAAAAATCTAGCATGCTAATAAAATTCAATCAAAACATTATATTTTGATTGAATTTTTAATTGTCCTATCCATGCTAGCACCAATCTGATAAAAAATGCTCGTACATTTATCCAAGAATCAAGATACCTAAGTTCATTATAACGTTAGTTGTTAGCCTCAGTAAAATATGGCTGATGCTTCTTCTCCTGCATGCTAGTGTTTTTGCGATTAACTTTATAATAAACAGCAGTCGATTTTATTAAAATGATCACACTAGTATGTCCTGGCTAGAATTCATCAAAAAGATCTTCAATAAAGTTTAGCACTTCAGATTCCTAACATTAGAAAACTAGCACGCTCGTTTGTGGAACCGAGCCTACATGTGTTTGTCTGGTGAGAACCTGCAAACCAGAATTGTTCTCTGATGTTTGTGAGGTTTTTTCGGAAAACATGCTTCTGTGTCTTTGGGACGTTTATTTCAACTATGTTATTGCAAGACACTTTGAGATATTTCTTCAGACATCTTCACAATGCTCTTAACTCTAGTTTGGGATGTTTCTTTAAAAGCCCATTGAGTTTCTTCTAAGGGACTAGTGTTTTGGCCAGAACCATTTGGCACCTTTTTTTTTTTTTTTTAATGGGCTTCATTCTGGCAAGAGCCCTGACTTGTGTTGTGTTTGGAATGTTCATCAAATAGATAATGTTCTGGCAAAAACTCTTTGTTGCATTTGGTATATTTCTTTAAATGTCCAAACAGCCCATGTTCTGGGGAGAAATCTGACTTGTTGAGAGTTTGGGATGTGTCTTCCAAAGGACAATATTCTGGAGAAAATCCTCCTGTGCATTTTTGGGTATTTTGTTCTGCTACTTCTGGTATTTTTCATAAGACCATGTTCTGTTAAGAAATCTAATATTTTAGAACCTTGATGTTCTGATGAGAACTGTGATGGTCTGGTGAGAACTCTAATGTCCTAGTGAGGTGCCTAATGTTATGTTGAAAACTCAGATATTCTGGTGAGAACTGTAAAGTTCTGGTGAAAACTGTAATGCTCTGGTGGGACCTCTAATGTTCTGGTGAGAACCCAGATGTTCTAATGAGAACCCTGATGTTCTGGCAAAGGCCTGCCGTAGCCTTGCAGACTGCTTTTGTGAGACATGTCTTTAGTGTGTAAAGTCTCTCATTAATCTGAGCTCGCCTCGCACTTGGACAGTTAATTATACACTCTAAAGACTTGCTTCCAATTCAGCTGTCTGTGGTTTTGAATCTCATTCCAGGTCTGTCTCCTTTCTTATCTCTGTCTGTCCCTTCTGCACTATGTCTTCTTCACTCTATTCCCTCTCTCCCTCATTCTCCATCCCTTTCTCTCTCTTTAACATTTGCCAGAGAAAGTTAAGATGGTAACTGCTAAAAAATTAGAAGAAATATCAGTGAGAAAGACTGAGTGCTGATCTGAAAGCTGTCTCAATAAGCCCACCACTCTCTCTCTATCTCTCTCTCTCTCTCTCTCTCATTCTGTCTTTTTCATTTTATTTGCTCTCATTGTCTCGCTTGCTCCCTCACTCACCCGCACTCTTTGGGTCCATAACTTCGTTCTCAACTCGATCGCTAACTCGACGACTCAGTGGTGGTCTTTAGAGAAAGAGAGAAGGAGAGAGAGAGAGAGAAAGGTTAGCAGCTCATTACTCGGCACTGATTGGGGCGAATGAGCGAGCTGGGCGATAATAAAGCTTGAATTTTTCAATATGGTTAAAAATGGGGACCATGACAGCTCGCGTTGGCCACCGAATTAGCAATATCATACATCATAAAATCTAATTAAACCGAACCAAATGAGCTCTCCCTCGCTCCCTCTCTCTCCATTAAACGAGGCGGAGAGGCCTGGCTGAATTATTCACGCTGAAGGATTTTGCATTTATACAAAAATTGTGCACTTAATTGTCCATGCTATATTACAGATTTGGCCTTATGTTAACAATGAGCCCTAAGCGCAGTTAGCGCCAGGCTACACGGACCCGCACGACCAAAGACGCTCACGGCCGGAAAAGTGCGCAATCTGTCTCTTTAGGAAAATAAAGTGCACTCTTTAGTCACACTTATTTAGGGCTCATAATTGGGTCTTTCATTGCTGGCCGATGAAGGATGAAAGATTATGGGCAGAGAAATCTTCTGATACACGCTCCGCCTCTAACACTCGAATTCCTCACTAGTCATTCAGACCCCGTCCACTTTAAGCATTGAATCAATCACTGACTTATAACACTGACCCAAGTCATGATTTTTGTTTTGTTTCATTCTGTTTCAAAAGAGACAAAAAAAAAAGATACTTTGTGGCTAAAAAGTTAGAGTTTTAAAGTAAGAACAGGAAATAATAATGTAACTAGAAAAGTTCAAAAGTTCAAAGTTTCCTTCATTAATAATCTCTGAGATGTGGATTATTTTCTTACATTAGCAAACCTTGAAATGTTTCAAGTGTATAAATGTTGACACAGAATGTTTTTTCATGGTAATCTCAAGATAAGTCTGACGCGAAACACGCAGCGACATGCAGGAGCATGGATGAACATCATCAGCAACATGATGATGGAGTTATGGTGGAAAATGCTGGGACACCGAGATGGATTGTGGTAGACACAAAAACATTCAGGAATACGCAGGAATACAGAGACGGGTTTATGGTAGACACAGGAACATGCAGGAACACATACTGTATATAGGTTTTTAGTGGACACAGGCATGCACGAACAGACAGGAACACAGTGACGAGTTTGTGGTAGACACAGGAACATGCAGGAACACAGAGATGGGTTTATGGTGGACACAGGAGCATGCAGGAACACGCAAGAACACAGAGATGGGTTTGTGATTCTTTGTGTCCTTCAGCGGTTGTTACTGTATATTGATCATTACAGGGACTATCTGACCATTTTGATTCATACACATTCACATTCCATACAAACTTAAATAATTCTTTTGATTGTGTAAAGCTGCTTTGCGACAATGACAATAGTTAAAACGCTATACAAATAAAGTTGAATTGAATTGAATTAAATTGAATTAGGAGATGGCGATAAAACGTGTTTTTTTTTTTTTTTTTTTAATTAATGATTGCTATAAAATCTAAAAAGACAGCCAGAGCGTGCAGGGGTGTCAGGGGTGTGCGGGGGTGTGAAATCAAAAGCCTTGATCATCATCCATCACCATCACCGTGCGGCCTTCACTGGCCAAAAACAACATGACGAATGATGCGGCACGTGATTGAAATCTGACAGAATAACGCGTTTTTTTTTTTTTTAATAATAATATCCCGCAGCGGAGGCGCCGCGCTTCACCATAAACACACATCCATCACGGGGCATAATGGCTGATCAGCGGGTTAAGCCTGTGAGAAAAATAAATAATAACGTCAACACGGATGACAAATACTGAGGCTGACAGAGCCACAAATCACAGTGCTGAGGAGTTTTAAAACTCAATATTGCAGTTGCATGAGCATCTGCGCTGCTCTCGTCAAAAAGTGTAACGTGATGGAGCATGGACACAATCCGGCACCCCCGCTCCTGCACATGGACGTGCTCCAGCTTGCTTTCTCACCTGCCCTCTTTTTTTTATCAGTGTATTGACAGCAACTATAATAAAGTTGTGTTCTTTGTGCAAAATGTCTGTGTATCTGTCTATCGCGTGATTGTTTCTAAGCGGAACAGTGTGTATCATTTTGACTATTAAGCCTTTAAATCTTCAGGAAATGTGCGTATTTTGATACTATTTTTCCAGACATATCTCTCTCTCTATCTCTCTCTCTGTCACTCTCTTTCTCTCCGTTAGCATTAGCATACATTACAGCTCGCCTGCTTCGTATTAGCAGGAAAATTTCCATAATGTACATTGCCGGTGTTAAATTCTGTTACGTTGGTTTAAAAAGATCTCAAACTGACCTTACACACACACACACACACACACCACAGTAGTTAGCACTGTAATAGGCTTTTAGCTATGATTAGCCACTAGCCACATCAGCGCATGTTTTTAAAAGTGTTGTTATTAATATTAATGTGAGGCTTTGACTAAAAGGCACCATTACAGTGTGTGTGTGTGTGTGTGTGTGTGTGTGTGTGCACTCATTATGTCCGACGTAGAAAAGTGGTTTTAGCATCAGGGTCAAACATGGACACTAAGCATCTCTGCGATTTAGCTTTCTCACTGTAGATAATTGACGTTCTCCGATTTGTAAAAATAAATAAATAAATAAAACAGTTATATAAATGTCCATATTAGCCTGTTAGCAAGAGCCGTTTTTTTATTTAAAAGTCAGCAAAGAAAAATAATTTTTATATCAGTGATATTACTGATTATAGTAATTAGCTATATTGCTGGATTGAATTCTTGCTGAAAGCTGACGCTAGAAGGAACTGTGGAACTAGCATTGCTAACCAGGCTATTAGCTATCTTACTTTTAACTGAATTCAGCTTAACATAGAAATGGAAAGTGTGAATGTTCAACCTAGGCTCAAAATGAGTGAAGGTGTATGTTTTGTTAATTCAATGAATTTCAATAAAATTTTATGTACAGTATATAGCGCTTTTTATAATGGTCATTGTCACAAACCACCTTTACAGAATTAAAAGGAAAGTATGGTAATGTGTATGAAATGTGTGAGAAAGTATCTATGAATCAAAATGATCTGTCTGACCCTGATAAGAAAGCTGGAGGGTGACTTCAGGGGAAACTTCCTGAGATGGCAATTGGTATAAACTATTAAAGGAACTAGACTCATTTGGGTCACATCAGTTAGCAACAACAAGCTAGCCAGCTAACATTTTAAACACAAGCTTATGATGAATGAGTTACAAGCATTACTCAAGTGCAGTATGATGGTGACGTGCTAATATTTTGATCATGTTAGCAAATTTACACTGGTTAGCACTATACTTGAACTATTATATTTCATATTTGCTAGCTGATTTCTGTGTTTTGGTTGAAATATATTTGAAAAGTAAACAGAATGCTAACAGTATCAAGCGTAATCAATGAGTAAATGTTTGTTAACTTTTCTTGACGTGAGCAGCCAAAAGAAAAAAAGAAAGAAACTTTTGCTCTTGTTAATTATAGCTTGTAGTGTAGCTAGCTATACTTTATGTAACATTAATGTTAACAGTGTTAACTTTTTGTAATTTTCTAAATTTTAAAATGCTGTTTGCTTACTAATAAAACATTTTATACTGTAACTAATATGATAACTAGCTACCCAGTATAATTTAGTGGACTATTAGCCTCACATTTGTAACGAATTAGCTACTGTACAAGCAGCACAGATTAATTGGGAGGTGTACGGTGTGATCTGATTGGCTAAGAGTAGTACAGTCTGTTTTGATTGGCTATGAGAAGTACAGTGTGTTCTGATTGGTCAAGATAAGTAAAGTGTGATCTGATAGCCTAAGAGTAGTTCTGTGTTTTCTGATTGGTTAGTGGTTAAGAGATTAAAGCAATTAGCACTGAATGTCATTCTAAACTACGCTACAGTATGCTCTGCTGTGCTACGGTATGCTTGCTAGCCACTGAGTGAAATATATGTGCCATAAAGTTAAATTTCTTTCATGATCATGGCTTGTGTTGTAAATTTCCTTACTGCGCTGCTTGCATTACTTCTGACAGGCGCTTCAGCTGCGCACCGCGTGCTTAGACCTTATTAAATATGAATAAATCTCTTTAAACCCAAATAATGCTGTCTGAATATGATTTCATCGAAATAAAAAATCCTGAGTGAGGAATTGGACAAAAATATTTAATTGAAGAGTAATCCGACAATATGTGTTGTTGTCTGAAATATTTTCTAATGTAATGTTAGTATAAAGTGAATGTTTAAATTAATGCCATTTTGCGTTTTCACACATTTATATAAAAAATCTGGCATGTTTAGTGCCAGGTAGCATATTTAGTGTTGTGGTTAGCATGTTTACTATTATTTCTATTTTGTGTAGAGACTGTATGCTAAGTCATCCTTAATGCTACTGTAGGTTCTGGTGAGTCTTAGCTGCAATGCTAGCTGTATTTCTTGCTATAATACTCTAGTATGCTGAACGCTAGTTTCTTTTTAAGTATATTTACTATAATGATAGGTTATAACGTATGCTCCTTAGTGTTAGTTTGTATTTCCCTACAAGTGTAATGTTTAATGCTAGTTTATGGTTTGTGTTGTATTAGCATTATAAACACATTGGACTAAACAGGGCTAAAATGTTGTTTGTAGTATTAAAATAAAACGTCTTTTAATTGACGATTAAGATTTGACGAATGAGAGTTGTGTGTGCTGTTAGTATGAAGTGACATGATGCCTTAGGTGATCAAAAGTCCTTGCTAGCGCACTCATAGTTAAAGTTAGCACAGTACAGCTACTGTAGCGCCGGCATCAGGAGAGACATTTAATTTCACATTGAAAGAAGCGTCTCGCTGGAGATTTCCCCACTTTGCACAAGTCCTTTTTACGACACCGTTTATGGGTTCGGCACATTTTTAAATCCAATAAGCTAGCGGGCAGGAAGTGTCCCTAACGTCAGGCTACGTCTCACTCCGAAGGGCCGACTCGTCCATTTTCCGCCTCAGAGAGAGACTAGATTTGTGTGACATTTCGTCAGGAGGACATCAGGAGATAAAATGTCACTTTGGATAATGTCCTCGCCCTTAAGGTGTGAATTATATTTGCCTGATTTATAATCTGGAAATTAAGGACTCACTCATTTTCTAATTTAATTCCGTCTCCAATGGAAAAATGTTCACTCTGAGCTAAATTGGCGGATAAGGTCGCTAATTCAGATGCAGATGAAATTTCCATTGGCCGCCTGTGATTGACGAGTCCCTGGTGGGCCGTCGCCATAATAACGGAAGCGACGGAAGGAACGAGAGGAACGACAGATATTTCAGAGCCTCATCACCGCTGATTCACACCAATCATGTACTGGTTTAATAGCACTGCTGCCCTTCGTTCTCGTACTGAGCACTCAGAACATCACAGCTCCAGTTTCAGTTTTTTTTATATATATTTGAACTGCAGAATTACTGCAAAGAGAGAAATAGAGAGAGGTGATTTAATGAAGGGTAAATGTCAAGGTAATTACAGAGCAGCACAGGTTAAAAGCAATGTTAAATTCTCTAGCAGTGAACTGACATTCTCCACACACACACACACAAACATATAATTCTCACTTTTTTTCTCACTAAAAAAAACAAAAATGTTAAAGAAACTCTCTAATTTAAGGAACTTACAGTATTTAACAAAACAAATTTGTTTGTCCATTACTATGGCTAACAACTAACGGGCGACCGCAAGTTCTAAAAAAATTAGTCCATCACAGAAGTGTTAAAACATGCAATTCCTCAAATGACCACTAGCTGACTTCAAAAGTAAATCAGTCCATGTTAAAATGTCTAACCTCAGAACAAAAATAGAATATTTACAGCCTGGTACAAAAAATGGGTTTGGTCACCCTATCGACATGACATCCAAGTCATGACAACTGTACAGGGGTGTTTCTTATGCAACTTATCATTAAAAATTATATTAAGCCGATTTGCGAGACAGCTGTATTGTAGGTGTCATAGCTGTGTTCTATGACACGGGACGATGTGTAGGGTATGGCTGATGTAATTCAATTAAATGCAAAGTAACATTAGCATATAAATTGATGGTAACCACCACAGCTTTTTTAACTCAGCTAAACCTAAATTAGCTACAGTAGCTTGTGGTAACTGAGGCAAGTGGGTGTATACCATCCAACAGCCAGGCTCTGCTCGCTCTGACCAATTGCCCATTCATGAATTAACTGGGGTTTAGGCAGAGTCATTTGCTGCCAAGATGGTGATGATCAGAGCTCTCACAGCTGAGCTTCAAAACAGCTCTTTAGAAAACCTGTGGGTGATGTCACAGAGGTTCTTCATACTGAAATAACACGACTTTTGAGAAGTTACATCAGTGTTATGCACAAATGGCAATGACCACGACCATTGTTAAAAGCGCTGTACAAATAAAATTAAATTGAAATGGGCCGCATTCTAGGTACGATTCTGATTTTGAACTTAAGCACATGAATATCCATTAAGCAATATGTCACACAGAAATTTATGTTTTGGCTGCAAACACATTCAAACACACTATGGAAATTCAATCAGGGTTAGTATTAAATGTGAAAATATTTGTTAATAGCCTCTTTACTGTAACTTGTTTTATGGATAAAGTGAGGAATGACGGTAAAGTATAGCAGATTGGTCACACCGTTGACCCATTTTCTCACTTACTCACTCATCATCTATACCACTTTATCCCGTATTCAGGGTCTCAGAAGGTCTGGAGCCTTTCACAGGAACCTTCGAGCACGAGAGCACATCACAGAGCACAATATACACACGCACTACAGACGATTTGGGAACACCAATTAGCCTAATCTGTCGGTCTTCGGACTGTGGGAGGAAACCCACCAAGCACGGGGAAAACATGCAAACTCCATGCACACAGAGATGGGAATCGAAACTTGACCCTGGAGGTGCACTAATTTAACACACTATTTTATTAATTCAACAAATTAATGCAGCGAATTGTAAGAGTATTTTTTAAAAAGTGTATTAAAACCTTACTCACACAAACATTATGCGGTCACCACCTCCATGTAGTTTCTCAGAGTTTCATTACATTGCACTCAAGTAACTATCTGAGTTTGATAATACTAAAACAAGCAAACAAACAAATTGTTTCATTAATTATTAATTAGTATCTTGTGGACCGATCCCAACAAAATGTTTTTCTTTTGTTGTTGTTGTTTTGACTATCAGATTATGTCATCTGCCTTGTGATAAGACTGGTGTAAATACCACAGAGAGATGGCGTGGGTTAGCGGAACACAACACAGACAAGCTCGCCTTCCTCGCTCAAATTAATGCGATTAATTGTGGAACAAATTTGGAGCTAAACGAGCCGACTAATTTTTGCCCGTTTTGTTGGCGACCAATTGAATTATTTATGTGGGAGAAAATGTGCCATATGCTGCAGACACATCCATCCATCGCCAGGCCAGGATGGGGAGAGAGAGAGAGAGAGAGAGAGAGAGAGAGAGATGGGGGGCTGTTAATCAGAGATAAATCAGAAGTGGAAGTGGGGTAATTACACTCAGTGGGCCTGAGGGGCAGAGAGAAAAAGAAAGTGACATAAACACAGAGAAAGAGAGAGAGGTTATGTTTGTTTATATGTCCATCTGTCTGCCTGTCTGCACACTTCCTTGTCTATCTATCTATCTGATTATCTGTCTATCTGGCCACACAGTTGCCCGTCTATTTATCTGCCAGCGTTCCTATTGAGGAAGGTACGTGTCTGTATGTATATCTGTCTGTTGGTCTGCCTCAGCCTCCCTTTGTTATGTCTGTCATATCACTACTGTTAAGATCATACATGGTTATACTGGAAGAGGAGGAGCACCATCTAGTGGTATTCCCAACTCTTAGTCCTGTTGTCTCATATTTCCAGGGTCTTAGATTTCCAGTATATCATGCTCCCGGTATACTACACTCCCAGCATACTACACACTCGTTGTACTACAATCCCAGTGTACAATACTCCCAGCGTCCTGTGGGTTTCTCAGTTCCTACATTTCCAGGATCACATAATCTCAGAGTGTTACAGCTCCAGTGTCCAATATTTTCAGGATCCAACATTTCAGGCTTCAATATTCCCAAGGGCTGATGTTCCCATCGTCCTGTACCCAAAGGATCGTTTCCACAATCCTATATTTTCTTCACTATATTTCCACCCTTCTATATTTTCAAGGTCCCATCTTTCCAGTGTCCTGTTTCCCAGCATGGTGTTACACAAGTGCCCATATTTCCTCAGCCATGTTTACTATTTTGTTTATTGCACGTGAATTGCCTCTTCGACTCCTAAAGCCATTGCTGAATAATTGATAAGAGGAAGCAGAAATTGAAATGTATGTAAATGCGCAGACGCATCAACGGCCATGTCTCCATGGATTCCACTGTTCTTAGTAAGTCAAAGTTAGACACCATTTCTAGGTAACTTACCACTGTGCAAGGTTATTATTGTCTGTTTTGCATTTCCTGATGATAAACAAATTGAGATTGTGCATGCAAACATCGTTCATGCAGTATGCAATCGATGTGTCAGACATGTTAAATTATCCAGCAGAGACAAACTGAGGAGAGATAAAGGGAAATGTGCATGTTCACATGCTTTCATATTCCCATATTCCATATTCTTTTATTCTTAATTCCCCTTCTAATATTTACACTGTCCAGTTCTTCCTACATTTCCAATGCCCTATATTCCCAGTTCCTATATTCCTAGTGCCATACTATATTCTCACTTGCTATATTTCATATAGCTTATGTTCCCAGTTCATATATTTCCAGTATATACCCAGTTCATATATATTCTATATACCCAGTTACTATATTCTCATTTCCTTTATTCTCAATGCCATATATTCCCAGTGTCCTATATTCCCAGAGGCCTATATTCCCAGTTCCTATATTTCCAGTACCGTACATACAGTACATATATTCCCCTATGTTTCAAGTACCATATATTTCCTGTGCCCTATATTCCCAGTTGCTATGATTCCAATGCCATATATTGCCAGTTCATATAGTTCTAATGGCATATATTCCCAGTGTTATATACTGTATTCATAGTTCCTATACTCCCAGTTCCTATATTCCAGTTTAGTGCTTAATGCTAACTGTTCATCACATTAACATTGAAAAGAAATAGGCAATCTCTATGATATGGATATGAAACTTTAATTATTATGTTTCAATATTGTCCATCCAAAACCACACGCTCACACACACACACACACACACACACACACACACAGTAAGTTGAAGCTAATTGGCATATCAAACGAGCAGCTGTTAATTAGTGGCGTGAATAGAGGAGCTATAATAGCTGTCTCACTGCTCACATCAGCATCATTATCTGTTTGTGGTGTGTGTGTGTGTGTGTGTGTGTGTGTGTGTGTGTGTGTGTGTGTGTGTGTTTCGTGTGTGTGTAAGGTCAAAGTCCTTTTACTGTGTAAAAGCCCACCTGCTGTGTGGAGGCCGCTTTGTGTTTGTGTTTTTGTGTTCAGTCACCATGGTGTTATACACACACACACACACGTGCGCGCGCACACACACACACACACACACACACACACACACAGTACAGTACACAGAGAGAGAGAGAGAGATTCTCATAGAACAGGTCAGATGACTAATTTGATGATGATGATTTGATGATGTTCATGTACACTGGGTAAAAGTTTACACACCCCATGATGTACAAAATGAAATCAAACCAAATCATATCAATCTTTTTTCCCACTTTTTAAGGAGCCTGGAAGTTGAGTCATGTCAACTGGACTCATTACCTTTTCAGTAGATATGTTTGACTACACATCCAAGTAGCTTCTTCAGTTTAATGTACTGTAAATTGGAAAGAATCTTCCCCCATCTGAAAAGACTTGTTACATGAATAATGGAGAGGGTGAGAATAGAAGGGAGGGTCGTTAGAGGGGGGGGGGGGGGCTGTTATGACCTTTAAGGAGATTAAGCCATCAAAAAAGTAAAGTGAAACAAATATAACTTTTTAACCTGCAAAAAAAAAAAAAAAAAAAACGAAACGTGTACACACACATTATTGCATAAATATGTGCATCCCTTAAATAAAGTTAGTGCAGTGTCATTTTATTCCACTCTTCCTAGTGAAACTGCTCCAGATTTCTTAGACCCTGTTCACATCCCTCTTTAGCTCCTTCCACAGGTTCTCCATGGAATTATGACCAGGGTTCTGACTGCGGTATTATTCTTCATCAAACCACAGGGTTTGAGGTGATTTAGAGCTTTTATGGTTGGAGAAACGAGTTTGTGTAGCCGTCCTACCTCATCACCCTGGCAGATGAAGACCACGAGAGATCGCTGTCACATGCAGGGAGTGATCAGAACTCGCCAGATGGTTCATTAAAGCAGCTGGATGTCCCTCAGCAGGCATCAGGGTACGTTTTCTTCTCACTGCTGTCATCACTTATAGTCATGTACTGTTCTTGGGAATTATTTTTCATTACTTCATTCTGATCAGTTTCCTTCCACACTGAGATCCTGTACATGCAGGCTCTTTCACAAAAAAAAACTCTTAGCCACGGTAAAAACTTTAAAAAGAAAAAATTATTTGGATAACTTTCACACATTTATTAATACAGATTAGTAATACAGAACTTGAGTAAGGAATTGAGGTGAGAGCAGTAGAAATTAATTATTTAATGAGTTATTTTTGGGTTTTAAGAAACTTTTATCAGTTAAACTTCTCTTAGAACTGAATTCCAAAAACTGTTCATTTCTTATTTTCTTTTCTTTACTCATGTCCTATCCATTACATTATAGAAATCTTAGCAACACTGGTGATGCCCTAAGCTCCACCCACTTCACAATCATGTCACATTGGGTATAATTTGAAAAGCATCTTTGCTCATATACTGTACACTTGTGCAAAAGTTTTAGAACCCTAATTTTTTATTTTTGTTTTTTATCAAAGTTTTTATTTCATACCATTTGTATTTTGGGGGGTGTATAGTTGATTAATGTCCCCTTCTGTTTATCATGTGTTAATTTATTTGTTAGCTTGTTTGCTCGCTCAGAATAAAAAAATCTGACTCATTTATAATCAAGTAAAAGAAAAGCAAGTGAAGTGTGTGGTAACACTAGATGAAAAAGTCATACTTTGATTCTCAACAGAAATTTCTACAAAACACTGCAAACCAACAAACAAATAAATCTCCATTTGATATGACA
This sequence comes from Channallabes apus, assembly GCA_030522415.1. Taxonomy (NCBI): domain Eukaryota; kingdom Metazoa; phylum Chordata; class Actinopteri; order Siluriformes; family Clariidae; genus Channallabes; species Channallabes apus. The sequence goes on along the minus strand of CM060116.1, from coordinate 27,182,854 downwards.
TTATTTAATTTCTACAAAAAAAAGTTTACTTTTGTACTTTTAATATATTAAAAATATATTTTTTGTGCTATTTAACACTGAACGTACTGAAATATCTAAAAATAAATATATGTGTCTGTATATATACATCTAAATCTTTTATAATATATAAATATTTTATAACATTTTAAAAGATAGCTAAAATTCAACACTTCAAGACAGTTTATAATTAGTACAATAATTTCAATAATAATAAAGATATCACAAAATCTATTTTAGCTTTCTGTTTTATCTGGAGATCTTTTCTATCTAAACTTATTGTCACTGCTGCCCCCTTTAGGTGACACAAAGAAGTGCAGGTCATACTAACAGCTTTGCAGACACACACATGCACAAACACAAGCACATACATGCACACACACATTCGCACACTCACATGGCCATGTTTAATCCTTGAACTTAACAATCAGGCAGCAATTTTTAATGTGTAATTGGAATAAAAGTTTAGTTTCAGGCAGTTGTGGCCTTGTGATGGCACCCACACACCCAGTGAGTCAGATACAAACAGACAGACACACACTCATCCAAACACGCACACACGCAGAAAAAGAAAGAGATCGTTGGCTGTTTGTGCAGAACTCAGGTAATGAATAAACAGATTAAACTGATAAAGTTTAATATCCTCTTTCAGGAGGGAAAGTGCAATAGAAATGTCATTTGTTTAACCGCCGAAAAAAATAACTCACCGCATTGTTGTTTTGCTCGGAGGTTAGGCAAATCTCAGGCAAATGCTGCTTATTTCTTTATTAGGACTCTTCACTCGAATTAGGATTGTGGTTTATTATAAAAAGGGAGGAAAAAGTCCCAGTTTGCATACGTATCAGATGATCAGAGCGCTGCTTTAGGAGCGCATTGTGTGCACGGTTATACAGATAGTTCTGAGGAAGAGGAGTTAATTACGACGGGGGCAATAAAAATAAAGAAATGACACCAGGCCTGTTTGCTTCGCTGTTGCTTATTTGCATTTAAACAGTAGAGATCGGTTATTTTCACCGGGGCCCTGGGATCGAGGGACAAACGTCTCTCTCGGACAAATAATAATAAAAAAACACACCGTTTATGAGAATAATGAGAAAGTGAAGAGGCTATGGCTTTCATGTTAGCACGAGAGGCTAAAGATAACAACACAGACAAAACATACACACACAGACAGACACATACACACACACTCATACAAACATGCTCAGCTTCTGAATAAAGACACTTCACGGCCGTTTACAGCATTTATGGAAATGGAGCTTTAGCTTCAGTAATATTATGACGATCCCGAGCAGGTGGAAACAATCACACACACACACTTAAACATGTGTGTTCTGATTATTACAGCCTGATTTTTTTTTTTTTTTTTTTTCATGATTTTTACCCTCTAAATTGTGACTAATTGTTGCAAGTCACTTGAGTTTTGACGTATTATAAAATCTTATGAATTAGATATTTTTATATATATAAATAAGTTATTTTTTATAAATAGTAAATTATAAATAAAAATAAATATATAAATATATTATCAACAACATATACATATTTATACAGATTATGTATGTGTATAGGTAGCATTTTTACAAAGTTGAAAAAAAATGGTACCTGAAAACAAGTCTTTTTTTTTTTTAATGAACTACAGCATGTTTTCTGCAGGTCCATTAAGAAACAACATAAATAGTTGTTTGTTAATTAAGGCTTTCAAGTCTAGTACAAAAATCTTTATTATTATTATTAGTAGTAGTAGTAGTAGTAGTATAATTGTTTAAATTGGGAGTAGAAATTTAGTAAATTTTTAGTACATCGTGGTACATACTGTATATACATTAATGAATTCATCAATAAATAACTAAATAAAGCGGCGCGATGGTGTAGTGGTTAGCACTGTAGCCTTGCACCTCCAGGGTCTGGGTTCGATTCCCCGGCCAGGCTCGATTCCCGTTTCTGTGTGCATGGAGTTTGCATGTTCTCCCCGTGCTTGGTGGGTTTCCTCCGGGTACTCCGGTTTCCTCCCACAGCCCAAAGATATGCAGGTTAGGCTAATTGGCGTGATTGGGTGTGTGAGTGTGTGTATGTGTGTGCTCTGCGATGGATTGGCACCCTGTCCAGGGTGTACCCCGCCTAGTGCCCGAAGTCTCCTGGGATAGGCTCCAGGTCCCCCGCGACCCTGAACACAGGATTAAGCGGTATAGAAAATGAATGAATGAGTAACTAAATAAATGTGTGCTTATTATACTTGAAATATTTATTTTCCTTTTAAAGTAAAGTAAGTACTTTGTTAGTGAAAAAAAAAACATTTAAAGACTGATAAATTTGATCCTGGGAGATTGAAAGAAAGAGGAAACATATATGGGGGAAAAAAGAAAAAAATACAATTAGCAAATAGAACAACCATTCATTCATTCATTCATTCATTTTCTATACCGCTTAATCCTGTGTTCAGGGTCGCGGGGGACCTGGAGCCTATCCCAGGAGACTTCGGGCACTAGGCGGGGTACACCCTGGACAGGGTGCCAATCCATCGCAGATAGAACAACCAACCAATCATAATTAGATAAATAAACATCTAAAAATCTTTAACAGTTAAAACAGAAATGATGTGCTCATAAACATCACTAAAGCACATATAAGGCTAAAACACACTGCTTTAGTTAATATAAAATACACACACACATACTGTACACACACTTGATGGAGAGAAAGAACTGCAGACCTGTAATAGAGTGTAAAGAAGAAATCTGCGCTCTCTCGCTCTCTCTCTCTCTCTCTCTCTCTCACACACACACACAAATACATATACGTACACACACACCTAAGGCTTGTAGGTGGTTAAAGGTCAAAGGTCCCTGTCAGGTACCGCTCTAATACACTTCCCGAAATCATCACACAGTATTTTCCTAAACAAATAGTTTGACCAACACAAATGTACACGATTTCAGATGAAGCTGGAGACTGTTAGCTTCCATTACATGTTTGGAAAAAAGCATATTATACAGATTTTATACAAATGCTGAAATCCAGAAACTAGCATTTATTATTTTTGATTATTCTTTTTTTTTTTCATATGTAAGTTTTGCGTGATTTATTCTGCTTCAGAAAAAGATTCACACTGATTTTGTTGCCATTAAATATTTAGCAAAAAACACAAAAATGCTTTATCATTAAAAAACAAAATGGAGCCTTTTTTCCTGTATATTCTAAACATAGTTTCATTTTAAAGATGTATTCAGCTTAACAGATTATTATTATTTTTTTTTATACAAAGGAGAGATAAAATGTGTTTTGGGACTATAAACATACAAATCAATCATTTAAGCAAAAAATGAAAAACCCCTTAACTTAAGGCATGGACCAGAGAAACAGGTGCAGACAATGACAGACGCTCAGGCCAGTGGTTAGTATCCTGGTGATGCTGAATGCTGAGCCGTTGGAACGGATGAGAGGAGAAATTAGGTTGCTGCTGAGGCTGTTACATAAACAACCAGTTTTTAAAATGTATCTTTAGGCAATAGGCTGCCTGTCACACAAAAAAGTTTTTCCTTTTCTTTAATTAAATCTACATAATTTAATTACATTTTATGATGCATATGAAAAATGAGGGGGGCTCGAGACTTTTGCGTTAAAAAAAATTATTTGGAAATGTGTATGACTTGAGGCATGAAACTGGAAGAAAGTAATTATTAATTACTAAGATAATTTTTTTGCAAATTTATGCAGAATGCATAATCATCAGCTGATCTTCCACCTTCGATTAAAAAGTGTTCTGTGCCACTTTACATCTCTTCATTGCCAGCCTCAGAAATCACCAATTAACAAACATCACCTTAGATTAGAGCCGTTATGAAGGTTTTACAGAGTAGAAGTAGTTGACACATCTCAAAATTAACTGTTCAAAGGAGATTATTGTATATTTCGGATGCCTTCTTATAGAAAAAAAAAATCTGGACATATCACAGAATTAGAATCCATTCACAAAAAATGTAAACACAGTGTCGCTTAGCACATTGTTTATGGTGCCCTTAAAGTCTTAATGGGTCTAAATTTTTATTTCTTTCCTGCAAATTATTTCTTGTGCTCACTGTGGTGAGTAATTAAATTTTACTTGTATAGCTGTTACGTGCGGGTGTGTGTGTGTAGTGCACGTATGTGCGCATGCGTGATGGCTGGTGGCGGCGTGTGCGCGATCTCTCCCCCTCTTTTTCTCTCTCTCGCTCTCCTTCTCACAGGAAGCTCCGCCCTGATTGAGCTTGCCGTGACGTGCACCAGGATTGGCTGGCCTTGGATCTGTGCGTCCTTTTAAACTCGCGGATGAAAGCCGGAAGGGCGCGACTTATGCCTTGTGTGTGACTTCCGTGCTCAGTGATTGATTGTTGGATTGTTGGATCGTGTGATTGAGTGTTTGATTGTTTGATTGAGTGATAGATTGTGTGGTAGTGATTGTTTGTTTAGAGAGAGAGACTGTTGTGTCGCGCCCTGCACTCTCTCCTTTTCTTTTGTTGATTTCTTTTTTGTACGCGTGGATGGAAGTGTTCCTCCCGCGATTGTATATAGTTTCTTTTTTTTGTAAATATTGTAAAAATCTTTTCTCGTCTTTTTTTTGTATATAGTTCAAGAAAGCAGTAGGGGTTGGGCACCATTTTTGTTGTCCCCCGTTTTCTCCTGTGTTTTTGGTTGGATAGTCATGGAGTTAGTTTAGTCTTTGTATTTTGATTTATACTCTTTTCTTTGTTAGTTTAGTTAGTTTGGAGGGAGGAGACAGGGGTGGGGTTTTTGTTGGTTGTTTTGGCCTAGGCCCAACCCTGAAGCCAAGAGCTTCCTGTTTGTGTGTGCGTATGTGTGTGTATAAAAAAATAAAAGACCACGCACAGTATCTTGATTGCAAGGTTTATTATTTATTTATTATTTTCTTTGTTGCGTCCCTGGACCCTAGACCGGGGGTCGTAACAAGTGGGGGCTCATCCAGGACCATTCACTGGCTAACAAGTGGGGGCTCGTCTGTTGCCATTTACTGGCTAACAAGTGGGGGCTCGTCCGTTGCCATTTACTGGCTAACAAGTGGGGGGCTCGTCCGTTGCCATTTACTGGCTAACAAGTGGGGGCTCGTCCGGGATCTGAACCCAGGACCTCTCGCAGGTCTGTTCCCGAGTATACTCGGCCTTTTGGTTTGTTTGGCTGCCTTCTTAGGTTGGACAGTAATCGGTGGAACATGGCGTTTGACCTAATTGCCTTTACGCTGGCTCCTAGCCTAGAACAGCTAGACCAGTGTCGTAAAGATGACTTGCTCAGCGTAGCAGGTTTTTTTCAGATGGAGGTGCCATACAAATGTTTGAACAGGGAGCTAAAAAAAATAATTATTGCTCAATTAATTGAACAGCAGATTTTGCCTGGGGTACCTGGAGAGTGTGCTGAGGACGAGGATGCTTCAACGCCGACGGAGGTCGACGGTAGGCCATTACCTGCGCTGCAGTCGCCCTCCATGCCCCCCAAGCATAAGGTAACCACACCACCAGCAATAAAATCATCAATTGACAAATCAGAACAACTTTTGGTTCTAAAAATGAGGGACGTGGAGCTGGAAATAAAACAGGAGGAAACGGAGGCTCAAAGGTTACGGTTGCGGGAACTGGAGCTTGAGATGGAGAGGGAACATTTTCGGCGAGATTTCAGCCGGTTACACCGGGCTGAGATCGCGCCGGAGAGTTCCCCTGCTTCTCCATCATTCGCACACTTACCTGCAGCGGCTGCGCCGGGTTCTTCTTCTCTCGTTTCTGCCCCAGTGACTACCTCCCCACCCCATTTCGATGTAGGCAAGCATATTGTTTTAGTACCTCCTTTTAGAGAGACCGAGGTGGATAGCTATTTCATAGCTTTTGAGCGTGTGGCAGCTACGTTACAGTGGCCGAGAGCAATGTGGGCTCTCTTGTTACAATGTAAGTTGACTGGTAAAGCACAGGATGTGTGCTCTGCGTTGCCTGTTGAACAAAGCCTGGATTACGACACGGTCAAGCAAACTGTTCTACGTGCATATGAGTTAGTGCCAGAGGCTTATAGACAAAGATTTAGGTCCCATAAGAAGGCGGACAGACAAACCTTTGTTGAATTTGCCCGTGAAAAACAAACACTGTTTGAAAAGTGGTGTGCTGTGACGAAAGCTACCACATTTGAGGCTCTTAAAGAGTTAATCCTGTTGGAGGATTTTAAAAATTGTGTTTTTGAAAATGTCGTATTGCACCTAAATGAGCAAAAAGTCACGTCATTGTCAGCAGCCACTGTATTGGCTGATGAATTTGAGTTGACACACCGTACTGTATTCTCTCCTACTGTGAGAACTGACAAATTCGTGTCCGTGGGGTTGAAGGGCAGGTAAAACCTTCAGCAGGCAGTGTGAAACCTGCAACAGGGGGTACTTTTAGAACTTCTCAGTATCGATCAGGTGGAGGTAGAGTCTGTTTTTACTGTTTAAGTGCTGATCATCTGATTTCAGACTGTGAGGCCTGGAAGGAAAAAAAATGCATCTGTGAAGTCAAAGTCTGTGGGTTTTGTTAAAAGACAAGTAAAACATGTCTTACCTGAGCAAACGGTGGCAGTATATTAGCCTTTCATGTTACAGGGGTGGGTGGCAGACAGCCATGAAGGCGTTTGCAAATCAGTGTCCACCCTGCGAGATACAGGTGCAGAACAGACTCTGATGTTAGCTGGTACACTCTCACTGTCTCAGAAAACCTACACAGGCACCAATGTTATTTTACGTGGCATAGGAGCAGGCTGTATCACAGTCCCACTTCATAATATACATCTTGAGACAGAAATAGTGAAGGGGGAATTTTGTGTCGGTATTTGTACCGAACACCCTGTTGAAGGAGTTCAGTTAATTCTGGGAAATGATCTGGCGGGTGGTGTTGTTTTCCCTCACCCTATTGTGACAGAAAAACCAAATAGTGATGTTACAGTAATAATGATTTTGTTTCCAATTGCCCTACAGTATTCCGATCATGTGCAGTTACATGTGCACAAGCACGAAAGTTTGATGATGTTCTTGATTTGTCTGAATCTTTTCTGCAACACCTGTTACGCCAAAATGTTATGTTGAACCAACCTTGTCTAACAAGAGTATTGCACCATTACAGATGGGTCGGTCGCAATTGGCGGTGGCACAAAGGGCTGATGTAACATTAGCTAAATGTTTTATGGCTATTTTGATCGGTGTTACTTCGTTAATCTGTGTTGGTGCTCCATTTTTCGTGGCAGAGTTGATGTTGTTCAAGGGTTACTGGTAATGATGTGTATTTTAAGTTGATGTTTGTTTGTGTCAAAATAGGGATTTTGACTTTTATGGGTGGGGGTGTTACGTGCGGGTGTGTGTGTGTAGTGCACGTATGTGCGCATGCGCGATGGCTGGTGGTGGCGCGTGCGCGATCTCTCCCCCTCTTTTTCTCTCTCTCGCTCTCCTTCTCACAGGAAGCTCCGCCCTGATTGAGCTTGCCGTGACGTGCACCAGGATTGGCTGGCCTTGGATCTGCGCGTCCTTTTAAGCTCGCGGATGAAAGCCAGAAGGGCGCGACTTATGCCTTGTGTGTGACTTCCGTGCTCAGTGATTGATTGTTGGATTGTTGGATCGTGTGATTGAGTGTTTGATTGAGTGATTGATTGTGTGGTAGTGATTGTTTGTTTAGAGAGAGAGAGACTGTTGTGTCGCGCCCTGCGCTCTCTCTTTTTCTTTTGTTGATTTCTTTTTTTGTACGCGTGGATGGAAGTGTTCCACCCGTGATTGTATATAGTTTCTTTTTTTTGTAAATATTGTAAAAATCTTTTCTTGTCTTTTTTTTTGTATATAGTTCAAGGAAGCAGTAGGGGTTGGGCGCCATTTTTGTTGTCCCCCGTTGCAAGATTTATTATTTATTTATTATTTTCTTTGTTGCGTCCCTGGACCCTAGACCGGCGGTCGTAACAATAGCGCTTTTAACAATTGACATTGTCTCAAAACAGCTTTACACAATCAAAAGAATTATCAAAAGAATTATTTAAGTTTGTAGTAAGGGACTAGGTGTTTGGAATAAAATCCAAGAATGCATGGTGCACTGAATCAAGGCAGAGTGATGTGTATTTACCTCAGAGCAGTCAACTGTAGAGTCAGATGTATAAAATATGGAACTGTTCTATGTAATATCTTCAATGTTTGGGCTGCATCGTTCGGCATTGCAGATATGCTGATATTCGGTACAGCCAGCAGGACCTCAAGTGTGATACTGCTTAATTGAAAGTGCTTGAGTTTTTTGTACTCGTTAAAGCTTGATCTCTGCTAGTCTTGGTCGCATACTCAGTAGCGCTGGACTAGACCACAGCCCTATTATTTTGTGTGAGCACCCTGTGAGATTTTCTGTTAGATTTACACTGCTGATTAACATAAAAACACACTCAAAGAAGTGCAACCTAATAAATTCAAACTAACACTATGGCCGGAAAATAAAAAGAAATTTCACTTTAGGATATATAAAATTTAAATGTATTTTATCTTACCTTAATAATGACAAACAATAATAATAAATATAGTTGAATGCAATGATGAGCAAGCCCAAGCACAACAAGTGCCATCCCCACTCAGGTGCACCTCACAACATGTGTGCTTTCTGATCATTTAAAGACCTCCAAAAGGACAGAGCTGCCAGGGTGTACTGCACAACCTGTGTGCCTTTTGACCACACTAAGACCTCTAAAACCCCGAAAACTGATGTCACTAAATATGGTAAAGGTTTAAGGAATCGTGTGTGCAAGCAAGCCACAATGATTGGCCCAAGCACCTGCACCATCGCCGGCCAGGCACAACATAAAACCTGGGTGCCTTTTGAGCATGTTAAGACCACCAAAAGCCCCCATTGCTGATGTCAAAATATGTATATATAAAATCCTTAGAAAAACAAGAGGGCCCTTACACATTCATGACTTCAGCACCATTAAAACAGCGACGGCGATGTCATGTCATAGTGCTTGGCCCCTAATAATAATTAATTAATTCATTCATCTTCTATACCGCTTAATCCTGTGTTCACGGTTGCGGGGGATCTGGAGCCTATCCCAGGAGACTTCGGGCACAAGGCGGGGTACACCCTGGACAGGGTGCCAATCCATCGCAGGGCTCACACACATACGCACATTCAGACACTCATTCACACACTATGGTCAATTTGGGAACACCAATTAACCTAACCTGCATATCTTTGGACTATGGGAGGAAACCGGAGTACCCGGAGGAAACCCACCAAGCACGGGGAGAACATGCAAACTCCATGCACACAGAGACGGGAATCGAGCCTGGCCGGGGAATCGAACCCAGACCCTGGAGGTGCAAGGCGACAGTGCTAACCACACCACCGCGCCCCTAATAATAAGAAGAATTTTTTATTGTTTGAATTGTGTTATAATAAAGAAAATCAATAAAATAGAATAAATTCAAATGTACTTGCAGCTCTTGCATTCACACATACATACACACACACACACACACACACGATCATGATCTTCGACCTTTGATGAATGTGTAGTTGTACCATTTATCTCTCTCTCTTTCTCTCCCTTGCTCCTTCTCTCTCTCTCTCTCACACACACACACACACACACACATTTATCATGCAATTACTGTATTTTGGGTCGTGTTTTTTGATTATTATCTGTAATTACTCAACATTTCACGCCTCTCCGCCCTCGCAGATGGGGTTCCCATCATTTCATCATTTCCTAATCAGGCAGATGTGAGGGACAAAGAGAGAGAGAGAGAGAGAGAGACGGGTCACTTTTCTTTTTCATCTGCCATCGCTCATGAAGCAAATGAAGTGAAGTACATCTCAATAAACGACATTTTAATAAGATAAATCCTCTCGATCCTGCAGAGAGTCACTAAATAAATCATTATAAAACCACACACACAAACACACACACATACACTGTAGCATAAATTATCAATTTATACAGCCTAATCTATAAATATAAAAGAGGTATTCTGTTTGGCATGTCGCTGGTATTTGTTTGGTTTGTGTAACAGTCGTTCCTCACTGAATGTAAAGCACATACTACATGTAGAATGAAGGGCTGAAGAAACACTGGAGCAGCATGAGGAGCTAATGGTAGCACACAGGTGTCAGGATCTGCACGCAGGTAGAGCTGCAGATAACCTCTAATATAGATAATAGCAACATTAAAATCTGTTTGTCTGTAATAACAATAAACAATAACAGCTTTTTAGTTATTGTATTAATGACTTTATATTAAAAAAATAATAAAGTAGTTGTAATTATCTAATGTATATGTAAGAACACATTAATACGGCATTCTCAATTTATTTAATTGTGCTTTATAACACATCACTCTTGAGTTCTTGAGTTCTGCTCTCTCTGATTGGTCAGAAGAGAAGGTGTTGATTTATTCTCTATAACAGTGTCTCTGACAGTAGTGCAGGTGTAAATTAATGTTCTTGCTCTAATACTTTATTGGTTTTATAGCAACAGATATAGATTTTAAAATTAAAAAACAAAATGTAATGGATGATGCGATGACATTTCTTAGACGTAAAAAAGGAGTCTCCAGTGTCAGAGGTAAAGCTGGAACTGTTAGCTTTCCCACATCTTCAAGACAGAGGAGGACACCAGGAACTTACTCATTTCATTTAAAATTTGCAATAAATAGATAAAAACTATAACATGGCTATAGTTATATTATAACAATTACATTCATTCATTCTCTATAGTGTTTACCCTGTAAAGGGTCATGAGAAGCCAGGGGTGGGGTACATCCTGGATGAGGTGCCAATCCATCACAGGGCACATACAGTATGCACACATACACACACACATTCACCTATTACAGGCAGTTTGAAAACACCAGTTAGACTAATCTGCATGTCTTTGAACTGTGGGAGGAAACCGGAGTACCTGGAGGAAACCCACTAAGCACAGGGAGAACATGCTCCACACACACAGAGCTTAGGCAGGAATTGATCCCACAACCCTGGATGATAACCACTACCCCACTGTGCCATATGTCTATGATATAAGAGGAATGAAACACTTTCTGTTATATTAAACGAAAGTGAACTATTGCATACTTAATACACTGACATACAGTAAACTAAAACATACTCTCTCAATTAATTAATTAGAAATAAACTGTTTTATTCTAATCAGATACACTCATATATTATTAATATTTTATGCTGTTCAGCTCTTACTCATTACACCATACCTGAACACCAATGATTTGTTCAATTTCTGCCAATTGAGAGTGAACCAAAGGAGAAAACAATCTGGGAGGCTGAATATGGAGGCTGTGTGTGTGTGAGTGTGTGTGTGCGTGCGCGCGCGCGCACGTCATTAAGCTCTCGTGACCCCCACATGAACTGGGGGAGACGGATCACCCCACAGCAGGTGCAGCCAACAAAGCAGACCTCTTCAGTCGCACATTGAGATGAGTGTGTGTGTGTGTGTGTGTGTAGTGTGTGTGTGTGTGTGTGTGTGTGTGTGTGTTTTTTGAATCCATTACCCCCAAGGTCACCCCCCTCCGACGTTCTTACAATTACCTGTATAGAGGAACAGGTGCGGTTCTGCTCTCTCAGGTTTACGGGGGTCTGTGTTAAAAAGCTCTTGAGGAAAAGGAGAGAGAGGGAGAAATAGACGAACCGTTTTAACCTGTGTTGTTCGAGTTGAAAGTAGCCATTTACTAAAGATGGACAATCAAAGTATTTACAACATGCCGATTTATGTGCTTGTGGAAAAAACATCATGTTCACATTAATTTAGCGTGAATTTTATTTTATATTCAGATTAATATAAATGTGAAGATCACAGAGTAACAATGTTAAAATAATATATTTGTAATGAACATTAATTAAATTGATTCTTAGCATTTAATTATTTTTTTTCAGTTGATTTTTACACACTTTTTATATTTATTTAAAAAAATTTTGAAATGCTTTTAGAAACAAACATTGTCACTAATGTTATAAAAAAAAACGTTCTGTAATAATACATTTATATTGTATTATGCATTAAATTTTTTATCTTTTTCTTATATAAATAATTTATTTTGTGTTTTTTTTCTTTTAGTTTAAATATTTTTTGAATAGAAAAATTTCCACAGACAAAGTGACAATTGTTCTAAAATCACTCAAAGAAACTTGTTAGAAACTTAGTATTTAGTATTTAGAAATGTTTCTGAAAATATTTTTAAAGTATTATGTAAATTTTGTTAATTACAGTAGCTTTAAGTTAACTTCATGTATTGCTCGTATTTTGCTATAATTACAATGTTTCAGAAACCTTACATCATGAGATGTTACATGAAAAAAATCATATATTATTTCAATATTGTAATAATATATTTTTAAAGAATCTTTACATCATAACAGATTGAACATTAGCTAATATTTCTTATCAAACAGAAAATATACTTGTGCGATTTTATACCTTGTGTACTAAAAAAAATGTAAATCAAATTCTGTTTCACAACAGTAAAAAAGAATTCTGCACACAATGGCTGCAGAACATTGTCATGTTTTTTAGTAAAGTTGTGGATAACTCACTAGCACTAGCCAGTTGCTAAACTAGCCCAATGTGTTAGGTTAGTTACCAAAAGCTAACTAATGTTACGTTTATGGTAGCATTTGCATTCATTATGTAGAACCGTTGTTAGAAAGATATGCTGCAAAACAAGTTTGTATTTTTTTCTTTTGGACTGCGGGAGGACAACTGGTCAGGAATCAAACATAGACCCTAGGAGTGCAAAGTGACAGTGCTAACCACTATGTCACCGTGCCATCAAGTTCAAATTTATTGTGATTTTATTTTTAAAGTGTGAACTTCAAGGCAAATTTCCTTGAACTATGACTCAAGGAAGACTTTGACTCCTCCCACACAGATTTTTAGACATTTAGAAACCTTTTCAATTTTTATTTCATTTTTATATTTGCATCCTGAAAATGAAAAAATCAAAATGAGACACTGAGATCCATTAGGACAGTACACTGTCTTAATAATTTTAAATAGTTTTTTTTCCCTGAGTTGTTAAATGTTGATATGTAGACAGATGTGCAAAAACAAACACAAGTCTCTAATTTTAGTTTATAAAAACCTTTCCGATCTTAGTTAAAGTGCTGAATTTTAGTCGATAAATTAAAGATGATTTTATCACCTTCCACATTGAATTCTCAGATTTTAAGGTAAAATTCTTTATTTACACATCTTTTACATTTATACCCTTATTTTTACTCTAAACTAAACTCTAAAGAGAATCTGAGAGACCTGGTGGTACAGAACGTCACTAAGTAGCACAGACTACACCAGGGTTAAGGTTTATTGTTAATGAAATCGAGTGCACATGTCTACGTGGACAGGTGTGTGTGTGTGTGTGTGTAGGCTTTGAGAGCGTCTCTGTTTCTCCGTTACACTCTGCGATCCCGAACAACGGCACCATTCAACAGCCTCCTTCCGCCTCTAATCTCTACGAATGTAGCCAGAAAAAGCTGAATTATTTAAACTGTGGAGGGAAAGATGGAGGAAAAGATGGAGGGAGAGACAGAGGAGGAGGGAATCTAAGTAAAAAGAACTCCTGAACCTGATCCTAACAAAGGAACGACGACACAAATGACTCGCTATCAGTGCTCCACAAGTGAAGAGCAATTTGTTTTCTGTTAAAAAGCGATGTTTCAGATTATTTTTTTCTTCACTGACCTTCAACATCTCCTTCAAGTTTACACTTTTATTCCAGACATGTTTAATTCAGTCCCATTTTATTTTTTTATGGAACGTTGACACGTGTCTGAAAATGTGAAATCAGTTAATTAAACTTTGACTCTAAAAAGATAAACTTTTTTTTTTACTTTATAACTTTTATTAATGTTTCATTGAAAATTGCATAAAATGTATTTAAAAAGTACACAAATACAATTTATTACATTTTTTTCTTTAATTTTTTTTCTTTAAAATTTTAATTTAATTTAATTGCTACATTTTCTCAAAATTTAATTTTATATAGTTATTATAATTATTATATTAAATTATTATAAACTTGATTCTGTAAAGCTGCTTTGTGACATTGATTGGAATTGTCAAGAGGTATATAAATAAAACTGAATTGAGTTATTTGTGTATATTTTTATTTTGTATTTATAGTTACATAAATTCAGACACATTATTTCATTATACATACACATACTATATTGAAAGAAAATGTTCTATATAATTTTATTATTTATCATAATAATAAGATTTTTTAAAATTATTTTGTAAAACATTTTATTTTAGTTAATTAAATATTAAATTGTGATTTTTTTAAAACCTTTTTTAACCTTAAGTATTTGTATAATCATTTATACATTTATTATTACAAATATTGAAAATAATTTCATAATTGTACTGTTGATATATTAGTATGTATATTATGGTTAATGTGTTCTTTTATGCTTTTTTTAAATAAATTAAATAAATTAATTTATTCTTGAAATTTATTCTTGATGCCAATATCCAAAATATATAAATATGCAAAACTGTACTGTTGTATCATGATATTCTTATTTTATTAAGTATTTTATGCCAAGCATTTTTCCTGTATTTCTTATATAAATTCTTTCTATTTATTTGAAGTGAACATTAAGTTTATTAATGTTCACAATGTTCTTCAGACAAAAATTTCAATAAAATTAAAATAAATGGCCAGCAGTTACCGTGTCTGATTTAGCCATGTCATTAAAATGACCTGGGTCAAACTGTACACACACACATACACACACATACACAGACAAACGTGTGTGTGAGTCTAGAGCAGTTAAGGTTTCCGGGCTAAGGGCCATGTTTCAGTAGGTTGAATCTCAAAGGCATTTTTGACTGCAGGAAACAAACAGCCGCTGTAGAACATGGTCCAGTGGGACACACACACACTCTCTCTCTCTCTCTCTCTCTCTCTCTCTTTTTCTTGCTCTCTAATGTTTGCAGTTTAAGCACCTGTGTGAGTGAGAAGGGGAACGTGTTGACCTCAGAATATTCACACAGAGAACCCTAGAATGTTACCACAAAGAATTAAGAACATTCACGAGGAGCATCGAACAGGGTTGACATAGACAATTCTAAAACATTCACACTCATTTCCAATGGGAAAAAAAAACTGTATTCACACTCAGGACTCTAGAACATGCATTCACAGCATTACAAAACACAAAGATGATTCTAGAACATAGACAGAGAATATTCTAGAGTAGTCCTACAGATGATTTCGTAACTTTAGAATTCTAGAATCTTAGCACTGAGGATTTTACTGAGAACTTTAGAACATCGTCAGAGACTGTATAGCATGTACCATCTCCAGGGTGTACCCTGCCTTGTGCCCTAAGCCTCCTGGGATAGGCCCCAGGTTCCAGCGACCCTGAATGCAGGATAAAGCGGCATAGACGAAGAGTGAGAGTGAATGCACATCATGTACGCAGAGGATTCTATAACATTACTGTAAAAAAAATCACAGACAGCATTCTAGATCATTCATGCAGAGGATTCTGAAAACACAACAAGGAAAAGAATTCTTCAACAAAATACGCAGTGCATTCTAAACATTAGAACTGAGGATTTTAAAGCATTCATACTGGAACTTTATCAGAGGATTCTAGAACTTTTACTCTCATTGAGGGATTCCATCTCTCTAGGACATACTTAAGCAGAGGGAACTGCAGACAATATGAACAATGTCTGAGAACATTAGAACATTTTCTAGAACAATCACATGTCATGTTTCTGATTTTGGTTCTTGTATTACTTTAGTTGTAATACTTTTCTATATTTTGCTAGGCCTAGTTACCTTGTTTTGGTCCTCATAGTGCATGCTCCTGTTCTAATTCTGGTTTCTTATTCTTGTTCTTTATGTGTTTACTGGTTCTGGTTACTGCTTTCTAATTCTTTTGCTTATTTCCCTAGTTCTGCTTTTAGTTATACTTCAGGAATTCTAGACTCAGTTCTTATTCTAGTTCCAGTTCTAAATCTGGCTTCTGACTGTCTCTGGCTGTCATTCTTGATTTGCTTTTAGTTCTAGATTTAGGTCTGATTAAATTTTTTATCATTTTTTTAAATACAAATTTTATGCCAGATGTGATTCTAATCATAAGTTTGGTTCTAGCTCTGGTTTCTCTCATAGAGGACTGTACAGTAAAATCCTATATTCCTAAACACTGTTCTACAGCATTTATATAGAATATTCTATAACATTTAATTAATCTGAGACAGATTAGACAGATTACTGTTTGTTTGGTTTATATATTTTTGAAAGTGCCATTTTGTGTGTGTGTGTGTGTGTGTGTGTGTGTGTGTGTGTGTGTGTGTGTGTGTGTGTGTGCGTGTCTAATCTGTTTCAGACATGTGATCTCTGATAATAACTGAGAGCCATCACCCAATCAGAACTCCTAAGGGTCAAGACTCAAGTGCTGAGGTTAAAGGTCAGAGTGAATACTCAGTAGCCAATGAGATTAGAGTTAAAAATGCGATTAAATTGTGTGGAGGATTTAAAGAGATCTGATTACCCGCTGCTCAGTGACTCGCTATTTCATGAGTCAATAATACGACGTAAGAACCGTGTGGACAGAACCGTAATGAGGAGAACGAACCCCGAGTCTGAGTCGTTTAAAATCTGCTGATTCGTCCTCATTATCGGTTCAATAAAGAGCTTTAGAAGTGTCTGTGCAGTGTAAAGTAACCGATACTCCTGGGACTGTTACGGCGTCTGATTCTCGTCTTTACATTCCTCTGCTTTCTCTTTCCTTTTCACGGTTCTCTCTTTACCGTGTCCTTCACCTTGCAGAACCACACTTCCTTTCACACTACAATTTACATTTTAATGATGTCAATGATTTCTCTTGGGTGGGGGGAGCTTATGTAAATAAAGCTCCAGAAAAAAATGCGTGATTAGCAAAATTGTGTATGAAACATGAAGTGTGAATGTTGTGGTGCTTTTCTGCGGGACATTCTAGAATCTTCTAGAGTAGACGCAAAAACAACCAACTGGAGACAGAAACCCTGAGCTACAGTACCAGCTAACAGTAAATTTTATCAGAAGTGATCAATCACTTAGACACAGGAAACGCGCACACGCGCGCGCGCACACACACACCATCATCATCATCTTTTTAGTTCTAAAAGTATGGCACAGATGGCTCTAGAAAATTAACCGAGAATTTCAGAATATCAGGACAAAACACTCAAGACATTTCCTTTAAAGATTCTAGAATCCGTACACTAAGGATTCTAGAATATTAGATCATGGTGTAGTCTAGAACATTCATATGGAGGATTCTAGGTCTAGTCACTTATAATTCTAGAAGACTATTAGACATAACTCTTGAATTAAACATTATTGAAAGTGAGATATGATTCACAGATTAACCTTTGCATAAGGGATGCTAGAACATACTGTACATGTAACTGGTTCTAGAACAGTCACGCTAATAAGACTAGACCAAAATGATTGCAGTATTTTAACTCTAGAACATTGACATCAAGAATTCAAGGACAACACAACTTTTGTGAAGATTTTAGATTCTTTAAAATGATCATTCTAGACTCCTGACTTAATGACAATGACAGACTCTAGACATGAGAATTTAAGAATAAAGAAGAATAGTATTCATCCATGCAGAGTTGTTTGGAGAATATTCACACTGATGATTTCAGGAATATTTCCATTCAGGAATAGTCAATAAAATACTTAGATATTAAAACTAAAGCCATTACATTCTTGGGAATTCTAGAACATTTGCACTAAGAATTGTAAAACCTTTATACTGGTAATATGTAGACGTTTCCAGACCCATCACAAAGATAATTCCTTCCTTGCACAGGGGATTCTAAAACATTCTTATTGTGAATTTGAAAATCTCTGTAATAAGGATTCATGTACATAATATGTAGAAGTCTCTAGAGCCATAATTCTGAAGGTTCTGTGATGTTTGTTTCTCATTGGGGATTTGAGGATTTGAGAACCTTCACTCTGTAGAGAGAAGAGAAGAAACAGAGCAAAACATCAGTACCCTTGAGTGAGTGAGAGAGAGAGAGAGAGAGAGAGACAGTTTGTGTGTGTGTGTGTGTGCGCGTGTGTGCGTGCGTGTGTGCGTGCACTGACGTTTTCCAGGTTACAGAGAGGTCCGGAGATGATAGCTCATAAAAAGGTTCAAGAATATTTAACCATGTGTTAGTGTAGGTGTGTGTGTGAGCCACACACACACAAACACACACACACAGGTGTTATCTGTTTATGTGCTATCATCCCTGGACCTCTCTGTAACCTGGAAAACGTCAGTGCATTTGTGATAAGCGTGGCATTAAACTACATTTCATACACACACAAACACACACACACACGTGTGTGTGTGTGTGTGTGTGTGTGTGTGTGTGTGTGTGATTTCCATACCATCCCTCTATTATTAATGACTCTGACCAGCGGCCACATGGATTTGAATAGTGAGCGATGGAGGGATGAAAAGGTGGATTGAGGGATCCCACAAACGTTGCCTTGGATCAGATTAAAGTGGTTGATAATAAACTTTCAAGGAAATAGGCGTAACAATAACACACACACATGCTGGGTTAATTTCTTCCCATAGTTGATGTGTTAGTTGTTGATCATAATCATTTAACTCTGGTAACATTCTTCCTTGTTTTTAGAAAAAGACTATTAATAATTAAATTATTATAATTTAATATTATAATAATTAAGTATTATATAAGTAGATCTATAATAATGTTCTTTTGTAGTGATGCTCAGTAACTTATGTTTTTAATTTGGTAATGATATCCCTAATGCAAAGATTCTAAATCTCCCACTGTAACATCATAAACATTCTTATTTTTCTAAATAAGAGTTAAAGATTTGTGTGTACATTAAAAACTCCTAAGTACAAATTTAAAAATTTGCTTTTTTTCTGTAACCACAGTGACACCTAGCACCTCTGAGAGGAACAGCAGCTTGGTGTGTCGTCATCTATACTGCTCTCAGCCCATCAGAACACTCTGTACTGCTCTCAGCCAATCGGAACACATTGCACAGTCCTAAGCCAATCAGAAGACTCTGTATTGCTCTCAGCTAATCAGAAAATACTATACTACTCTTAACCAATCATGACACACTGTACAGCTCTCACTCAATCAGAACACTGCTCTCAACCAATGAGAACACATCATACACCTCTTAGCCAATCAGAACACTTTAGATTGCTCTCAGCCAATCAGAACACTGTTCCCTGCTCTCAGACATTCAGAACACTCCATACTCCTCTTAGCCAATCAGAACACTCCATACTCCTCTTAGCCAATCAGAATACACCATACTCCTCTTAGTCAATCAAAACACACAATACTGCTCTGCATCAATCATAATATACAGTACTTGATGTAAATTCATAAATAAGTAACTTTTTATTGATTTATATAAATAGTACGTTGCTTCTGCACAATGTGCACAATGGTACTGTCTCTGTCTCTCTCTATTTTTTGTCTCTATTTCACTGTTTTCACATATTTTCCTTCATCTCTCTCTTCATAACCGCTTCTCTGTCTGTTTTTATGTTTGACTCTCATTGTCACATCATCTATCCACTCTTAACGTTTGTCTCTCTTTCTCTCTCTCTCTCCCTCTCTCTGCCGCTCCACATGTCTTCCTCTCCCACAGGATTAGCGTCTGTGTGTAACTCATACTGTACCAGCTCCTGAGACGCTCTCGCCCCCACGCCCGCACATAAATACACTATTATTGTGTGCTTAAGGGAGATTAGCCACCCGTCTGTATATGTGTGTGTGTGTGTGTGTGTGTGTAGATGTGAAATGGAGTTTAATGCCACGCTTATCTGAATTCCTGCACTCTTTAATGTGTGTGTGTGTGTGTGTGTGTGTGTGTGTGACTGGGGGTGGTTGTGGTTCTGGAGGAAATTGTGAGTTGAGTTGCAGTTAAAGCCGTTCTTTGTAAAATCAGAGCGAGAGCAGAGTGAGCTGGCGCACGCAGACAAGACCCGGCTTTACACTATCGCTTTACGCTCGGCTTCGTACTCAAACACATGCCGCTGTTTCAGGCTAAAACGCTGTACACATTGTGCACAGGCCTGAGTGCACCGCCGACATCTTGCTACACATACACACATACGCACACCATTCCGACAACACTTTACAACTAAAAAAAAAACTAAATATTGTGATTTCTTCCTTTCTGCCATGTTTTTGAAGGAAACATGTTCACGTTTTTGCTAACATTGAGCTGAATCTTGGGGAGGGGCCATGATTTTTCTGGTTAATGTAATTATATTCACAATAATGTATAATAATATAATAATGTAAATATTTATTCTCTATCTATCTTTCTCTTTCTGTCTCTCTATCTACCTCTCTTTCTGTGTCCTCTTTCTGACTATCGCTGCCTTTTCTCACTATCATTGCTAATTTCCATAATTATTTAACAGAATATAAATATTGATAAAACCGTTTTAGATTCATCTCATGTCAGCTCACTTGTTCTTCCAAAATCAGTCATTGCTCCATTTTGACCTTTGGCATTTTACCTTTGCCCTCTAACTTTTATTTTATTTCTTTTCTTTTCCGGATTGAAAGTTTCACTCGGAGTATCTGTAATTTCCTCCTGCTCTTTACAGCAGCGTGCCGACTTTTACTAATGCTTCCTGTGCTTGAGCTGTTTGGCCTAGATTCAGAAGACACGCACACACACACACACATGGTGGTGATTGATGGGGTGATGATGAGTGGCAGGATAATCTGAATATTTAGTTAAGGCCATCCGGATGCCGTTACCTTTACCTGCAGGCGAGAAAGAGATGATGGAGAGGAATGAATTGAACTTTTCTTAGGCTTCTTATGTGTGTGTGCGTGTGTGTGCAGTACAGTAAATCTATATAACTTTATAAGATCTACACATCCAGCTGACCCTTACCAGATTATAAATAATCAGATTTTTTTTTAATCTGATAAAAAAAAAAATTTATGTTTATCCCAGCACCGGTTTTATGTAATATATGTTTGAAATCAGAGAAAGACTCCATGCTCACCCTGTACAGAAAGTGTTATATGAATGTGTAATGTTAATGTGCAAATGCCATAATCACATTAATCATGTGTAAAATTAGACATCTCATATATACTGTATAATTTCAAAAGTTTTCACATATATAAATATATAATTTTTACACAGGATTCACTTAATATATTTTCACATGATTTATTTATTCATTATTATTATTATTTATTATTTATATATTTACCTTTTCAACGATTTTCACAGATGAATCTAGTATTGAATTTAGTAAAGAAATGCAACAAATAAAGGAAAAATAAAGTGAAATTACTTCACTGCAATTTCATAAGCAATGGCCAGGTCTACATCAATAAATCTCCACAGAAATCATCTTTATTTGAGGGGAGCCAAGGTGCTTAGTGGTTACCACTGTCGCCTTGCACCTCCAGGGTCCGATTCGATTCCCGCCTTAGGTCTGTGGTTATGTGGAGTTTTTTTATGCTCTCCCTGTGCGTGGTGGGTTTCCTCCAGGTACTCCAGTTTCCTTCCACAGTCCAATAACCTGTAGGTTAAGATAATTGCCATTCCCAAATTGCCCATAGAGTGTGAATGAGCGTGTGTGTGTGTGTGTGTGCCCTATCAAAAAATTTACTCACTATCAAAAACAATGTGGTAGGAAAAATTGTTGGTTAAAAATATTTTTTTGTATTATTTATTTTCGGTCTGTTTGTCTTTCACTTCTGAAACTTCTGTTACAAGTGTTAGGATATTTATTAGATATATTTTAACAAATATTTGTGTCGTTGCTGTAGCCTGATAAATTAATGCTACATTAGCACCCAGACTAATGGCTATCTGAATTACCTCAGTGCCCTCAGTAAGTGCATAAATGTTTTTGTTTGCTTAAGTTTTTTTGTGTCCATATTGTATATTCAATTATTCCCTGACTCTGTCAGGTTCTCTGTTCAGTGAGGACAACTCACTTTTCATTTCTTTTTTTAAATCATTCATCATTCAAAGACAATGGGAAAAAACTTTCTGTGAACCCTGTTTCCTCTGCAGTGTAAACCAGGAGCGTGGCTTTCTTGAAATGAACAATTGGAACTGAGCTATAGAAGGTGAGTCACTAGGGGATTTATTCACAAATCCGTGTCCCTTACCTTTTTGCAAAACTTATTTGGAATAAACAAAGCAAAAGTTGGCTTAAGTAAAACTTACCTTGGTTGATTGGTCACAGGGAACAATGGTGATCAGAGATTGGTTACAGCAACTAATAGTGATCAGTGATTGGTCCTATTTAACAACAGTGACAATTTATTGGTTGTAGGTAACAACAGTGATCATTGATTGGTTGTAGGTAACAATAGTAATCAGTAATAGGTCAGTAACAAGAGAACATTGGTGAACAGTGATCGACTGTAGGCAACAATGGCGATCAGTGATTAGTCATAGGTAACAACAGTGATCAGTGATTAGTAAAGAGAATTAACATGTAAAAATATTGTTTTATGTATTTAAATTAGGAAGTCATTAAAGCAATATTTTAACCAAAACAAAAATTTACACAATCTACCCCCGATGTAATTGATTATACAGCACATTTTTTAGTTCACTTCTTTAGGTCGTACTGCAGCTTTGAGGCTAATGTAACTAATGCCTCCAGTTTAGCATTGGATAAACTGTGTTTGTAATAAAACATGTTCCAATATTAAAATATACAAATCAAAATATGAACTATATTTTGAACTGAATCATCCCAATGTACAGTGTTAACAATTTTCTCTTAGGGCCACGCCTCCTTACCCTAGTGTTACCTTTTCAGTGACATCAAATAATCTGTACCGTATGTGCTGAGGAAGAAAGTGATTCAACTACATTAGCCTTCAGTGAAAAACCCAACACAGATGATTGGAAATGATTTAAAAAAAAGGCTTATTTTTGAAATTCTTACCCAACTAACAGGCGTCAGTTCAGTTCAGGATTTCTTTTCTTTCTTTAATCAGTGAAAGTAAAGACGGCATTTCCCCTTGGAGCTGGTCTCGTTCCAGATTCGGCTCGGACTAAACCCTCTCTGCTTTCATTCCAAAGAAACACTTAAAAGGTCATCAGTGAGATCGGATTGTGCTGAGTGAACAGATTTTTTTTCAGCACATGTAGAATTTGACTTTAAGGCTTCACTAATAATCAATTATAATATAAATTGTGATATTTAATGGGGCAGTGGTAGCTCAGCATGTTAAGGCTCTGAGTTAATGATCATAAGGTTGGGGATTCAAGCCCAAGTTCCAACAAATTCCCACTGTTGGGCCCTTGAGCAAGGCCCTTAACTCTGTCTGCTCCAGGAGGTGCCATATTGTAGCTGACTTTGAACTCAGCTTTGTACCAACAGTAGGATAAGTAAAGAGAAGAATTTCACTGTGCTGTAAGGTATGTATGACAAGTTAGTTTACAAATTAGTTACTTTAATTTTTTATGATTTTTTTTACTCTTTTATTTGTATAAAAGCAAAACTATAAAGCCAGACTATGCAACAAAAAAAACTTAATTACGACTGTTACATGACTCCACAAATCTTTTGGCAACATTTTTTGTGTTTTAGTGTTTGTTTGCTTAGTTCAGTGCTTTTAAATGTTTAAAGCTGGAAATGATTTTAGAATTTTGAATTTGAATTACTTTTAAAGAATTAAAGCTTGTAAATAAAAGTCTTCAGACTGTCTACCTGCATAGGTACATGCTTATCATTTCTAAAACGGTGAAATATTTCTCCTCATATAATCAGTAAAATGTTATTTGGATTAGTGTTTAATAACCGGTGACTTTAAACTCTGTCCAGGAACAATGAACTCTCAGATTGGGCTGTATAGGGTCAGATTAACCCTAGCCATGACCTTTAACCCATAAATCCAAACAGCACTTAACCGGCATGAGTATTATGGAATGCTGATGATGTCTGAATGAGGCTGTGTGATGACTGATGAGTGACTCTAATATCAGCATCGGTAGGAGAGGTGTGAAGTGAAAGAGCGCCCTCAAGTGCACAACTTCTTTCACAATTTCTGTGGTGTCCACAGTGTGACAGTGAAGAATAACCTGTGAGGATTTTTCCCCAGTGCAAAGGTTCTGGAATCCGTAGTACAGGATACTAGAGTGTTGATGATATTTCAAGCATTCTCTACAAAAATTTAAAGGAATTTGGGTGGTTGTTTTATCTATTAGAAAAATAACGAAAAACCAACAGTGGTGAGGCTGATTCCACATTATTTTTTATAGATTAACACCGCAAATCCATTTATAGTTATATTTAATGTAAGCGAAACAACATGTTCCTGCTGTTGCTTATGTTATAGCAGCTATAAATACTTGCACCTGCACCAGTCTGTCTTTATTGTCTCTCATCAAGCTAATTAGAAAAAAACATTTCCTGAGAAACCATAAAGAAGCATAACCTCCTCTTTTCTCAAGTTGAGGCCAGATTTCAACAGTGCTGGTGTGAAAGCGTAGAGTAAACGATTCTTTCAGCTTTTGGAATTTCAACAATGGAATTGTTCTTATAACTTCATAATTTTTTCCTTACTATTTCTGAACAATATAACTTTTAATTTTGTCACGACATTGATGCCAAGAAAGACGCTAAGATAGAAAGACTTTTTCGGCCTTTGCACTTTTTGTTTATTTCTCAAATGTGGTTTCCTGACATTTTATTCTGCTGCTCATGCGCAGTGTCAGGACCGAAATATGCGGAAATACTGCCATCTAGTGGTTCACAAATAGAGCATCGCCAAGAGAAATTAAGTCACACCGTTAAGTATAATTTTTGCTGACAAACAAACTATTTGAATCCTGGTGGTTTTAGAAACACAAACAGCCTTTCAGAAGTAAAGAAAGGCATGTGTGCAGATTGGATGGTCCGCTGTGGCGATCCCACGACAGAAGCAGCCGAAAGACCGTTATCAAGAAGTTAAATGATGTTAAATGGCAATGTTTATATAATTTGGTTTCCAAAAAGCTCGTAGCTATTAAAACTGTAGAGAAATAAAGAAGGTTTGAACATATTCAGTAAAACTGAAGGTTTTTCCAACCTGAGCTGTTCATTTCTAGTGTTCCTACTAGTGGTCAAAGAGCCTTACTGCATTCAATTACTCCATCATTACATTAGGATACAGATTTAATCTTAACCCCACCCCTAAGCAGCACGTGACCAATCTCTGCTCAACTCGATTTACACGAGAGGAATTATTATAATACACATAAAATTATGAGAAACAAAAACTATCAAAAAACTATATTTACATTCTTGTTTGTGTATTAAAATAATGTTCAACTGTCACACTTTGATAATAAACGATATAAAAAGTGTAATTTTAACTTAATCAAGATTACTTATAATCTTATGAGCTACGAACTAAATTTTAAATCCACATTAATAATTAAAAAATTCAGATCCACCAGGGGGTGCAAACTGGTGCACAGTCATGTTGGAACTGGTGTGGGGTTGTTTTTCAGGAGTTGGGCTCAG
Organism: Channallabes apus; assembly: GCA_030522415.1. Classification (NCBI taxonomy): domain Eukaryota; kingdom Metazoa; phylum Chordata; class Actinopteri; order Siluriformes; family Clariidae; genus Channallabes; species Channallabes apus. The sequence goes on along the minus strand of CM060116.1, from coordinate 27,157,290 downwards.
CCCCTTACTTCCAGTAAAAAGAACTCTTAATGCTTCAGAACATTTTGGATAATTTCATGTTCAAAACTTTTTGGTACATCTTGTGGATGGCCCCTTCCTGTCCTCTTTCTTCCCGTGAGCCAGGCCTTCACATCTAACTTCTGACCTCACAAATGCACTTCTGGGAGAATGGGCAAAAATTCCCATAAACACACTCCTAAACCTTGTGGAAATCCTTTCCAGAAAAGTTGAAGCAGTTATAGATAAAGGGTGGGTCAACATCATAATAAACCCTATGGATTGAGGATTGGAGGCTACCCAAGTAAATATGCATATGAAGGCAGGCGAGCAAATACAGTACGTTTGGCAATATAGTGTATGTACCATCTCTATCGATCTATTTATCTATCTATCTATCTATCAAAAAATTTTAATGACCCTACTGGCATTTATTATACAGATAGACAGAAGTTGTAGTGTAGTCTATAATTAATTATACAGTAAGTATACAGTAATTTATGTAATACCAATTGATGTAAACTTTTTAAATGGATTAAAACGATAAATATATAGATTTAAAATGATAATGCTGTATAAATATGTAACTACATAAACAATGATGGTATTATTTTATATTTTATTTATGCAATATGTTTGTTTGCTGGCTTAGTTATTTATATATCTACCAAATTCAAATACAACATGCTAGTTACATAAATATCATGTTATCAAATTCTGTGCATTGGTACTGAGTACATTTTATAAGATGTAAAAATTTGACAAAAACAACTAAAGGACTGGTTGAGAGAATTATATATAAGGAATTTGAGCTCGAAAAGCTAAAAATGGGAAATTCTGTTTTAGCCTATTGTACCTACTGTAACAACTTGCTTTTAAAATCAACCTGATTTTAAATTCAACATCAACACCATATTTTAACAGTTTAAGTTATTAACATGTTTTAATGAAAATTAAATATACCATGGAAATATACAGTGGGGCAAAAAAGTATTTAGTCAGCCACCAATTGTGCAAGTTCCCCCACTTAAAAAGATGAGAGAGGCCTGTAATTTTCATCATGGGTATACCTCAACTATGAGAGACAAAGTAGGGGGGGGGGTCCAGAAAATCACATTGTAGTATTTAAAATTATCTAATTGGTAAAATCCTCTGTAAAATAAGTATTTGGTCACCTACAAACAAGCAAGATTTCTGGCTCTCACAGACCTGTAACTTCTTTAAGATGCTCTGTTATCAGTATAAAAGACACCTGTTCAGAACCTCAAACAGTCACACTCCAAACTCCACTATGGCCAAGACCAAAGAGCAGTCAAAGGACACCACGTCATTAAATATATTAATATTTGCAATTAATTTTTATTTCTAAATCTAATTTAATGATAGACTCATTAAAATAGCCAGTGAAATACAGAATAAAAAATGTTTAATTCAAAAACATTGAGTCATTCATACTATAGTATATACATACTATAATCATTAATTAACAAACAGATAAACATTGACAAGGGAAAATAATTACTTATATTAGTTTCTGATTCACATAAAACATAAAAAATAAAAATATACAATTAATACCTTTCCAGTTAACACAAAGAAAATGAAGTTTGATTGGCAGCTTAAACAGATTGAATGATTTTTAAAATGATCAGTAAGTTTGTAATCAAATAGATGAATACATTTTAGTTCATATTTTACAAAGAAAAAATAAACAGTATTTATCACATCATAAAATTGGGGTCATGTTTAACGGTATAGTCACTTCCATGTCAGGTGTTTAAGCTGGCAGCTACATCGTTCCAGCTACAGTATGCACGTGGTGTTTAGTTTGAATCTAACTAGACTCAGAGCATTAGAGATTTATGCAACATCGACATGACACGCTTTTCCGGAATAGACAATTTTGAGATTTTATAATGATGTAATAAAGTCATTAATTTCTTTAGAATCATTAAATAAACATTTTATTTTTACATTCATGTTAGTGTACTAATGCTGTGATGTGCGCTGTATAAAATATTATACCTCACACTCACTAATATATTAAAAGGATAGGAGAGTGCTGCACTTCTCTCAGCCAATCAGAACACACAACTGGAGAACATTTTATTTTATTATACATTCTGGTTGAGTTGCTGTTGTTATTAGTTTTTCGGCTTCTCACATTGTGGAGTCGCCATAGCGGACCATCCGATCCACACACAACTTGGCACAGGTTTTACACTGGATGCCCTCCCTGAGGCAAAATAACACTATCTGATTACGCATGCTAATTGTTGAGCAATACTACAGTAGCAATATGGTTTAATCGCTCAGTTATAGTAGTCTGTAATCCAGAACATAAAGCAGTTAACAACCTAAAACCAAACTAAAAAAAAAAACATTTTTAACTACTGACAAACACAAAATAGAAACAAGGTGATCTTTACAGAACATCACATGCTCTTTTACTCAATACTTAAATAAATCGTTCAATTGTTTCAATTACGTTGATGTTAATTCAGATATGCTTAAGGAGAAACACATCAGGGCTGTGCTGGTACAGGAAAATATTTCACACCCACATGAACAAGCTGTTAATATAAACCTGCACAAATCTCTGTGCTGCTGTGGGAGAACTGACCCTTGTGATCCAAAACTGAACAATGCCGTTTGACAACCGACAAGTGTGGCAGGTTCAATAAATATACACCCCTTTCCATTCTGTGTTAGTGAAGTGTGTTTTTGTTTTGTGTTGCACTTCCAGACCACCGTACTCCGAACAGACCACAAACATAATCATTATTAGAAAAACTGAACGTTTCCGAAAGATCTGAAATGTCTTTGGACGATCAGGTGATGCAAACTTGGCCTTTAAGATACATTCATAAGATCTGGTCACGACAAGACAAATAAACATTCAGAGCTCAAGCTCAAATTACGAACCCGCTAACAAGCTAACACGCACGTGCAGCTGTAGGGTATTGAATCACTGAGGAGGAAGGCACTGGAAAAAGTCTCAAATCTCCCGTCAGGACGCTCCAGCATACAGGAAAAGTACAAATCTAAAAAAACCTCCAATACTTTTAGTACTTTTTTTAACTTTGGGAAAAATAAATCTGGCAGTCTTTAGAAAAACTTTCCTACACAACAATTAATATGATTATAGTGTACTTATAAAAATATTTTTAAAAAATCTTCTGATACTATTTGGTGGTTACTTTGCCTTGAATAATTGTGTGTGTTTAGATCAGAAATCTCGGCAGCATTGCGTTTATTAAAATCGACTTCTTGGCGCTACGTTGTTTTTTTTTTTCTTCGTGGACGTTTTAATGTTTAAAAATACACAGTGTTGAGCCCCGGCTTCAAGGGCTAGTGATAAATGTGTCTCTGCTGCTGTCTTTCCCATCGCCGAGGTTAAAGCGAGTCCATGCGACTGTACTTCACCCGGCCCCCTGGACATAGTCGGCATGGTAACGGGAGAAATGGCAGCAGCACTTCGTAGTGGCGAGGGACAACACCCTGAACATTTCCCTCAAAGTAGACAAAGAAACGAAACCACCAGACGCGAGAAAATTGATTATTATGGGATTCCTCCTTCAGGCACTGAGAGAGAGAGAGAGAGAGAGAGAGAGAGAGAGAGAGAGAGAGAGAACATGTAACAGATATTACTTATTCATTTGTTTCCTCTTTTGTTATAATACGTATGTCAGTTAGTCTTTAGAACTGCGACAAAACATGTCCAGCACATAACATTGTGTTTTCCTGTAGAAATATATGGAAAAATCATTATTGTGTGCTAAGTGGAATAAGTACATATCAATTTATTAATGACTGGTAAAATTAATTCATAAAATATTTTAACTTAAATTTTTTATTTGCTGAATTTGACTCCTGAGTTTACAGTATGTCAACACCGTTAAGACATTTCTTAAAAAAAAAAAAAAAAGACGTCAGGCATTGTGTTCAACCAAAACTCCAAGGACTCCTCTATTGACGCTTGTTTGTTCTATAACCTGTTTAACTGCTCAGGTTCTTGTAAGTTTGACAATTTATTTTAAAATGTAAAAATCTTTGGATACTGCCATGGTCACAACCATAAAATATCAACACCGTAGAACTTAAATAATATTAAATTTAGGGTGACTTTTAGTAAAATTCAGGCGCACTGAATACCGCCGTTTTACCAGCCTGAGCATGAAAGCGGCATGCAAGGAGGGCTTGCATTACAAATTACATAACTGAATGAATTTAATTTAATTGATTACAATTTACAACAAGTATGACAATAGAGCAACCGTCAGTGGAAGAGCGAATGAGAAGGAATATGGATTACCGAAAAAAGAGAAAGGAGAAGATTCATGGAGACCCTGAACAGTGCAATGAGTTCTTGAGAAAGGCGATGGAAAGATGGAATAACAGTCTCAGAGAACGTTAAGTGAGCACAGGAAAAAAAAAAAAAAGCATTGGATGTACCCATTTACACAGATACAATGCTGCCTACTTGTTACTGTACGTTTATTGAGGACGCTGCCTACTGTTATATTGGGTGAAGAACACCTGTCCCACGATCACAGCATGACATAAAAGCGGATCGAATGTGACTACCTGTGCAAACACCACCACCCACCAGCCATGCACCGCCTGCAGCTCGCTTCCCACACAGACAAACAGAATTTCAGTTTTATATAGATAGATGTCAACACTGTCAGATGTGTGTCAACACTGTAACGTAGGAATTTTTGGTGTTTATGTATTCATAGTTTTAGAAAATTGTTCACATAGTAGTGTGTTTCTAATTTAATTTCTTATCATTAAGTAAGAGTTTATTAATAGGATATTAATACTTTACTGTTTTTAGGTAAAAAAGCAAGGATGGATTTTTTTTAATAACCTAGAGAAAGATTCCAATTAAATATTATTAAAAGGTGTTCTATTGAATTTTAAAATAATTATATGACCGTTATGAAAAAAACATTTGGTTACTAGACAAAAGCTATGTTTTCAAAAATCATGTGGCCAAAAATCATATTCATAACCTAAGGAAATTAGTCTCACGGTGAAATGCTGTCTCTGCGCCTTTAAATAACGAGGGTAATCTCGGACGCAGTTGTGTCTTAGAACGAATTTCCCCACAAGAAATAATGGAAACTCCAATAATTCAATCCACAACCCACAAATATTCATATAAAAGTGATTAATAGAAAAGTAAAAATATAATTAATTAACCATCACTTTATCTTTTGAAAAGTTTCACCTCGAACAGGAGAGGATGAGGAAGAAGACGGCGGTTATCATGTAGGACGACTTTCACAAACACACGCACACACACATTAGGGCTGCACGATATTAGGAAAATATGAGATATGCGATATTGTTGTTGAATATTGCGATAACGATATTTCTTGCGATATAACATTTCCTTAGAGAAATGCATTTTTTATTATTATTATTGCCTATTTTTTTTATTTATATGTAATGATCATACTAAAATAAACAGGTAATAGATATTCGTCTGATGTAATTAAATCTAATTCAGGCTAAAAAGAAACTATATGTCAAGGAAGTTGCAAATATTTAGACTTCAAAACACTATGAATGACTTAAACCCCTCAGCAGATATTCTGATTTCTGGTTTGCTGTTACTATAAACCTGCCAACACAATATGAATTACTTTCAAACATTACTTTTTATTTACGTGTAACCATACACTCATCAATAGTGTCTTAAAACAAGACACTTAAAACAAAATCTTTTAAACAAAATATTCTCTTTGGCTTGCCTGTTTTTTTTTTTTATAAAAATAAATATTATTAAACAAAAATGTAATTTAAAAAATACTATTTGTATCAAACACACACACACACACGCGCGCGCGCGCGCGCTCCGCGACCGGCACTAGGACCCGGAAGTAATGCGTGCGCGAACCCGGAAGTATAAGAGGAGTAAACAAACCACCGCATAGAGCTTAGTCACTGTGTTCACGCATGTCGGTTCAGATTGTTTACTTTCTGATTCGAGTGTGTGTTTATAGGACATGGGTTAAATTTGTGTTTTTCCCTTGCTCCCCTTCTGTGAGAGTCCTTAGACTAATTCGCGTGGTTCTAATCCTGCCTACTCGCTTGCTTCCGCGTTTGGGTTTACCGTCCATGCTACAAAAGGCTAATGGCTAATCGCTAAGTATAAAGATATAAATAATATATATATAAAGATATAAGCGGGTATAAACATAGTAAGGGCCCATCTGATTGGTCAAATTTGGACACACAAATGCTTGGCATAAATTTGCAATATGGTTATCGCGTATACCATTATCGCGATAACAATATTTTTTCGATATATTGTGCAGCCCTAACACACATGCAAACTAAGTTGTGGATTTTCTGAAATTAGGATTATTCTCCAACTGGACAGCTATTTGCTACCATCATGCTCCCGAACTGATTCACTGAAACCGACTTGTTTCTCCCATATCCCCACACGCACACACAATATACTGGACTTTAGACATTTTAAACATTCACTTACACACTGAAAATAGTGTATATAGTTGTAAATATTGATATCTGGTGCACTGCAGTGTCTATTTTTGTAAATACATGTGAGCTATTTCCGCTTATACAGAAGTTGTGTTGGTGTGTGGACAACGTGGAGGCTTCAGGGGTTCCTGATATACCATGTAGACACAAAGTTATCTTTACTTTTAGAAAGTGTAAATTTTACTCCTACCATAATAAGGGAATGTCGTTGCAAAAATGCAGAACTAAAATTACACGCATTATTATTATTATTATTATTATTATTATTATTATTATTATGTCACAGAAACAACCAAAAACACCCATAAAAACATATGGATATGTGCCCCTTTTGAGAGCTACCATTGCTACAGTATACAGGTATATTTTAGAAATGTAGGAAACACTGGAGTTTGTTCCAAAACAAAATTTGATAACCCACACCTCACTGTTCAACAATGTATATTAAGTTTTTAGAAATACGAAAGTTTTTATTTCCAAATTAAAAACAGGTTTTGTCCCAGTTCTCAAAAATGACTTGCTAGGTGGTTGCTAAGTGATTGCTATGTAACTGCAGTGTTTTTCACATGGTTGCTAGAGTGTTGCTACTGTAGGTGGTTGTTATGAGTTCCCGTCAGTTACTTGGATGTTGCTAGGTGGTTGCTAGGTAGGTAGTTGCAGCATAATTGTCAATGGTTCTGAGGTGGTTGCTGGGCTGTTGCTAAGTAGCAGAAATGTTATTTCAGATGACTGTTCTATGGTGTTCCAGACAGTTATGAGGATGTTGCTAGTAGGTTGAAATATGAACTAGAGATGTTGATTACTGTATCAAGAATAGGATTACTGTGTTTATTGTGTTTATCAGTTTATCACTAGTCCTGCCTTTACTTTCTTGCTCTATAATTGGCCAAGTGAGATGTCACATAGGCCACACCCACCTGTTGATTGGCCAGTGTGTGGTACCACCAGAAGAGGCGTGTGGTGATGAAGTACGCCACCACCACGTCCACCGTGTAGTGATCATGAGCCAAGAGGATGCAGAAAATCCCAGTGACACTCAGACTGAGACACAGCCAGTGATAGGGCCTGAACCTCCGTGGAGAATCTACACAAACACACACACACACACACACATTTTAGACCACTGTCAAAGGTAAAGTAGAAGGTGGATGTAAAGATCAATATCAACACTAGATGGCACAACTGAGTCATTTCTGTGTTTGTGTGTGTGTGTGTGTGTGTGTGTGCGTGTGTGTGCGCGTGTGTGCGTGCTCACACTCTTTAATAAACAGGTACGATAGCGTTAGCATGACTGTGTGGCCGCTGTACAGAAAATCACCACACATGGCATGAGAGCCGGTGATGGACAAACCGCCACCCGTCATGATCTTCAGAATGCGCCAGCCCATAGACCACCAGGCTCCAGACAACTATTAACACACACACACACACACACACACACACACACACACACCATAAGAATGCAAACATTGTGGCATATTTCATTTTCTGGTTAAAAATTACCATTTCATTCTACTGGGTTCACAAATTCTGAGAAAAACAACATATGTTTTGATTTCTTTCTCACAGACACACAAACACACTCTCACACACACTCACGCACACAAAAATAAGGCAAAAAACTAATTGAAAAAGAAAAGAAATAAAAATAAAAATAGTTTTAAGAGGTGTGTGTGTGTGTGTGTGTGTGTGTGTGTGTGTGTGTGTGTGTGTGTGTGTGTGTGTGTGTGTGTGTGTGTGCAAAATGACATCTATCCTGCAATTCTGAGCTGTTGGTTTATATGAACCACTCCACACTCACGCAACTCTATTGCACACAAGCACACACACGCACGCACACAAGCACACACATGCACATACACTCAACAAATTTTGTCAGAATCAGGATTATTTCTTATTGTTAAATTAAGTCAAAAATTTACACTGTCTTTTGTTTAGTTAAAAGTTAAAAATAAAACATTAACTTCTGAGGATTTTTGAATGCTTTTTTTTTTTTTACTAAACCTTCACTTGCTAGGAGCGAAACTGTGCATACTCATGAGTGCCAAAGTTGAAATATGAAGCCACTCCCTTATCCCACTTCCTTTTAGAAACCCAAACCATCTCCACACCTCCCGCTCCCCTCCAGCCTCCCTCCCCTCCACACACACCTCATTATTTCCTTAATCTATTTATAAATTATATTTTTCAGTTAAGGCTGCGCGGTGGCACAGTAGTTAGCACTGTCGCCTTGCACCTCCAGGGTGCAGGTTCGATTCCCGCCTCTGTGTGCATGGACTTTGCATGTTCACCCTGTGCTTGGTGGGTTTCCTTCTGGTACTCTGGTTTTCTCCCACAGTGCAAAACTTAGGCTGATTGGCGTTTCCAAATTGGCCGTAGTGTGTGAATGAGCGTGTGAGTGTGTGTATGTGTGTGTGCCCTGCCATGGATTGACACCCTGTCCAGAGTGTACTGTGTGTGCTCTAAGTCTCACAGGTTAAAGCGGTATAGACGATAAGTTCGTGTTTCACTTTAAAGACAAAACAGTTTGGTCAAAAATAAAATATCTACTTATGTTGAATGTAGCCGACTATTCAAAACATACTGTGAACAAAGCCAGTGTGACTGTACGTACGTGTGTGTGTGTGTGTGTGTGTGTGTGTGTGTGTGTGTGTGTGTGTGTGTGTGTGTGTGTGTTTGTGTGCGTTACCTTGGGTGCACATTTAAAGTGCATGCCTGGTACAGGTAAGGTGGTGACATACATGGTCACACACCGGTACAGGTACAGCGTTCCAACGATGAAGAAGAAACGGCGACCGACGATGGCCCTGAAAACACACACACATAGGAATACAAAATTTGATCCTATTTTTCTGGCAGTGTGTCTGTATCCTGTGTTCCGCCAAAACTGACCTCATTAACATTTCTTAAAATGCATTATGGGAGTGTTGCAGTACGAAACCAATCCGATGCATACAGTGGTGTGAAAAACTATTTGCCCCCTTCCTGATTTCTTATTCTTTTGCATGTTTGTCACACTTAAATGTTTCTGCTCCTCAAAAAGCGTTAACTATTAGTCAAAGATAGCATAATTGAACACAAAATGCAATTTTTAAATGAAGGTTTACGTTATTAAGGGAGAAAAAAAACTCCAAATCTACATGGCCCTGTGTGAAAAAGTGATTGCACCCCCCCCCCCTCCCCGTGTTAAAAAATAACTTAACTGTGGTTTATCACACCTGAGTTCAATTTCTGTAGTCACCCCCAGGCCTGATTACTGCCACACCTGTTTCAATCAAGAAATCACTTAAATAGGAGCTACCTGACACAGAGAAGTAGACCAAAAGCACCTCAAAAGCTAGACATCATGCCAAGATCCAAAGAAATTCAGGAACAAATGAGAGCAAAAGTAATTGAGATCTATCAGTCTGGTAAAGGTTATAAAGCCATTTCTAAAGCTTTGGGACTCCAGCGAACCACAGTGAGAGCCATTATCCACATATGGCAAAAACATGGAACAGTGGTGAACCTTCCCAGGAGTGGCCGGCCGACCAAAATTACCCCAAGAGCGCAGAGACAACTCATCCGAGAGGCCACAAAAGACCCCAGGACTAGGGTTGTGTACCGAAACCCGGTGCCAATACGGCACCGGTACCTACAGAACCGGTATGTACCGGACCGAAACAGAACGCGAATTTCGGTGCCTCATTTCGGTGCCACTTAAATGCCTGAACTGTTGATTGAAATATTTGTTCTCTAGATTCATATATTTTTGTAGATTAATCGTTTATTAGATTAAATTAAAAAATTAAAAGCACAAATCATCCGGAAATGAGAAACCATCCAACATGCGCGTGAATGCAGTAACTAACGTTACACTCGCTCTGACGGCAGCAGGCGGTCTACCGATAGCTTAGCATGCTAAATTAAACAACTCTCGTTAAAATGCCTAAAACTAAACAGTCGAAAGTGTGGCTGTATTTCACAATAAAGGATTCCGGCACCGCGACGTGCAGCGAATGTCTTACAGCAGTTGCGTGTAAAGGCGGAAACACATCAAATCTACTGAAACATTCGAGGGCAGACGGAATAAAGTTAAAAGCAGAGTACCGGTACCGTTTTCAAAGTATCGATTTGGCACCGGTATCGAAAAAAACACAATCGATACCCAACCCTACCCAGGACAACATCTAAAGAACTGCAGGCCTCACTTGCCTCAAATAAGGTCAGTGTTCACGACTCCACCATAAGAAAGGGACTGGGCAAAAACGGCCTGCATGGCAGATTTCCAAGGCGAAAACCACTTTTAAGCAAAAAGAACATCAGGCTGGTCTCAATTTTGCTAAAAAACATCTCAATGATTGCCAAGACTTTTGGGAAAATACCTTGTGGACCGACGAGACAAAAGTTTAACTTTTTGGAAGGTGTGTGTCCCGTTACATCTGGCGTAAAAGTAACACAGCATTTCAGAAAAAGAGCATCATACCAACAGTAAAATATGGTGGTGGTAGTGTGATGGTCTGGGGTTGTTTTGCTGCTTCAGGACCTGGAAGGCTTGCTGTGATAGATGGAACCATGAATTCTACTGTCTACCAAAAAATCCTGAAGGAGAATGTCCGGCCATCTGTTCGTCAACTCAAGCTGAAGCGATCTTGGGTGCTGCAGCAGGACAATGACCCAAAACACACCAGCAAATCCACCTCTGAATGGCTGAAGAAAAACAAAATGAAGACTTTGGAGTGGCCTAGTCAAAGTCCTCACCTGAATCCTATTGAGATGTTGTGGCATGACCTTAAAAAGGCGGTTCAAGCTAGAATACCCTCAAATAAAGCTGAATTACAACAATTCTGCAAAGATGAGTGGGCCAAAATTCCTCCAGAGCGCTGTAAAAGACTCGTTGCAAGTTAAACGCTTGATTGCAGTTATTGCTGCTAAGGGTGGCCCAACCAGTTATTAGGTTCAGGGGGCAATTACTTTTTCACGCAGGGCCATGTAGGTTTGGATTTTTTTTCTCCCTAAATAATAAAATCCCTCATTTAAAAACTGCATTTTGTGTTTACTTGTGTTATCTTTGATTAATACAGTAGTTAAATGTGTTTGATGAGCAGAAACATTTAAGTGTGACAAACATTCAAAAGAATAAGAAATCAGGAGGGGGGCAAATAGTTTTTCACACTATGTATAAAAGTTACTTTTTGTTTCGAAATGTGCAGCACTGTATAAAACTAGTATTAGTGTGTGTTACAGTTTGGTGTTACAATGTAGCCTGTGCTGTAAGGGTGTGTGTGTTACAGTTTGGCGTTACAATCTGACCTACGCTGTAGCAGTGTGTGTTACAGTTTGGTGTTACAATGTAGCCTGTGCTGTAAGGGTGTGTGTGTTACAGTTTGGCGTTACAATCTGACCTACGCTGTAGCAGTGTGTGTTACAGTTTGGGTTACTCTTTGACCTGTGCGGTAGTGGTGTGTATTACAGTTGGAAGTTACACACTGACCTGTGCTGTAAGGGTTTGTGTGTTACAGTTTGGTGTTACAGTACATCCTGACCTGCGCTGTAACCGTGTGTGGTACAGTTTGGCGTTACACTCTAACCTGTTCTATAACGGTGTGTGTTACATTTTTGTGTTACACACTGACCTGTGTTTGAGGTGGATCCACTGTATGAACCACAAGATGACGAGGACCATGCCGTTAATTTCACACATAGAAAACGCCCATTCACGCCGGTCAAACAGATCAAAGAACTTATCCGGCAAGGGCGGAGACACCTCTTTGTAGGGCACTCGTTCGTGCACAACAGAAATCATGACTGATGTTAGGAGAAAGCAGCACAGCGCGTACCCAAAGGCCACACACGTTTTGTGCCATTCTGTTGGAAACGGCTCAGACACTTCGGTTGGAAGTGGAATGTGGATCTGGACAGCCTCTGATCGAAATCCGTTCTTTGGCTCCCCGTTGTGAATCTTCCCATTTTCGACATGGCCATTTTCGACATGATGTTTGTTTCCATGGTCACCCATGTGGTTGGCTATGCGCAGGGTCTCCACTCGCTCCAACAACCGCCTTCCATTGTCTCCATCAACAAAACACAATGGCGGGTTTTGAAAATCCTTCTCAGAAAGACGCAAAAGAGCCACACCATCTACGTTCCTGAAAGAGTCAGAATACTCCGGCATTCCCTCCTCAGACAGCCAGTCAGAAACGTCTGCTGTTGACCAGCTCTGAACCGCCTTCATGGCCTTTCAAGTCAGAGGATGAGCGGGGTCAGTGTGACATCACAGAACAGGCTAACAGAACTGATGTGACATAATGGAGCTGAGGCATTGCGGGGTATCTCAAACGTTTGTAGTTTGGTTCACGTTTCCCAAACTCCTCCTTTTAACCATAAACATGGAAAGGTCCAGAAATGTTCTGAGATGATTCCTTCAAAATAATAGATAAAAACAATTAATGAATTAAACTGACATGTTCATTAGCTTAAATAAATGAAGCAAATAAAAAAAAATTTGCAACAAAAAAATTGTCTAAGCATAATTATTATAAACGGAAATATATATATTCCAAATTACCTGCAGTACACTAAATACATACAAGAAACATAAAATAATAAAATAAAAGTCATATAGGAATAATAAGTTTTAATAAAAATCAGAATATAAATATTATTAAATTAAATTAATATTATTAATATTATTAATATAAATTAAATTAAATATGAAAATGTTGTCATTAAAGTGTTTAATTGAATAATTGGGATTATTATAATAACTCAGACTATTGAACGTAAACTTGTCGACTGTGTGCCAGTACGAGAATGGGTCAGTACGAGAAATGTGAAGGACGTGCACACAAACACAGATGTCTGATAAATGACCCCGTTTTTCATAACATATGTATGTAATAAGAAATTAACAATATGAGCACACCACAAACATGTCCTAATTGTGGGCGTGTCCTGAATGGTGATGGCAGAATTCACATTAATAAGTGAACAAAAACAATCACAGAAATATGGTTTAAAATGTGTGGAACATGTTAATTTCTCTCTCACTGAATTTAATCCAGTCACCTGTAGCTAATAAACAGGTTGTGAGTAAAGCCAACTGGTTGTTCGAGTATTTAAAAGTTAGAAAAAAGTGACAGAGAAAGCGCAAGAGAGACAGACAAAGTGAGACATTTGCCACGTCGGCTGTGCAAACAGACCTTTAGCCATGCAATGAGATTATGAAGGAATGTAAGCACACACATATACACACATACACACACTAGCAGGCTAGTAGATAAGGAGAAAAAGATAATATCACTCTATCGAGATCAAAGTCTGCAGATAAACAGTTTATACAATAGGGGTCGGTACAGAGGCTACACAAAATTTGTCAACTGGGCCTAAAAACAAAAAACTGCTTATATGGAAGTCTAGTTTTTTTTTTATATATATATATATATATATATATATATATATATATATATATATATATATATATACTGTATATTACAATTCTAAAGAAACCACACAGGTTGCTGTACTGCCTGCAAAAGTGGGACTAGTTTAGAGCGCTCAACCTACAAAGGAACGGCAACCTTTTATTACCCTAAATGCAAACATATACTATATGCATTAAAAAAATGAATAAAAAAATAAACGATTTGGAAGTGATCCAGATGCCGTCTGCCCTCTGCACCTGCTGACTCATCCCTGGGCTATCCCTTCATGTTAATTTAAATAGCTTCTGTTATATTGAACTTTCAGCTGCATAACACACATGATATTATATAACTTCTGTTAACACCCAAATAAGATGGGTTCCCTGTTGAGGCTGGTTCCTCTCTAGGTTTCTTCCTATTGCCATCTCAGGGAGTTTTTCCCTGCCACTGTCGCCGTCACCCTTGGCTTGCTCATCAGGGACAATCTCATTATTATCTTGACACATTTTTCTCACACATACACACTTCCATAAATGTTCTTTTCAAATTTTCTTTCATTTTTGTGAAGCTGCTTTGAGACAATGACCATTGTTAAAAGCGCTATATAAATAAAATTGAATTGAATGTCATTTTTTCTCCCAACTCTAATTATTAAAGTTATTGAACATGCTTGTATGTTGTTGTGTTAAATATAAACTTGCATCACTAAAGTAATTAAAATAAACATGATTTGTTGCAGTTATTAAACAAACAAATTGTTAAACCAATTAAACATAAATCTACATTGTTAACTATTAAACATAACAATATGAGGTAACAATAATTAAACATAAATTAAATACATACGGTTACAGCAAACATAAATGGAACATACACGGTAACGGCAGTTACACATAAACATACACTGTTACACTGATTAAAAGTTATTATACATTTTAAACGATAGACTATGTTACCAAATCAACCTAAACATACTATTACAGGACTTACAGAAAATAACCATAGATTAAGATAAAACCAGAATTATGACATCACACTCATTAATGTCCATGTTTATATGTAACATTTTTCAATAATTAAATGCAAGATTTTTTTTACTTTTGTGCGTGGATAATTCTTTCTTAAACAAACCTGACAGCCTGATACAACCGGTGTACTTTCCATTTAGTCAGCCAATATTTATGCACAGACACACAAAGACACACACACACACACACACATACACACACACACACACACACACACGCACATGCATTATGTTAAACAAAGACCCAGATGAATAGAAAATGCAAACACACCTTTATGTTAAATTCTTTATTAATCCACATACTGTAACCAGGGGAGAATACACACATACGTGTGTGTGTGTGAGAGAGAGAGTGAAATTACAGTATGTGAGCGTCACTACACTCTTGTTTTTATTGGGCATTAGACTGTAGCTCAGGTCATGTGCTTGTGATGCAACTAAAAATGCTTGATATCTGCACTACATAGTGGCCTATTTACAAATACAGCAATCTCACGTAATCCCAAAATGCATTGAAGCAGGGAGGGATTTACATGGATTTAGTATCTATTTGTCAGCACAGGGTGGGATCTAGCTGTGAATTTAATACACTGGTACCTGGGCATATGAATTTTATCTGTTCCAGAGGCAAGTTCTTAATATGAAATTTCATATTGCATTTTCACATACAGTAGAGGATAATGTAAATGCAAATAATCCGTTCCAATCACCACAAAATATGATCAATATTTCCAACACTATAATCATATTTTTGCACAAAAAAACAATCAAAATATTTAGAAAGTGCCTTTAAAGTAAGCAAAATATGAAATAAATGTCATTAAACCTGACTTAACCTTAATTTCCTCTTGGCACTGGCTGCTTTGAAAGCAGCTCCGATTTCTTCTTCCTGCCCTCCTGAAAACATTCTTGGGACCTACAGTATGTATACATACTGTATATATAAACTTACTGTATATATATCACTTGGCTTTCTACTGACACAAGTGTTAATCGGCTAGGGGATGTACGGCGCGACCAAAATGATTCGGTCACTGATGTTTTTAAAATTATGGTTCTTAAGGGCGAAAATTCGCAAAGCAGGGCGTTTGTATGCTGAGGTACCACTATATCTGTTAGAACGCCCTTTTTGGTAGTTTAGTGTGCAGAGTGGGATTTAACCGT
This sequence comes from Channallabes apus, assembly GCA_030522415.1. NCBI lineage: Eukaryota > Metazoa > Chordata > Actinopteri > Siluriformes > Clariidae > Channallabes > Channallabes apus. The sequence continues at coordinate 27,141,180 of CM060116.1, read as the reverse complement.
AGTGTTTATTATCTATTAGACCGCACTATTTAACAGTTTAGCAATCACCCAGTCTCCTTGTGGCGTTTATTCATCCCGAATCACACTGAATCAAACGCTTCCTGAATTAGCGGTATGTCATTTCCTGTGATCTGACCGAGCTTCTCTAAAATTCTCCACTTCCTCATAATCAGAGTTCAATTTCAGAGCAGAAAAAAAAAACTGCAGAATAAGTGAAATATAGACCAAAGAGCAAATCAATAAATATATAACAGTACATTTATAAACCATAAAAGGCATGAATTGTTCTGACTAAATGATTTTTTTTTATATTCAAATGTACAACTGCAATTTGTTTAAGCCTACAAACAAACAAATGAACAAACAAATAACATTGTGATGTTAGGTATTTGGGTGTAAAAACCTCTGGAGTAAATAGTCTATTTGCTTGTTATATTTAATATGCATGCATAATTGTAACAGATCATGATACCACAAATATACAGAAACAAACAAACAAGAATTAATAAACAAATAATCCTATTGTTGATGAATAAACAATACTCATAACTCTATCACTTTGAATTCTGCAAACACACACACACACATTTTTATTGTGTATTGATCGTAGCGAGAGATTAATGTTGAATCTGCAGACCTGAGCTATATTTAGACTCAGCCACAACACACACACACACACACACACACACACACAGCACTTCCCTTAAAGTGGGACACCATTTACAGCAGGAAAAATGAAGAGGAAAGGAGGGAGGGAGAGAGGGTGGGAAGTCTAGAGAGAGAGAGAGAGAGAGAGAGAGAGATGTCGACTAAAAAAATGTCCATGGATGTGTAGATTACTGTAATTTGATTATCCCACCTTATTGGAGCAACAAAGCTAACTTCTCTAAAATGTAATAATGTCTGTGACACCAGATTAGCATTTAGTGCTCTCTGTGTGTGTGTGTGTGTGTGTGTGTGTGTGTGTGTGTGTGTGTGTGTGTGTGTGTGGAGTAAAACTGAACAGGTTCCCTAAGAGCTCAGTTTAAAGTCCTGAAGGAACAGTAAACAGAGCCATGCAGCCGGGACATTCCCTTTCACACACAGTTCCCGTGGCTCCTCTTCACTACGCGAGAGTCATCAATCATCCACTGAACATGTTTATAAAGAATGTGGTACTTATCGCGTTTATAGTTCTCCAGGTTAAGTCTAGGGTCTATGATGATTTAGTCCCTTCTTAGCATTGAATAATTTGCATGTGTGTGTGTGTGTGTGTGTGTGTGTGAGAATGTGTGTGAGTCAGAGTACAGCTGACTGAACCTGTGTAAAGCTGACAGTGATAAAATGGCTTTAGTGACTCATCACTTGTCTAAATCAATTAGGTGTGACTTTCATGGCATAACCTCCTCTCTCTCTATCTCACACACACACACACACACACACACACACACACAACATCTCACAGGGCACAGAATATTGAAAAATGAAAGAATGAAAGTAAAACCAAAAAAATAATAAAACTGTCAAAGCATGAGGATGGAGATTATTTGTTTTAAACTATAAAAAATAAATAAAATAAATAAATGCAATTAATACATTTATAAATAAATAAATAGTTTACCCATTAGAAATGTTTGGAGAATCAGGCCAGATGGATTAAGGCGGGATTATTGCGACCACATCGAACACAAACTAAACCATTTACAGTATAATATAATATAATATAATATAATATAATATAATGTGAAATAAAAGACAGACCCATTGTCTTACCTTTATGACGTCAGCAGCCAGACTTGTAGCTCCCTATATAATAATTATAATAATAATTATAATAATAATAATAATAATAATAACAAACGCGCGCGCGCAGAGTGGCGCATATAAACAGAACCAGACAATCTGTAGCTTGCCGCGCACCCCTGAGCCTCACAGAGCGACTTTCATCCGATTATTTACCCCTAAGACTGAGGCTCTTTCGCCCCTCCGCTCCGTCAGGTGGCAAAATCCGTCAGTAGTCTGTGGTTACGCCGCCGCGGCCGCCGCACAGACGTGCTGTTTCTCAGACTGCCCGTGTAACGTCAAAACTGTAGTGGTGGGTGTGGCAGCGACGACGTTGCGTGCTGCGTCACCCCTGATGCCGGAAGTGAATTCCTGAAAGCGTATCAGGAATGGGATCAGCCCCACCTGTGCTGTCCTATAGCAGTGTTAGCATAGGGGTCTGGGTTACCCAAATCCAGTTGCTTAATTTAATTAATTCATTTATATTCTCTTTGTACCTTAAGCAGAAATATCACAAGTAAATTGTATACTCAAAGTCAAGTTTGTTTGTCTGGTTTGTTTTGTCCAATAATGCAGTCTACGTGGCATGAACCTGTTTTTCTGGTCAGGTCAAGACTGGAATTTTAGTTTATCTGAAACTCAGTGTTCCACTGACGCACTCATGACATGATGTGTAAATTATCAAAATATTTTCACACCCATCTGTATAGTACGGAAGCGCATTGCATTCACACAATAAAAAAAAATCACGGGACTTATATCATAATTATGACTTAATATCTCATAATTATGACATCCTTATCTCATAATTATGACATCCTTATCTCATAATTATGACTTAATATCTCATAATTATGACATCCTTATCTCATAATTATGACTTACTATCTCATAATTATGACTTAATATCTCATAATTATGACTTACTAACTCATAATTATGAGATATCTCATAATTATGACATCCTGATCTCATAATTATGACTTAATATCTCATAATTATGACTTATCACATATAATTCTTAGGGTTCTGAGAAGACAGGGACAATGGAGCAAATATTGCCAAATTTAATTAGCTTTTATTTATTTCTTGGATTGAGACACTGGGAGATATTAATGTCATTGTGTAATTTGGATGCTATTATCATTAGTATGTCAACACTCCGCAGGTATCTAAAGTGCTTAGGACTGTTCAGGAGGAAAGCACATTCTGTCCTTCTCCAAGTGGCTCTTCCTTCAGGAGCAGCTAAACCTGTAATGATGCGAGTCTTACGAGGGGCAGAACCACGCATAAATACTCTGCAATAGTCTGAATGGGCAGATCTGTAGAAAAGAAAGGCATACAGACAAAGTGTGCTGTTCAGAGACAGAGGCAAAGCTCCAGCCTGTGACGCCGGTGAGAGCGAGAGAGAAAGAGGGAGCGCGCGGCCCGCATCAGTCCAGCGCGCGCACTCAGGTTAAATACAGTATGAAATTACAAAAAGACACAAACCCCTTTCTCTCTCTCTCTCTCTCTCTCTCTCTCTCTCTTATAAATCCTCGGTAAGGGCGAACGCTCCGAGAGGATCTAAAGTTTATTTTTAGTTTCCAAAGACACGTCCGTTCTCGCGTAGCCGGCGGAGCTCTGTTCATTTTGCGTTTCAGTATTAATTTTGTTTACTTTTAAGTTCCTGATTAATAACCCCCCCGCTATTTCCAGAACGGAAAGGTCTTCCCGTGCGTATCATAATCACTCTCATAACAACTCCTATTTCACTGACCCCCTCTAAAGCCCTGCGTTAGGACTCTTATACACATCATAACACATCGTGGTGCAGCTCTCCATAACCGCCCCACGTAACAAAACCAATATGGAGCGCTTCATAGATACAAAATCATGCATATGAAATGCAACCAAGCTGGCTTTGTGATATCTCAGAGAACTATCTGGCACCTGCTTAAAATTCTGGTTCCTCTCTTCCGAGCAAAAGGATGCAGTAACTTCCGTTTCCGGTGTCACGCGCTAAAATGCCCCCCTGCCACAAACTGCCTCCCCTTATCTCATAATTATGAGATAGTAAGTCATAATTATGAGATAAGGATGTCATAATTATGAGATAGTAAGTCATAATTATGAGATAAGGATGTCATAATTATGAGATGGTAAGTCATAATTATGAGATAATGATGTCATAATTATGAGATAGTAAGTCATAATTATGAGATATTAAGTCATAACTATGAGGTAAGGATGTCATAATTATGAGATATTAAGTTATAATTATGAGATAGTAAGTCATAATTATGAGATATTAAGTCATAATTATGAGATAAGGATGTCATAATTATGAGATATTAAGTCATAATTATGACATAGTAAGGGAATTATGAGTCCCGTGATTTTTTTTTTTGTGTGAATGCAATGCGCTTCCGTAGGATAGAACTTCAGTGACTTCAATGTTAATAATAGTCTAATAAAAATCAAAAGACACATATATACTCAGCAAAAAAAAGAAACGCCCCTTTTTCAGGACTGTGTATTTCAACAATAATGTTGTACAAATCCAAATAACTTTACAGATCTTCATTGTAAAGGGTTTAAACAATGTTTTCCATGCATGTTCAATTAACCATAATCAATTAATTAACCTGCACCTGTGGAATGGTCGTTAAGGCCTTAACAGCTTACAAAAATTAGGCATTTAAGGTCACAGTTCTAAAAACGCAGGACACTAAAGAGACTTGTCTACCGACTGTGAAAAACACCCAAAGATAGATGCCCAGGGTCCCTGCTCATCTGTGTGAATGTGCATTAGGTATGCTGCAGGGAGGCATGAGGACTGCTGATGTGGCTAGGGCAATAAATTGCCATGTCTGCACTGTGAGACGCCTAAGACAGCGCTACAGGGAGACAGGAAGGACAGCTGATCATCCTCGCAGTGGAAGACCACGTGTAACAACACCTGCACAGGATGGGTACATCCGAATATCACACCTGCGTGACAGGTACAGGATGGCCACAACAACTTGCAGGTGCCTTGGTGGAAGAGTGGGGTAACATCTCACAGCAAGAACTGATAAATCTGGTCCAGTCCATGAGGAGGAGATGCACTGCAGTACTTCAAGCAGCTGGTGGCCACACCAGATACTGACTGGTACTTTTGATTTTGAGCCTCCCTTCATTCAGGGACACATTGTGAAACATTTTTAGTTTATGTCTTATGGTGTTGACTCTTTTAGTGTTCATACAAATATTTACACATTAAGTTTACTGAAAGTAAAAACAGTTGAAAGTCAGAGGATGTTTAATTTTTTGCTGAGTATAGATTGATTTCTACACAGAATTGCAAAAAGTAAACTGGCCCCCATGATTTTATGATAAATCGTCTTGAAGATGTGTTGAGTGTCTGAGTGAGTAAGGTTTGGCTATTAATACATCAGTAACACTTCAAGAGCAACACCTGGTCCAGGAATACAATGAGGGCATGTTTCAGAAGGCCCAGGTCTAATGTAGCTTCCACTCTGAGACAGTTCTCTCTCTCTCTCTTTGGAAATCAGGTATTTCTTTGGGATTTTCACTTCTAAGCTTAGAATTCAGCCTCAGATCAAACGGAGAAGGATGTATACTATGAACTACCTTTTGATTACCTTTTATTATTCATGCATATCTGTGCTCAAAGATAGATAGATAGATAGATAGATAGATAGATAGATAGATAGATAGATAGAACCTAATTACAGATTTAGCACAGCATGGTCATTTCATTTTCAATTTTATGACTTTATTATTAAGTTAGTAAAAAAAAAATCTCAATTTCAGACAGCAGTATTCCACCACAACATTAAAAGTTACAGGTAAATATTTGCATGCAATAAAATAAAGCGATCTATATACAGTAAGCAACCACTTTTAAACAAAACAAGTGGAACCTGCTGGGATGTGCATGCAAAAAAAGAAGCAAGTGCAACAGTCAAAGTCCAAAGAAGAAGTGTGGGTGGTTCTGCCTACACACACTGTACTTGACCCTAAAAGGTTCTGAAAATGTTGTCACACCAAATACTGACTTTGTGGCATTATATACATATTTTGTGATATATACAGTATGTCAATATAAAATATATGGCAATAAATTAATCAATTTAGTATTAAAATATTGATAATTTTTTTTCTTTTCCTGAAGTGTGAAAAAATAACTTCTAAACATCCCATCAAAATTATATATATATATATATATATATATATATATATATATATATATATATATATATATATATAATTTGGATGTTTTTATTAGATAACATCTGATATATATATATATATAGATATAGAAAAAAAAGAGAAAATTGTAATTTTGTTATTCATTATTATTTATTATAAACTCTAGTACAGTTTCTACCTCTCTTTAGCACGGAGCTCCCCCTAGAGAATCTATCCTGTACTGCACATCATTCCCTGTAAATGCTATGTACAGTATAATGCTATAAGACTGTAGTGTGATTTATATTATATTTCTGAAATACTGAAAGTATAGAATATAATATTCCTACAATATAGGTATAACAAATTTGAAATAGTAAAAAAAATATATATACACTGTATATATACATACTGTATATATATATATATATATATATATATATATATATATATATATATATATATATATATGTGTGTGTGCTATAATACTAATTCGTTGTTTATACTGTATGAAATATAATACTACATGTCGACAATCAAATTGCCCTCACAGTGCATTTCTCTACAGGTACTAGGTATGTTTTAAGGTCAGGGGGTGGGGCTATAACTCGGTTATGACAGGCTTGTTGGGCGTGGCATCAAGTTTTAATGGATTAATTCTATTCCAGCTGATAATCAAGTGCCCTAATTTTATCTTATCCTTTTTGTTAGGCAAGTGTAATTGAATTGGTCAAATTGACAGTCAGTCATGAAAGGAGGTAGGGCTTCTACCACTAACCAATCAGAATGTAAGGAGGCAGAGCTTTGTGTGTAGACCACACATAACCAGTCACAGAGGAGCCATTTGGGGACTTGGGAGACATTTCCCTGCAGTACAATGGGTTTCCTGTGTTTCTTTGTCGTTGTGATTAATTTACACGCCATGTCTTTCGCACTCCCGACATCCTGGTGTAGCGGGACATCACCACCTGGAACCATTCCTAACAACGCACTGCGATTCAACACAAAAAGTCGGTATGAAGAAGTGAATCCCTATCTCGTGTCTGATATTTCGGCCATTAATGAGTCCTGGGTGAAACCTCCATCTGCAAAATGCAGAGCTGTCCACCTGAGTGCCATCATCAGGCACGGGACCCGATACCCCACCTCGGGGAACATCAAGAAGATGAGCCTGTTCACCAAGCTGGTGAAGAGTCAAGCTGATCTGAGCTGCGTCCAGGAGCTCCAAAGCTGGGAAATGTGGTATAAAGAGAATATGGATGGACGTCTGGTGGAAAAAGGACGCTTCGATCATCTACATTTGGCTCAGAGGCTGATTAAATCATTCCCAACCCTGATAACCGAAGAGAACATAAAAGAGGGACGAGTGAAGTTTATCACTAGCTCCAAACACAGATGCATTAACAGCACACTGGCGTTCAAACAAGGAATCATGGAGCATCTCGACATTCAGGGTGAAATTTATTAAACATTATATAAGAGTTTATATTCGAGTGCTCTGATTAAATTCCTCATGAGTGTGTGAGATAAGTCTTCATGTCTGGTTTATATTTTTTTGATTCACGCACACTTGCTGTCTCATATGACTTTTTTTACCCTTCTAGCTCTGTTACTGATCTCCTGGACAGTTGAAATGTGCCTGAGCCTTCCAGTCAGTTTTATTTATTTACTGGTTTGTCTTATTGAAGTCTTCGACATAGGACAGAATTTATTCTAAAAGTTAACATGAACTGTGGTAAAGGTCTGAGGTGAAAGTGCAACATGAATGTGTTTGCAGATTCCTCTGCACTGTTTAAAGTGTGTGTGTTTGTGTGTGTGTGTGTGTGTGTGTGTGTGTGTGTGTGTGTGTGTGTGTGTGTGTGTACTTTATCTCAAGAGTTTGCAGCATGTTCACAGCATGTTTTTGCACTAAAGGTGATGTTGCAATTCTTAATATTTTTCCTGTAAAATGTGTTTTTCAGATCCATTAAAATTGATAAGTATACGGCACATACAGTAGGCCACCCCTCATTTAATGAAATTGACACACACAGGCCATGCTTCCTTTACAGAGACTGGCACACATAGACCATGCCTCCTTCATTAAGACTGATACACACAGGCCATTCCTCCTTCACTGAACACTAACACACAGGCCACACTTCACTGAGATGGGCACACATAGGCCACGCCTCCTTTACTGAGACTGACACATATGGCACACCCCTTTTACTAGAACTAACACACATAGGCCACGCCTTCTTCACTGAAACTGATGCTCACATAGGCCATGTCTCCTTTAATAAGACTAACACACATAGGCCATGTCTCCTTTAATAAGGCTAACACCCATAGGCCACGCCTCTTTTACTAAGACTAACACACATAGGCCATGTCTCCTTTAATAAGGCTAACACTCATAGGCCACGCCTCTTTTACTAAGACTAACACACATAGGCCATGTCTCCTTTAATAAGACTAACACCCATAGGCCACGCCTCTTTTACTAAGACTAACACACATAGGCCATGTCTCCTTTAATAAGGCTAACACTCATAGGCCACGCCTCTTTTACTAAGACTAACACACATAGGCCATGTCTCCTTTAATAAGACTAACACCCATAGGCCACGCCTCTTTTACTAAGACTAACACACATTGGCCATGTCTCCTTTAATAAGACTAACACCCATAGGCCACGCCTCTTTTACTAAGACTAACACACATAGGCCATGTCTCCTTTAATAAGACTAACACCCATAGGCCACGCCTCTTTTACTAAGACTAACACACATTGGCCATGTCTCCTTCACTGACACTGATACACACAGGTTATGCCTAATTCCCTATGACTAACATACATAGGACCTCACCTCCTTTACTGAGACGAACACACGCACAGGCCACGCCCCCTTCACTCAGACTGTTACACACATAGGCCATGCGTCTTACATTGAAAATGACACACATAGGCCACACCTCCTTCACTGAAACTAACACACACAGGCCACACACCCTCACTCAGTTCTTTATTTTTGTTGCAGGTATAGACTTGCCACACACAATTGATGACGGGCTGATGCGTTTTTTCGATCAATGTCGCCGTTTCGTGGAGACAGTGGAGAACAACAAAGATGCCTTAATGGAGATGGAGCGTTTTAAGAATGGCCCAGAGATGAAGAGAGTTCAGGAGAAACTCGCAGACCGGTTACAGCTTCCTTACAGCAATGTCACTACAGGCTAGTGCACATTATTCCAAATGACATAAAATAGTTAGCAAGCTTATTAGTTAGCATACACAGTGTTACTGCTCCCTCTGTGGTTAATCAGGATGGCTGGTAGAGCCTGACTAACGTGATGCTCCCAGCAGGTCTGTATACCTCACTCTGGTCATCTGACTGATTTAGTGACTGTTTTGCATCACAGACTCTGTGGAGACGGTATTTTATCTGTGTGCGTACGAGTTCACCATCCAGGGCGTGAATTCCCCCTGGTGTCGCTTACTGGACGGGACAGATGGACAGGTATTGGACAAACCCACACTCACATACCAGTGTGTTTACCTGATCAGGGTGGGAAGTTCAGTTAAACATTTCTTATCCAGAACGTGATGAATTCAGCTGCACACTCAGCAAATATTAGCGTGAGACTTCAGGAAGTTGTGTGTTCTTTAATTATTCATGTTGTAATAGTTGTTTTTAAGTATGTGCTGAAAAGAATATGTATTTTCACAAGCTATTTGATAATTTATTTATGTATTTCATTTAAATTTGAAAGTGATGATTAGATTTTTTATTTAATTGAATACATATTATAATTATGTATTACATTATTATTTTGTAATTTTTAGTTTGCTCTTATTTGTTTGTTTGTTTGTTTGTTTTAGTTCACCATGATATTGTTTTTTGCATTTGTTTACATGCCAAATGCCAAATACCATTGTTCAGGTATTTTATTTATAATTAATTCCATTTATTCATATATTTTATTTGTTTTTCTGTGTTTCTGTCTGTTTGTTTGTTTTCCATCTATTGTGTGCAAATTTCTGGATTAAAATTGTACAATAAACTTTTTTGATTTAGCTTTTAGTTTTTAGTATTTAGGTCTTAATTAACTGTAATTTAATATAATTCAGTGTCTTTGTTACCATGTTTAAAACCCTGTACCTCTCTCTCACTCTGAACTCACTGAAAATAATTTTTTTTCCATTTTTACTCAGGTGCTGGAGTACCTGGGGGATCTGAAGCAGTTTTGGAAACGTGGTTTTGGTCATGACATTAACAGTAAATCCAGCTGCGTTCTCTTCCACAATCTGTTTAAACGCCTGGACGCGGCAGCTGAGCAGATCAGGTACGAGCATCTCAGCTAAGGTGCAGCCTCTCTCCCCAGTGCAGGTGACCGGAATTATTAGAAATACCATGCTAAGAAACTAACATAATTCCAAAAACTACTAGAGTCATGAGGTCAACAACTAGAGCAGGGGTAGGCAAGTTCAGTCCTAGAGAGCCGTAATCCTGCAGAGTTCAGCTCCAACCCTAATCAAATACACCTAAACAAGCTAATCAAGGTGTTCAGGATTACTAAGGCTACAGGCAGGTGAGGTTTTTTTCATGGCTGAAGCTGAAATGTGCAGGACTGTGATTTTCGGACCAAAATTCCACCCCCTATTTTACAGTGATGTACTGTATAGAGTTTTATGCACAAGTGTACTTATCAATTACTGTATGTACTTTTACAGTGAAATAATTTTATCTGCTTATGGATGTTTTAATATCTAATCATTATGATGATGATAATAATAATAACACAATGATCAACTAGGATAATGGATCAGATAAAAAATAAATATAGCAAACGTATTTGTTTACTGTTGAATATGAGGAACAAATGAATTACAGATAGAAACAGAAACAACTAGTGTAAATACCCATCGTTGACAGGAAAAAAGTTTGTAGAAGTAGTTACAATGTTAAAGCTAAAAATAAGCTGATCAGC